>JANUYF010000004.1:19102457-19721111 GCA_026167975.1 Phrynosoma blainvillii | reverse complement strand
CTTAAGTTTTTTTGATACAGCAAAAACAAGTTGATTGCATCCCACCCCACCTGCTCTTCTCAGATACTGTCCTCCCCTCCCCTTCCTGATGATCCCACATACAAATACTTAACTGTGGATAATGATGCAAATTATTCACTCCACCCCCCCCCACAACAATGTAAGGTAAACCAGTGACAAAACAGGTACATATAGAGGGTTCAGACAATAGAACAAGGGGTAGGGGATGCAAGACATAAGGAAGATAACAAATAGAGAACACATAGAACAGTAAAATCTTGCTAAAACAACTCAGAGTTTAAAAAGGTCTGATCTAAAACCTAGGTTCTATAGGCCATACACCAAAAGCATTTCTGGGGGGACTCCAGTGGAGCATCCACTAATGTCCTTGTATGGATCATAATCAAGTTTGGAGAGTGTATTTGGGAAGGTCTGACTTGAGAATATGTGGCATATGCAAAAATTCACTTTTGGGGAACCTCAGTGGGCACCTCAGAAATTACAGGATCACACCAGAAATTATCCCTAGCAAAGCTGGGCAATTATGCTAGTATTAGATTTTTTTAATAAATCTGCCTTTCCTACAGAATGTTATTGCTCTGCCATGGCAAACTCTACTAGGTGCTCTCTGCAGTTTTATGTGTGTCCTGATCTTGGACTCCCACTTTTGCAAGATATTATGCTTGGCCATTATAGCCCCTTGAAAAAATGACATGTGTTCTCAGTATTCTAGTCTATGTTCTGTTTCAAGAGGATTATGACTGGGCAGGATCACAGCATGTATGTTTAAGCTTCCTCCATATTCAGTTATGGCCCAACATGCTGAACTGGTAAAATCGATCTGGTGTCTAACACATATATGGGTGCTTCCCATATGCGGGGGATCTGTTCTGGAAATACCCTGCCCCATGTAAAGGAAAAACGCATATATTCAAACCCCGTAAAGTCAAAGCTATATATGGTGTGCCCGCATATGGCACAGGTGTATTGCATATGGAATTATCTTATCTTGAATCAGTTGCAAGATATTTGCTAGGATGTAGTCCCAGAGGGAGGCATTCTGTTAACCCACCTGGATCAGGGCCCCATTCCACAAATGCAGAAGACAGATTTAGCACCGCAACCTAAATATAAGAGGGTACTTAAAGTAATAATGATCACCCAGAAATTATTATGGTGTATTGATGAAATGTTGTCGGTGTCATCATTGATCTCCAAGTGCATTATGCTGTGAAAATCAGCTCGTTATGTCCTTTATTTTTGGTATAGGTTGTGGCAGAAGTGTAAGATGGAGAAGATTGAGGCTTATAGCGTGATAAAGTTCCTGCATTAAAGGGTAATAGTACCCTGCAAATTCATGATGAGATGATGGTAGTTTATGGGAATGATTGCCCATCTTATGACACTACTGTGAGGTGGAAAAGGAATTTCCAAACTGGTCACATGTCTCTCAGAGAGGAGCCAAGACTTGGAAGACCATCATTGACAGACAATGCAGCCACAACGAAGAAAGTGGAGTGTTTATTCCTGGAAGACAGATGAGCAACCATCCAAATGATCTGGTCTCTTATGAAACTGGTCTGTTATGGTAATGTGTGGAAAATTACTGATGACAAACTGCACATGTAAAGTGTCTGCACACTGGGTTCCATGTTTGCTAACCCCTTTCCAGAAACAAACACGGCGTGACCTTTCAAGACAGATGTTGGAACAGGACGAAGATAATTTTTTTGGTCATCTGGTAACCATGAATGAATCTTGGATCTATCAGTATGATCCAGAAACCAAAACCATGAATATGGAGTGGAAGCATGCCAATTACCCTCCCCTCAAAAAAGGCAAAGGTGCAAAAGTCAGTAGGGAAGGTCATGCTCTGTTTTTTGGGACTGTCGTGGAGTCATTCTCACAGATTACCTTGCAGAGGGACAAACCATCACTGGCACATACTACAGCAATCTTCTGGACAAGTTGCAAGATGCTCTGAAAAAGAAATGCCGTGGTATGCTCTCCAGAGGCATTTGTCTCCTAGCTGACAATGTACCAGTTCACTAATCTCAAGTTGCAGTTAACAAAGCAAGGGCATGTGGCTTTGAGATCTTTCAGCGTCCACCCTATTCTTCTGACCTCACATCAGGTGTCTTTTTCTTATTCCCAGAAATGAAAAATTGATTGCGGGGTTGCCGATTTGACAACACAAATGACGCCATTCATAAAGTGGAAGAGTGGTTTAAGGCGCAATCTGCAGACTTTTAAAATAACAGTATTTGGAAGGTCAAGAAATGCTGGGGAAAAATGTGTAAATCTGGATGGTGACTTTGTAGAGATAAGTTAACAACTATAAATCAAAACAAACTTTCTGTCTAAATTTTTTTAAAGGTGATAATTAAAACTTTAATACCCCCTCTTATGTTAAATCAGGGTGAGCAGGGCTATTACTGGTCCTCTTAAGCATGCACAGGTCACACACTCCCCATTTCTCAGCTACATTTTGGATAGATCTTTCATTATTTCAGGAACGAGGATACTTTACAACAGTATTTACAATCAAAAGTGCTCCTAGATCCATTTTTTCAATCAAACAGGTTTCAGCCTTTTTGTTTTTTAAAGAGGAACTCAGACTGGTGTGTTGTGTGGATATTAGGTTGAGCTTTAAAGACTCTACATAGCCTATGTACTGCATATTATTTGTTGAGAACAACTGCTGCTTATTTTCACACATTGTTTTCTAGACTGCTAATCGGGTTTACCTATATAAACAAAAATATGTCAGGGGTTCCACACACATGCATGCTGTTGTCCTAGGTCTCAGATGAAGCAATGGGGAGATGTACATCTTCATTGTTTGCCAATGAATGGGATCAGCATAGTGTTAGGAGAGCTTTCCCCTCTACACCTTATCCAGCTGTCCTCACCAAGGTGAAACTATTTCCCATTCCACACTGATCTTCACTAAGATAGCCTTCTGCAGCCTCTCTTCAGCCTAGATGATGCCTGATCAACTGGGCTGCTGGAAATAATGGATGTGCCCCCCTGCTGCAATAAGAGTGGACAAAAGCCACATACAGTCTGCCCCTATATGTCTGACAGAGAAATACAAATAAGTTCATCCTTCTGCTCAAAAGTTAAATGGAGTACAGGGACAAGATGGATTCATAGGAAAATAAAATTGTGGCAAATTGTGTTAAAATAATAGGAAATTGTTCTTTTGAAAAAAAGGAAAAAACATAACAACCTGCACTTCCATCCTGGTTATCAGTAGTTTCTTCATCAGTCCTTTGGATTGCTCTTTTTGGTTTTCCTCTTGCATATACATTGAGACTTTCCTAGAAATGAAAGACATCATTCAGCTGGAAATACATTATAGGTACACACACACACACACACACACACACAAACTATTAGCATAAATTCATGACAAATAAAGCTTCAACGCCAGTCTTAATACTAAAAGCAAACAATATAATGAAATTTTAAGCTTTGAATACAGCTCAAAGGCTTTTGGAAAAATTAATCTACAAACTACACATTTAAGAAAGCAAGAAGAATATGAAGAAATATTGTTCTTTATATAATCTTAAAACATACCTAAGAACATAGGAAGCTATCTCATTTGTAACAATTCTCACTGGCAGTGGGTCTCCAGGGCTTCAACCAGAACACCTTCCTTCTACTTCCAAGATCCCTCCTATGCAAACACTAATCAGGCTTAGCTTCCCACATCAGACAAGACTGGTTATGATCAGTGATATGGTGTTGTATACATACCTCTTCTCTATCATTGAATACTCCAAGGTCATCCAAATCCATCATTCGTCGCCGGCGCATCTTCTTCATGTCATCCATTTTTTGTAGTACAGCTTCAGCAGTGCTGTAGAGCAGAAAATAAAATGAAATAGAACCCATTTTTACCAAATAATTAGTTAAATCTAGCCTGTTATAGTAGTGTTAAAAGTGTGTAAAAATGTACAGAAGCCTTGTCTAATGGTGAAATATTAGACATTTTTAATCAGTGATGTTTATCCAGATCCTCATTTGTATGTGGTTTATCATGTGCTATAAATACAAATCTATTTTGCCTTGTGTGCATGTAGTAGGAACCACTTAACAATTGGAACTTCCTGTTGTATACATATAAGGACAGGTTGCTTATCTGTAACGGTATTTCTTCGAGTGGTCATCTGCGAATTCACACAAATGGGTATTCACTGCGCATGCGCAGCAACTTCGGATCATTCTAGAATCACTAGGCAGATCTTAAAGTTGCAACTTTCCGTTAGGCTGGGCTTAAGTTGCAACTTTTTGGCGGTAGCGCCGCCCATCCCTATATAGGCTCCGTGCCGGTACCGGCCCCTTCAGTTCCGGAAGTTCGCCGCCAGCTGTGAAATAAACAGAAACATAAGGAGGCACAGTGAGGGCAGGATGGGCGGGATTTGTGTGAATTCGCAGATGACCACTCGAAGAAATACCGTTACAGGTAAGCAACCTGTCCTTCTTCTTCGTGGTCTCTGCAAATCACACAAATGGGTAGGACTGACAAGCTTAGGTGAAAGGAGGAGGGAGTGCCCTGCCACAACACAGGTACCGGCACACATAATGCTGCAAGGATCAGGGAAGCACAACACTCACTGTGTCCAGTTGATGGCCGGCATCGATCAATTAGTGCAACCCCGACAGCAGGACTGCCCTCCCGAAGGCTGCCTCACGTCTGGCTCTTGCATCCATTCTGTAATGCTTGACGAAAGTCAAGGGTTGAGACCAGACCACAGCCTTGCAGATGTCTTCTAGTGGCACCCCCGATAAGAAGGCGGAGGATGCTGCCATGGCCCGAGTTGAGTGGGCTCTCACTCCAGCTGGGAACTCCTTGTTAGCGAGCTTGTAGCAGAGCCGGATCGTGGCTGTTATCCATTTGGAGAATCTCTGTGATGAGACCAGCAAGCCCTTTTTTGCCTCCCCATAGCAGACAAAAAGGCAATGGGATTGTCTCCAGCTCAATGTCCTATCCACATAAAAGGCTAGGGCTCGACGTATATCTAGGAGGTGTAGTCGTCTCTCTTCCACAATAGTAGGACTCGGGGCCAATGTTGGGAGTACGATGTCTTGGTTTAAGTGAAATGCAGACACCATTTTCGGTAGAAAGGTGATGTCCGGTCTCAAGACCACCTTGTCCTTGTGGAAAATGAGAAATGGCGGGTCCGCTCTCAAGGCACAGAGTTCGCTGACCCGGCGGGCCGAGGTAATTGCTACCAAAAAGGCCGTCTTCCAAGACAACAGCCTGAGATCCGTGGTGGCCATGGGCTCAAATGGAGCTGCTGACAGTCTGGAAAGGATGACACTGAGGTCCCAGCCCGGTGTCGGTACCGTCGTAGGAGGATGAAGGTTAGAAAGTCCTCTAAGAAAAGCCTTCACCAGGGGCTCTTTGAAGAACAACGACACCCCACGGAGGTGGTAGAATAAGCAGATTGCTGATAAATAGCATTTTATCAATTGGATGCCAAGACCGCTGTCAACCAGAGACATTAAAAAGTCCAGCACTGTTTCCATAGAAACTCGGGATGGGGACAGCCCTCTTGCGTCCAGGAAGAGCTGAAACCTGGTCCACTTTAAGGCATAAGACTTCCTGGTAGAAGGCTTCAGGGAAGCACTGATGAAAGCTAGAACAGGAGATGGTAACCTGTTTAGGGCAGAATCCTCCAGGCAACCAGCTGGAGAGAATCCATGTCCGGGTGGAGAACTCGTCCCCCGTGCAGGGATAGCAAGTCTTGTCGGGGATCGAGGCGGAGAAAGTTCCCTCTGGAGAGGTCCAAGAGCGGGACGTACCATGGTTGCCTGGGCCACCAGGGAGTGATCAAGATGACATTCGCCCGCTCCCGCCTGATCTTGGCCACTACTCTGGTGATTAGCGGAAGGGGGAAACATGTACAGGAATTCCCCCGTCCATCGGTAAATGAAGGCATCTCCCAGCGAGTCCGGGGCTCTGAGCCTGGAGCAATAACGTCGGCAATGTGTGTTTAGATGAGTTGCAAAGACGTCGATCTCTGGCTCTCCCCACGTCTGGAATATGTAAGCCACCGACTCGGGGTGGAGACGCCATTCATGGCACGAGTCCTTGGTCCTGCTGAGCTGGTCCGCGAGCTCGTTGTCTTCCCGTGGAAGATGGATTGCCTGAAGGGAGATGTTCCTTGTGATGCACCAGTTCCAAATCTGGAGCGTAGACTGGAGCAGGAAACGGGACCTCGTTCCCCCTTGTTTGTTGATATAGTACATCACGGTAGTGTTGTCTGGGGAGAGCAACACTACCTTGTCGCGAAGCTCGAGCTCGAAGGCCCGGAGGGCTTTTTGGACCGCGAGCATTTCCAGCTCGTTGATATGGAGTAGCCTCTCGCTGTTGTTCCAATGGCCTCGAACAGTGAGGTCGTTGACGTGAGCTCCCCATCCTTCCATCGATGCGTCTGTGGTCAAAGACAGCTCTGGCTGAGGAGGAAGGAAGGGCATCCCCGAGCACACATTTCCGGGCTCGAGCCACCAGCGGAGAGAGCGTGCCACTGCTCTTGGCATCGGCAAGCGGCAGGATGGAGGATCCCGAAGAGAATCGAAGACCGATAGAAACCAGGCTTGGAGGGGCCTGAAGTGTAGACGGGCCCATGGTGTCACGAAGGTAGTGGACGCCATGTAGCCTAAGGCAACTTGTATGGTGTATGCCGAGACGAGTCTCCTGCGGAGGCACTCTTGCACGGCATTTCTCAGTGCTTCGTAGCGATCCGATGGTAGGAAGGCCATGGAGCGGGTCGAGTCCAGAGTAGCCCCGATGAATCTGCATGTCCTCAACGGGACGAGGCTGGACTTGTCTAGATTGACCATGAGTCCAAGGGACCGAAGAAGGTCCATGGTATAGTCGATGTGTTGCAAGAGTTGGTCTCGGGATGGAGCCACCAGAAGCCAATCGTCCAGGTGGACAGCTATAGCCCGTTGATGAAGGAAAGCTACGGCCAAAGCCATGCACTTTGTGAAGACCCGTGGGGCGGTGGACAGGCTGAAGGGCAAAACTCTGTAGCGGAAGGCTTGACCGCCCACAGCGAAGGACAGAAATCTTCTGTAGTCCTCTCGGATCCCGATATGGAAGTAGGCGTCCTTGAGGTCCAGAGTCGCCATCCACAAGTCCTCCTGCAACGATGGAAAAATAGAAGCTAGGGTTACCATGCGGAATCGTTTGTAAGTCATAAACTTGTTAAGCTGTCGAAGGTCTAGGATTGGTCTCAAGCCTCCATCCCATTTCGGTACTGTAAAGTAACGGGAAAAGAAGCAGGAGGAGTAGGCAGTCGGGTCCACTGGTTCTATCGCACCCTTGTCCAGTAACGAGCGCACTTCGCCGAGTAAGGTGGGAGAGGGGTTAGTGGAGAGGAAATTTCCTGTAAGCGGAAGCTCTGAGAATTCAAGGACATAACCATCAGCGACAATGGATAGAACCCAAGAATCAGATGTAATTTGAGACCAAGAGGTGAGAAACGGCCTCAATCTGTCCCCAAACAGGAAGGGACTGGCGAAGTGCGCTCCAACACATCACTGTGGCTTTTTGGGCCTATCACCGCCCTTTTTAAACTGGCGGTATCTGGATTGGGGCTGCGGACGGCGCCCAGAGGAAGAGGAAGACTGGGATGGATCCCTCTGTCTGGGTTGGTCGGATCTCTCCTGGTAGTAACGCTGGTGCTGTTGCGGGTACCAGGGTCTGGAGCCCCCCAAACGGTGGCAAGGGTGCTGTGAAGATGAAGACGTACCATGTTTCTTGGCAGCGAGTTTCATCTTGTATTTGGTATTTAACTTATCGTCTGTGCCCTTATTGAAGAGACCAGAGTCGTCAAAGGGTAGGTCTTCTATCATGTTCTTGGCGTCGGTTGTCAGGTCCGACGACCTCAGCCAGGCAAAGCGTCTTAGGGCGATTGAGCCTGCAATCAATTTGGCGGAGCAATCCGCGGCGTGGCGCGCCGACACGATCTGTTGCGATCCGATAGAATGGGATTCGGATTGCAGGGCTATGGCTAGCGCCTTCTTATCATCTGGAAGGTCTTCCAGGAGGGGCAGGAGTCATTCCATTATGTGCTGCTGGTATGCCCCCATACAAGCAGCGTAGTTCGCCACCTTCATATTCAAGACCACAGCAGTGTAACATTTTTTGGCCTGACCGTCTATCTTCTTCCCATCCTTATCCACCGGCGAGGTGAATTTGGAGGATGATACCGTCTGCGCGCCCTCCACGATGGCGGAGTTGGGCCGAGGGTCTCGAAGAGCCACAACGCTTGTGAAGGGGCGATCCGGTATAAATTTTCTATCTTCCGGGATGTAGAAGGGACTGAAGCCGGAGCTGACCACGAGCACTCTGCAATGTCTTGAAGAGAAGGTAGGAACCCCAGGGCTGGAGGTGTGGGGACCTTGCCATGCACTCTACACTCGACCGAGTCCTTTGGCTGACTATCCGAGCGTACCAGCTCGACATCGAGTGCTTCTGCCATTCTGGTGAGTTGTTCAGAGAAGCACCTCACATCGTCTGTTGGTGAAGCAGGATGGTGCTCAATCAGAGCACTCGGACCTCCCGGAGGTGAAGAAGAGGCAGAGGAAGACGCCGAGCGGGCCGACACCACTGAAGGTGATCTCGAAAGCGGTAACGGGGATCGAGAACGGGATCGATCCCGGCGGGAGCGGTGGCTTTGTGCATGGTGCTCTCGAGCCCGAGGTGGAGTGTGAGAACGGGATCGAGAGTAGTCGCGGCGAGATCGATGACGCGGTGGAGACGGAGAGACGGCCCTGGGGGCCTGAACTTGGACTTGCAGAGGCGCCGGGTGAGAGAGAAGCGTCTTCGGGTCAACTCTCATCAGGAACTGGTTGGAGAGCGAATCGTAGACAAGATTCGGATTGCCCTGAAGAATCTTCTCCGTCTCCGGGTCAAGGGGACTTGACTCAGCCTCGGTGCCCAGATTCGTACGATCCCTGTGAAGAGTGGATGGTCCGGGAATGGGTGCCGGAACATCATCCCTGATTTCGCCCCCCGACTCGGAGCCGGACAGCCCGAAGTGTGGCGGGCGACGCAGGGGGATTGCCTGACAGCCTCCAGTACCGGGGGGCTGCGAACCGACGGTACCGTCGATGGAGAAGGCGACTTAGAGCCAGCCGGAGGAGACGACTCGGGCCCGTGGCGTTCTTTCGATTTTTCAGGCCGGGCTTTAGATTTTTTGGCTGGCATTTCTTTAGCAGGTTCATCCTCTCTATCCAGAGAGTGGTGTTGCCTGGCATGGATTTTAGTCTTCTTGGGCCCCGGTGAACGGCCCCTCTCGGAATGCGCCTTTTTGGAGGTTTTGGAGGCCTCTTCAGGTGCAGTGCCTGGAGCAGTAGCCTTCTTTTTAGATTTAGAAGGGGCTCCTGCAGGCATTTCTCCTGGCGGAAATTCTTTAGAGGGTGGGCGCAAAGCCTCCTCGTAAAGAGCTTCTCCCGATTTCTCAGGGCTTGCGAAGTCATAGATCGGCAGTCAGAACAGGCCTTAGGATTATGGGCCTGGCCCAAACACAACAAGCATAACGAGTGTGGATCCGAGTTAGGGATCTTGTTGTTACACTTTGGGCACTGTTTGAAAGATTTAGAGGACATTTTTATAGCAGAATAGTCGACAGGCTGGGTCACCAACAGTAGACAAAAATAACGCAGAAGCAAATCGAAGTCAAGATCAGTCGAGGTCAAAACACGAGCGATTCCAAAGCTGAGATTGCAAGCAAAGCAAGCAAAGGTTCCTCCGAAGCTGCTAACGTGGCGGACAAAAGGAACTGAAGGGGGCGGTACCGGCACGGAGCCTATATAGGGCTGGGCGGTGCTACCGCCAAAAAGTTGCAACTTAAGCCCAGCCTAACAGAAAGTTGCAACTTTAAGATCTGCGTAGCGATTCTAGAATGATCCGAAGTTGCTGCGCATGCGCAGTGAATACCCATTTGTGTGATTCGCAGAGACCACGAAGAAGATATATTTTCCTCTTAAATTAACTAATAGAGAGAATTGATATCCATATCCAGAACCACATTCAGTTCAAACAGTTTTGGTATATGATCAAAGAAAAAAGGGATTACTTTCTAAGTGGATCAAATCTGACTAATCTTGAAGATTAGTTAGCAATTCAGAATGAGACAGTCCCTCCACCAAAAGTAATGAACTTCTCCCCAAGCTCTTTGCCACTACTATTCTGTATGTCATTTCCATAAAAACTCTATGTGCTCTACATGGGACTGTCCTTGAAGATGACTCTGAAGCTGCAGCTAATGCGTTACACAGCAGCTAGCTTGTTGACAGAAGTACCACAGACACCATATACTGGTCTTAAAAGAACTGTACTCCCCTTGATGTGTATCTTCCTACACAACACACCATTCCACCTGGATAATCTAAGGACTGAGATCACCAGAAAATATACCAGGGACCTTCAAGTAAAACTAAGAAAGAATCTTCCTAAAAGGCAAGAGTTGCTGATAGCCAGAGTTAACAGTTGATAGCCAGCTGCTGACATGCAGCTACCGGGGGAACAGGACCAAGGGATCTGAACTGGTATAAAGATAAAGGTATTCCCTGTTGACAAGGTTGTCAAGTGGTGTCCGACCATAGGGGGCGGTACTAATCTCCATTACTAAGCCGAAGAGCCAGTGTTGTCAGACTACTCTGTGATCATGTGGCCAGCATGATTGCACAGAACACCGTTTACTTTACCACTGAAGTGGTACCTATTTATCTACTTGCATTTGCATGCTTTCAAACTGCTAAGTTGGCAGAAGCTCGGACTAGTGATAGCAGCTCACCCCATCATGCGGCACCCAGGCCTCAAACTGCCAACCTGTTGATCTTGCAATCAACAGTCAGCATCTTAACCATTTGAGCCACTGCATCCCTCTGAACTGGTATAAGACCGGTTTTAATATTCCCAAGAGGGCTGAAATCAGAAACAAGAGGTCAGCAATGATCCTATGTATTCACAACATGGTTTTAGGCATGCAATAGTGACTTTTGAGGTTTCAGCTGGTTTGTTTCAATGCTCTTATGATTTTCAGGGATTTTTGACACTACACAGAAAATAGATCTTACTTTGTAATAAGCTTGTCAAACAGAACTGATTGGTTCATAGTACTATAGCGGCTTCGCCTAATTCTGCAACTGCGTCGGACTTCAACATCACCATTTTCTTCTGCAACATGCTCAGGAAGCTTCACAGTTTTCACAGACCTGGTGACAGGAACTACATTTCCTATTGTTTTAAAAAATAAAGTCAGGATGCTGAATGTTAAGATACCCATCCCCCACACCAGAATGGTGAACAAAATTAGTGACCCACTAACTGTTGTCCTTCTACAAGCCTATTATTTTGGCAATTCAGGGCATTTGTTTTACTAAATTTACCTTCTTCATGATCTTCATTCTTTGCATCAGCCTGCAGCCTAGCCAGTTGCCTGCACAGAAGCAAATACATTGTAAGATCTAATATGATTTATAATTGCATGTTTTAAAACTTCATTAGCTGTCTGTTCACTCCCAGGTTCAATTCAAAATGCTAGTGTTTATTTTTAAAATCCAACTTAGTTTACAGTCCAGTATCTGTTGGACCATTGCAACTCATACCCATCTCCTTTTGCATTCAACTTTATCTGAGTGCTTTATCTGAAGAGCTTCAGGTGCCTTTGCAGTTGGAAGTAAGGCAGGTGATAGCAAAGGAGCAAGCCTTTTTATGATAGCTTCCGGCCTATGGTACTCTCCCACCAAAGGAAACTTCCTGGAGCCTATGCTGCTGTTATTTCAGGAACAGATGAAGACCCTTCTATTTTTTTTAGACTTGTAACTACCACGTCTGACGCTTTTGGTGCTTTTAAGCTGCTGGTTTTATTCAGCTGATTTATCTTGTGCCATTTTACATGTTCTTTAATACACATATTTTATTCTTTTGTTTAAAAATATCACAGGGTGCAATTCCTATTACTCACAGACCATTTGCTTGGCATTTCTTGTGCCTACAGGTCTCTCTTGTTAATTGTCCACTATCTGAAGGACAACAAACTTACAATATACAGACATTTCAAGAGAGACAAGGAGGTTGAGAAACTGGTATTTACTATGAAGGCCCATTATGGGGTAACAGAAAGAATTCACAGAATGTGGATTACACCCATCATATCCCCACCCAAGACAGGCAGGAAAACAATATGCATTTAAATTAATTAGTCCTCCAGATGAGAATAGTATTCTTTGTCAATTCACATCCTTGTCAAGATGAAACAGCCCACAGAAAACATACAAAATAGAAATAGAGGCCAAACCATCCACTCCCCCAGACCAGCAGCCACAAGGGGAGGGCAAAGATTCCTCCTCCACCAACCCGGGATATACCTGTGTCTTCTGCTTAACAAAGGGGCCTGTGGCCTCACAAAGGATGGAGACATACTGTATTGCAAATAAAGTATCTTTTTATGCTGCAAGTTGATGTTGAATTTCCTGGACTTTATAAAGGTATCACTGTTTGGTGGATTTTGGATGTTACTGGATTAGTTAACAAAATCTCTGAAAAAGAGAAGTTCCTTTTTCTCTTTTTACGACCATCTCATTTCCCTTTTCTCTTATGTAACTAGAGAGTTTTAGTAGCATCAACACTGGGAGGACAGTGAAGGAGGGCTGGACAAACATAATTTACGGTGTCAGTTTGCCACAGGTGTCTTCAGTAGACAATGCAGTAGAGCTTTAGCTGAGAAAAAAACAGAATTCTGCTCTAGCAGATCCTACTGTAGCTGTGTTTGATTTTCCTATAACAGGAAAAATAAACAGCAGAAGCCCTTATTGAGCATGTGTGAACAACACGTAGCACCACCTAGATGACAGAGAAATGTCAGTCATTTTATCTGAATAGTGTAAACCCACTAAGGTTTTACACTCCATTTTTAGGGGATTATATAGAGCCATACTTGGTCCAGGTCTTGCAACACAAGTACTGGTATTGTTGAAAGTGGGACTTTTTGAGTGCTTATTTGGACAGCTTTCAAGGCTAGTGAGAGGCAATAAGTGCCACCTGAACCTCCCTTGCCTCTGATCTTTCTGAATATAGGTGGCCTAGGTATTATGCAACTTTGTACAACATGGGTTCAATTTCATGCATCAGAAAAAAGTATGTTCTCTCTAGGCAATTTCTAGGTCATCCAGTGCAACCTTATGGTAAGTATCCACCAGATGTTAACCACAGAGTTGTGCTGGAGGATCTAGAGAGAACATTTCTTTGGGCATCTTTTAAGGTCCTCCAGCATGACTCTCTGCAGAAGCATACCACAAAATTGTGCTGGAGGACCTAGAAAATGCCTAGAGAGAACACTTTGTCATTCATTTCAGATAAAGAAAATAGGGTCCCAGATTTTGTGCAAAAATCATATATTAAGGGTGCCAGAATGGATCCCTTGTGTAATACATAGGGTACCTGTACTCTGAGGGAAGAGGGAGAGGCTGAAACATAAGGAGTCCTTGAGACCATGGTGACCCAAATGCACCTGTTTCTTCTGTGCAGAGATACAAAATTGTTGTGAAGAATCTTATTCATCATGCAGGAACATACAGCTAAAGCACTTCCGTGAGAATCCCAACCAACCTCTATTTAAAGACCTGCAATGGAAGAAAGTCTACCATCTCCCAAGGCAGTCCATTCCACTGTTGGACAGCTCTTATTACTGTCAGGAAGTTCTTCCTAATGTTAAGGTGGAATTTTATTTTCTTGTAATTTGAATCCATTGCTCTATGTCCTTGCTCCATCTTCTACATAACAGCCCTTCAAATA
The DNA here is from genome assembly GCA_026167975.1 of Phrynosoma blainvillii. Classification (NCBI taxonomy): domain Eukaryota; kingdom Metazoa; phylum Chordata; class Lepidosauria; order Squamata; family Phrynosomatidae; genus Phrynosoma; species Phrynosoma blainvillii. The sequence continues at coordinate 19,707,286 of JANUYF010000004.1, read as the reverse complement.
TTTAAAAATGGCTCATCTATCACCTCTCAGTCTTCTCTTCCCCAAGGTAAACAAACCTAGGGCCTCGGCAGACGGCTAATAGAGCCGTCTCCGAGGCAGAGAAGAGGTGGGGCAGCCGCACGCTCGGCACTCCTTCCTCCTCCCGAGGTCATCCTCGGAGCCGCTGGCCCTCCACACGGCTGGCACTCGGAGGGCAACCTCCCACCGCAGCGTCCGCACACGCTGCGGCGGATAAGTCAGTGAAAGTGCGCCCTACGCTTTTGGGGCGCACTTTCACTGTCATCTGAAAGGAGCACTGATTTAGCGCTCCTTTCAGGCCCGCGGCGTCCCAGAGGCCCTCGTCTGCTTCCCCCCCTAGTTTCCTAAGTCATTCCTCACAGAGCCTGGTTTCCAGAACTTTTATTATCTTGGTTATAAAATTAATGATTAACATTATAAAAATTACGATGAGCAAGCAGTATGCTAGTACATGCTGCTTGATCTCTCCTGCTTGTGATGTGAGTAGCTAATCAGTTCCATGGTTTGTTATGAAAACCTAGGTGCATCTATTGCTCTGGTTTGTAGAGTGAAATAAGTAAATGAAAACAAAAATTTCAGATTCCTCTGAAATTATAAGCAAACCAAGCAGAACAAAGATTTGGAGCAATCAGGCAGTGTACCTGCACACTGTTTTTATGTGAATGCACCTAGTCTCTTTTCTACCTTAAAAACAATAATAAAAATATTTAAAGAACTGGGAGGCCAGAGACTTTGGTGATACTTATAGTGTCTCAGAGCACATTATGAAAACCTCTAATTCGGGATGGAGAAGGATCCTGGAAACCAAACAAATTCAGGCACTAATTTGTTAAAAAGATTCAAGACAAGATTTGTTTTTAAAATGTTGTGCAGGCACCACTTTGCATATGCCCAGAAGGCATACATGTCGCATTCAGGCACAACTGGGTCTATCGTTCAGTCTATTGATGAGTTCCTCTACATCTAGTGTTACTTCATGCATGCTTTAAAATGCATTTACCATACCATATAACAGTGTATAACATGAATGTGTGTGTGTGTGTGGGGGGGACGGGACGGGACACTGATAACATGAATGTGGGGGGGGGGGGGGGGAAACATTGAACATAGAAAGTCCTATAGTCCTATTACATTTATTGCTGTTGGGTGTCTTCAAGTGATCTAAAAAAATTCAGGTAGGAATTTTTAAATGTTTTACAGGAAGGGGGGGGGGGGGGGGAAGAAATAACAAATTACCTTGTAAAATGTTTCCTGTTAATACCATTCTCACTGAGCATTGTTATGCGTTTGTCAAAGTCAGAGTTTGAATACTGTTGATTATTCTTCCTCACAGATCTTAAGTGTCTTGTGAAATGTTCACATTCCTTGTCAGAAGAGCACTCCTGAGAAAGTACAAGTAAACACCATTAGAAACACGTTGATAATTGACAATTTAAGAGCTATGCTGTTCGTGATCTTTTCAAGTGCTCTGGAGGGAAGGGAAGCAAAAAAAGAAGGCAAAGAGGCCAAGTAAGAGCAAGCCTTTATTTTTGGGATGAGGGTATATTGGGAAGTTTTTGGTGGGGATAGAGGGCTTATCATTAAGACAAGGTGACAAGAATAAATCTTCCCTCACTCCCTCTCAACAAAATAAAACAAACATAAAATGGCTCTGTTGGAATGACAGTAACTCAGTTCAGCTCCAACCTCAACACAGCAGTAAACAAACAGCAAGTTTGTTGTTTCCTAGAAATCACCAGTCCAGCAGGATACCTCTTCAGGTATTTGTCAGTGTAATACTCCATCAGTGCCATCATGCTTTCCTTAAAATTTAAACAATACAAGGGATGTTGTTACTGTCATAATTACAGTACACAAATAAAGAGATTTCCTAGTAAAGTTTGGAACTGGAATGAAAATAATAGTATGTGTTTGCGTGTATTTTTATTATCTAATCAAATATCACAGTTCAACTACTTTTGGCTTTCAAAAAGTTTTACAGATAATTATCCAACATGTAAAATTTAAAACACGCATAAAGTGCATTTTGGTTGGCTCAGCAAAGGTATCACTGTTTGTGGAAAGTGGTAACATGAAATGTTTCCCCATTCCCACCTTGTATTAGCAAATTGGGTTTACCAGAAAGAAAGCAATTGTCCCTTGGGGACTAGCTTGATCACTCTGAGTGTCCAGAGTGACTTGACAAAAGACTACTAATGTTCCTTAATGACTGTGAATTCTCCCCTGAGGGGGAGAATTCAAAGTCAAAGAAAAGAGTGCCTGAGAAACATTCATTTTGAATAGACAGGGGCCTCAATACCCTAAAGGTACCAATTTTGGAAGCTAAACAAAGTCAGCTCTGGTTATTACTTGGAAAAAGACTGCAAATGGATGCCAGATATAGCCGTGTTAGTCTGCAGAATCAGTATGTAGAGAGATCTTGTGGCACCTTTGAAACTGACACATTTCCATACACAAAGGATTATGAATTTGAATTGACATTCTTACATACCAATGGCATATATATCTGTCCCTGGTTTCCACTACACTATATGCATCTGAGGAAGTAGACTGTAGTCTATGAAAGCTCATGCTGCCAATTTCTTTATGTCAGTTAGTCTCAAAGGTGCTACAAGATTTCTTTACATAATGAATACCAAGTTAGGCTATATTTCAGAGGAAGGAACTGGCAAGACCACCTCTTCCGTGCCTAAGAAAACCTTATGAAATTCATGGAATCATCCTAAGTCAACAGGCAACTTAAAGGCACACACACACACACACACACACACACACACACGAATCAAGTGACCCCACCAACTCTGTCTTAAAAGTGACCCCAAACACAAACATCACACACACACACAAAAATAAGTCTCAGTGCCTCACTAACTCCAAATATATGACCTGCAGTGGTACAGTTTTGATGCTATCTTCCAAAAAAAAAAAAAAAAAAAAGAGTGGGAGGGGGAGAGAGAGAGGCATGTTTGTTACACAATCTGGTGACAAACTTTAAAAAGATCTAAGGAAGCTGAATGGGAGGATATTTGGGACAGACAAAAGACAGCGAGGACAATGCTCAGACTATGGAATTAACTACCTAAAGTTATGGGGACACCTTCAAAACAGGGTTTAGGCAAGTTAATTTTGTTGTGTGCCTTCAAATCGTTTCCAACCTATGGCGAGCCTATCATGGAGTTTTCTTCAGAGCGGTTTGCCATGGAGTTCCCCTGAAGCTGAGAGTGTGTGACTTGCCCAGGTCACCCAGAGCCAGGATTCAAACCCTGGTCTTGAGATGCAGTCCAACATTCAAATCACTACACTGCCTTGGCAAAACCCCATTCACCTCCAGTATTACACCAGTACACCAAAATACTTTGTATACAAAAACAGACCATAACTCTGAGGCTAGATAAATTGTTGCACCTTCTTTCATATTGCTATTCCATGTTTTATTTGCAGTTTAAGGTTTTTATTGGCAGCCACTTCCAGAACCTCTGCCCAGGAAGCGGGAAGGAATTTTAATAAGTTTCCAGCCAAATTCTCTTCCCCATACCTCTGGCAAGTCACAGGCAAAGCTCCTCTGAACAAACCTTGCCAGGGAAGCCCTGTGAGAGGGTCACCATTAAGTAGGAAATTATTTGAATGAACACAGCGACAACAAAGCTGCAGACTTCCAGGGTTCCTTTGGGTGGAACTGTGGCACTTAAAATGGAATCATACTGCTGTAAATGGACAGTATGACAAAGACACTAGGGACCCCTTTCACTCTAGTTACAGAACTATGACTCCACTTTAACTGTCAGGGCTGTAGCCTATAAAATCCTGGGGTTTTTAGATTGGAGAGGGACTTAGAGCTCTCTTGCTAGGAACTTTAAATGCCTCTCCCTGAACTGCAAATCCCAGGAATTCATAGGATGGAGCTGTGGCAGTTAAAGTGGAATTTGCTGCCATGCCTTCAAGTCATTTACAGTGATGTGGGGTTTTCTTGGCAAGATTCCTTCAGAGGGGGTTTGCCACTGCCATCCTCTGAGGTTGAGTGTGTGACTTGCCCAAGGTAGAATTTGTCATGACTTTGCAACTATATTTGTGTCTTGGCTATGTAATGGATTGTTTTTTAGCTGGTGTTGTTTATCCATTCATTGTTGTTCCCCGTCTCGATCAATGAGAGGCAGGTAAAAATTATTATTAATAATTCATCATCATCTGATACTTGTGTTTGAGTGTATGTTGAGTTTTATATTTTAAAAAGAAAAGGTAACCTCTACATCCACCAAAATATTCCTGATGCAAACACATGGAGACTTCCTTAGGAATCCATTATTCTCTGTCACAAAGAGGCCTGTGGCCTCACTGGAATGGAAACACATTGGATTGCAAAAGAGGGCTCTCTGTTGAGATGCAAATGGATTTTAAATTTCCTGGCCACTTTGCAAATCTCCCTACAGCCACAGGGCAAGGAGGAGGAAGATCCTACGTACAAAATATATCTTCCCCACAATATACCATCTTAACTAAAGACTGAAACAACATGTAGGCATCTGACTAATGGCTTTGACAGACTGCCAGAAATAAAGCAAACCCGAGTCCACTTTAACTGCCCTGTGTTAGGGAATCATGGGAACTGTAGTTTATTGTGGCACCAGAGCTCTCTGACAGAGAAGGCTCAATGTCTCAGAAAAAACTACAGTTCCCATGAGCCCCTAGAACTGAGCCAGGACAGTTAAAGTGGACTCAGGTTGCATTATTTCTGGCAGTCTGTAAAGGCCCTAATATCTCAAATTGTTTTTTCTCCTTTTTGGTTTGCATTTGCAACATCTTGCCTCATGATGAAGAAGCGCCTGGAGCTTTGAAAACTTGCAACAAGTATACTGTGCATTCTGGTTGGCCAATAAAAGTACCACTGATGGATTTTAGTTTGAATTTGCTAAATGGCGAACACCGCTCCCCCTGCATGTTTTCTGTATTGTGAGATACCGGATTGTAGCTCCAACAGGGAAACCAAGAAGAATAGCCTGTAGACTGGGAACTTCAACCAAGATAAAACCATTTTTCTTCTTCTTCTTAAATTTGGACTGAATTCATATGTTTTACCTCTACATCCACCAAAATCTTCCTTATGCAAACACAGGGCCAGAAGGACGAGGAGCCTGCCTGCAAAAGATATTCTCCCCACTAGATACCATCTTAACTAAAGATTGAAACAACAAAACACTGGTATCTGACTAACATCTCCAATTGTTTTTCTCCTGTTTGGTTTGCAACATCTTGCTTGATGATGAAGAAGCCCATGGAGCTTCGAAAGCTTGCAACAAGTATATTGTGCATTTCGGTTGGTCAATAAAGGTATCACCAATGGATTTTTGTTTGAATTCTCTAAACCAGGGGTAGGCAACCTTTCCCCTTTAAGGGCCGAGGGACTTCAGCTCCCAGAATCCCAGGAGCTATTGGCCAACATGGGACTATTGGCCAACATGGCTGAGGCTTCTGGGAGCTGAAGTCCCTCGGCCCTTAAAGGGGAAAGGTTGCCTACCCCTGCTCTAAACCAATCTTGCAAAGAAAGCCCCATGATAGATAGGGTGGCCAAAAGTCGGAATTGAAAGGAATCACGTCCTGATTCCTTCTAGTCACACATATCTGAGATCCTTCTCTCTCACACACACGAACTCACCGCCGCGCCTTCCCGGTTGTTGGCAGCGGGTCCCCGGCTCTCCTCCGCGGCCGCCGAGCGGCTCCCGGATCCGCCGCGCTTGCTGCTGCTCCGGGCCGAAGGCGTGGAGACCTCCAGGGAGAGGAACTCCGAGCTCGACTCCATCTCGTCGTAGAGGGACCTCGGCGGGGCGTTCCGACGACGGACACCGACGCTGGGGGTAGTGGCAGCGGCAGCAGCAGCACCGGCATCGTGGGTCTCGGTTCGGCTGGAGCCTCCCGAACCACTCCGGAGCATCACCATGGCGGAGCGGAGGCTGCAAACGGCAACCAACAACAGCCGCGGCTTCTCTTTCCCTCACTCGCCTCCGAATTCTGGCGCTCAGCCGCGTCACCAACCGCCTTTCGGATCCCTCCGCACCTCAGCTCAACTTTCCTCATAGAGGGAGCGGGGAATTTACAGAAGCAAGAGGCGGCATTCAAGCGCCCCAGGCCACTCATAGGCATTAGACTACTTCCTCATTTCCTTCTTGCTCTCAAATATTCTCTTTCTGCGTGTTTTAGCCTCGGGATTATTTTGTCCTCGCTCGCGGAAGGACACTTTATTTTTGCTACTTCTCGAAAACGAACTTTTTTTGGCGCCCACAGAGTTTGTTTTGTTGAGCTCTGATTGGCTCCGGGGACGGCGCGGCGCGGCGTGGCGCGCGTAGCTCGGTCGAGGCCCCGCCCCCCCGCCTCGTTCGAATAAGAGGCGCGCGCCGCAATTTCCCAACGTTTGAAAGTACAGGAAAGGAAATAAACGAGCGCCGCAATTGCTTTCTCTTCTGAAGGGGAAAATAAGCCAAAACCAATGAGTGAACCAAAGTAACGGCCTTTGCAGACTGCCAGAAATAGTGCAAATTGAGTCCACTTTTAGGGTTAGCGCTAGGGAATCATGGGAATTTTTTTTTTCTGAGACATTGAGCCTTCTCTGTCAGAGAGCTCTGGTGCCACAATAAAATACAGTTCCCATGATTCCCTAACCCTAACCCTTAAAGTGGACTCAATTTGCACTATTTCTGGCAGTCTGCAAAGGCCATAATATCAAAAGGCACATAGCTAGTTTTGAAAATCTAACAAGAACGATTTTAGTACAATTTTAATCCATTTAAATTTCAAATAACAATACCCCATCATCATCATTGTCATTGTTATTAAATATCATCATCATCTTATTCCATATTTTGTAGGAAACAACAAAAATCCAACATATTTTGATACTGGGAAGCTCAGGAAATTATTAATTAATTAATAAAAGTGTGTGTGCATACACACACACAAACAAACAAACATTTATATCCAAAGTGACCTTAATAGAGTCCCTCCATCTTCTAGATTCTAGCATGTGGCCTTCCTCTCTTCCTACTTCCCTCTACCTTTGTTTTTTCCAGAGTCCTCTCTTATGAGGTGTCCAAAGTACAACAGCCTCAGTTTGGTCATCTTGGCTTCCAGGAAGGTTTCTGGTTTAATCTGCTCTAGGACCCATTTGTTTGTCCTTTTGTCTGTCCTTGGATGGATCATAATCAAGTTTGGAGAGTGTATTTGGGAAGGTCTGACTTGAGAATATGTGGCATATGCAAAACTTCACTTTTGGGGAACCTCAGAAATTACAGGATCACAACAGAAATTATCCCTAGCAAAGCTGGGCAATTATGCTAGTATTAGATTTTTTTTTGGTGAAGGTCCCCATTGGTCATTATTTTTGTTTTCTTTATGTTCAACATTAAGTCTGCCTTAATACTTTCTTCTTTGATCATCCTAGACAATGAAGAAATAGAAATAGTAAAAGAATTCCCATACCTGGGATCAAACATTGAGAGAAATGGGGAATGCAGTCAGGAAATTAGAAGAAGACTAAGAATGGGAGGGTAGCTATGAAAGAACTAGAAAAGATTCTAAAATGCAAAGATATACAACTCAGCACAAAAGTTAGAATCATACAAGTCATTATATTCCCTATTACCATGTATGGATATGAGAGCTGGACAGTCTAGAAAGATGATAGGAAGACTATCAATGCATTTGAGAGAATGTGGGGCTGGAGAAGAGTGCTGAGGATCCCATGGACAGCCAAAAGGACAAACAAATGGGTCCTAGAGCAGATTAAACCAGAAACCTCCCTGGAAGCCAAGATGGCCAAACTGAGGCTGTCGTACTTTGGACACATCATGAGAAGAGAGGACTCTTTGGAATAAAACAATAATGCTGGGGAAGGTGGAGGGAAGTAATAATAATAATAATAATATTTAGGAAGAGAGGAAGGCCACATGCCAGAAGGATGGACTCTATTAAGGAGGTCACAGGTATTAAGGGGTTGCAGGAATTAAGCAGAGCAGTGGAGGACAGAGAGTCTTGGAGATGTCTCATCCATAGGGTCGCCATGAGTGGAGATCGACTGGAGGGCAGTTAGGGCCTTTACAGACTGCCAGAAATAGTGCAACTTGAGGCCACTTTAACTGTCCTGGCTCAGTGCTAAGGAATCATGGGAGCTGTAGTTTATTGTAGCACCAGAGCTCTCTGACAGAGAAGGTTCAGTGTCCCAGAAAAAAACTACAGTTCCCATGATTCCCTAGCACTGAGTCAGGACAGTTAAACTGGCCTCAAGTTGCACTATTTCTGGCAGTCTGTAAAGGCCTTTAATAACGAACAAGAACTTCATCTCTGCCCGGAACCTTCCTCTCTGCAGCCGGGTTTCCCGGGGAAGGTGTTCTGCGTGGCACCCTCTGTCTTCCTTTGGGTCGGTCCTGCTGCTTCTGCTGCTGCCTGGGCTCCTCCTCCAGGGCTGCTTCTTTCTCTTCCCCGGGAAATGAGCCCCCGAAGGCTTCCCCATTGCCAGGAGTGTGGGTTCCCCAATGGAGCAGGAGGCAGCAGGGCTTGCAAGGGCCTTGGCTGCCGCCTCAGCATCGCCCCCGGCTGCCTACCAGCCAGCTCTGCCGCTTCCTTCTGGCTGCGTCTACACCAGCTGCTACTGGTAAGAAAGCCTTGCGGCAGTGTGACTGCTTCTTCTCCTTCTTGTGCGCCTTCCAAGTCCTTCCCTACTTATGGCGACCCAGGATTCCCTAGCACTGGAACCTGGGAAGTTCAAGCCATTTCCTAGTGAGGTTTTCTTGACAGGGTTTGTATTCATGCTCCCAAATTCTTTCTTTCACTGAAGGCCTGAACAGACTGGCAGAAATAATCCATCTTGAGACTGCTTTAACTGCCCTGGCTCAGTGCTAGGGAATCATGGGAACTGAGTTTTTTTTCCCTGAGATATTGAGTCTTCTCTGTAAGAGAGCTCTGGTGCCACAATAAACTACAGTTCCCATGATTCCCTAGCACTGAGCCAAGGCAGTTAAAGTAGTCTCAAACTGGATTATTTCTGGCAGTCTGTTCAGGCCCTGAATCTCAAAGGTGCTACAAGATCTAACAATGATGGTAAGTGAATTTCTTCAATGCATTTTTTAAAAAAGTAGCTTGATTTGGCAACAGTAGACCCGACAAAGTAAAGATTCCCCCCCCCCCCCGTTCTCCCCTTTAGTAAAGTAACTCAGTTTTTTGTTCACAAGATAATGTAATAATCTAAAATAATACCATGACCACCAAAAAAAAAAAAGGTGGTGGTGGTGGAAATATGAAATGCCTTTAGACCCTGTTTTCTGTCTCTTGAATTATACGGAAAGATTTGTATATGGACAGTGGGCATCTCACATGGTTTCTGCAGCTAAACTGTAGGGGTTGAGTCCTGGTCAACCATGAAACCCACTGAGTGACCTTGGGTAAGTCACACTCTCTCAGCCTCAGAGGATGGCAATGGCAAACCCCCTCTGAACAAATCCCACCAAGAAAACCCCCATGATAAGAGTTGCCTTGAGGTCGCCATTAGTCAGCAATGACTCAAAGGCACAAAACAAGAACACATTGCAGGAATAATCCAGTTTGAGACTGCTGCCCTGGCTCAATGCTAGGGAATCCTGGGAACTGTAGTTTATTGTGGTACCAGGGCTCTCTGACAGAGAAAGCTAAATGTTTCGCAAAGCTACATTTCCAGAATTCCCTAGCATTGAGCCAGGGCAATTAAAGCAGTCTCAAACTGGATTATTTCTGCAATGTGTTTTGAATCTTAGGGGGGTTGCAGACTGCCAGAAATAGTGTGAATTCAGTCCACTTTTAGGGTTAGGGTTAGTGCTAGGGAATCATGGGAACTGTTATTTTTCTGAGACATTGAGCCTTCTCTGTCAGACAACTCTGATGCCACAATAAAATACAGTTCCCATGGTTCCCTAACTCTAACCCTAACCCTAAAAGTGGACTGAATTCACACTATTTCTGGCAGTCTGCAACCCCCCCCAGTCTCACAGGTACTACAGGATCTCTCTACATACTGATTCTTACAGACTAACACAGCTATATCTTTGAATTCTGAAAGAAAAAAGTTGGCAGCTTTTGCCATTGACATCTTCTGAGGCTGAGAGAGTGTGACTTCTTGCCCAAGGTCTCCCAGTGGGTTTACATGGCTGAGCCTGGATTCGAACCCTGCTCTCCAGATTTCAAAGAGGAGGAGGTACCAGACTGCAAGAGATACCCCTCCTTACCATCTGAACTAAGAGCAAAAACAGCAAAATGCAGGCCTATGACTAACATCTTCCATTTCCCCCCCCCCCCATATGGTTTTTAACACCTTTGCCTGGTGAAGAAGCCAGTGGAGTTGCCATTATTATTATTATTATTATTATTATTATGGCAACCTTAAGGTCATGGAGGTTTTCTTGGCAAGATTTGTTCAGAGGAATTTTTCTATTGCTTGCTTTCCCCTAAGGCTGAGAGAGTGTGGGCATATTATATTAAAGGGAATCCTCTCTCTGCTTCCCTCGTTCCTATGCCTTACCCCTGTTTGCTTTAATTTCCTTAAGAAATTATAACTCGTGCTCTCTTATACATCCAGATGTCAAAATGGGCACCAGTTATAGACAAATGGGACTATATTGCCAAAGCCCATTTGGACAGCCATGGGTGCACATTCGAATTACCAGTTTCACATTTCTGACGTCCTATCATGGCGTTTTCTTGGCAAGATTTGTCTAGAGGAGGTTTGCCATTGCCTTCCTCTGAGGCTGAGAGAGTGTGACTTACCCAAGGTCATCTAGTAGGTTTCATGGCTGAACTGGGAATCAAACCCTACAGTTTAGCTGCAGAAACCATGTGAGATGCCCACTGTCCATGCACAAATCCTTCCGTATAGTTTCCAAGAGACAGAAAACAGGGTCTAAAGGCATTTCATATTTCTGTTTTTTTTGGGGGTGGGGGTGGGGGTGGGGGAGAGGTCATGATATTATTTTAGATTATTACATTATCTTGTGAACAGAAATCTGTGTTACTTTACTAAGGGGGGAGCTGGGCGATCTTTACTCTGTCCGGTCTACTGTTGCCAAATCAAAAAAGACATTGAAGAAATTCACTTACTATCATTATTATATCTTGTCGCACCTTCAGACTGCCAGAAATAGTGCACATTAAATTGAGGCACTGCCCTGGCTCAGTGCTAGGGAATCATGGGAACTGTAATTTATTGTGGCACCAGAGCTCTCTGATAGAGAAGGCTCAATGTCTCAGAAAAAAATACAATTCCCATGATTCCCTAGCACTGAGCCAGGGCAGTGCCTCAATTTAATGTGCACTATTTCTGGCAGTCTGCAAAGGCCCTAACTGAAACAAAGAAGTTGGCAGCATGAACTTTCATAGACTTTGTTCTACTTCCTCAGATGCATTTGGATGAATTTACTAAATAGGCCTGCATATCTCCTTTATCTAATTTTGCATTATGACATTATTCTCTCATATGTATACATTTACACAGTGGGAGAGCACTTGAAATGCATTTAAATGCATGAGAGAGTTTTACAGAACAACTTTTGCATAATTCACAGATTACAGAGTGATTCACGAGCCATTGTTGTTGATGTGTGCCCTCAAGTCATTTCTGACTTATGGTGACCCTAACAGGCAGTTATCATGAGGTTTGCTTTGTAAGATTTGTTTAGAGGAGCTTTGCCATTGCCTTCCCCTGAGTCTGAGAGCATGTGTGGGCTTATGTGGATTTAGAAGAGCTGATTAAATAAGATTTTATTCCTCCTCAACAGGAAACATTTTATAAATTCATTCAGTCAAATATTATAAATTTTATCAGTCAGATCAAATAACGGGCTGCATCCTCACTGGTGAAATAATCCAGTTTGACACTAGTTTAACTGCCATGGCTCAGTGCTATGGAATTTTGGGAACTGTAGTTTGTTGTGGCACCAAACCAAATGATAGAGAAGGCTGAATGTCTCACAAAACTATAGTAATTATTTCACAAGTGCAGATGCAGCCCCAGTATGAGCAAAGAGTGTAAGGGAGATGTTTCTGCTAATATATGTCAGGCTATGTATGAAACCCAAGAACAAGAGGAAAATTCTTAGGGGTCTTGCAGACTGCCAGAAATAGTGCAAATTGAGTCCACTTTTAGGGCTAGGGTTAGGGAATCATGGGAACTGTATTTTATTGTGGCACCAGAGCTCTCTGACAGAGAAGGGTCAATGTCTCAGAAAAAAACAAACAAACAAACAATTCCCATGATTCCCTAGCACTAACCCTAACCCTAAAAGTGGACTCAATTTGCACTATTTCTGGCAGTCTGCAACCCCCCTAATTTTCAACCACTTAGTATATTTAATGCTACACTTTATTCCCCCCCCCCCCAAAGACTCTCTCCTGGTCCAGGAACACAGTCTTTGGTGATTCTTGAGTCAATATCCAGGTATTTCAATGCTATCACATGTGAGGATTACCATATTCTTTTTGAAAAACACGTGAAAAAATGTGACTTCCTTAGGTCACCCAGTGGCTTTCTATGGCCATACAAGGGATGAAACCCAGGGTCATAGTCCAACACTCAAACCCCTATGCTATGCAGGCTCTCGTTACAACTATAAATCTGCTTAAATTGATTTTCAGAATGATAGACATACCAAAATCTCTTTAGTGCATCTGTATTACAGAAATAATGCAGTTTGACATTGCTTTAACTGCCATGGCTCCCTCCTATAGAATCCTGGGATTTGTAGTTGTGGCATCAGAGCACTGATAAAGAAGTCCAAAGATCTCACAAAACTACAAATCCCAGAATTCTATAGCATTTGGCAGCTAAAGCAATGTCAAACTGCATTGTTTCTGCAGTGTAAATGCAGCCTGAATTTCTTTTATGCAAAAAGGTGGGGACCAGAGGTGGTTTTGATTTTGGATTTGGGGGGTGGGGTGGGGATTTTGGAATAGTTATATTTGTATATATGTACATAATGAGACATCATGGAGATGGGACCTATGTCTAAACACAAAATTCATTTATGTTTCATATGTACTTTATAAACATAGCTGGAATGTAATTTTATACACAATTCTCTTCAATAATTTTGTGCATGATAATTTAGAAATGACTTGAAGGCACACAACAACAAAGTAATTTTGCTCTTTGGACTCAACTTGCAGCAGTTGAAGGGCAGGAGAGAGAAATGGGGACACTTTAAAAGCCACTGAAAACGTGGGATTACAGAAGATTACCCAGAACTGTCCCTGGCAAATTGGGACAGTTGGATGATATAAAGACGTATAAGCTTTTGCAGGATACTGAAAATGAAGCTTCATAAGCTTTTGAAAACTACTGTTCACTTCTTCAGTAGTCGGTAGTCCTCCAAAGTTTATTCCTCTGCATTTTTACTGCTAAATATCTTAGATTGAAGAGGCTCTTTCTATTAGCTTCTAGTCTGTTCCTGGGCCAAGTTTAGAATTCTGGTTTAATATTTAAAGCCCAGAATGTGTTAGGATCAGAATCCCCCCCAAAAGACAAAGTCTGAAGTGCCTCAGAGAGTGGTAGACTCTCCTTCATTGCAGACTCTTGGGCAGAGGATGGATGGCCATCATTCAGGGATGCTTTAGCTGTGGATTTGTATATTGGCAGGGGGTTGGACTAGATCAGTCATTCCCAAATGCTGGCACTCCAGATGTTTTGAACTTCGGCTCCCAGAAGCCTCAGTTATCTTGGCCAGTGGTCGGGGTTCTGGGAGCTGAAGTCCAAAACACCTGGAAGGCCAGAGTTTGGGAATTATCTAGTTCCCAAACTCTGGCCTTCCAGGTGTTTTGGACTTCAGCTCCCAGAACCCCAACCAGTGGCTATGATAACGTTTTGTGGGCTACAGCCTATTTCAGCTTCAGACTGCCAAGTACCCAAATGTGGCAGGTATGAATCTTAAAAGTAAATCCTGGTTCGTGCACATACATGTATGTGCTTGTGCACATCCATACTTACAGAGCTTTTAAAATGAGATTGGACCAAAGTGTTAAAGATGGAAATGGAATTAAGCAATAACCTTCACATGGTTTTTAAGCCCTTGAAATTAATATCAATTTACTGAATATTTAAATTTTATTGCCAGAAAAAATGTGCATGTGATTTTTTGTTTTGTTTTACAGTGAGGAAAATGTATGGAAACTTTGTGAATATATCCAGAGGCAGAATCAGTACCCTTTAGAAGAATTTTATGCTGTTTTCATTTCCAACGATAGAAGGATGGTGAGTTGTGATACAGAACTGGATCTAAAATGCAGTGTGAAGTTTGCAGTATCAAAATCAAAATCTGGATCCTGGTACATACATGATACAGAGCCAGGAAAGGTTACTTGGAAATGTTGCTCTTTTGGACTATAGTTCCCAGAATTTTCCAGCCATTATGGCCACTGTTCCTTGGCTATCTGTGGCTTACATCCAGGTAGCTAATGAAACTTTTCCCATTGCTTTATCTTGGTGCAAAGGGAAGTTCTATGGGTCAAATCTCTGTGTAACATGCTTCTGTTGAAGAAGAAGGGCACTTAAATATTCAAAAATGGTTAACATATGGAAAAACAGTATAGTGGAGTGGTTGGAGTGGTGGATTGGGATTTGGGAGACCAAGTTCAAATTCTTACTGGGCAATGAAACTCAGTGCTTGCCTTTGTTCAACCACTCATTCTCAGACTGTCCCACCTCAGTGGGTTGTTGTAAGCATAAAGTCATATATCTGTGATGGCGAACCTATGGCACACATGCCAGAAATGGCATGTGAAGCCATTTTTCCCAGCACTTGGAGGATGGGGAGGAGGAGGAGGAGGTGTGTGCCTGTCCCTCCATCTTCCTGGCCATCCCAAGCCTTCAGCTGCCTCTCCAGGCTGGGAACAGCGCAGGGGGAGGAGGAGGAATAAGTACGCACCTCTTCCTCCTCCTTCCCCCCTCACCTCCCAGGCCTTCAGCTGTCTCTCGAGAAGTAGCTGAAGGCCCAGTAGCATGGGGTGGGGGAGTCCCACCCCGGAAGTCCCACCCCCAGAGGGCAGAAATCCAGTCCCTGGCACCAGGTAACACCTGGTGCTGGAAGGCCTTTTAGTTTGGGCACTTGGCCCCTAAAAGTTT
This sequence comes from Phrynosoma blainvillii, assembly GCA_026167975.1. Taxonomy (NCBI): domain Eukaryota; kingdom Metazoa; phylum Chordata; class Lepidosauria; order Squamata; family Phrynosomatidae; genus Phrynosoma; species Phrynosoma blainvillii. The sequence goes on along the minus strand of JANUYF010000004.1, from coordinate 19,692,144 downwards.
CGCCATCACCATCATATATGTTGCCTTTTGCTCACTGGAGGAAGGTAATAATGAACAAACAAAAATCACACCTGTGAATCTAGACCTATACACTTGTCTCTCCACATTTCCTAGGGTTAGGGGCACAGGACCCCCGTGAATGTGGAAAAACCACAAATAATGAAAACATTATGTTTTTACCTGAGAGAACACCTCTCTAGGAATCTCTAGGTGCAACTCTGTGGTCAAGATCTGACATTGACCATAGAATTGTGCTGGAGGAGCTACAAATGCCTAGTGGAGTGTTCTCTCTAGGAATCTCTAGGTCCTTCAGTGCGACTTTTGGTTAAAGTTGACCACAGAGTTGCACTGGAGGACCTAGAGATTCCTAGAGAGAACATATTAATAAAATCAATGAATAATCAAATCTGTAAAAGTCAAAAGCCACAAATGTGAAAGGATGAGTGTAATTAATTTTGCTTGCTTAGGTAGTTTAATTGGGTCCCATGGCAAATGCTGTGCTCACGTTCTAAAGAGCCACACAAGGCCAGATGCATGTTAGGCTTTTAAATGCTCCTTTTAGTCTGAACATCAGTTCTTTGAAAGGCTTTGTCACATAATCGTAGGAGTGGGTGGGTAAACTAGTCTACAGTCATCCAAAAGCTTACATGCTGGTTTATGTTTCAATGTAGTCACTCATTCCTTGTAACTCACAGGTGCCACTTTGGAAACAACAAGCTGGATGTGGAGAACAACCTGTGATTTGGGTGAGAAAATCCACATTTTCCTTTCTTACATTTCATATTATTCTTTTCACTGTTCCTCTAGTTTTTATTTGTATGTATCCATTTCTTAAAGGTAGCTGGGAATTGTGCAGCCTGCAGGCTATAGACTCTTCAAGGGGTGGAGGTCTCCAGTTCAGATCTTGAGACTGAACAATTCTGCAAAAAGACCCTCCCTCCATTTTTCAGTAAAATGGTCCCATTTTCAACTCCAAACTCACTCATATTGTCTGGAAATCACTAAATATCCTGTTTCAGGGCCCTCTCCTACCCAGGCAGCAAAAGTAATCTCCAAAATGCAACTAGGAGAGACATACTATCCCTTCAAATTATGCAAAATAATGGCCACAAAGGATTGGTGCAGCCCTATGAGCTCCACAGTGGGCCCATCCTGGCTGAGAAAGTCCACTTGAAATGTACAAGAGGTTGCTGTTACAAAAGAGAGAGAAATTTGTTGAGATAACGGGCCCTTTCCATTATCTATGCAACACAGTTGAGGGAATAGACACCCTCCAGGTAACAAAGGGTTGATAAGATGATAGTGTTATGTTGCATTTATTGGGGATCAATGTCACAAGGAGTCACAGGTCATGAGAGACGTCTGACTAATGAGGTGGCCAGCCTGGTAGAAGGTTCCAGACTTCTCAAGGAAAGTTATAATACCTCAAGGGGGAACATGAGGTGTGGGGAGAACAAAGAGAGACTCTGGGTAATGTGCTTGCTGCACCCAGATGAATTGATCAGCCTAGAGCATGCATCCTGAACCTCCTGGTTGGCCGCTCCAGGAACATCTCAGCCCAGAATCCTCATTGAACTGAATAGATAGGGAACACATAGCTAATCAGATCAGGACTTACTTTTATTTTGACCTTAGCTGAATTTATAGCTTTTCAAAATGTGCCTGAGAGGAGAAAGTGCTCTCTAGCAGATAACTTCTGCTAATTTAGATTTTTTTTTTTTTTTGCTTAGTATAAAGCCTTTTTTTAAAAGTTCTTCTCCTCTTCCACACTCCTTCCACATGCCTTTTGCTTGGTCACAATTTTCCCAGCTGTTGGGAGTACCCAGCTGTTGGGGGGCAATGAGCTTACAGTTGTAAACCGCGTAGACATCCCATAGCGCGATATGAAGCGGTATATAAATGAAGCTGCTTTGCTTCCCACAGGGTTAAGGAGGGAAGAAGTCTTTGCAGAGTCAGAGACAGATAGTGCAAGTGGAACCCCAGCAATATCCCAGTGTTTCTGTGCCAGTGGGATTCAACCCAGTGGTGGTGGCAGCTAAGACAGATGACCACTGGGAGATCTTATTCAGTTCAGGTGGAAGCAGGAGTGGGACCCCTGACATCTGTGACTCATGTACAGCTTACTATTATAAGCCTTTAAAATAGGTGAGAAGAGTCTTTGGCAGTCCAGATATTTGGACTTAACCTTCAGAAACTCCATCCAGCATAACCAACAGTAAAATAATTATGGGGACTATAGTCCTAAACATCTGGAGGGCTAGAGATTCCTCATTCCTTTGTAAAGAACAAAGCCAGCCATCTCAGCCTGAGCTATATATATATATTTACAGTTGCCCCTCTGTTTTTGTGGGGGATCTGTTCTGGGTCCTTCTGCAAAAACAGAAGCCTGCACATATTCAGGCTCCATAGGCTTGAATGGAAGCGTGGGGCCGTGTCCCATTGTATGCCCCTCTGTTTGTCCCTCATGCATAAGCAAGGGACGCGGATCCGGAGTCCACAAAAACAGAGGGGCAACTGTAGTTTTCTCCTTCATAGTGTGTAAAAGTTATTCTAGAAATACCAATTAGTTATATTGAGTTAATCTTAAAGTTGCACCTCAGTCACGTTGAAATAATTTGGATGGGAGTAAATGGTTACAACATTTATAATCAGGTGCAACCTCTGTTTTAAAATACCAAAATTAAAATACAAATAAAGACTACATGGCTAGGTCATTGATCATTCTTATAGTACTGTATTGTTACAAATCCAAATACCTAAGAACTTCATAATGTCTCTCACTTACAGGATTACCATGTTATTTTGCTTCATGTGGCAAGTGGAGATCAGAACTTTATTTATGATCTTGACACTGTGCTTCCTTTCCCCTGCCCCTTTGACACTTATATTGAAGAGGCTTTTAAATCAGACAGCATTATTAGTCCTGGATATCGAAGGTAAGGATGGAAAGCAAAAAAGCTGTGATTGCAAAGCTTCTGCTATAGCGTAATTATATCCTTGTATTGAGTCTGGCACAAGGGTTGTGAATCACACACAGCCAACTCAATTAAAAAAATCAGATTGCATCAAGGGCTTTGGCAACAAGGAAACCCTCCCACCAGTTTATCAGAGATGTAAAATCTAATACATGTATACTGATAAATAATAAAAATAATAACAGTACTGTGACACATCCCCTGTGCAGGCTGGCCCTGCAATTCCAACCCTTGGGTTCCTGTCATTCACCTTTCCTCTCAAGATCCCCCTCTGGAATGTGTTCTTGGGCCTTAAGGCAATCCCCATATGGATCTCTGGATGTTTTATTCTGTGGGTTCACTGTGGTAAGCATGACCAAACTATCAGAGTTAATAGGAACAGCCAGGCACAGTTGAAAAAATAGAATCAACAAGTATAACACATTAATGCTGGAACTGTTTAATCATTCACAGCTCCCCAAAACCCTATTCAGTTTTCCAAACTGGATGACTGTCCTATCTTTAAAATATATCCAGGGTAGCCATGTTGACCATACAGCAAACTACAATAACATCTAAAAATCCACAAAACAGTGATACTTTTATTGGCCAAACAAAATGCATCATGTATTTTGTGCATTTTGGTTGGCCAATAAAGGTATTGCTGTTTTGTGGATTTTGGATGTTATTGTCCTATCTTTATTACAGCTTTTCCCTATCTCTTTCTGCCATCCTTTCCCTATCTCTCTCTGCACTCTTTTCCCTATCTCTAGGCCATCTTTCTCATATTTGTCTTCTGTCAGCGACAAGCTTCAGGTTTTAATCCTTTCTCTCCCCCCACATACTCCCCCCTTCCCTGTCATAGTATTCTCTGAGCTATGATTGGCTATCTTTAACCAGGCTTTCCCAGTTCCTCCCTTCACAAATACTTACTGGTTATGTAAGTGAAACATTGCCTCTTGCAAGGCAAAGAACAGAAAAGAGAGGTATGAATAAAGCTGAAAATTTAGTTTAATTGGTATAATAAGTGAAGAAATAGCAAGTACCAAATGGGAAACTATTGCTTATTGGCTGGAGAGCATGACAACTCCAAAAATTAAATTCCCATGTTCAGATATGAATTTATTTTCCCCACTATGAAGATACCTTTCCTTGGAAGCTAAACCCAGGATTCACTGCAGCATATCCAGTTAGTGCTAAGAACAGACCCAAGGCAGATCCAGTTTTTGCCCTTCTGAGGATCTGAAATGTCACTCATATAGTCCTTTACCAATAGTGATTCTTGGGGGAGCCAATCGAAATTGCAGCCCAGTATATCTGGCAGAGCAAATATTCCTCACCTTTATATTAATATGACAACAATTTAAACAAACCCCAATTTTTCCAGAGGAAATTACTACACATTATTTACTTTAACTTACTAGTATGCCTTGTGTGCTGAAGTATTTCAAGGAGGATTATAGCATTTTAAAGTGGTAAAAATATAAAATCAGTGCAATAGCCCAGTTTACAGGATCATCTCTCAGTATTCTGCTTAATAAATGGAAATATGAACAAGCCTTTTCACTATGCACAAAGTCCATCTGTGAAAACCAGAGTTAAACCAAGAATCCTCTAATTAATAATTGTTTCTGGTTCATTTGAAGCAGGAAAATGGTAAGCAGTGTCACAGGAAGCAAGATATTAAACTAATGTCAAACCATGGTTTAATATCCTGTCTTGTTCAAGAATTAATCACACTTTCTGGGTTCAGATGAGATGGGAAATTGTGATTAGCTGGATACTTTCTCATTCATTTATTCATGTTGCAAAGAGAAGAGGGGACTGCATGCTCACGCAAAAGGGTTTGTTTGTATCTTGACTTATTAAGCAAAGGTATTTGAATGCAGCAGAGCTAAAAAAAATAGCTGTTTAGCAGAGCTAGGAAAAGCTTAGAACTACCCAGCTAGCATAGCCAGTGACCATGTTGCCTAGTGGATTCTAGAAGTCATAGTCCAAAAAGTAATTTTTCTGACTTAGAAGTTTCAGTGAACAAAAAAGCATGAGCAGGAACTGCAACAAACCCAACAGCAGGAAACTATAGCTCAGAGGGCCCTAGCTTCCCTCTTAAATAACAGAGTCTTCACTTGCTGTTGGAAGGTAATAGGCAAATGAGCAAAACACACTTCATGTAAGAGAGAGTTCCCGAGCTCCAATGATTCCGTGTAGTCCCTCCAAAGAGGAGCTTAAAAAATTGGTAGGTCCACATGGGAATATTCGTAGTGGTCCAAATAAAATATAGATAAGCAGATTCATCTTTTTCTTCTTTACATTTAATGTCTTCACCATTGGTTTTACAATGTCAGGATACAAAAAAGAAAAAGGACAGTTAAGCAGTGTGAAATGCTCTATAGGGATAAATTCTAAAGAACAGCTCTGTTAGTCTACTGCAGTGTAAACAATAAAGGGGTTTAGGGGCTGTGATAAATTGATTGTGCATTTTAAGAAATCTAGATGCATCTGGCAAAGAGGGTTCTTTCCCACAAAAAATGTTGCTGTGTTAAACTTGAAGGTGTCACAAAGACACCTTCAAGTGGCTTTGGCTTCAAAACCACTAAATTTTGGTGCAGTCCTATGGATATTAGAAGTAAGTCCACCTTTGTTCATTTGAACATATTTCCCATTGGGTGCAGTCCTTTCCCCAAGTATCTGGGAATAAGCCCCAGCAAACTCAGCAGGACTTAATTTCTGAGCAGATATCCACAGGGTAGCACTGTTAGTTTCAATAAACTTTTAGGCATTTGCAGCCATGTCATTTGTAAAATGTGGATTCATTGTGAATTACATATGAGGAGTTCAATGCTAAACAACAATTTAATATTTGGTTCAGATGTAGTTGAAAATACTAGGAGCAGAGTCATCCCACTGCTTCCTGATGTTTCTGCCACGGACTATGCAACTCCCATCACTTAAGTGTTTGGCTTATTTAGAAAAGTCAGATTGGTTCAAGCTGATGTATATCTGAAGACATTCGCTTCTGACCGATCCCATATGAAGGATGCCAGTGGGAACTGGCTGAAGCCTCCACCTGTATATCCATGTATTGAAACTGCAGGTAAGTGGTTGTTTCTCACCCAAATTAGATCCCATGACACTTTCTGTTCAACATTTATTTAGCAGATTCAAAGATTTAACATTTTGTTTTTATGAAGAATGAGGTTAAGACATTATTAGTTCAGCTAGAATAGGCTAGAATAAGTGTTTTTTTCCCCATGCATCAGGGCATCTCCACCCATAATTTGTAATTACTAAAGGCTAAATCCAATGTTAACTTTCTGTAGAGTAGACCCAGTGAAATGAATAGGGCACACCTACATTAAGTACTATTGGTTTTAATGGAGCTATTCTCCATTTTCCTAATGTTGGATTTAGCGTTAACTTTGTTTTGTGTGCAACCAAATTATTTGTATTTATCTTATTTATTTAATTATTTGTAGGCTGACCTATATCAGCAGATCACAAGGTGAAGTTGAATAAGTGGCTTAAAAAGGGATAAGTACTATGTGGCCTTCCAAGTGTTACTGAAATGCAGCATAGCCAGTGAAAAAAGAATGCTGGGCGCTTCAATCCCAACAATATCTGGAAGACCACACAGTTCCTACCCCTGACCTAAACACAATTGCAAATTCCAACTGAAGTAGGCCCACTGAATCAGTTTGCTGAACAGTACATTAACTTTTAACTTAAATCCCACTTATTTAGTAGGCCTGCTCTAGCTGGTACTTGTAGTTTGACCAATAAAAAGCACCTTGAAATAGTTCAAGACATTTAAAACATTTGAAAACAATTTAAGAAAACAAAACTCATAAATGGAGGGATTACAAATAAAGCTATGATCTCTGTAGCCAACAGACAGTTAGATAGAACAGTTGGGTTTTAACTTAATGCTGAAATGAGGGTAGAGTCAGTGCCAGCTGGGCATCCAAAGGGAGGACGTTCCAGTACTGGCAAACTACCATCAAGGAAATCTTCTGCTGTTTCTCATGGTAAGTGGCTTCCAGTTGTATGGCCTAGCAGATCTTCATGATCAGTCAATTGTGTTTCAGGAAAGATTTCCTCTCAAATATCTAGGTCCCCAACTATTTACATGCTGCCAGCTACTGGGCCTGTGAAGAAGATGCCTGCAGCTTTCTCAGCCCAGTTCTCCTCTTTGATTTTTCCTTTCATCAGCCCAGCTTGTTGTCTCCACATCCTTTCTTGCCCTCGGCACATGTTTGGCTGGTTTGTCAATGTTCTGAGTAAATCCCTCGTCTGGAGCAAAAACTGCCAGGACCTCTGATCTGGAAACCATGCCCTAAAAATTGGCTTAGGGAGCTGTTTTAGCTTGGAGACAATAAAGGTTAAGACATGCCATGTTTAAATATTTGAAGGAATGACATATTGAGGATGGAGCAAGCTTGTTTTCTAGGGTCCAAAACACACTGCAGAAATAATCCAGTTTGAGGCCACATTAGCTGCACTGGATCAGTGCTAAGGATTCCTGGGAATTTATTGTGGCACCAGAGCTCTCTGAAAGAGGAGGCTAAATATCTCACAAAACTACAGTTTCCAGAATTCCCCAGCTCTGAGCCAGGGCAGTTAAAGCAGTCTCAAACTGAATTATTTCTGCAGTGTGTTTTGAACCTAGGACACGGAGCAGTGGATCCAAACTACAGGAAAAGTGATTCCACCTAAATATTAGGAAGAATTTTCTGACAGTAAGAGCTGTTTGACAATGGAACACACTCCCTCGGAGTGTTTCTTAGAGGTTTTTAAACAGAAGCTGGATGGCCATATCTCAGGAGTACTTTGATTGTGTCTTCCAGCATAGCAGAAAGGTGTTGGATTGGATGGCTCTTGTGGTCTCTTCCAATTCTATGATTCTATATCACCCTCAAAAAAACAAAATCACAAATCCAACATCCAACCATCAGATGGCCTTAGCGTGATCAGCCTTTCGCCCCTCTTCACTCTCCTTGCTCTAGCCCTCTGTGCTGCCCAGAAATCTGGTTTGGGTTTCCCTGCCCTCCAGAGCAGATTTTTAGAGAGTGTTAGGGAGGAGGGGATGGTAGTAAGGGAGAGAGGAATCATCTTCCTCCCAGTTCAGCAGACAGAAGCAATTTTATCAGTAAAATCACATCATCAGACAACTAGATTGCTGAGAGGGTTCTGGGCTATTAACCTGAATGCCTTTCTCTTGCTTTCCATTTTTCAAAGACTTCAAGATGAACCTGGACGACTTCATCAGTATGAATCCAGATGTTGGATGGGGATCTGTATTTTCACTTCCTGACTTTGTGCAGGTGTTTGGCAGTCAAAGAACTGATTTTAGCATCCCAGGTAGGGAATAGTTGAACCTGAGGCATTGATTTTGATGATGAGATCTGCCATTCTTTTGTTCAGTAATATGTTTTAAAGTAGGAATAATATTCTTGGTTGCATTTGGGGAAATAAAAAGAATGTATGTAATGAAAAGAAATAAATAATGAAATAAAACCTTTTTTTTAAAAAAATTGCAAATTAGTCTGAACTTGACTATAAGTCAAAATAATTAAACTGAGCCTATCATACTTTGGACACATCATGAGAAACATGACTCACTGGACAAGGGAATAATGCTTGGTAAACTGAAAGGCAATAGGTAAAGAAGAAGACTCCATTCCAGGTGGATTAACTCAATAAAAGAAACCATGGCCCCCAGTCTGCAATATTTGAGCAGGGCTGTTGATGACCAGAGCCTTCGGAGGTCTTTCATTCAAAGGGTCACCATAAGTTGAAACCCACCTGTTGGCAAACAACAACAACAGCAAATTTCAAGAAGTAATATATAACAAAAATTAGACCAAAGCTTTCTTGTTAAATCCTTGATGCTTCAGAAAACAAGTCTGCAAGAAGAGCTATCAGGAGTTTCTACAGGCACCAGATGAAATAAAAGAGTGCTCCATGCTTCATGGGTTTTACTGAGTGATTTATACCTGACTTGCAAAACTTTTAAAGGGAGATTAACTAGCTCAAGCTGCTAGGTTTTGCAGGATGGCTACTCAGACATTACCATAAAAAGAGAACAAAAAGGGAACAATTATTTGCATAAATTTGAATATGCTAATTTAATTATAATAACAATAATAAAATTTATTTATATCCCGCCTCTCTGCAGATGCAATTGGGGCAGTTTACAGCAATAAAACGTCACAATGTACCAATCCCAAAACCCCAACCACTCCTTAAAACAGTATTACGTAAACAACAAGAATTAAAACAACAAATTTTTTTACAACAAACGATAGCAGTTATACAACTAAAAGATTCATATGGCAAGGCAGACAGCAGTACAATATGGCAAAGAATAAGGGAAGGAGTAAGCTCGCTCTTTAGGAAGACTAATCAGGAAAGGCCTGCCAGAAAGATCCGTCTTCACATCTTTTTAAAAGCTGTTTAAGCTGGTAATCTGACGGATCTTGTCTGGCAGGCCGTTCCATAATTTGGGAGGGGCAACTGAAAAGGCCCTCTGGGATGTTGCAGACAGCCTAGTTTTAATAGGCTGAAGCAAGTTCCTCCCAGAGGACTAGAGTGTGTGGGGTGGGTTATATGGAAGAAGGTGGTCCCGAAGATAGGCTGGACCCAAGCCATGTAGGGCTTTAAAGGTGATGACCAACACCTTATACTGAGCCTGGAAACTGATTGGCAGCCAGTGCAGTGATTTTAGGACCAGTATTATGTGATCACTCTTAGATGTACCAGAGACCAGCCTGGCTGCCATATTCTGTACTAGTTTTCGGACTAAGCACGAAGGTAGCCCCATGTAGAGCGCTTTACAGAAGTCAAGATGTGAGGTTACCAGCACATGCACCAGAATTTCAAGGTCCCTTACTTTCAGGAAAGGACGCAGCTGGCATATCAGCTGAAGCTGATAGCAAGTGCTCCTGACCGTCACATTCACTTGATTAGTCATCTGAAGTGACGGATCGAGGAGCACGCACATTTATACATATAGATGCTTACTGAGACATAATTACTGTAGTCTAAATAGAAATACATCTCACCATAGTGAAAAAAAAATGAGCAGGGAACATGTCTGCCAAGTGTGTCTTTCATTTGAAGAACTGTCTGGTTTATGTTTCTATTTAAGTTATAGTAGTTTCTCCCTAAATCTCAATCTATGCATACAAATGTACTTGAATAGAAATTTGCCTCATTTTTAGTCTTGGGGGGTATTTCCTTTTTTAGGTGTATGCAGAAGTGGCTGTACTTGGAATCAATTTCCAAAATCTACTTGCTTAACCCAGGGCTGAGCCTTAAGTTATTAGACTGCAGCCTCTATCCAACAACTTCAAGAGAGCCTGATGTTCCCTAGCCCTGATCTAACCCTTTGGAAGATAGACTTATGTCTGTGACATTGATCAGGTTACCTTCCTCAACCTGACATCTTCCAGGTGTGGTGGAGTGCAACATCCATCATCCCATGGCTGGGGGATTCCATTTGATAGTTCTCTCAGAACTATATAATTTCTTTACTGACTAAGGAATGGTCTCTTTCTTGCTCTAAACATATGTTAAATTTTTAATTGCATGAGAGATACTGAGAACCTTGTGTTCTGCTTGACGTGCTTATGTTAATATTATTAATTAGGATTATTAACATAAAGATACTTAAGAAGTAGAGAAGTTCGAACTATATCAGTTCTCACCTGGATTTCTCTTCTTTTTACATATCCCCACCTATTGTAGACTGGCATCCTATGAGAGGTGTATTAATACTACAAATGATCATGTAGCTGTGGCACTCCAGATGTTTTTGACTTCACTTTCCATTAGCTCTCACTAGCATAAGCCAAAGACATAATGAGATCTACAGTCCAGAAACAATCGGAAAGCCACAGTTGCCCACCTTTGCTGTCATCAAATGGGCAATCTGTTGTCTTAGCGTGACCTAAATAACAACAGCCAGCACAGGCAGAGGAAGACTGAATATTTTTTAAAATGAATTTATTTAAAGCTCAGTGTTCTCAGATGGACTGATAGCAAGTTCTTGGAGATGTATTATTTCCATTCCTGTGGGATAGGACAGAGGCAATATGTTCAGTTTGGACTGTGAACTAGATGGCTAGCAGATAAGAACATACTTTCATGAAATATGCAGTTAATGTATTTTACACACAACTCAAGAATGCTGTCTGATGCAGTTTTCACATCAACCAGCAGACAGCACTATTAGCATTTTTAGGAACATAGGAAGCTGCTGCTGCTGCCTTATATCAAATTAGGCTGTTGGTCCATTTAGCACAGGCCTGCACTGACTGATAGTGGCTGTCTGGGGTGGAGCCTATGTTTAGAGGTAAATCACCTCTGAACACTAAATATTAGGAGGGTTCTAAGTTCAGATATAGCTAGGGCTTCCCAGAAACATCTGAATGGCCACTTGCTGGAAAGATGGCAGTGTCCTAAATCAGGGATGGAAAGTTACTGTTGTTCAAGGAGCACCTTCCACAATGGTAATTTCTCAGGGGTCACATACCAGCAGTAGGTGGGCCAGAGCCCAAAGTGAGCTGGGGCAGCCTGTTTCTTTTTCTGTCTCTACTTCTTTTCTTCCTTCCATTGCCCTTCCCTTCCTGGCAGGCTGCTGGAACAGGAACGGATTCCTCTGATGGGAGATCTGAACAGATAATATATAGACAACTTCAGATTTAAGCAATGGCTGTAGCTGGCTCATCCTGATTAAGGTGAATTCTTGTTCTGAGCAGGCATGCTTCTTGTATGTTGGCTTTACTAGATTTTTGTGTTCATTTTGTACAATCCAAGGAACTTGATTCCTGTTTTCTCCATGTGAACTTAAATTATGTTTTTTAAAAAGCCTTCATAAGTCAAACTGTCTTCTATAGTTTTGAGTTGGCTTTTGCTGAAAATGTGCTCATAATGTTGCTCTGCCCTTGTTTTTCCTTGTAGATACTCAGTTATGTGCACCATGTTCAGCATTTTCATCCAGAACTGGGCACACTGTTTACACCACATGACTTCTGACAAGGGCAGAATAACTCAGAGTTATCCTGTCTCACAACTTGGAAATGTTTCTACTAATGAAGACTAAAATTGCAGCAAGCTTTTTTACAGCTGCAACACATTGCTGACTCATGTTCAACTTATGATCAACTAAGATCTTTTTATCTTCATCCTTCACTTCTTTACTGGAATCTTCATGAGACAAGCCAACACTGGGAGGCATTGTCTAGGGCTCACTGTGGCCATGTGAAAATACCATTTAATATGGTTGGATGATTTTCAGTTTCCAGAACAAGATTAAAAATAGAACATTTCCCTTGAGATGAACATAAGGGGATTAACTGGTGGGTGTAAGAGAAAAACAAGAGAGCGTATGTGTGCATATGTATATAAAACACCTCTGCATTGTAAAAATTTGGTAATTTTGCCACAACAACCAACTTAGTCTGGAGTAGCACTATCTGTTTTAATCAGTTTTTCTCTTTACTAAAAAGGTTCTAGCTTGCATTCCTTTGGTTTTCCTTCCTTTCTTTCTTTTTTCTCTCTTTGGTATTTTCAACCATCTCCAAATAAAACTGAGAAGTAAACTCTTTTTCCCAGGCACAAGAGAAGGTCATCAACTTGGGAGGAAGGCAGGATAATAATAATAATAATAATAATAATAATAATAATAATAATAATAAACAACTCTGCTTCGGCAATCTAGGATATTTCCTGTTCTTCCCTACATCCAACCCCTCCCTTTCCCCAATTGTCTAGACACCTCTCCAAACTCGTATTAACCCTGAATTCATGGAGTAAAAAATAGAGAGCTTATAAACACAAAGCTTGTGGTGGAAGAACGATTGTAGGTTGTACTTCAGCACTACGCAAGCCAGCTATTTTTTGGGGGGTGGGGGGGGGAAGAAACATTTAATTTGCAAAGGAAATGCATCTTTCTATATACTGTAGCACTGTAACAAACTATGCCTCATAGTTTTTTTTGTGAGTTTTTTCGGGCTGTGTAGCCATGTTCTGAAAGAGTTTCTTTCTGACGTTTCGCCAGCATCTGTGGCTAGCATCATGGGCTACCATGCAGCTGCGGACAAGTCTACATAGGGACCACCATACGCAGTGTCCAAACATGAACAAGTCTACATAGGGACCACCATACGCAGTGTCCAAACATGAACATGCAGACTGGGCCAGCCAGAAAAATCAGCAGTAGCAGAACACATTATAAACCATCCTGGGCATAAAATGCTGTTTGAAAACACTGAAATTCTGGACCATGCCAACAACTATCAGGTCACAATGCACAGGGAAGCCATCGAAATCCATAAACACTTAGACAATTTCAACAGGAAAGAAGAAACTCTTAAAATAAACAAGATATGGCTACCAGTCCTACAAAATAAGAAAATCTGCACTCAGCAAATGCAAAGGGAAGACCAACCAGGGTCAGCAGACAACAGCAGACAATCTCCTTGATTGCATTCCTCACCTGGAAGCCATGCCATTAATACCAGAACAACACCTATTCAACACAGAACAATACACAGTTTACATGGGAACAGCAGACATAGCCTGGATTGCATAGCCTGAAGCGAAGCCATCAACACAGAACAATACCTATTCAACACAGACAACACACAGTTCACCTGGGAACCACCCCTCCCTACCCAGGGTCTCACAGTATATATACAACCAGGCTTTTCCATTTCAGTTTTCTCTGAAGATGCTAGCCACAGATGCTGGCGAAGCGTCAGAAAGAAACTCTTTCAGAACATGGCCACACAGCCCGAAAAAAACCCACAAAAAAACTATGGATGCTGGCCATGAAAGCCTACGACTTCACAAAATATGCCTCCTTGATACATTAAAGTTGTCAAGAGGTTTTTAAGCAGAAGTTGCTTAAATCAGGGGTGAGGAACCTGTGGTCTTCCAGAAGCTGATGGACTACAATTTTATCCCTGGCCATGCTGGCTGGGTTGATGGAAAGTGGAGTCCCAACAACATCTGGAGGGCCATATATCCCCCAATTTTCCTTCAAAGGTAACTGTACATTACAAGCTTCTATCACTCCTGCTTCAATAAACTGTTCTGGTGTACCCACAAGATAGTATGAATGATAGTATGGCAATCTATTAAATATGTTAATCAAAATTCTGTTAAAATCTTTCTCACACAGAAATACATTTTCCTTGGTAAGCAGAGAGATTAAACTTGTTAATATCTGTAGCATAAACAAGTGACAATTGAAGATATTTTGCTGCTGGGGGCAAAGAACAGGATAGCATCAGCTTCCACTCAGTAATGTACAGAGGGATGGGCAACCTTGGAAGGCCCTTGGACTCTCTGCTGACTGCACCAGCCCCTTCTGGCAAAATGGCAACTGACCAGAACATAACTGTTTCTGTGGTGATGTCTTATTTTATGTAAGACTTGCATCCCTGCTTCTTCCAGACATATGATTATCTTTTCAAAAGGGGTGTGTGTGCTATAGAGCAGCAAAAATGGCCATGTTATTCTCTCCAGATACACAGATACTCTGATATTCAGCACAACATCCAAAAAATGACCACCATGTATGTACAGCTGTGCGCCCACTGCTGCTCCATTCATGTACTCCGCAACATTTCACAGATGAAAACTGAGATGTGTGTGACCAAGCATCATATAATGGTCAAGATGGCAAAAGTTATGAGGAAGAACACACAAGCTAGAAGAGGCTGCAGCAATTTGCTTTTGTCTGAATATACTGAAAAGGGCAAGACACTGCCCCTTTCTCTCCTCCCTGCTGAATTAATTTAATTGTATTTTTAATTCAGTTTGCAGCAGCTGAAGTAAGGAGGACAAAGGAGGAAAAGGGGGGCAGTTTAAAAGCAGCTCAAAGCCAAATTGGGGCAGTTGAGGGATATGCATTCAGTTGCTGGAGTGTCTACATACCCCATCCATAGAGAAACTCCTCTTTCAGAATTCATGCTGAATTAATTGCTGAGCAAGCCATATGGATATTGCGGGCAAACATGGTCACACCGGGTGTTATTTGAGCATCCTTATTCTTTTATGGAGGCTGGCCCCTTTGCCCATGTAAAACATAAAAGAGCACTGTTGACTAGTAGTGACTTGTGAGGATGTATGGGCATACATGCCGTTGTAGTAGATTACTATTGTAATATTGGCTGTGTAGCTATAGGGCCAAAAATAGCCCTTGAGGGTTTGGTATAGAGTCTGGCTCTTAGGCCAGAGACCTTGGTAGCTCACAAGATGCTGTGAGGAACAAGGTGGCCATCCATAGCCCTACTGTTTGAAGAAGAAGGGAATAGTTATCTTCCTCTCCTAGAGAGATAAGAGAATAGAAACCAACCTTGGGACAAGTCAATGGAAGCTTGAGACAACTGAAGCAACGGGAGTACCAGTGCTCATAAATTTTCAAACCATTTTATTTATAATTCAGTGTCAAAAACAGTTTACAAAAAAATAATAATAATTACATCACTGCTTGAACTAAACAGTTGTCAAACTCAAAGGGCTGAACATGCAAGAAAAAAATGTGCAAAATTTATATGGAAGGATTTTCAATCACACAATTAACATTAACAAGTATATTTTCAATACAGAACAAGGGATGCTTTCCACCTCGGAGCCACCCCACTGAGCTATAGAAACTTTAAGAAAAACCTCTTAAAACAAATACACTTCCTCTTTATACACAAATACATACACGCAGTTATATATAATGTGAATGCTAATGAATTCTAAGAAACAGCATCTGTGATTTTAAAAAGAAATAATCCCTTTCAAGCTGGCCGGCTGGTATTACATATAGGGAAAGACTTGTATGTGATGAAGAAAGGGCAGCGCTGGCAATTGAGCCAAATAAATAGCTCTCCATTCCAACACAGTTCCTGCCCAACTCAGTGGTTTTTATTCCTGTAAACCAGTGACTGAAAGCTATTGTCAGCTTTTGCTTTACAGGGGCTGAGGTACCTGATACTCCAAGGAATGCGTTATTGTGGCATCCTCAGGATAAAGCCAAACACTCCAGCCAAATATTCCAAAACGGTGGCTCCTAAACTTGGATCCCCAGATACTGCTGGACTTCAACATCTAGAAGCCCCAGCCGATGGTCAGTGGTATTGTATTCTGGGAACCATGCTCTAACAAAATATGGAGGCACACAAATTGGACACCACTGTTCCAGAGCAGTTCTATTGGTATGAGTAGAGCCACTCTGGAAGTTCTGAAGGCTTTCTCTATTACAACAATGGCAGAAACACAGCTTTTAAGCCCAATTTCCTCAAAACAAAAGATAATTTGAGCACAAGAATGAAGGTCCTGGAGGGAAGGAATGCTGCAAAGGTCTCATTCGTGTTATCTCTGGACTTTTCCCAATGGTTGCAAGCTAAGATGAATGCAATACATGGAATACAATAAGCAGTGGTAAAAGTGGACAGGTTTGGGGAGTACTGACATATTACACTGTATTAATTTGTTATATACTGAGAATCCCTGAACACCCAGAGTTATGAGGCTGCTAGCAAAGACTAAGGGAGTGAGAAAGACCCAGCAATGTTGTTTTTGTTAGAAATCACGCCTCTGTTAAAAGCATAACATCTGGTGCAATGGGCTTGTTTTCTAGACACAATGTGGTATCCCAGTGTGATGAATTTTTTGCTTGACACTTCTAGTTAGAAGGGGGTTTTACGGCTGCAAATACAGTAAGAAAAAGAAAGAGGAGCGTCCTATTCCTACCCTTGCCAAACTTGTCAGTGCATTTTATGGCACGTACCACAGGCTGAACGCCAGGATGCCAAATCTCACAAAATATCCACTCTCATATACAAAAGGAAGCATGGGTTTTAAAAGTCATAAAAGCACCAGATATGTACAGCAAGCTATTGTTTTTGCCAAAACGTCAGCTAGAAAGCAGAACTGTTTTTAATTAAATCTGACGGAGTTTTGGCAAGAGGCAAAGCAGCTAAAATGACCCATGCAACAGGTTGCTGAGAAATCCCTGCCAGTCCTTTTCTTGTCTCCTATTTAGTGAGTGGATTTAAACAAAAGTTTCAAGCCCAGAACATCCTGTCTGACTTAGTAGATACTTTACTACCCTTTGAAGGTCTCAAGTCTACTTCAGCCAAGAATATCTGGAGCCAGACATTTGACTAGGAGAAAATAAGTTAGCTTTCTGGCTACGTTGAAGGAGGAGGCTAACTGGACAAAGTTGTGCAGAAATAACAGCTATCTTCAGCGTCTATTTCAAGCACACTTAGCTGAGCATCCACCTTATTTCATGAAAAAAAACCCATCTAGACAAACAACCAGCTTATTCCAAAGCAAGCTCTTTGCCATTAGGATGGTTTCATTATATGCACCATCTTGCCAACTGGTGAGGAAAATAGCAAACAGAGTGTAGAAGTATAGTAAAATGACTATTTGTCTAAAATTGTATTCAGGTAGAAATGTGTCTTGAACACATTTTAGTGAAGGAGATTCAGATTCACACAAAAGCCCAGATGTCATAATAATCAATCCTATGTACAAGGTGCAGACAACATTTTCTCCTCATCTGTGTTCAAATAATGGTTATGCAACAATATATATTTCCTATAGTATAAAATTCACACATTTTATAAAATCAGAAAAATAAAAAATCATACCATATAAACTAGGGATATTTAGTACGAATCCATTTGTCAAGGATTGATTTGGATACAGGAAATGTTTAAAAGGGCCAGAAGTGTAAGAGATTGTGTGACTGGTGTCACAGAATGAATATCTATATACACACACCCCTTCATAGTATGAATTAAAAAATACTTGATACACATGTAAATAATCTCTTTCTCGTTCATACACGTGGTCTATTCAATAAATGGCATTTCCTCCCTTATATCCGATTTCATTCTCCACTCTCCCAAACCAAACTGGCTAAGCACAGTTCCCACAGGGCCTATCTACACAACAAACACGTCAGTTTTATACCATTTTTCTACATTTGCTTTTCAAATGAATACTGAAAACTATAGTTTAGCAAGGGTACTGAGAGCTTTATCTTATGAAAACCTTTACCAACCTGGTGTATTCCAGGTATGTTGGATTACAGCTCTCATCATCCCCAGCCAATTTGGCTCCTGTATTGACTGTCCTTAGAGAACCCTAGACTGTGCCCTTCACAAAACTACATTTCCCAGATTTCTTTAAGAAAAAGGAATGACTGAAAACCAGCATATCCAGAGTGCTGATATGATCAGGTATTTTACTCTGTTGCTCTCAGAAGCTATGTATGAAAAGCCCTGCTTTCTGATTCTCCAAACTCTTTCAAGTACTCTATTAATGCAAGAGTGTAGTACAAATCATTATAATGTTAAAGAAAAACAATAATCCTAAAAATTCCCGTGTGGCAAAATCTGGGGCACAGAATTTCAGAGCTGAAATGAATTAACAGTGGCAATCACAGTTCACCACAGGAATCTACTGCAGTGAAATATTGTCACTTGTGATAAAGAAGTGCTATCAACATTTTCTACTGCTCCTCAAAACATACCCAGGCCTGCAATCAATTTGTAATAATAACCAGAAACATCAAAGCAAAAACTTTCCTCCTGCTACTATGCTCCACTTAGTGCAACTTCTGAAATTCCATCACGCACCCTCTCTCTCTTGTTAGGAGTGGCTGAACAAATGTCAAAACTGCAAAAATAAGGATTTTGTTAGATTGTAAACTAATTTTTAAGAAGGACCTATCATCTCAGTACAATCCAATCCAATAAATACAGTCTGTGAATATACATTTTTTTCCACCCCTTGCATTGGTATAATCCAGCAAAAGAGCTATCCCATAAGCTGTTGAATGCATTCTTTGCCTAACACAGGGGTGGGCCATTTCTGGCCCTCCAGCTGTTGGTGGACTACAACTCCCATTGGTCCTCTTATCATCGACTGTGCTATTATGGGAACTGCAATTCAAGAATATTTAGAGGGCTGCAAGCTTGTACCATTCGTTTTTGTATCAACTAAAAGAATACACCAAGCTTTCCTTTTCACATACTTGTACAGGCACAGTTGCCTCCCATCTCCTAGTACTTCTTGACAGCAGGTTCTCTTAATACAACACAAGCACTTTCCAAGCTGGACACTGCTTGTGTATTGTGTTAACATACTACTCAGAGAGAACCAGATGAGCTGAAGCACTGGTACATGAATCAATTTGGGATCAACCACAGAGGCAGCAGAAACACCCCACTTTGAAACAGGTGTGCAAGCAGATGTGTGAAGCTGGCTACATGTGCATCACAAGCATGGATTGACTGGACTAAATTTCCTTGTAATATCTAGAGAAGAAAATGTAACACCTCAATCACCAAGTGAAACATTGCATCACCTATGCACCACCATCTACTTTCATACACTGTTTATTTCAACCATCTCTGTACCTTCACAACTTCCTCAACTACCACAATGTCTTAAACAACCGTCAGTCTTGTTCCAGCAAAAATTCCTGTGTGGCAAATTTCTCCAGTTTGTGGGTTTCCAAACCCAATTAGACATATCAGCTAAGGTGCCCCAAAGCAAAGATATAACATGGGAAAGACCAAGCTTGCTCTTTTCGTTATTTGGATAATGGAGCCTGTCTGCGTCCTGATTTTGCTCTGTCTACTGCATAGACAGTGTGATAGACTAAAGCTGGATATGCAATAGCATCCAAAATGCACAAAAGTGATGCCTTTATTGGGTCAACAATAAATGCAGACAGAGATCACTCCTCTTTGACCATGTGGACTCTGGAGACACGAGTCGCAAAATCAGACAATAAAATTTGAATTCTATTAGCAACAGAAAAAGTAACTTCCCTTCAGATCCAGGTTGTTTCTGTCCCGTGTGAGGTTACTCACTCCTTTCTTAGGCAGAGAACACTGAATTTCTCAAGAAGCTGGATATGTGAGGTTTTGAGAATTGGACATTTTCAACAGGCACACCTGAAGACTAACTAAAGAAAACCACCTGTAGATTTACCCAAAGAATGGTAATAATTGCTAATTACAGTCCTCTAGGCAACATATTACAGAAATAATACTTAACTGAGATCAGGGAGTAAATGTTCTGTCTTGATAAGTTTGAGCCTTTCCCCTGTAATTATTATTATTTACTACTTCAACAAGTGATTTCTGGAACAAAAGATATGATTTATCCTTGGAATGCAGTAAGATGATCAAGACTCTATTGTATTTCTCAAAGTTTGGAAAAGTTATGTTGGACTACAACTCCCAAAATCCCAAAGCCAGGAAGCTTTAGTCCAAAAAGTAACTTTTTCAAGTTCTTGTTTCTGTTCACAGTTTGTTTTTCTGTTCACAGCTAGCATCAACAACTCTCCATTTTCTCTTATGAGAGCCGCTTGAACACAGTCTCCTGTAGAAGTATCACACATTTCAAAATGATGCAAAGCAACTCTGGCTGCAACAAGTTGAACCAATATGAAAATCAAGATAAATCATGAAAAGCATAATTTCTTTAATTATTCCCTGTGTTCTGAATACTCCTCTGCTTTTTTTTTTTAATATTCATTACATTTTAAATCCACCCAATAACAAATGTAAATAAAAATGCATTTTTAACAAACGTATTAATACTTTAACAAAAGTATTAATAACCTGGCAAATCCAAAAGATAACTCAGGTCTAGAAATCTCAAGAGTTCAATCATAGATATAAATTTGAATTAATTCCACAGAAATCAAAACATGCAATATTTATACAGTCAGCCTTCTATATCCAGGATTTTTTTTTATCCACAGACTGAAGCATCCACAGTTTGAAAATATTCAAAAAAACATATACATTCCAAAGAGCAAACCTTGATTTTGCCATTTTACAAAAGGGACATTTTGCTGTGCCACTGTATTTAATGGGACTTGAGTATCTATGGATTTTGCTGTCCACAAGGGGGTCCTGGAACCAAATCCCAGTGGATACAAGTCCCTTTTAGGTTGATAACAATTTGTGAATATTTCACTTTGTTGATTCTCTGCAAACATGTTGACTGAGCATAAATGGATAAGCTTAAGTACTTCTGACATAGGTGATTAGCCATGTTCATTTCTTGTTTTTTCCTTGTTCACTTCACTGACATTCAATAACCAGTATTTCTCTTGGTGTGTGTACAGTCTCTCCATCTACTGAAATGGATAAAGAATTCAGCGGCTTTCATGATTAGCTGGCAGCTTTTCCTCTGCATTTCAGGAATCTTGATCCAAAATGCTGATGATTTTGTCACTGGCAAAATAAGGATGAAGGCAGATGTAATGAAACATGATGCCCTACATCCTAGCAGGCTCTACAGCACACTGTGAACCAGATTTTGCAATCTGTAAAGAACTGGAGAGTCCACATTAACAGAGTATGTATTTTGTGTGCAGGTAATATCACAGTTGCAAATTTACTCCGAGGAAGGGAGGGAAGTGTCCTCCAGAGGTGGACCTTCCCCAGTTAAGCTCTACAGAGTTGTGAACCTAATTATATGTGTGTGACAGTTGTATTTAATAGGAGCTTCAAACAGACATTGTTTTTCTTTGCAAAGCAAGGCCCTGGCCACTCTCACAGCAACACACACGTACACACACTATATAGAGTATATATACTGTATATATAAAATATATACAGCCAATCTCCTATTGAAAAGGGTGTTGCAAACAGTACCCATGTTGAATGGGCTGCCCTAGAAGGTGTGTAAGACTGACGTGTCATGGTCTAGCAAGCAAAACGTCCACTACCAATTTCTCTATGCATTTAATGTTCTTACCAGCCATAACTCAGTTATTCAACTCTGCCCCAAAGTATTCAGATTACACTAGAACTTAAGTAATGATAGAAAGGAATATGCTTATTATCACCATCAACATTTTTTCTTTCAAATCTCCTTAAAGTACAAATATCTCACATTGCATCTTGGGTTGGTTGGAAAGCTTTTCAGAGGTAGAAAATGGTGTGGTGTGTATATTTATGCTTTAAAAAAGGGATAGAGGGATATCTTCTAAGTATCATTTCTTTTAAAAAATCTTAGGTATAAATATCTTTTGTAAACAAAACCTCAGAGCAGGGAGTAGTTTGACAGTTGTAGCCTAATCATAGTGTTTAATTCTCCAGGCTTTGAAGCCAGAGAAACAGAAAGAACCACTTCCATTTGAATTTCCTAAGTAGCACTGAAATTCTCCTACCCTATAACTTGCACTTCAATTTTTACAAAGCAATGTGTTTATAAAGGACTCCCTTTACACTGATCAGTCCAATTAAAGAGTTCATTGCTACTGAACGATGACTCCCTTTGCCTCCTGAAATCCTCTTGTTTTCTTGACTCAGGAAAGCCAAACAGTAATATTTACACACTATATACAGGTTGAACAGGTCTGCCCGGCAGTATAAAGTGTCCCATCAGAATACCAAGTTGTATGGTGAAATCACTTAGAGAAGTTCAAAACCTAAACAAGTTGATAAAGTCCTGGGGTGAAAGAGAGGTTGAGCAGCTCTCTGGGTTGTTAGCTGTACATGGATGATCAGTACCCTAAAAAAAGAAAAAGAAAGAAAGAAAGAAAGAAAGAAAGAAAGAAAGAAAGAAG
Organism: Phrynosoma blainvillii; assembly: GCA_026167975.1. Taxonomy (NCBI): domain Eukaryota; kingdom Metazoa; phylum Chordata; class Lepidosauria; order Squamata; family Phrynosomatidae; genus Phrynosoma; species Phrynosoma blainvillii. The sequence continues at coordinate 19,669,578 of JANUYF010000004.1, read as the reverse complement.
AACATTTCAGTTTTGAAAATTTGGCATTCATACTGTATTTCCAAATAGTTCAGTAATGCCATATGAACATGACTGGCAGCAATAAAAATGATTCCATCATTGCTGGAGACAAACTCTCAAAAGTATAACCAATCCACTCATATCATCAGCGTCTTTAAAATGGATTGCACACATTCAGGATTGTTCCTAGGCCTTCTAATAGGAAACAAAGACATTTAAAAAATGCAGAGGACCTTTCACGTTGACATGTCACAGTGGTTTCAAGACTTATAAAACAACAAGCCTAGATTTGCCAAAGGCTACTCAACAGGTCATTCATGTTTGTTGCATTAACACACATATACTTCACAGTCATCTTGATGTATACCCAGAAATGTAATGTACCTGTGGGCTGGATTCAAATTACCAATGGGCTAAAATTAGAAGAAAAGAACTTCTACCTAAACATTAGGATGAACTTACTTACTGTAAGAACAATAATGGAATAGACTGTCTAAGAGGATGGACTCTACACCTTTGGAGGTCTTTAGACAGATATTGGATCTCTCAGGAGTGCCTTAGTTGTGTATTCCTGCATAGCAGGGGACCAGAGTAGATGACTCTTCCATTTCTAAGATAGTATGATTCTAATGTGTGAAGCCCTGCCAGATATATAAGATGTGCAAAACAAAGCCTTCAGAATTGCAGGTCATCCTCTTCAAAAAGTAACAAGTAGGCTTCACGCCTCTGCTCAGTGCCCAGAAAAATACTGTGAAAGTATGAGGAAAGATTGTATTTCTTATTGTTTGGAGTATTACATTTCCAAGTGATTACTTGGTGCAGGAATATTTGTTCTCTTTACTTGGAAAATTACTAGTAGTTCCTTCTGTTCTATCAGATGTATTTTTTTTAACTTTATTAGAAAATTTAAAAAAACAAACATAAACTGTACAAACTCTACAAAAACTACAGACATATCGATCAACAATCAAACAACAAATACAAATATAAAACATACTAACATACTAAGAAACTGTTCTATCAGATGTATTGAATCTATCAGTCAATGGGATTCAAAGTGGCATACATGAGGATTATCTTCCCATTTCATTTTCACAACCCTGTGAAGGAGATTTGGATAAGTCATAGTAAGCTGCCCAAATTAACCAGAGAACTTCATGGCTAAGCAAGAACCTGTATTCAGATTTCCTGGGTCCAAGCCCAATACTTTCTTCTAATATAGCACATGGGTTCTCACTAATTTTTTTATTGCTACATTCATATTTCAATCCAATATGAATTCCTTACCACTATAGTAATTAAAATACTATTATTTCAGAGGAGACACCATCAGGGTCTTGAGCAGAAAAGGGAATGGGAAAGAAAACTAAAGACTGCAGATATTACACTGATGCTGGACCTAATGGGAAAAGGCTCAGCTTCCTAAATAGTCTTTTCACAGGTTATACTAAAACCTGGTGCAGATTCATTGCCCCACTCTAAAGGAAGCAAAAACAGTTGCTACCGCATATCCATGCTTCCTTCCCTCCACACCAAAGTAATATATTCTTGGTCCCAAGATAAGACCTGCTTGCTGCCATCAAGGATGCACTTCAGTAGATTTGGGACTGGTCACCTACCTTCCAAGACAGAATATGGCAATGTCTGCAGAGCTGCAAGGTATCTCCATATTGCTCCTTCCTTGGGTAGCATTTCACAAGCTTGAAGTACATCTTCTTCCAATCCAAATGCCCTTTGTCTGACAAAATGAGCCTTTTGCGTATCTAAAGTATAAAAGACACCACAGAGTTGCAGATCTGCAAAATCAGTTCAGTATTTGAACAGCACAAGCCATAACACAATGAAAGTGGGGCCACACAATTATAGGCTTCTCAGAGAGAACAAGTGACCTACTCTGTTTCAAACAAAGAGAGAAAACCAGGCCAGAATCCTGTTGTTGTCACACAACTGTGTAAGTTCCTTTATAACTGCAGTTGTACTTTTTGACCACTGTGTAACAGATGTATTCAGTTCATGGAGGTAAAGTTTTGCAATGACAAATGCATGATATAAACAAGATTCACATGGGGTCTATGTCTTGTTAATCTCAACTAGAACAGAACCACTGAATCAGCTGGGCTTGCCTATATGTTGACTCACCATTCACCAGATGATTCAATGGGTCTACTCTAGTTAGGACTAACCAACAGAATAGTCCTAACTAGAGTAGACCCATTGAATTTTGGTTGTGCATTTTCAAATGTCACATCAAGGGCTTCAGTGTCTTATGCACTAGGACTGCAGAAACAGTCACTGTGCATGTCCCATTGCACAAAGGGACAAATAAGCGGGCATATTGGCAGATGCACAATTGGTTGCACAATATCTGTATTCTGCAGAAGGAAGTGTGGTGCAATCACCATGTCGCTACATAAGTGTAAATTTACAGAAGCATGATATAGGATCTTGGCCACAATGTGACAGAAGTAGGAAGAAAGAAGTAATAATGTTTTTTAAAAGCTCCTAATGGATGTGAACAATTTCTGCAGGGGTCTGCACAAGACTAAGACATTGGATATTATTGTTAAACTGATGCATTTTTTATTCTTTTCATTTTATTTTATCTTGTACATCACACAATTTTATAAACAAACAAACAAATAATAAACAAATTACTGTATACAGGTTGAGTCTCCCTTATCCAAAATGCTTGGGACCAACTATGATTTTGATTTATTTATTTATTTTTTGAATTTTGCAGTATCTGTATTTGCATATATGTACATGATGAGGTATCTCAGAGATGGGGCCCAAGTCTAAACATAAAATTCATGTATGCTGTATACACCTTATATGCATAGCCTGAAGGTAATTTTACATAATATTTTAAAAATAATTTTGCACATGAAACAAAGTTTGTGTACACTGAACCATCAGAAAGCACAGATATTATCTCAGCCAGCCATGAAAAAATGTTTTTTGGAATATTTTGGATTTCAGAATTCTGGATAGGGGAGACTCAACCAGTATTTAAGATAAACAAAACTGGAATGCAACTGGGAAGCATACAGTGATGGAGAAAATAATGTGTGCAATTCTTTCAATGCAATTATATTTAAAAAATCCTTACTTTTTAGGCTTTTGCAGCTATTCTAAGTACTTAAGAGGCAGTATGCAAAAGTATCCGTAGCACCTTTGAGACTAACTCTACAGTTAAGAAGCGAGTCACTTTTAAAACTGACTAGCTGCTTGGCTATTTGGCAGTAGGAACCATCCACATTCATTCACTGAATCTTTGCTAGAGAGCTTACAAGTCATCTCAAATGTACTCTTGAGACTTGCCAGATAACTAGTGTCATGTCTCCAGATGCTTTGCCAAATAACTTTTATGATTCAGGACTGATCTGGATGGTTTAGTGGACGGATGAAAGCTAAACAAGATCTGGGTCTCATCTTCATTAACTCTGTTCATTTGGTACTTTGATGGTTTCACTTCCTACTGCCCATTACCTGTCTGTCTGTGAAATGGTAGTGGCAAAGTTTTTTCCACAGGAGCCTGTCCTCGCTGAGCACCTGAAGACTTGGAGCAACCTGACCAAGGCTCACAAGGTCTCTTCCATCCGTCAGCCGTTGCATGATGTTTAATTGTAAACATAAAGGCAGGTCTGTGAATGTCAACCCTTTAAAGGCAGGCTGGGGGGAAAAAGAGCAAAGCAATAGTTAGGATGACAACAGATGACACAAATGATGTTATGCCACTTTTAAAAAAATATTGATTGAGGTGTGTCTTTGTATTTTAAGGATAACAGGCAGGCTTGTCTGTTGAAAGAAGCCCAGGCAGGAATGACTGTTAAATTTACATCCACTGTTTTAAGCAGAGTATAAAAATGAGGCAGGGTTATGACTATATGGGTCATTATGAACTCTGGGACTTGTGTGACTATGGACATCATCATGACCTCTTGATGGGTCGGTAAAAATAGCATGTTAATAAAATAATCATTTAAGAAAAAAATCTAAAGGTGTGTCTTCACATTTTGTTTAAAATGCTAGCTTATTAAATGGAGCAGGGTGTTTCTTTTTAAAATTATTGCAATGATCAAGCTGGTTGCTAATTTCATTGCTGTCTTGTTATAGTTGTATGTGTGCGTGCATGCATTTCTAAAAAGCTATATACCACCCTGAAGATGTTTTGTTATGGAAGCATGGCAAGGTAGAAATATTTGTGGGTTTTGTAAGGTTAATGCTTTCAAAAATCATTTGGCAATATTTGTCAAGGCAACTTGACCAAATCTTTTTAAACCAGATGCCCAACCCCTTAGCCTCTAGAGCAGGAATGGGAATCATGTACCCCTCCATATGTTGTTGGACTGCTATTCCCAACAGCCCTATGCAGCCTAGCTAATGGCAAGGAATACTGAGAGCTATAGTCCAAACACCTTTGGAAGACCAGATGATACCCATCCATGCTCTAGAGACTAATGCTACTCCAAGTAGTAGTCTGTAGACTGGTGCTGATCTGGAGCCATTGGCTGTTGCTCTATGGCAAGTTTCCAGTAGAGAAATAAAATAGTTGTAGCCAATGGAAAAAATATAGTGCTGGTCCATGGCATAATGGGGCGAAGGACGCAGGTCTTCCATGGAAGCACTGCTCTGGACTGCTTTCCAACCTTAAACTCTAACTGCCTCATCAAGACAAACATTTCAAACATACAGTAAATGAAATGGTTACAGAATATTCCTATTTTATTGCCTCAGCAGAATATAGATTTGCTTCAGCTTCATCCACATCGAAGCAAGAGATTGGAAAAGTAACTTTAGTGAAGACATTTTCCAGAATCCCCTAGCCAGCATGGCCATTGGTAGCTCAGGAGTAACTTTCCCAAACTCTGGTCCAAACCCAATACCCTGCATATCCAACACATCATTGTAAGTCTTAATTGTTGCATGAAAAATTACCCACATCCCTATCAAATATCACTGCTCCTGGCTGGGAGGAACAAAGCCACCTTCTGATAGAATTAGCTAGATTCTAAAAAAAAAATTAACAAAAGATTAAAAAAGCAACCACTAAGTCCACATACACCTGCGCTACAGAAATAATACAAATTGACGGTGCTTTAATTGCCATGGCTCATGCTATGGAATTCTGGGATTTGTAGTTTGGTGGGACAGCAGAGCTCTCTGACAGAGAAGGCTAAATATCTCACAAAACTACAAATCACAGAATTCCACAGCATGGAACCAAGGCAGCTAAAGTGGTATCAAACTGCATTAATTCTGCAGTGTAGATGCAGCCTAAGGTATCTTTCCACATCACTCAAAAGTTTCCACCAGCAGTTTTTCCAGCTCTCCAGGGCTCATCCTGAAAGCATACAAGAGAATGAAAGGGAATGTCCCAGGTTGTGGAACTCCTTCCCATTTGGCTGGCCCCATCTCTGCTTTCTTTCCACCGGTAGGCAAAGACTTATTTAGCCAGGCCTTGGCTCTTAACTCTTGTGGCAGAAAGGTGTTTTAAGAGGGTATGCTGTGCTTTTATGTTTTTATTGCATTTTAAATGTATTTTAACTATGTGCTTTTAATAGAATTGGTGTTTTTTTTTAAAACCCTTTGTATAATAAAATGAGAGCCAGCGTGGTGTAGTAGTTTGAATGTCAGATTACAACTGTGGAGATCAGGGTTTGATTCCTCACTTGAGCATAAAATTTCTTGGGAAAGTCACACTCTCTCAGCCTCAGAGGATGGTAATGGCAAACCTAAATCTTGCCCAGAAAACCCTATGACAGGTTCACCTTAGGGTTGCCATAAGTCAAAATGGACTTAGAGGCACACAACAACAACAACGTGTTAGCTGTACTTTGTTTTAATTAGTTGTAAGCTGCCTTAAGTCCCAGAACATGAGAAAGGTAGGGTAGTAATTAATTAACTAACTAACTAAACTTTCCCCCATCACTTCTACCAACACAACTAATGTAGTTTTCTCAGTAGAACAATCCCATCATATCCTGATCATCATTAAGGAATTCTTCACTGCTTTCACAGAAGCACAGTTTCCATATTCCTTAGGAACAGGAAAGGATTATTCAGCTTAAATCCATGATCTAAGTCTGTGCCAAACAGAAGCCAATTTCTTTCTCAGTACAAGAATTTGGATCCCGCTCACAGCGGAATTAATTAGAACCTTGCATGTTGCTTACGTATTCCTGTTCTCCAGTTCACGAAAGCCCAGTGTGATGTAAGGCTTGGCAGTTTCATCCTTACTGCATGTGATAAAATGAACAGGGAATCCTTCTTGCCATTACTCTCCTCACGTTAAGTGCACATGCCATTTGTGAAGGCTTCTGTTCAAAGAAATGTGTTGATTCTTCTCAAAATGCTATCAGGACATAGAATCATAGAATCATAGAGTTGGAAGAGACCACAAGGGCCATCCAGTCCAACCCCCTGCCATGCAGGAGCTCACAATCAAAGCATCCCCGACAGATGGCCATCCAGCCTCTGCTTAAAGATGCTGGAGTGAATCCTAGCATGTCAGTGTAGAACCTTCTTGAGCCTTTTATCTTTGTGATTTCTCCTAAAGAATCTAAAACTGTCTGGGGTGGTGTCATTATGGACCAGGATACTCCAGGAGCAGCCCGGAATATTTTGGCTCTGGAGCTACTCCGACTTCCCCTTGTTACCTGCAACTCTCCAACACACGGTGCTGCAGCAGCAAGTCTTTCACTCTGAGGTTAGAATGAGGTGCCCAAATTCAATTGCATGGCTGGGTACCTTGTTCTGTCCATGGAGTGAGCGATGCATGGCAGCAGTGGCTGTGCCTGGTGGCACAGTGGGATATGTTTTAGACAGCCACCTGGCATCAGAACGGAGGGCTTTCGTGAATTGGGAAGATCTGGAACAACTAGTAAGTGAACAACTAATCTGCTACAAGGGGTGCATATCCCGGGTTTGGCTCTGAACAAGTCAGATGTCATCTGGACCATTTGCACCAGATTCAGAAATTGGGCCCTGCATTGACTGGACTTCATTCTGGGAAGATGTGGGGAGGAGGCAGTTTTGTAGATTATATCACCTTGGCTACTAGGTAAGGGATGTGTGTGTCACTGTGGGGGGTGTCACTTGATGCTTTCCCATATAAAAGGGATTCTTCCTATAGATTTTTTAAAAACACATCCCTCAATTTCAGAGAGATGTCTCACAGGCACTTTAATATTCAAGAATTTATTCATTTGGAGGCACTCCCAGAATACTTCCCCTAACATAACCCCTTGCTGGCTATGGGATTCTGGGAGTTACAGTATTCCAACCACTGTTCTCAATGCTGGGCTGCAGTCACACAGTAGCACTCCAGTAATCATGTGGCATATCAGTGAACATGGGAGAACACAAAATTGTTTTCCCCCTTAACCTTGAATCACTTCAATTGATTGGTATTGATATGTATTTTTATGTGTGTTTGTGCATGTGGGTAGAAGGAAAGTTTTCAGTCATACAAAGGCATAGCAGAAAGGGTTTGGAGAAAAATTATCATATTAGACAATTTGGCATCAGCACAAAGTTTCAATTTGGGCTAGTGTAAATCAATGAAAGTTGAGCCCTGGATGTATATACAGCATCTGACCATCAAATATTTAATCGTATCTGTAATATTTTTAAATGTGTGCTTCAATTTTACTTAAGTCAATGGAGTTAAATGTTCTGCTTTAGTATAGCTCCACAATGTATAGTGCTGAATGAGCCAAAAGGCTGTTCTTCCTGGAATCAGATACTTTTGCTTCCCAGCGCTTTGCAAACATTGCTTTTTTAGGAGAAATAACTCTGGACGACTTGGACAAGCAAGCACACTAGTTTTCATTGCCCAGAAAAGATTCTCAGTTTTTACACAAAGAATCACTTTCTTGGCAAATGTTTTCTCTAAATTATCTTTTCAAATCCTGCTGTTCCAAAAAATTATTCACCTATTCTGCTCTGGCAGAAGCATAAATAATCTGTTATTCTGTTTACTGTACGTGTCCATGTGCCTGCAATACTGTTCACATCTCTCTTTCTCTGTCTTCAACATTTTTTCTTGCAGAAATGTCTGGCAAAAATCCTCCTTTAATGGTGATAGCTGAAGGTGCTCTCAGACATCATGTTTACTTTAAGGCAAAACTGCTCCAAGGATCCTTGTAGCTGTTTCCATGACATCTTCCATTTATTAGTGACAAGTGCTCATAATGATCTTCTAAATCAACACCATCATGACACTCCAGAGAGGATGCCTATGCCCAGAGATTAATTCCTTGTAGACAGTGATACTCTAGGACATTTGTTCTCCATCTCTGGCCCTTCAGATATTTTGGACTTCAACTCCCAGAATTCCTGACCATTGGCCATGTTGTCTGGGATGTCAGAAAATAAAAGACCAAAACATCTGGAGGGCCAGAAGGGAAAAGGCTCATGGGTGGGGTGGAGGAAACACTGCATTTCTGGATTTCCTGCAGTGGGTTGGAGTAGATGACTGACATAACTCTGTTCTGACAATTTTAATGTCCCATCACTCATGAATTGCTCCAAACTATACAGAAATCCCAGCAAGGATTGTAAAACCTAAGCATTTTAATATTTAATAACTCTTTTAATAAAAATATTACTATTTGAAGGAACCAGATATGAGGAGTGAATTGGTATAATTTTTAAATGCTATTTAAGTAGTCAGGGAATACTATGGATTAAAAAAAAAAAGGCAATATGTAACCTACAGATATTTTCAGTAGAGGATTATGGCAGTCTGAGGGTGCAGTTACACTGTAGAAATAATACAGTTTGATACCACTTTAGCTCCATCCCATGGAATCTTGGAATTTGTAGTTTAGCAAGGTCTTTAGCCTTCTCTGCCAAGAGTGCTGGTGCCTCACAAAACTATAAACCCCAGGATTGTGAAAGATGGAGACATGGCAGTTAAAATAATGTCAAAGTACATTACTTCTTAGAAGAGAAGCAATCTAGAAATGTCACCTACAGGCCACAGGAACTCCTGAGAGTAGGTGCAATCTGAACTCTATTTATTCTTGTGTAGTCCTAATAAAGTGAACAGGTTGGGAAACAAGAACCAGATCATACATGTGGGCACAACTGAAGTTCCTGCTCCCTTAGAGATCTACTTCTGCTCAGTTATCATGTTAAACTTTGGAAGGCAGGCTTGCCAATACAATCTCAAAGGCAGGGCCAACTGCTCCTTTCAATGCCTGAATCCTCTGCTAGCAATTTACTTCTTGAAAAGCGAAGGGACCTTTATTTCCTGCATTGCTGATCTGCACCTTCTGTTGCTGAACCATCAGTGCATTGCACAGAAGCAAACTGCTTATGCAGACAGAGCCCATGGGCTTAATTCCTGTGAATTCTGTTTGAAATAACTCTTGTTTAGTCTTTCTCAGTGTGTTTTCTGAATGTTTTGTCAGGGAATGTCCATGAAGGATCCAATTTATCAAGCTGGGAATGTGTCATGAAGCATCGGGGTAGAGGGAACGGTTTGTTTTCAACTGCTGTGTCAAAAGCCAGGATTCTCACTTACCCGGGTGATTTGGATATTGTTCAACTGTTGCTGCCAGTGCAGAATTGTCTCCATTCTGTGGACCCACATGTTGATGTTCCCAACCAGAACGGACTTGCCAACACTTTGGACCAGGGTGCAAAGCGACATATAAAGAGTTTGCAGCAGCTCTCTTATTAGTCTGATATTCTGCTGATCCTCCAGAACTTTGTATGGGAAAAAGCAAGACCAAAGTAAACAAACAGAAGCAAAAACCAAAATAAGCCAAAGCAAACACTAAAGAAATCTATGTTCTATTATCAGCACCCACTGAATGGATGGGTAGTGAAGAGAACAGAGTGGAGTCTGTGATGTTATGGGATTTTTTTGGTGTGTGTGTGTGTGGGGGGGATATTGCATTTGTTAGATAAATTAAGATAATATGATTGTGCATGTGGGGTACACCACATACAATAAGGTAAGGATTTGTCAGGAGGGAGAGAAAGAGTGGAATGTTAGGAGACTGATGACTAGCTGAATATCTGAGAGGATTTTTAAAAGCCAAGTGTAGAACAGTTGGCTGGAGATGAGAGATTAGGAATTGGGGTTTAGAAGTTTGAGTGGTTAGGAGAGTTAGGGTCAGAGGAAGAGGAGAGTTAGAATCAGGATTAGAGTTAGGATATGAGTAAGAGTTAATACAGGATGGCACTAACTTGTCTCATTGGTTTCAAAAGCATTTAAATTACAACTAATATTATTTTCTTTTCTTGGTCACCCTGTCTTAGGGCAAGGGGAATATCTAGATCCTGTTCTCACCGAGATGGCTACCTTGTGTACTATACTACTCAAAATTGTATGATTTTATGACAGAATACTCCTTCATACAAAACATTCCCTAAAGGTAGAAAATTAGCACACCATGGAAAGGGTTCCAACCTAGACTAAACTTGATGTGATAGTTTTCTATATACACAGGAAATTCCTTGGCATGGAGGAGCATTTGGTCATTGGAGCTCCTTCAGGATTTCAACATGGTACAATCCAGACCCAAGTGTACCAGCTCAATTAGAACTATGTCATAGTTTTTCAATTATCTCAAATCACTCAAGACAGCCAACTATGACATAAAAGAGTTGCTTGAATTCAGGAATGATACGATTAATATTATTTCCCACAATGCAGCTACAATAACACATTAAACTTGGAAACGTATTTTTCTCCTTCATTTAGATCTCTTTGGCCTAATGCTAGCTGTCTGTTTACACAGACCTTGTAATACTGAGTTCAATGGGACTTATCCTAAGGAAGCAGAGATAAGGACTGCAGCCACGAAACTAATAAGACATATTTCTGAGTAAGCATGCTTGCTCATAAACCCCCAACATGATGCATTTTTGCTTTTACCTTTCTGTACTACTTTTTCCAAGATATTCATGAAGTTTTTCTGGGCAATTCCACTCAATGATGTTAGCTGGGACTTTGCTATCAGCTCCAACAGCTGTGGATAAAAATAAGACTTTAGCCTTTCACAGCACAAAGACACCTTTCTAATCTTGGCTTTTCAGTCATATGACACACAGTAAAACTGTTCAGAAACTTGTTTGCTGCTGGCTTGACTTTTTAAAAAGGGGGATGCAATGGAAGAGAAGCAGGAAAGACAGATGTAAGAGCTTAAGTGATCGCAATCTGTGTGCCTCTTCTCATTGATTTAATTACTAAGCCAACTCATTAAAACTGACAGCAGAGAAAAATAAGTTGGGGCCATCTAAGTAGCTTTGCAATACATGAAAAGAATCCTGACCATATAGTGAGTCAAACGCCCCCTGAAAAATCAGAATAGTTTCCTTAGGTTGCATCTACATTGCAGAATTCATACAGTTTGATACCGCTTTAACTACTATTGTGCAATGCTACAGAATTCTGGGATCTGTAGTTTTGCAAGATATTTAGCCTCCTCTGTCAGAGAGCTCTGGTGCCACAACAAACTTCAGATTCAAGGATCCCACAGCAATGAGCCATGGAAGTTAAAGCAGTGTCAAACTGGATTATTTCTGCAGTGCAGATGCAGCCTTAGTCATCTTTATAGTTATAAGGTTGTGGCTTCACACAAAGGTGGAGAAAGAATATCTCCCATAGTGTTGGCTCAGACTGCAGCCACATGCTCTGTTACGGGTACTGAGGCAGTAAAAACATAAAGAAGGGGAGAGTATGTTTTGTACCAGTGGCTTTAAGCATTCAGATTTTTAAAACTAAACTAAAAAAGGCAACCATTTCAGTTATTTTTGAGAAGAGCTACTTTTTCAATTTATAAATGCAAACCCTTGGAATGGAGATCCTGGGCAAGTTTTGGTCAAGGATCGCTGGCCTTACTGAGAAAAAGGTTTCCTCCAGGGGTCTAAGCTTTGTTGTTGTTGTTTTTGTTGTATGCCTTTAAGTTGCATCTAACTTGTATCGACCCTGAAATATCACAGGTTTTCCAGACAACTTTCTTCAGAGGGGGTTTGCCATTGCCATCCTTTGAGGCTGAGAGTGTGTGACTTGCTTAAGGCCACCCAGTGGGTTTCATGGCCGAGCCAAGAATCGAACCCTGGTCTCCAGAGTCGTAGTTCCAAAATTCAAACCACTACTGGAGGAAGATAAAATAAGGGCACTGTGCCCCCAATAATTCTGCTCCCCTCATGAAATTTTCAGTCCCCAAAATGTCTAGCATCGCGGTAACATAAAGAAATGCAAGTTTAAACATCCAAAAAAGGGAGAAGGCAAAGCGACGGAGGGAATGCAAAACCATCAAATGCAAGAGTCCTAGGTGTAAATAATTTTCAGTGTCTCACTTTTTGAAATGTTGGAAATTTGGGGACTAAAGGAAAATTTCAGAATTATTATTTGGGGGAGCAATAACCCTCATACCTTCCCCCCAGAGCTACACTGCTGGTTCCCAACCTATATTAAAAATGACAAACAGAGTATGCAAAGTCATGGGCTGAATTGCTTTGCCCCACTGGAATCTACGACAAGGGTTTATTTACTGTTATCCTTGCCTTTCCATAAACCCAGAGCACATGGGAAGAGGGAGGAGGAAGAGGATGAAAGATGAGAAAGGAATTTTTCTCCTCTTTCTTTCCAGCCACTTGTCCATTTTACTCAGTGCTGTCACCGCCGTGTGACTATCAGCTTCAGGCAGCAAAGTGGCCGAGGGTGACTGATCCATCCATTCTCCTGTTTATCTTTCCAGCCAACCTTCAATGCCAACAGATGGCTCTCCTGGGCGGGCAATTCTATTAATACCTTTGCCTGGCCACATGATGGGCATCAACAGAGGAGGATGGAAAAAGAGTCACGACTAATTGCCTAAGCTGTCTAACACCGGATAATCAGCTTTATTTCTATGACTCACCGTTTCAAGGAACTGAAACATAAAAGTACCGTAAAATGCATGCACAACCCAGGTGTGCATTTTTCAAACTAGCCTGGATGAACTAGCAAAGGATACGCATGCAAGTAAATTATGGTGCAAGGATAAATTCAGCTGTGCATTCCCAAATTGCACACATGCAGAACCAAAGTGGTACCATTTGGGCACCAGAGCCAGTGTCTGTAGAGGCTTGAGCACTGGACAATGACTTTGGAGACCAGGGTTTGAATCTCTGCTCAGCTATGGAAACCCACTGGGTGACTGTGGACAAGTCACACTCTCTCAGCCTCAGAGGGAGTCAAAGGCAAACTGCTTCTGAACAAATCTGGCTGGTGTGTGTGTGTGTCATCATAAGTTGAAAATGACTTGCAAGTACACAACAACAATAAATCATCTGCAAAGACTAGGACATGTGTCCTGCTCAGCATCTGAGTCTGCTCTAAGCATCTGTGTGTTGTCAAGCATCAGCATTAAGTCCTCAGGGTTGCATGGAGTGGGAATGGTGTGCTTTCCAGACATTGTTGAACTGCAACTCCTGGAGGTCTAAGCCACCATGTCCACTTATAAGGAATGCTTGGAGTTGCAATTCCACAAAATATGGGGGGCGGGGGGGGGGGGGGGGCGGGGAGACACCATACCGTCCAACATTTCAAGGACGAAAACAGGGACACATGAGGCCGGGCAGTATCAGAATATGTTTAAGATGGCAAAAGGTACTGATGAAGAAGAAAAGACAAGCTAGGGCAGACTGCATCAGTTTGCTTTTGCCTGAGTCTACAGGGATGGGCAGGATTCTCCCCTTTCCTTTTCCCCTGATGAATTGAATGCAAACTACTACTGAATTTTGAACTCATTTGTCAGCAAGTACGCAGAGAAAGAAGAAGGAAAGTGGGGCAGGAAGAAAGAGAAACCAGAACATTTTAAAAGCTGCTGAAAAAGAAGGATGACAGAGGATTAACTGAGACTGTCTCTGGCAATTTGGGACAGTTGGAGGGCATGCCACACCATTTCCATCCCTGTTTTAAAGGCCTATACAATTTGGAACTGGGACGTCTGAAACATGACCAGGCTTTGTTTCTATCATCCTTTGACTGTCCTTCCCGAGGTGCCCAGCCAACAGAAATTAGGCAAGTAGCAGAGAAGAAACTTCACTTTCAGTTTTGGCATTCAGTGTCTGTAATGCTTTTCCAAGATAATCTGGCATAGTATATAAAATATGATGTTTTTTCAACATTGTGCAAAGGCCTTTAAAAAAGAGCTTGGCTTTTTGGTTTTCCATCTACTGCTGCTTGAAACTTTACTAGTAATTTTATTGTTTACATCTTGTCCTGCTCTGACGGTCCTATGTGCTGTAACATAATTCCCCTGGAATCAGTGTCTTTGGATTTCCCCAGGGAAATTAATACATCCATTCTGTCTTATGCGGCCACAGTGAGAGCAAGTGATCTGTTGCAAAATACTGCTAAGCGTGTATCACATGGCAAATTCCTTTAGAGAAAGGCATGTGTCACTGTCATCCCCCTATATAGAACACCTCAGACTATGAGCAAAGCTGTCTCAAATTTGGACAACTGAACAAGAGCGGGGGAGGGAAGGAAGGAAAGACTCTGCTCGGGCTTGTGTTCAAAAACCAGTCCTATACGGTTTAACTGGCTTCATCATTTCAAGAAATTAATAAAACCTTGTCCATGCACAGAGGTATGCATTTTTCACAAACATTTTAGCCTTTTAGTCTTCTAGTCTACCCTTCTCCTTCGTGCACCAGGGAAAGAGAAATGCTTTTAGATGTGCAATCTGACATGTGCATACATGGAGTGGTACACTCTTGAAAGGTCTGTGCTACAAATCAATCAGGTCTAAGCATTTACCTTTAAATTAAATTACCTTTCTAATCCTTAAGATTGGGAAAAAAAACCATTACTTTTCTTTTTTGTATGACATCTTTCCTCCTGTTAGCGGAAGTGGCAGCACCTTTAATTCTCACAACTACATTGTGATGTAGTTTAAGTGAAATGTAGTCTCTCAATGTTGTGCAGCAAGTTCTACTTGTCTGCACCAGCTGGGCTGCTCCCACAGTATTCTGGCTCTGGAGATGCCCCGAATTCTCTCCATTACTCCGCAGTGATGCTGGACATCTATCTATACATCCAACGCACTGTGGTGCCTAGTGCCACTACCACAAGTTGCTCCCATGAGGTCAGAAATATGGTGCCCAGCATCAATCCCATGGCTGCGTGCCTTGTTGTGACCTCAAGAGGGTATGATTCGTGCCAAAGCCAGCAGTGCCAGGAGACACAGTATGGGGATGCAGATATAGACCACTGCCTGGCATTGATACTGGATGCTCTGGGTTTTCCTGCAAAATCCGGAGCTCAAGATAAGTTTTTAAAAACAGTTTGAGGGAGGGATAGGGCAGATTTGGTGTGGAATTGACTTTATGTTGTGAAGGCAGTCCACACTTGCATCAGTCATCTGGCCCCATATTGTGAAGACAACTTGCTATAAGGTCAGTGTGAGACCATTTTATTTGGACTGCATAGTTTGTTACAATTTTATGTTACCTTCCTCCCAGCAGTTTAAGGTAGTGTGCAAGTGCCCCCACCCAGCCCCATTTTACCTTTACCACAATCCTGTGAAATAGGATAGAGATTGACTGTAAAGTAGGATAGAGATTGGAGAAAAGGCACTAGCCCAAATAATGTCCCAAAAGCTGCAGGTTGGATTTGATGGCCTATAGGGCTCCTTCCATGTCAATGATTCTATTATTCTAGGGATCAATCAAGCTGCTTCTCCTATTAATACATTTGGATCTCAGGTTAGATCAATTGTAATATATAATATTACAATATAATATTCTAGCTATCTGTGCTTACGGTATTACCAAACTGGCCTTAAATTTGCCAAAGAAACCACTAACTGTTCTTTGGGGAGTGTTGCCCAGTCAACAACCTTGAGAGCCAAAAGCTTAATAATTTATTAAATATAAAGGGTAATTTTTCAAAATTCTTCCTTAATTATTGGTTTCTATGTTGACCATCATAACCAAAGCTGCACAGTTCCCTGGTTTCCCTCTTAATGAACTCCTCATTTAGTTTCAATAGGCATGCACCTCTTGTCTCCATCCAAAAGTTTGGGTACTTGGAGAGTGCCAGAACTTTGTATTTACAACCAGTGGTGAAGTTAAGCCAGAGCTTGCAGGATTGAAGCCTCGGGACATTTTCATTAGCAGGGCTATCATCTGCCAAATCCCACTCCACATATTTCCCTGTTCCCTCTGAGTTTAGCTGCACTCTCTACATTGTTTTCTTAGCAACAAGATATTTTTATGAGGTATCCCTTTGGAAATTCAAATTGATTTAGGGTTGCCTGCCCTGAGTTTGTTTGTGTTACAAAAGACCTGTTCCTGGTGGAGCTGAAGACAGACTCTGTGTGTGTGTGTGTGTGTGTGTGTGTAGGTATGTGAATTAGGGTTGTCAAGTACCCCATCTTATAAGGGATTCCCCCTGTTTGATGGTTGCAAAGCTTTCCCTTTTCCACAGACTAAACAAGATACCAAAAAATCCTGTATTTGGGGTGTGTGGGCCCTTCATAAAGACAGACATGAGTGCCCCATGTAATTTATGAAGGTGGAAAATATGTTAATTTTGGAGAGAAATACATGGTTAGTTTAACAGAAATTAAAGCTCTCATTTGGTATTTTGGCAGGTCGTAAATTTGTTAATATAGGTTGAGTCTCCATTATCCAGAATTCCAAAATATTCCAAAAACCAAACTAAGATAGCTTTCTGATGATTCAATGTACACAAACTTGGTTTCATGCCTATTATTAAAAATATTGTATAAAATTACCTTCAAACAATGTGCATATGGTGCATGTGAAACATAAATGACTTTTGTTCATGACATCTCATTATGTACATATATGCAAAAACAGGTACAGTCAGCCCTCCCTATCCATGGATTTTTTTTATCCATGGATTCAAACATCTACAGATTGAAAATATTAAAAAAATATATAAATTCCAAAATGCAAACCTTGATTTTGCCATTTTATATAAGGGATGCCATTTTACTCCACCACTGTATTTAATGAGACTTGAGCATCCATGAATTTTGGTATCCATAGGGCTCTTGGAACCAAACCCCAGCAGATATCAAGGGCCCACTGTATTCCAAAATAAAACAAAAAACTTGAAATCCAGGACACTTCTCATCCCCAGCATTTTGGATTAGGGAGACTCAACCCGTAGCTGCTTCCTTATTATCAACCCTGCATGAATTTCAACTGTCTTTTTTGCCATTTTGAAAACCTGGCAGTGTGCATGTGTTCATGCCGTGTGTATAAATCAACACAGCTGCCTCTATAGTTTTCGACTCTCCATGGGCATGCTGCTATAGGGACTGCCATGATGAAAGCCTACACTTCAAAATTTACATTATACCATTGATTACAACTCTTCCATAACCGCTAAAGCCAGCAGAGTTCTGGCTATGGACATGGCACGATCTGACACAAACACACACACACACACACGTGCTTGGTTGTTTCTTTGGTTTTTCTGCTGCCTTGGAAGAGACAGACCCGAAGAGGATGATTTCATGTATAGCTGAAGCCTTTCAGAAGCAAACGTTGGCTGCCCAACTGTTTATATGGTATTTTATGATGTGAGCTATTACGCTCCAGGGACTTGGCCGATAGGATCAATTTATTTAAAACATCGTGTTCTTATTTGAGCTATAATAGCTGGAGGGAACATATTTCTCTCTTGGCCAAACCACCGGCCAATTTGAATTAGAGAGTTCTGAACTTATAGCTAGCATAACACACAATTTCTGAGGCTCCAGGAAACAGAGAACTGGCTAGAGAAAAACAGTTATTAGTACGTAAAGGTTTCAGCTTCCCTGTGTTTCAATATTAGTGCAGAGAAAATGAAAAAAAGTTGGAAATGGCTTGAACAAAGAGGCATTCCACACATCACGTACACTTATCTTACTTTTGTATTTGCTTGAATTTTTCTGCCACTTAATTGTTATTCAGCATTTATTTTATTTTGCTTTTTGGCGGCCACTGTTATTTCATGGCTTTGTTTTGAAATGGTTTTGTAAGCTGTTCTGAGAGGATTTTAAGGTGCTAAGAGTAGCCTATTGGGTTAAGTACCAATTACTATTACAGAGTATAAAATAGCAATATTCTGCACTCTACAATTTTAGATTACAGAGGAGATTGTATTTTTGAATGCTCCTGTTCCTTAAAAAACAATCTTTGCACGGACTTATGGCCAAGCCTACAACAATGTTTGAATGGGAGAATTCAAAACTATTAGCCCCCTCCAATCAGTTGAATGGCTCACAGTTTGCTTATTTTCTACTGAACTCTTCAACCATGTGCCTTGGAAAAGACAGACTCCAAGAAGATAATTTCACGTATCGCTGAAGCCTCATGTGTGCATGTATTAAAGTGAAATTTTCTGTCCCCCCAAAGCATTATTCTGCGGTCTGGATCAGATGTTTTACTAAACCACAGTATAAGCACAGTGGTTTTAAACCGAATTTTGGGTTGCAAGCTCTTTTGAGCATATGATGGAAGCTATCCTCCTCTCTAGTAAAATGCACTTAAAGTAAAAGGAAGGAAATCAAAGAAAACTTTTTTTTTTGCACCTAGTTAAGAATACCTGGTTTTGCATTAGGAGAATGAGCTTTAGTGAGTGGCAAGCTTGCATATGCTCCTGCTTAAAGTAGTGTTTAAAGGCATTTGTCTCCAGTTAAGATTATCTGTAGCTCACTATGGTGGGGACTCCATGGGCCAGAATAAACCAGGAGCAGCCCAGAGTATTCAGATCCCAAAGCTGCTCCGATCTACCACATATTTCTTGGGTCCCTCCATTCTGACGCTGGGTGGCTATTCACATCCACACCCCAGTGTGCTGCCTGCTGCAGCCATACATCACTCATTCTGTGGTAAGAACAAGTCCGCCAGCATTGATTACATGGCTTGGCGCATCATTCTGACCTTTGAGAAAGTGATGTGCCACCATCGTACAGCAAGATGCACATGCAAACAGCCAACCGGTGCCAGAATGGAGGGCTCAAGATGCAAAAGGTAGGGGTTTTTAAATATGAGGGTGAGTATACCCTGGTTCCAGCGCTAAATGGGCTAGCTATAGCCTGGACTGTTTGCACCAGAACCAGGGTGTGGGTTGTGTGTCGTGTGGACTCCACACTCAGAGGCTGAGGGGGAGGACATTTTATTTGGCCTGTGCAGAAATGTCCTGTGTCACCTGAACTGTGTTTAGTCTCACCTATGGTTTGCTTGACCTTAAGTCAATTTTGAATGATAGCTTATGAAGCTGGCTGTTTAAACAAGACTTGATTTATGGTTTGGATGACACACTAAATTGTGGTTAACTGAAACTGGAAACAAAAGAAGAGAAAGAGCAAGCATGTGAGCTTGAGGTTTGCTGTGGGTCATTTATGTCATATGAAACTATGGTTTTATATGACAGTCAAATGTGACTGCACATGAGCATGTATTTTGCTAAGTATCATGTCAGCCTGAGAAAGGGGCAAAGAACTGTGCAACCTCCCCATTGCCACTCTGAGCACCAGAATTCAAATTTAAAATACTATCCCACTAACATATCAAAGTTTCCAAGATAATATATCAGAACAACCTTTTAAAAGGCTGTTTTTACATACGGTAACAAACCCTAGGAGGTTCTTTTATTGCTGATATATCTTTACACCAATCACATACACAGTACACCTGTTGCAAGAGAACCTAAGAGACATCCAAAGACATAGCATAGCACTTCCCCAGGAAGTGACTCAGGTAAAGTCAAAATCAAACCTCCTACCTGATGAATTGTGCTTTAACACAGCTACCCAGTTCGCTCATATCTTGCACAAGTTGCTTCTTCAGTTATCCTCACATGCTTCACCACTCCACATATATTTAAGTCGAATGCACTACCAGTCCCCCTTCAATAAAAGTACACTGCCACTTTATGCCTGCTGCTTACTACCTCCTCCTTGGTGAAACAAGTCAACTTCAAACCATGGTTTATGAAGTTGGCATCTGATGAAGATCACTAGTTTAAATTATAATTGTAGCTTAAAGCAAGGTAAGGGACAGAGTTTAGGTTTTGTGAGGTTTTCCCACTGTAGAACCCTTAGATTGCCCAAGTGGAACTGATACAAATGGAGCATGTAGTCCTTCCTTGCAAAAACAAACAAAACAAAACAAAAAGCAAAAACAAACAAACAAACAAACCCAAAATACATTCCTGTTTACCTCAAGATGTCTTCATTTTCAGCAGTACAATTTGGAGTGCACATGTTTTTTTGGTTAAACATTTGGGAGTCAAAATAGCTTTGCTGGTCACCTTTTGCCCATCCCTTGTTTAGGATGAACACAGTGGGTCTGAAAAGTCCACCCTGTAGACCACACACAGCCACCCCCAAAGCCCTTTTCTGGGCTGCATACCCGCCCAATCCCCCCAGCCCCTGATCTGATTATTTCTCATGTTCAAATGTGTGGCTTTGGTTTGTAGCAGCTTCCAGGAGCAAACCTTTCCTATAAGAGTGAGGCCAAAAGCCCCCACACCCCCAAATGCTTATAAGCTCCTGAACTGCAAAAACAGAACAAAATAAAACAAAACAACACCCCAAACCAGAATCGGACCGAAGTCACATCTAGTTTGAATTTTTAATGTATTCTTTAGCACTTTTGACCAAACTACAGCCCAAGACTGGGTCTCACAGAGGTCAAAAGTTGTAGTTCCCTAACTCAGGACTATAATATGAAGACACCTTTGCATATGCCCTCTCTTCTCCTCCATGGACTGTCTGAGAGCCCCATCGACAATGCTTTAGTGGGGTAAACTACTTCTTACACTTACCCGTACAACATAGTTGAACCGTCTGGAGTCCAGAATGGCATTTGAGAAATCCAGTCTATTGAAAGCTTCTCCCAGGGTGCAATAGCCATGGCGCTAAAACATGAAGAAGAAACAAAATAGTTGATCTATCTGTATTTGAAGGATTCTGAAAAAAAACCAAGTGAGCAGATGTCTTGAAGGTAGTACTGCAGGAGAACCTTGATTTGGATGGATTTCAAAGGAAGTGGGTCCTTGCTTTGATCACTACAGCCTTGATTCCCACTAAATGAAACACCTGCAGCTCGACTCTGCCCCTCTCTTGGGTCTAATCTGTACTGCAGAAATAAGGCAGTTTGAAACAGCTTCTACTGTTATGGCTCAATGCTATGGAATCCTAGGATTTGCAATCTTCTATGGCACCAGAGCTAATTATCTCACAAAACTATAAATCACAAAATTCCATAGCATTGAGCCATGGCAGTTAAAGTGGTGTCAAACAGCATTATTTCTTCAGTGTAGATTAGATCTTTGTCACTCTCCTTCCCTCTGACCTTCAAATTCTCCACAATGGACTCTCACAAATTTTCAGGGCAGGAAATACCTTTTAAATATCAGTAGAAAACCATTTGGGTATTACTTTCACGTAGCAAAATCATATGGCACAACCCTCTTTGAGCTATACAACTTCAGAATAGAAATGGGGGCACTGCATTGCAAACAGGTTCTAACTCCCATCAAAAACTGCCTTCATATAGGCACTCTCTGATGAGGTTGGTCGGGAGATTATGAAATATGAAGAATTTAAGCATGTTGTTTCTTGCCAGCAGTCTCAAATGGCACAGTTCTTCCAGGACTACACCTTACAATCTTATTAAATGTGAATAGCAGTTGACAAGGTTATAGACCCCAAGCTAATTGAGATTTACCAATCAAAGCCAGCACCCGCAATAAAAGATACATTAGTGTTAGTCAATGTATTAGCATGACTTTGCTCAGTTATAAGACATTTTGACTACGGATAAACAGAAGCTATTTTAGCCAAAATCACGCTGTTTAAAATAACAATGGATACTCACTTCTTTTGTGCTTCCCTTGTGCACATAAATCCACTTTTCTTGGTGAAAATCTGTTCAAACAAAAATAATTTTTGTTTATTTAAAATCATATATATTCTAAGATCATCCTAAATTGCTTCATTCTGTTTGTTTTCTCTAGCTTGCAGCAAGTCTCATGAAACAGGAGCATAATGGGTTATGTTTGCTTCCAAATTCTTCACGTTTGTAAGAGCAACCATAGCATCAGAAATTATTTGTGCTTCAGCTAAGAATATGATGTGTGTTACTATTTCAGTATCTTCCTATCTGTCAAGGTCTAAGAACACCAGACTTGCCAAATATTAGCAGATGTGAGAAACAGGTGGTGAGAAAACCAACATGTTTTGGTTATTAATCTTACAAATTTGGGTTAAATATCATATCTGAATATTACATCCTGTTGAAATCTATATAAAAGAGTTCCCATGACTGTACTAACCAACTAGGTAAAGCTGAACCACCACAAAGACTTCACCACCACAACACTATGTAGCGTCAGGCTCTTAAGCCTTCCCTTCTACAAGTCCACAATGAGAATGGAAGCTTCCACAACCATTCTAATCTAACTGTAGTTCAGCTCTATATCCAAACCTAGCCAAAATGTAGTTAATCTTAACTATGGTTTACAGAAACAACCCATAGTTTATCACGTTGGTTTCCTCACTATACTATGTAGTGACTACACTATGTTTAAGATTAACCATAATGTTTTCTGGTTAATTATGGTTAATCATAACCATAGTGTAGGGTGTGGATGTTATGTCAAACCATTGTTAGTTCAACCCAGAAACAAAAACTTCCAATCTCTATTCTGTGGTCACACCAGTGATAAAAAGAGGGGTAAATACACAAGCTAGCACTAATGCATACAACACTAAACCACAGTTTTGCATTAAGTCCAAACTAGGCCATAGGCAGAGCCCTACCATTTTAAACATTATGGACAGTGTTTTAAAAAATGAGGCAGGGGAGAAAGAGATAAGTACTGGCCCTGCCTTAAAGCCAGTCTGTCTACCTTCCAAACATTGCTTCTTATGGAGATGACAAAGTATTATTCAATGATTATGAAACCAATTTAGCACATGCTCAGATGAACACTTCTTTATTAATGCTTGTCATGTTCATCATTGATCATGAACATACATCCGAAATTTGAGCTGTAGCACAATTTAAACCCTGGCTGGTATTCAGATTAAGCTAACTGTATTTACATCCTGTTGAAATCTATATAAAGGAGTTCTCATGACTGAAGCTGTACTGTCTTAAGGAGGAACCAAGCTGACCTAAGTTATTGTACTAACCAGCTAGCCAACCAATTTAAATATGGATCCATCATTCTGATTTGGAATTGCTTTAGTCTACCTCTGCAACTATCCCACTTCCTTCCTATTCTACACTCTTCTTTTGGGGCTCATGCATGGATCATTCATTGAAAGAATTTATTTTACCAAATATTTTACACAGGAGCAATCCTGAGCTTTTAAGGGTATACATTTAAAGAACCAGACCTAAGCAAGAGAACCAACTCAAACTCTAAGGATGCAGGCATATGGAGGAGGAGCAGAAAGGGAAGTTCAAAACTTTGTTTGAATGTAAAAAATAAAAAATGGAACAGGAAATATTATTCCTCCTCTGCCAAATACAAATGACAAAAATGTGAATACTAGAAGCACTAAGGCATTGAGCAAACATCATTATTCTAAGCATAAGTTTCCACCTTGCAATGGATCCAAGTTTTCCAGCTAAGGTCAAAACAGGAGGGCAAACTCTCTCCAGAGACTTTTGGAATTTCTGCACAGGTCATTTCATTGTGTGAGAAGGGTGGACTCCCTCCACCAAACATAGTTGTTTATTGTTCTGCTTTTTAAATACTGCATCTCCTCGGCTAAACTCTTACACTGAATCCTTGTTTTGTTGTTCAGCTGGTCCTTCTTTCTCTTCTTTGCGGCAACGTCACAGTTCAGGCTGTTGAAAATGTTCTCCTTATTGCAGTCTTCTTTTCTGCAGTAACTGGGGATAACACAAGAAAGGGAGGTTTTGATCTATTCTGAAATCCGGATAATCTCTCCCCCCACCCCTTGCATTAAGAGGAGAGCTGAACAAAAATATCGATGGCTAAATTTACACATGATGCAAAATTGTACGAGCTACCTATCAACTTCTTGGCCAGCTTCTTGAGTTATGGCTGTTATGGTTTTTTAAACTTCTAAAGCGAGATGGGGAAGTCTTTTTGTTTTCCCTATGAAGGGCAACTGGTCCACTAAAAATGTCAACTGGGCACCACAACTGATGGTGGGTGAAGCCAGAGGCAAAAGTAGGGAGAGTTTGCATCATGCTCTCCCTTCCTCTTGGTGCCAACTCTCCTCAGTCTGTGCCATCCCAGATGAGATTGGACCAAGGGCTAAGCGACATTGTCCTGAAAGACTACACAGCCTACAGATTTTGTACTTGAGCTCTAAAGATGAAACTCTGAATACCTGTCTTCCAGTAACTCCCTCCTACACTTTTAGATCTTCAGATAGGGCCCAGCTTCAATCATCCATTCAGGTGAGATCATCAAAGACAACAAGCAACAAAAGCTTAATCAGTGAGGGCCTGTCTTGTGGAATTTCCCTGGCCTATCGTACATGCTGTTATTAATCTGGTTGGCACTCTTGACAGGTCAATGAAATTAGTTTGGGTATGGTTTACTGTGGAAAGTTGATCAATAAGGTTTGATCTAGATCAGTAGTACTATTACTCTTGGGACTCCCCTTTACGTCTACATGCGGATGTCACCCCCACCCACCCACCCACCCACTCAATGTAGTAAATGAATAAAAATATTTTGTTTATTTAATGTGCCTATTTTAATTCACACATTAATGTATATTCACACTGTAACATTATATAAAGAAATAACATCATTCAAATTAAAACAGTTTTATTTAAGTGAATTCAATATTTAACTCAACACGTGTACATTTTACACATTGGAAAATTTGGGGGGAAGGAGGAAGAGGAGGGCCTCCAAGTCTCACAGCCCCCTTGAGCAACTCTCGCAGCCCCCGAGGGTCTTGCGAACTACTTTGAGAACTACTGATCTGTGTCATTTATCTTCCATCCTCCCTGCCTATTATCTCCAGGACTCTGCCCTGCATCCTTCTGTGGGTCACTAAAATGACTACCCAGCTTGTTGGGGGCAATTAGCTTACACATTGTAAACTGCTTAGGGCAGGGGTAGGCAACCTTTTTGCGCTTGGGGCCGGTCCCGCGAAGTCCCTCCCGTCGCTGGGCTGGGGGGGGGAATGGCGGTGTGCACGCACGTGCATGCACCACCCGCAAGCTGGCACCCCCGCCTCTGTGCATGCGCAACTGTGTCGTGCCCGCCATTTTGATTTCCAAAATGGCGGTTGCGGCATGCGCGGCAGCAAAAACGCGCGCCGGCGGCAACCTTCCGCCTGGGCTGGTAAGTCCAGGGACCTGGGCCTTAACCGGCCCCCGGGCCGTAGGTTGCTGGTCCCTGGCTTAGGGAGTGCTTAAGTTCACTGTTAAGCTGTATAGAAATGTACTTGCTATTGCTATCTACCTGCTCCTTGAGACTCAGGTGTTCCCGGTGTGTCAAATGTCTTACTTAAATCAAAACCATTTATTCTCCCATCTTCTTCTGTCCCTGATGCATAGAATTCCTTCTAGGAACATGGAGATGGTGTTTGCTTCACCTCCACAGTCAATTCATTTACCTTTTTGATTGCAACTCCAAGGAGCCTTCATCTGAAACAGAAACTAGCCATGCTTTCTGTAGGAAGTTCTGGTAGTTGCCATATCACCCCTCCCCCCCAAAAAAACACCACCTCTTGTTAATGCCTGTTTTTTAAAGCATGACCTTTGGGTTATTCTCTTCAGTGTTTTACTTCCAACAGTAACAAAACTGTTCAATTCTTGCAGCAACTTTTGCTCACAATCACTGTTCCCTGATCTACTTCTATTTTCTCCAAAGACTGTAAACTCCTTAGAGGGGCTATCTATTTTTGCCACTATAACCCTGTTAGGTACCTTATACACTGTTTGTGCAATGTTCATTTAAAAAAACAACAATCTAGTACAGAACAAGAAAGGCCCAATTTCCCAATAAATTATCGTATCAATAGCTCCCTCCCACACAAAGTGTCTTGGCATGGAGCCCCTTCATAACAGTAGTATAGATGGTACTTCTTCATGATACACACACACACACACACACACACACACACACTGCCATGTACACATTTGGACCACAATCTTTAATTGAAGCAAGAATGAGAATCATGTAGCCCTCCAGATGTTGTTGAACTGCAACCCCCAGTAGCCTGAGTCGGCATAGCCCAGGGTGAAGAATAATGGAAGATGTAGTCTAACAACATCCGGAGAGCTGTATAATTCCTACTCTGGCATGAAAGGATCCCCCCCCCATTCTTAAAAGTAGTAGTTATAAATGGGTAGGATCATGAGCACTTCCTTTTCTGAAGACACCTCACCTATCTAGGAAATTATCCCATCCTGAAGAGGATGGTGTCGGATGCAACAAATAATTGCAGTTTTCTGGGCTGCCCTGATGACAATCAGACTAGCATGTAATCACACCCACAATTAAATGGCAGTTGCACAATGGTACTCATGACCTTTGTGTAGCATCTTTGCCTTTTCTTTCACCTCCTCCTGATCATCTGATGTCATGGTTTCCTGCTTCTCTCATGCCTACGTTGTAACTGCAAACATCTCCAGGCCCGGGGATACATGCATCAGGTTTCATGCATCTGCAAATTGTTATTCACACTTTGCTTGAAGGTTTACAAATAATTGCAACGTTGGAAGCAAAGCTTGAGTAGCTTAATGATGAAGGTAGGAGAGAGCAAGATGTAACTCCAGGGTGTGTGAAGATGATGATAACCGGTTCACTGGATAGGGTATTGGTTTTAGCAGAGGGATTATGGGGTTTTATGTGGGGGGGGGATATTGTTGTTTTGGTTTTTATATATCTTATGTTTTGTATTTTTATATCAACTGTTATCCTGTTTCGATCCATAGGGAGAGGCAGGAAATAATAATAATAATAATAATAATAATAATAATAATAATTTATTAACTGTTCTGTGCATGCAAGCAGTCCAATGACCATTTGTTGTTGTTGTTAACTGCCTTTGCATCGGTCTTGACCGATGGCGACCCTATGGATGAGACATCTCTAGGCCCCAATGTCCTCTACTGCTTTGCAGTTCCTGCAAACTCATATTCGTGGTCTCTTTAATAAAGTCCATCCATACCTCGCATGTGTCCTTCCTCTCTTTCTACTTCCCTCCACCTTTCCTAACATTATTGTCTTTTCCAAAGATTCATGCCTTCTCATGATGTGTCCAAAGTACAACAGTCTAAGGGCCTGTACAGACCGGTCAAAAGGGCCAGCCTGGGGGT
Source organism: Phrynosoma blainvillii (assembly GCA_026167975.1). NCBI lineage: Eukaryota > Metazoa > Chordata > Lepidosauria > Squamata > Phrynosomatidae > Phrynosoma > Phrynosoma blainvillii. The sequence goes on along the minus strand of JANUYF010000004.1, from coordinate 19,642,275 downwards.
GGAGTTGGGCCATGGCAACCGCCCCGATGACGCCGTAATGCCGTGGACCTGACCGCACGGTGGGCGGCGTCAGGGCGCTCCCTTGGCGCAGCGTACAGACATGCTGCACCAAAGGAGCACAGAAAAGCCGCTGCTGCAACAGCAAGGGCAGCTTTTTGCCACTCCATAAAGGAGCGGCATTTGCCAGCTCTTATTGGAGCTGCAAAGTGCTGGATCGGGGCTGCGGCGTGCCCTTAGGGGCTGTCTGTACAGCCCCTAAACTTTGTCATCTTGGCTTCTAGGAATATCTCTGGCTTGACCTGTTCTAGGATCCATTTGTTTGTCCTTTTGGCTGTCCATGGAGTCCTCAGCACTCTTTTCCAGCACCACATCTCAAATGCATTGATTTTCCTCCTATCTTCTTTCTTGACTGTCTCACATCCATACATGGTATCGCATTTCAGACAGCTAGGGGTTTGGAAAGCCATATAATTCAAAGCTCCCATGGGAATGGAATGGTCAATACAGGAGGAACATACATTCTGGTATGGCCTCCCTGATGTTCTAATTCCCGAGGGAACTATTCAAACACACAATCTGCACTTACAGATTAAAATGGTACAATCTAAGACTCTGGGTATTATTATTATTATTATTATTATTATTATTATTATTATTATTATTTTCCTGCGTATAAGGCTACTTTTTTACCTGCAAAATCTGTGGCTAAAGTGGGGGGGGTCGTCTTATACGCCAGATATAAGGATAATGAGGATGGAGGTACTAGAACTCTATACTTTGACTGGGAAAATGGGGGGGGGTCGTCTTATATGCGGGTCGTCTTATACGCCGGAAAATACAGTTGTTGTTGTTGTTGTTGTTATTATTATTATTATAATTATTATTATATCCCATTTTTTTCAAAGCGGGATATAAATAAAGCAGCTTACAAATTAAAACAAAACAAAACAAAGTTAAAGCAAAGTGGGTTACAAATTAAAAATACAATTAAAAACATACAAAAATAGGCATTAAAACAGAATTAAACTAACAAAGTATTAAAACTCATCACTCATCAAAACCAAGATGTAGTTTAAAAGATAAAAGCACATAAAACAGTATGTATTACAAAGTTCAAAATACTAAAACTTTAAAACGATATTTGTGCTTGCTGTGGAGGGGATTACTGCCGCATCCCCATGCAGTTGCCTACCCCTCTTCTAACTTGAATGTAGGGAGCATGTTCAATATCAGGAAGTTTTCAAGGGCCACATTCCAGTGGTGGGCTAAAATAAAAAGCATGGAACTCATAATTTTCCAGCATGTTTTAAATTAAAGTTCTTCACTTGTGGAATTTTAATCTCTGAGAATGGGAGGAGAATTCCAAGTGACTCGATCTGGAACCCCAGAGTGCTAGATTTGCCCCTAGGTCTCAAAGGTTTCTATTCTTGCTTTAAACTTATTCACACTAACATATAGAAAACATTCAGGGGTAGCTGTGTTGGCCATTTTGCAAATTCCAACAAAAATCCATCAGTGATACCTTTATTGGCCAACCAAAATGCACAATATACTTGTTGCAAGCTTTCAACAAGTATAGTGTGCATTTTGGCTGGCCAACAAAGGTATCACTGATGGATTTTTGTTGGAATCACACTAACATATGTAAAAGTCTGGGAGATCTTGGGAGGCTGCTTTCTGTATTAAATAAAGAAATTGGGAGAGTCATTTTCACCTGAACCAGGTCTTGTGTTCTATGTACCCCTACCTCTCTGCACTACACTAATTGAAAATTACACTGGTTAGGTGGCTCCAGGGCATGTGCGAAAGGGTAAAGAGATTGTTTCAAAGTATGAAGATTCATTACACCAAGCATGGGCAGACTTGAAGCTTGTATGTTGAGCATTCTACAGTTGGCCCTTCATATTCGCAGCTTTGACTTTTGCAGATCTCGTTATTCACGGATTTGATCAATAGATTCTCTCTAGGTCCTCCAGAATGACACTCTTGTCAACTTCTGCCAAAAGTCACACTGGAGGACCTAGAGATTCTCTAGGAATTTGTAGGTCCTCAATTGCAATTTCATAGTCAACTTCTGGCAGATCTTGACCACAGAATTGCCCTGGAGAACCTAGAGATTTCTAGAGAGTTGTTGTCTTAAGTCAAAACATAGTGTTTTTTTATTTGTGGATTTCTACTTTCACGTATGCTCCCCTAACTCTAGAGAATGTGGAGGGCCCAATGAATTTTAGTTTTAACACAAACTTCCAGATCCACCAACGACCTGTCAGTGTGTGGATGATAGATGTTGCAGTGATGCTCTTTGACACCCAGCAGAATCTCCAGGACAAGCAAAAGTCTACATTCAATTGGTAGAAATCTAGGATTTTATCTGCCTTTTAGTTGCTGTGTCCTAACCACTACACCTGCAACACCTGCAACTAGAAACAATAGAAAGGTAGCTGCCTAGCGATTTGAAAAATTAGCCATGCTACTTAAATGGTGAGGTAGGATTTCCCCCGCACAAAAGCATGTCAAGACATAGGAGTGGTTGCTCCCAGACTATGGAATTCCCTCTTACAAGAAGTTACTTTGGCCCCCTCTCTGCTCTCTGCCGACAGGAAAAGACTTTTTCTGTTTACCTAGGCCAAGAGTAAGCAAAGTACATGGGCCACATTCAGCCATTGGGACCCCTAAGTGTAGCCAACATATTCATTTGTAAATATACAAACTGACAGCAGCATTATTTTAGGGGGTTTGAATAACCACCTTGAAAATGAACACATCTCAATAGTAGCGTTTTCTTTCAGATGGAGCAGAACTAGTGGGACGGGAGAACAGCACTGCAAAGAAATTACATGTATAGTTTCCCGGCTACATGTTCCAACTGTTATTATTTACATAGCAATCTGCTTTAGCATTCCCAATGTAATGTTTGGATCATAAACCATTTTAAATGCTTGTCTAAAAAAGATATGTAAGCACAACAAAACCCTCTGCTGGAGAAAGATATCAGATTCTCGCTTGCATTAGTAATAAGATCCTTCAGATAACTGACTCTACTGCTGAAACTCCTGCTCAGATTATGGTTGTATATATTAAGTGTCACTCTCTCTTGACCATCAAAAACGAAAAAAACAAAAGAGAGGTCACACACCAGCCAATGTAAAACTCCTAAATGCCAATAATGGATAAGAAATGTTTAAATAGTCAAGATATTCGAAACTAGGGACTCTTGGGGCATCTGTTGCTGGAAAAGAATGGTGAGAAAATGCAAGAAAAGGGGGATTTCTTGTGAAAATTCCAGAACCTTGGAACAGTATCATAAATATTTGAACCTTGTATTCCAGATTGCATAAATTCTGAGAAATATTGGGGAGAAACAGTGGCGTTTCTGCACTGGGTAACAGGGGGTACCGCTTCTGGGGGCAGGGCTTTCAAAGCTTTCAACAAGTATAGTGTGCATTTTGCTTGGCCAATAAAGGCATCACTGATACCTTGGGTTGGAGGGGTAGTGCTACTGGGGGCAGGGCTTCTGGCCCTGGATTTCCGGTAGGGCTTCCAGGGGGTGGGGGGTGCATGGGAGCACCCGTGAGGGCTGGAGTGCCTCCCCACAGGGCTAAGGAGCTGGTGCAGCATCGAGAGGAGCCGGATGGGGCCCAGGGAAGCTGGCACAAGGCTGAGGGAAGCTGGCACAGCCCCGAGATCACCCGTACAGGTTGGAGCAGGGGCAGCGGGGGACGGGGAGTCAACCTAGTGTCACCTCCCTTCTTTCGTGTCACCCGGTGAGGTCTGCACCCCCCTCACACTCCCCCAGGGACGCTACTGGGGAGAAACAGCACTTCAGGCAAAGTACAAAGTTGATGCAGCCATAAATATTTAAAGAATAACATTATGGTCACATAATCTGTTCAAAGCCCATTGAAATTGTAGCTGGGAGTGTGCACATCCTTAACTGAATGTTCTATATTCACAAATGGGCATGTTGAGCATAAAAATCAGCACTCTATACTTATTAAGGTTCTAGTCCTTAAGGTTGAAAAACAAACAAACCTCCAGACGTGAAATAGCAATACATAATGAAATCTCAGAAGGCAAGCCAGGCTGGGATTTAAAGTGTAAAGCTGAATTTCTAACTATTAAGGGAAACAGGTCTTTGGTGCTCTGTGTAGCTGTTGCTGTTTTCTCTACCTGCCTGATCCAATGGAAGCTGAATCAATTATGTAAAACCAGCAACTATATGTAAATATGCATAACTTATACATTTTGAAAGTTCAACTTTTCTTTTCAAATATGCATATAGCTTCAGATGCAACTCAATGTTCTTCTGGAAGGCAGAATTGCACTAATGAATCCTGATCTCATGGACATGTTTAAAGACACTTAACTAAAAGTATGCCCTTCCCATTATAATGCATAAGTGCAAAAGTGGATATACAGTGGACCCTTCTTAACTGCTGGGGTTGGGTACCAGGACACCACATGGATACCAAAATCCAGAGATACTCAAGTCCCATTAAATAAAATGGTGTAGTAAAATTGTGTCCTTTAAATAAAATAGCAAAATCAAGGTTTGCTTATTGGGATATATTTTCAGTTTGTTAGTAACAAACTAACAATGCCATGCTTCTGGGAAAAAGCTAGGTCCTAGAATAAAGGTTCTAAACTAGGACACAGGTCCTAGAATAAAGGCTCTGGATTAAGACACAGGTCCTAGAATTTAAAGTATCTGGTACTTTGGTTTATTTGTAGCTCTCTACTGGGCATTTGTTGAAGGAACCATATTGCCTGATCAAATGCAGAGAATGGCTAATGCCACAAGCGCAGCACAAATGTTACTTAAGATGTTCAGTCTAGCATAATCCAGTTTGAGCTTGCCAATTCAGAAATGCATTATGTTCAGGCAGTACATCCAAAAAGGTAGAGAGATCATAGGTATAAATATGCTGGAAGTAATCAATGTTTGGTTTGCAAGACATCCACTCAACAGTGGAACAAAGGAGAGAATAGTTGCTATCTGAAGTCCAAAGGAGCTACAGTGACAAAGTGTTATCTAAGGAGGCATCATCCTCCCCCATCCCATCTCCCCGTGTTTTCCCAAAGCAAAAGCCATCTCCCTCCTTATCTTCAATAGAAACTGTATCTTTGTTTACTCGGCTATGTTACTAGGACATAGAAATGTCACTGGATCAGATGATTCAGACCTACTTCGTTGCCTAATAGCATGTGATAAGACCTGGAACTTGTTAGAGAGAACAGTCTTGAGAGGCTAAGCAATAAATTTATGTTGTAGAGGTAAAAGAATTTTCTATTGACCCGGGTCAAGGTTGGCATGGCTGGACGTAGGCCAAGGGCTACACTACATCAGTGGGCACACTGTTAATCTCTGAAGCCTAGAATCCCTCCACTTCATTTTTACTACCCACTATTTTGCTCTCTCTGAGCAAACAGTGCCAGAAGTACCAGTCTGCACTTAATGTGAACTGGATCCAGAAGGAAAGAGCAAACAGATTATGGAGACAGCGGTGAAGATGTGGGCTCACAGCACCCTGAAAGCATCTCATCCAAAGGAGTCCCAAAGTCAACACTGCCAGAAAGTCACATAAACCTTGCAGACGTTTTCTGCAAGTGGCGTGAACAATTTGCATCCAATTCAGACTTTTGTGAAAGAGAAGAATCTTCCTCAAATCAGAACCTGGAAAAATTAGCCTTTAGAGTACAGCCCCCCCCCCCCAAATCTCCACCCAGCATCGAAAGGTTTCTAGGAATTGTGGTCCAAAAAAGGACCGTTTCCATGCATACTCAGGGACGGATGTGTTTGAATGCACTTCCGTTAAAATCTTCTGTGCAAATAAAGCTAGAAGGCATTCTGAAGGGTCTTTTCAGGACTGGACAACCTTCAATGTTGTGCTCAGCTGGACAAATATCCAACAAGCCAGGCAAATTGCCCCCACTCCTAAAATTCCATCTACCTTTTATACAATTCTTTAAAAATTTGGCAGCTAGGTACCTTACCTCTCCTGTGCTAGACTGCACATCTTGCCAGATGTTTTTTTTTTTTTAAAAAATGTATACAGGAACACAGTTATTTCCTTTGCAGCAGAGCTATCATTTTCTATTTCTTTTGGATGGGATATTTTTACAAAAAAAGGTCTTGCAGGAGTATTATTCAAGGGTGCGGGGATGACGATGACGACAAGATATTTATAGACAGGTTGCTTATGCAACCTGTGAATTTCCAAGTGATTGACAAAGAAATTAATAGTACCCTATTCCCATGCCCTGTCCATGCTGTCATTTGTTTATAACCCCAAAATTGCTAGATTTAGTTTAGTCATTATCGTTTCAAAAACTGAGGACTGTTTGCATTTTCAGTTTCCAACTAAGTTTTATTTTTAAAAAAAGGCAGCCCTGACAAAAGAAACTTTGGGCCTTGGGTTACTCACAATTTAACCTAGGCACATTAAGACCTTATTCTGTCTTGCATTTAATTTTATGCAAAACCCTTGGGGTACAGTCTAAGAAAATGACAGGACACTGAAACAAAAGACTGAGCCAAAGCTATTGTTTCATTTTCTGCTTGTTCTCACTGGTCATTTCGTCAGACGAACATGGATTCAAGCATCCTCATTTGTGACATTCAGTACCAGTCCCTGCCAGAGACAGGATACTGGGGTTAGACTGAGCATTGCTTAATCATTTTTCATCTTTTATGCATGGAAGGCCTTCATATGCAAGCACAGATCTCTGCTTAAGTGGCAAACATTCTGTCCGATGCCAAATAAAATAAACCACAATGCCCTGCCATAACTGAGACATTTGTTTAACTAAACATATTAAACAAATAGAGCTCTCAAGAGTTTAAAAATAGATTGAAACCATTTTGTTTAGTTCTCATCTCAACCACTGTATGTGCTGAAGACACTTGAATTGTACATACTGATTGCTTGCAATTAAATAGATATCAGTCCGAACCAAAGTTTTTAAACAAGATTTCACTAATACGGATACCACTTTCTTGTTATCACAGAGCGGTATTTTATCAAAATAACCACTCCACTGATTATAATGTAGAACTAACTCTCAGATTATTTAAAGTGGCATCTTCCTGGAGAGCAGACAACGGAAATGAAGCGTTCAGAATAACCACAGAGACTTTCTATAGCCCAATTCTTGCTGGCACACTTCCTCTGGAGTTAAAAAGTGCCTATCTTCTGTATGCTTATTCAGAAACAAGTCCCATTACATTCAATAAGCTTTACTTCCCAAGTAGCTGTGTTTAGTACTGCAACCTTGGAAGTAATTCCCCACACATTTCTTCTTTAGTAAATGCCACTGTGTTCAGAGGGGTTTACTGCTGTGCCAGGCAAGCGTGCAAAGGAATTGTAGCTCATGGCCATCCCATTGCTCTCATTTTAAACACTCTTCTCAAACTAAGCTGCAAACCAGTTTATATCTGCTTCTTCTCATTTTCTTGCATGCATAGTGAGATCATCCAAGAGGCTTCAGAATCCTAACAGCTAGAAATTAAGTTGGCTCCAATGCAGAAACCATCCATCCTAAATTATCTCATAGTTTGCTGGGTATTTTAGGCAGACAGAAGGAAAAATATTTACGTGCCAGCCACAAATCTTGTAGAGTTTAAGTGCATAATGTACAAACTATTTCTTCCATGGAAAAAAACTCCTACAAATGGCTTATGGGTTGCTTCATGTGTGTGTGAATAAAAACATTAAATTTCATTCTTATATGTTGACCCTTCCTTTTCCAACCTGTCTTTCTTTGCTGTTTGAATTATTCTGCAAGATGCCCAAGAAAAGTTGAGTTCAAGAGGGGGACATATCAATTCTCTGAAGCAGTAAAAATGTGTCTTATTATATTACAATACACCTAGGGACATCTTTCCCAGATATATGCTATGACCAAGGCTGCATACACACTGCAGATATACTCCAGTTTGACACCATTTTAATTATCCTGGCTCAATGCTGTGGAATTCTGGGAACTGTAGTTTTGTGAGACATGTAGCCTTCTCTGACAGAGCTCTGGTGCCACATTAAATTGCCATATAGCATAATGCTATGCTATGTGGACAGGGCTGTGGTTTCCAAAGACTGAGACTGCTGCCATACTGCAGAATGAATGCAGTCTGACACCATTTTAACTATCATGACTCCGTCCTATGGAATCCCATGCACTGAGCCATGGCTGTTAAAGAGGTGTCAAACTGCATAAATTCTGTAGTGTAGACATGGCCACAAAGGGATTAAAGCAGAAACACGAGCAGAAGCTGGAAGGATGGCAGGGAGGAGGGTAGGAGTGAGCAGAGAATTAAGTGGTGGAAACAAAAGCTCCGGTAGTATTGCAGTTTTTAACAAAAGAACAAGGACACTTTGTGATTACATATTTCTGAACATATACAAAGTTTGCTTCCCAAAGGCAGTAACATCTTGCCCATCTAGAGGCTGACTTTGTATCCCTTGGAATCTGGTGTCCTGTGTCCAAGACACCTGGCTGACCAGGTTTCAAGTCCCTGGTCAGCCATGTAACTCACTGGGTGACTTTGGGCAAGTCACACTCTCTCACCCTCAGAGGAAGGCAAAGGCAAACCCCCTCTGATCAAATCTTGCCAAGAAAACCCCATGATAGAATCACCTTAAAGGTAAAGGTATTCCCCGTTGACAAGGTTGTCAAGTCGTGTCCGACCGTAGGGGCGGTGCTCATCTCCATTACTAAGCCGAAGAACCAGCGTTGTTAGAGACTACTCTGTGGTCATGTGGCCAGCATGATTGCACAGAACGCTGTTTACCTTCCCACCAAAGTGATACCTATTTATCTACTTGCATCTGCAGGCTTTTGAACTGCTAGGTTGGCAGAAGCTCACCTCATCATGTAGCACCCGGGCCTCAAAGTGCCAACCTGACAATCTTGCAATCAACAGAGTCAGCGTCTTAACCACTTGAGTCACTGCATCGCCTTAGGGTTGCCATAATTCGGAGATTACTTGAAGGCACACAACAACAAAGAACAGCCATATTGGATCAGACCAAAGGCTGTTCTAGACTGCATCCACACTAGAGAAATAACCAGTCTGACACCACTTTAACTGTCATGGCTTGGTGCTATGGAATTCTGGAACTGTAGTTTTGTGAGATGTTTAGCTTCTCTGTCAGAGAGCTCTGGTGGCATAACAAACTACAAATCCCAGGATTCCATAGCATTGAGGCATGGCAGTTAAAGTGGTGGATTATTTTTGCAGTGCGGATGCAGCTCAGAGAGACCAAAGAGATCCCTGTAGGCATCCCACCCCTTCCTTTGCTGGTGCTCCACAGCAAATAGTATTTGGTGACACATTGACTATAATACTGGGAACGAACTTCGAGACTAGTAACCGTGGGTAGCCTTGTCTTCTGTGAGTTTTCTTCCCTAATCCCCCTTTAAAGCCATCCCAAGTTCATATCTTGCAGTAGCAAACCTCCCAAAAATGTGAAGAACATACTCAATGTCAAGACCTTGCTTCTACCTATCCAGAATCTCCCAACAGTTCTGCAGGATGAGCCTTGGCTTTAGCGTTATTATATTTTCTTCACATTTCTTCCACTTATCTAGAGGACATGATGAAACCCAACATGGTTTAATGGTTTGAGCATTGGACTATGATTCTGGAGACCAAGGTTTGATTCCCAGCAGGACCATGAACATGTTCATGGCTTTGCATTCAGATCACATCACCAACAAACCACATTGTCACAGTGGACACTCTCCTCCTCCATGGCACACCTCTTCTGAACAAATCTTTCTAAGAAAACCTCGTGATAGGTTCCCTTTAGGGTCGCTATGAGTCAGAATCCACTTGAAGGCACACAACACAGACACAAAGAGGACATGACAACAGGTCACACAATCCATGTTAAGAGAGTGCAGTCAAGATTTGGGTATTGGGTTGCTTACACAACAGCCGGGACACACATCCCTTCCCACTAAACTCACTCTAAAAATGAAACCAGTCATCCACCTCCATCATCCTGTTGTGAAGAGGAGGAGCTCAACAGAGCAACACATTGTTCATGCCTTTGAATTCAGATCACATCACCGAAATGTGTAACACCAATAAACCATATTGTCACAGGCGTCTCCCATGACACATCCGTGAGCACTAAAGACAAGGTTCCTTCTGATTGTGAGTCTTTCAGTTCTGGCCATTGACCAAGAGAAAAAAGATTTACTCCATCTAATACAATTACGGATCAGTGATAATCCCAAATGGGAGAAACAGAGGCGAAAGAGAAAATGCACTGCAAAGTATAAACTGTGCACTCTTGTGTGTGGAAGTGGATGCGACAACAAACTATTATTTTTTTTTACGATGCTCCCAATATCATGTCTCTCTCAGCTTGCCATCTAAAGATTCTGGACGTTCAGGTAATCTCTAGCCATCCTTGTTACTTCATGGCCAAATGTTTATTTGTCTTGGAAGTGGAGATACAAATCACTAAATGAGGCAATGTAACTTATTAAAATTATACAGCGTGGCATAGTGATTTGAGTGGTGGACTATGACTCTAGAGATCAGGGTTCAATTCCCAGCTGGGCCATGAAACCTACTAAGTTATGGGTTGACATATGGCCTTAGGGTTGCCGTAAGTCTGAAATGACTTCAAGGCATACAACAACAACAATCCCAAAACTAAGACTGAAGATGGATAACAAAAAGTTAAAGCAACTGCAAATAAAATCACATGTAAAGACAAATAGAGAGCCAGTGTGGTGTAGTGGTTTGAGTGTTGGACTACAGCTCTGGAGGCCAGGGTGCGATTCCTGCTCAGCTATGAAATCCACTGGGTGAGCTTGTGCAAGTCACATGGTCTCAGCCTCAGGGGAAGGCAATGGCAAACCTCCTCTTTAGAAACTTGCCAAGAAAACTCTATGATAAGTTCGTCTTAGCGTCACCATAAGTTGGAAACAACTTGAAGGCACACAACAGACACACACACACACACTTCCTAACTGGTAGCTACTCTCAGGGCTGTTTATTAACATAGGAACAAAGGTGGTTAATGAAAATAACACTAAGAATACATATTAAAAAATAAGATCTCTACCATGATAACTTTCCAGAGGCCAGATTTGCACTTCCCACACCAACCTACAGCAATCTTAGGGTGCCTACACTATAGAAACAATGCAGTTTGATACCACTTTAACTGCCATGGCTCCCTCCTACAGAATCCTGGGATCTGTAGTTCTGTGAATCACCAGCACTCTTTGCTGAGAAAGGCTAAAGACCTTGTAACACTAGAGATCCCAGGATTCCATAAGATAGATACACTTAAGTGGTGTCACACTGCATTATTCCGACAGGGAAGAAACGTCCGAAGAAAACCCCGTGATAGGGTTGCCATAAGTTGGAAAAGACTGGAAAGCACACAACAACAACAACAACAACAACTACAACAACAACAACAGCAACAGCAACAGACGCACCCTCAGATATGCAGAAAGGCAGAACATGTGGAGCAGAAGGCAAATGCAAGCTTGTAATAAGGGCTGCAACCACACTGCAGAAATAATCCAGTTTGACACCACTTTGACTGCCATGGCTCTGTGCTATGGAATTCTGGGAAATGACATTTCTCGGAATGGAATTCCGTAACATGAAGCCATGGCAGTCAAAGTGGTGTCAAACTGGATTACTTCTGCAGCATGGATCCAAATGAGCAAACACTCCTTCTTTGAAGCTAACGGATGTTTGGCTCTCCCTGTGCCTTCTCCTTGCTGGAAAGGGGTTTATTGTTATTTATTTTAAAATATTTCTTCGCACACCAGAGGCTCTGCCTTCCCGCAGTGATGCCACAACAAGCCCAAGGAGATCAACAAAGGTGCCCAAGCATTGCACAAATGGATTTACACTTGGGAGGGCAACAAAAGCAAGAGATGATGCTCCTTTTTATCCCCCAGGAGCTGGGAAGGGGGTGACCCTCATTTCTCATCCTACCCTCCATCTCCCATAACCTTACCTCTCCCCACTTTGCAAAAGGGGCACAAGGGTGGGCAGCACTGGAAACCCTCCACGACAACACAACCACACTGTGAAGAGAGGGATGAAGGTGGTCTCAGTCTTACCTGTTCCTCTCGGACAGGTAGCTCCCAGTGTCCTTCTCATCCTCAAGGCACCTGGACCAGCCATTGGCAGTCTTCACCCAGGTCTGGCCTGGAGAGCGCCAGTCCTGCCCTAAAAAAGGCATCCTTGGCAGCCACTGGGATCTCTGTGGCGTGTGTGTGTGTATATATCTGTATCTCTAGTGTATTTGTGTGTTTATAGGGTGTGATTGAAATAGGTATAGTCTCCTCTGTGTGTATCTGTATCTATATACCTTATTTTCCTGCGTATAAGACTACTTTTTTACCTGCAAAATCTGTGACTAAAGTGGGGGGTCGTCTTATATGCCGGATATAAGGATAATGAGGATAGAGGTGCTAAAACTCTATATTTTGACTGGAAAAATGGGGGGGTCGTCTTATACGCGGGTCGTCTTATATGCCGGAAATACGGTATCTATATCTAGTGTATGTTTGTGTGTGGATAGAGTATGATTGAAATAGATAAGTTTCTGTGTGTGAAACTATATCTATATATCTATATCTATCTATATAGATATAGTGCGTTTGTGTGTGTGACTGAAATATGTATAGTCTCTGTGTGTGTGTGTGCCTGATTTTTTTTTAAAATATTATGTGCAATTTTTAAAATAAACTAAAATAAAAGATGTGCCTGTGTGATTTAAAGTAAAATATGTTGTTTGTATATATGTGTGTGCATGAGAAAGAGAGAGAGGGAGAGAGAGAGAGAGATTTAAAAATACATTTTGTGTGTGTGAATTACCATAAAACACTCTGTCTGTGTGTGTGTGTGTGTGATTCAAAACAAAATGCAGTTTGTGTGTGTCATTAAAACACAAATGTTATGTGTGTGTGTGTGATTTCAAAAAAACACCTATAATCTGTGTGTGCATGTGGAGCTACAATCTGTGTGTGTGTGTGATTTAAAATATAATTTGTCTGTGTGATTTTAAGAGATACAACGTGTGTGTGATTTAAAATATAATTTGTGTGATTTTTAAAAGAGAGAAATCATTCATATGTGTTTTAAAGATATACAGTAATTAGTGTGTGTGCGCATGCATGTGTGGGATTTTAAAAAGACATAATGTGTGTGTGTGATTTTTACAATAAAATATAATTTGTGTGTGTGATTTAAAACAGAATATAATTTGTGTGTATAGGTGAATTTTACAATAAAATATAATTTGTGTGTGTGATTTAAAACAAAATAGAATGTGTGTATAGGTGAATTTTACAATAAAATATAATTTGTGTGTGTGATTTAAAACAAAATAGAATGTGTGTATAGGTGAATTTTACAATAAAATATAATTTGTGTGTGTGTGATTTAAAATAAAATAGAATGTGTGTCTATATATGTGAATTTTACCATAAAATAGAATGTGTGTGCATATGTGAATTTTACAAGAAAATATAGTGTGTGTGTGTGTGTGTGTGTGTGTGTGATTTAAAATAAAATAGAATATGTGTGTGTATATGTGATTTTCACAATAAAATATAATTTGTGTGTGTGTGAGATTTAAAATAAAACAGAATGTGTGTGTGTATAGGTGAATTGTACACTAAAATATAATTTGTGTGTGTGTATATAATTTAAAATAAAATATAATGTGTGTGTGTATATAATTTAAAATAAAATATAATGTGTGTGTGTATAGGTGAATTGTACACTAAAATATAATTTGTATGTGTGTATATAATTTAAAATAAAATATAATGTGTGTGTGTATAGGTGAATTTTACAATAAAACAGAATATATGTGTGTGTGTGTGTGAGAAATTTAAAATAAAATAGAATATATATATATATATGTGTGTGTGTGTGTGTGTGTGTGTGTGTACTGCAAAGGACTAACCCCAAAGGTTTCTTCTGGACGATCTCTGCTTGCTTGCTTGCTTGCTTGCTTGCTTCTTTCTTTCTTTCTTTCCTTCCTTTCTTCCTTGCTGGTTTTCCTTTCTCTCCAAAGTCCAGGCTTCCCAGTGTTTTTTGCACACCAAGTGCAGCAGCCTCAGCATCAGTCCTCCTGAAGAGCTGTCTCTGCTCTCCTCCTCCTTCTGCCTTGCCTTGCCTTGCCTTGCTCTCTCCCTATTTATCCTTTGGGCTGCTGCTGCTCTTTGTTGCCGGAAGAGCTCTCCAGGCCCCTCCTTCCCTCCCTCCCTCCTTCCTGGGATTTGGGGGATGGACACGTGGCTTTGTTTATGGCAGGAGGAGCCTCTTTCCTGCCTTGGGTCCTCCTCCTCCTCTTCCTTTCTGTGGCGCAATCCTCCTGACCAGTGGAAACTTTCCCTCCTCAGCTGTCCAGCCCAAAGCCAAAGCCTTTGCAGACTGCCAGAAACAGTGCAAATTGAGTCCACTTTTAGGGTTAGGGTTAGGGAATCATGGGAACTGTAGTTTATTGTGGCACCAGAGCTCTCTGACAGAGAAGGCTCAATGCCCCAGGGAAAAACAACAACACAATTCCCATGATTCCCTAGCTAGCACTAATCCTAACCCTTAAAGTGGACTCAATTTGCACTATTTCTGGCAGTCTGCAAAGGCCCAAAGCCAAAGGTGATCTGACTCCCCGCACCCCCATCTCCTCCCTTGCTCAAACAAAAATCCTTCAAACAGGATTTATTGGCCAACCCAAATGCACAATATATTTGTGCATTTGTGCATACCTTTATTGGCCAACCCAAATGCACAATATATTTGTTGCAAGCTTTCGGAGCTCCACTGGCTTCTTCATCATCTGGCCTCATGTCACAAACCAAAACAGGAGAACAACAATTGGAGATGTTACTAAGATGTCTGCATTGTGTTGCTTCTGTCCTTAGTTAAGATGGTATATGGTGGGGAGGATATCTTTTGCAGGCAGCCTCCTCCTCCTCCTCCTGGCCTTATAGGGAGATTTGCAAAGTGTCCAGAAAATTTAAAATCTCTTTGCATCTCAACAGGGACCCCTCTTTTGCAATCCATTCCAGTGAGGCCACAAGTCTTTGTGGCAGAGAACAAGGAAGTCTCCATGTATTTGCACCAGGAATATTTTGGTGGATGTAGAGATAAAACATGCAAATTCAGTCCAAATTTAAGAAGGAAGAAGAAGAAAAATGGTTTTACCTTGGTTGAAGTTCCCAGTCCACAGGCTATTCTTCCTGGTTCCCCTGTTGCAGCTGTAATGCAGCATCTCACAGTACAGAAAACATCCAGGGGTAGCTGTGTTGGCCATTTAGCAAATTAAAATTAAAATCCATCAGTGATACTTTTATTGGCCAACCAAAATGCACAATATACTTGTTGCAAGCTTTCGAAGCTCCACTGGCTTCTTCATCAGGCTAGATGTTATAAACCAAACAGGAGAAAAACAATTGGAGATGTTAAATGATAATGATGATGATATTTATGTTTGTTTATATCGTGCCTTCCTCCCAACACGGGAACTCAAGGTGGCTAACAAATCTAAATATCTGCATTGTGTTGTTTCTGTCCTTAGTTAAGATGGTATTTGGTGGGGAGGATATCTTTTGCAGGCAGGATCCTCTTCCAAAAGCATCTGAAGAAGTAGACTGAAGTCTAGGGACGTTATCACACAGGGGCAAATCTGCTGGTTAATCCACACAAAACCCAAACAGAAACTGGATTAGTGCCCCGTGTTTTCACACGACGTCGCACAGAAACTGAACAGAAAGTGGACAGAAACTGGTGTTAACGGAGATCTTTTGAAATTCGGTTGTTTTGAGGAAATGCAAATGAGCAACTAAGATAATTTCGCATTTGCCGTAATGTGAAAAGCAAATGCACATTTGGAAGCATTTCCCCGCATTTTCCCATGGTTCCGCGGGGTCTCCTTCCCCCTCAGCAGACGGCTTAAAGGGCCATCTTGGGGGCAGGGAAGGGGAGGGGCAGCCGCACGATCGGCGCTCCAACCCCTTCCCCAGGTCGTCCTTGGAGCAGCCGGCCCTCCGCACGGCCGGCACTCCGAGGAGGACCTCCTGCCGCAGCATTTGCCCATGCTGCGGCGGAGGAGTCGGCGAAGGTGCGCCGCAGCCTTTTGCGGCGCACCTTCGGCAGCTTGAAGGACGGGCGGACGTGGGCCGCCCCGGGAAGCTGCGCTGCGGGGCCGAGGTATCCCCACACCTCGGCCCGCGGTGCAGCTTTGCCGCCCCTGAAAGGAGCGCTAAATTGGCGCTCCTTTCACAAGTCGCCGAAGGTGCGCTGCAAAAGGTTGCAGCGCACCTTCGGCGACTCTTCCGCTGCAGCATGTGCGAACGCTGCGGCGAGAGGTCCTCCTCGGAGCGCTGGAGCGCCGGCTGTGTGTAGGGCCGGCTGCTCCGAGGACGACCTGGGGAAGGGGTTGGGGCGCCAATCATGGTGACAGATGAAACATCGCCCGATCGGGGTAAAAGATGAAACATCACCCGATCGGGGTGACAGCTGCGGCGAGTGACAGCCGCGGCAAGTGACAGCCGCGGCGAGCATAGTGCGCATGTGCTAGAAGATCATTTCTAGTACATGTATGGGATTTTCTCACTTGTGTGTGAACGTTAAATGCGGTTTCAGCGGGAGATTACTTTAATTGCGCAATTAAGGTAATTACGTGTGAAAGCCATTTGCGGAATCAAGGTTTATTTTCGGTTTATTTTCGGGATTTGTCATTTCCAGTTTATTGTTGGTTTGTGGCCCACGTGTGATAACGTCCTAGGAAAGCTCATGCTGCCAATTTCTTTCCATTAATCTCAAAGGCTCTACAAGATCTACTCTACATACTGATTCTACAGACTAACACTACTATATCTTTGAATTCCTCCTCCTTCTGGCCTTGTGGCAATTGGGAGATTTTCAAAGTCCAGGAAATTTAAAGTCCATTTGCATCTCCACAAGGACTCCTCTCTTCTTGCAAATCCAATGTGTCTCCATTCCTGTGAGGCCACAGGCCTCTTTGTAGGCAGAGGACAATGGATTTCTCAAGAAGTCTCCATGTTTTGGCATCAGGAACATTTTGATAGGTGATGAGGTAAAACATGCCAATCCAGTTCAAATTTAAGAAGGAAAAATTGTTCTACCTTGGTTGGAGGTCCCAATCCACTAGCTCACTCTTCAGGGTTCCCCTGTTGCATCTACAATGTGATATCTCACAATCTAGGAAACATAGGGATAGCTGTGTTGGCCATTTAGCAAAGTCAAACAAAAATCCACCAAACAATGATACCTTTATGGGGACAACTGAAATGTACAATATATTGTTACAAGCTTTCAAACCTCCACTGGCTTCTTCATCATCAGGCAAGATGTGACAAACCAAACAGGAGAAAAACAATTGGAGATGTTAGTCAGATGCCTGCGTTTTGATGTTTCTGTCCTTAGTTAAGATGGTAAGTGGAGGGCATCTCTTGCAGGCTGCCTCTTCCTCCTTCTGGCCATGTGGCAATAAAGGTATCACTGTTTGGTGGTTTTTTGTTTGAATTTGCTAAATGGTCAACACAGCTCCCCCTGCATGTTTTCTCCTCTGTTGTTGTTGTTGTTTCAATGGTTAAAGCTATCACGTCAAAACTTAAGGATATCATTAGGTATAAAAGAAGTTAAGTCAGGGTATGTGGGATAAATACCGTAGAGCAGGAGTAGGCAACCTAAGGCCCGGGGGCCGCCGCCCGCCATGATGATATTGATTATTGTTATTACTTGTGCTTGGGGTTTTCTTGGCAAAATCTCCACAGGGGGTTTGCCATGGCTTTTCTGGGGCTGAGAGAGTGTGCATGAATATTTTTTTAATTTTTTTAATTTTTTAATTTTAATTTTTTATATTTATTTATTTATTTATTTATTTTTGGTGCTTTGGCCCCCCAATTGTCTGAGGGACAGCAACCCGGCCCCCGGCTCAAAAAGGTTGCCTACCCCTGCCGTAGAGCATATTATACTCGTCCTTCCACATTTGCAGCTTTGACTTTTGCGGATTTGATTTTTTACAGATTTTTATTAATATAGTCTCTCTAGAAATATCTAGGTCCTCCAGTGCAACTCTGTGGTCAACTTTAACCAAAAGTCGAACCAAAGGACCTAGAGATTCCTAGATAGAACAATCCACTAGGCATTTGTAGCCTCCTCCAGAGCAATTCTATGGCAGATGTGGACCACAGAGATGCACTGGAGAACCCTGAGATTCCTAGAGAGTTGTTCTTGCAGATAAAAACATAGTGTTTTTGTCATTTGCGGTTTTTCCACATTGGCGGGGGGGGGGGGGGGGGCTGTGCCCAAAACTCCAGCAAATGTGGAGAGACAAGTGTATTTATAAAGTGGTGAATTGTAAATACCTTTGAGAATCTATTATAAATGAAGAATATAGATAAAAGAATGACAATGTGGGATGTGACATCAAGATCAGTGAAAGACTAGGAAAAAGGGGAGAAAGAAGGAAGGATTAATAGCTGATAGATTCAAATAATGATGAAATGTGAAGCATTGTATTGTTGTATTTATGGAATGATAATAAAAATTATTTTTAAAAACACCAACAATGTTGTTGTTCTTTCAACCACCCTCTTATTCATGGCGACTTCTGGATGAGACATCTCCAAGACTCCTTGCCCTCTACTATTCTTCAAAATGGAGGACATTTTGGAATTCCTCCTGGACATAAGGTTGAAATGTAGGAAAAGGAGAATACCCTGTCGCAAAAGCTGCTGCAAGATCCCTTTGCATACTGAAACAGAGAGGGTGGTAGCATGAAGGTTGGAGCATATTGAGGTTGGAGCAAACTTATTTTCTGCTGTTCATACACACACACACAAAGTTTAACAACACTTTAACTTCCAAGGCTAACCAGCCTGGGGTTTGTAGTTTGGTGAAGCACCAGCACTTTTTTTTTTTTGGTTCTGTTTTTTGTGAGATACCCTTGGGCAAAGAAGGCTAAAGGCCTTGCAAAACTACATATCTCTGGATTCCATTGGCTGGAGCGACAGCACTTATAGTGTTGTCGAACAGCATTATGTTTACAGTGTAGATGCACTTGAAAACAGGCTGCAGGAGGAATGGATGTCCAGATGCCACACTGTGATGGTACAGCGGGCCCTTGGTATCTGCTGGGGTTTGGTTCCAGGACCCTGCCCATGGATACCAAAATCTATGGATGCTCAAATCTTATTAAATACAATGGCATAATAAAATGGTGTCACTTAATTAAAATGGCAAAAACAAGGTTTGCTTTCTGGAATTCATATGTTTTAGATGCTTTCACACCATGGATGGTTGAATCCCTGGATATGGAGGGCTGACTGTAGTTAAGGGTCCATCTACACCAGGGGTAGGCAACCTAAGGCCCGGGGGCCAGATGCAGCCCCCCGAGGCCTTTGGACCGGCCCCAGGCCGGTCTTGCCACCGCTGCCACCGCCGCCCGCCATGATGATATTGATTATTGTTGTTATTACTTGTTCATGGGGTTTTCTTGGCAAAATCTCCACAGGGGTTTTGACATAACTTTTCTGGGGCTGAGAGAGTGTGCATGCATATTTTTAAAAATCTTTTTAAATTTAAAAAAAATATTTTTATTCATTCATTTATTTATTTATTTTTGGTGCTTCGGCCCCCCAATTGTCTGAGGGACAGCAACCCAGCCCCTGGCTCAAAAAGGTTGCCTACCCCTGATCTACACTATAAAAATAATGCATTTGACACCACATTTAAGTGCTGTAGCTCCATCCTATGGAATCCTGGGGTCTGTAGTTTTACAAGGGCTTTAGCCTTCTCTACCAAAGAGGGCTAGTGCCTTGTTGTTGTTAGCTGCCTTCAAGTTGTTTCCAACTTACTGCACCCCTAAGGGGAACCTATCATGTGGTTTTCTGGGGCTGAGAATGTGTGCCTCCCCTAAGGTCATGCTGCAGGGTAATTGAATCCAGAGTCCTAGTCGTACACTCAAACCTTGGCACTAAGCTGGCTCTCAAATCTTCAAATCCCAGGATTCTGTAAGGATGGAGCCACGGCTGTTAAAGTGGTGTTGAACTGCATTATTTCTACAGTGTACATGCACCATCAGAACATGTGATGTTAAGAATAGCTGCCCTGGGTTCTGTTATTGTGGTGCTCATGTGTCTACAACAGTGTATTCACACTATACAATTATGGTACTTCCCACTCCAGTTGCAATGGGTCCATGCTATGAAATTCTGGGATTTGTGGTTTCATGAGATGCTTAAGAATTCTTTGCCAGATGGCTCTAATTCAAGGGACTGCACTACAGATTGGAAAGCCCCCATGAAACTGCAGATCCCAGAATCCCACAGGATGAAGACAGGCAGTGAAAGTGGAATATTGAGCTATAATTGTGCAGTGTGAATATACCTCAAGTCCTTTCTGACTTGTGGTGAACCTAAGGTGAACCTATCACAGGGTTTTCTTGGTAAGATTTGTTCAGAGGGAGTTTGCTAGTGCCTTTCTCTGAGGCTGAGATTGTGTGACTTGCCCAAGGTCACCCTATGAGTTTCTATTGCCAAAGAAAGATTTGAACCCTGGTCTCCCAGAGTCCTATTCCAATAATCAAAGTGCTATACTGCACTGGTTTTCAATAAGAATGATGTATTCTTTTTCTCTTGGAGAAAAAATGGTTTGGGTTACAGATGTAGTAATCCTGGGAGATAGCAGGAGGGAAAGCAAAGAAAGCGAAAATATTACAAAACAGTGAGAGCCACAAATAGAGATTCAGAACCTCTGGGAAAAGAAAACAACTGTGGTTCCAGTAGTGACAGGTGCTCTGGAAACAATTCCAAAAGGACTGACAAAGCATCTGAATGAAATCAATGTGGGTAGGATCACAATATCATGACTGCAAAAAGCGACAATGCTTGGAATCAGTGGCATCACTAGGGTATGATTCTATGATTCACAATAGCAATAGCGGCTACATTTCTATACTGCTTCATACTGAACTAAGCATTCCCTAAGAGGTTTACAACATGTAAGTTGGGTACTCATTTTAGCGACCTCGGAAAGATGCCAGACTGAGTCGACCCTAGAGCCCCTGGTTGCAATCGAACTCACAACCTTGCGGCTGTGAGTGAGTGGCTGCAGTACTGGCATGTAATTACAGTGCCACCAGGGCTCCCTTAGGAATGTTTTTTGTACTAATGTTACTCGTAAATTGTAATTCCCATGTATCACTCAATGTAATGGTAACAGTTGTGACATGAAACAACTAGCAAAATTAAAAGTATACCTTTAAATTATGATATTGTATGCACAGACTCATTGCATTTACACATACATAGTTTCATATGGCTGAAGTGAAAATTTGCAAAAGATGATGTTTTTAAATAAAATTTTAAAAGAATATTATATACTATATACTATATATATATATATATATATATATATATATATTATATATTAAAAAAAACATGGGGCACCTCCTTTTTCCTCCCACTGAGGCTCACCCCACTCATACCATCTCTTCAGTGTTTTAAAGGGACACAGGCGAATGCCACAGACCATTTCTGCAAAAAAGCCGATGTCTAAGGAGCAGTGGTGTCACCCCCCCTTAGGGTTTCACCTGGTGCAGTCCGCATCCCCCGCACCCTCCTAGTGATGCCACTAGGAATGTACCATGTTATCCGATGATTCCTAAATTCTTGGAAAGAATCCAAATCATTGATGATCCAAAACTCCAGTCAGTAACACTTGGGGCCTTTGCAGACTGCTAGAAATACTGCAAACTGAGTCCACTTTAACTGCCCTGGTTCAGTGCTAGGGAATCATGGGAACTGTAGTTTTTTCTGAGACATTGAGCCTTCTCTGTCAGAGAGCTCTGATGCCACAATAAACTACAGTTCCCATGATTCCCTAGCACTGAGTCAGGGCAGTTAAAGTGGACTCAATTTGCACTATTTCTGGCAGTCTGCAAAGTCCTGTGGTGGACTGTGAAACAGGTGGTAATGATGATAATAATAATTCATGTATATCTTTCCTTTCTCTGTGAACTGGGAACTCAAGGCAGCTTATAGAATTACAAAACAAATACAGAAGAAAATACGTACAAAGACCTCTGGAAAAATATAAAGAAGCTATTTTTAAATTCTATAACAAAGCATAGAATTAACACAATTCAAAAATCCATTAAAAGACAAGGTAAAAAAAAAAGCCCTAAAAGACTGCTTACACATTCGTTCAAGTCAATTCCTAAAAATCGGTCAGAACAGAAAAGTAGTCTCTTGTTGATTTTTTATTGATTCAGTCAATCAGAATAAGAGTAGAATTGCCAGATTTTGAGATATTGCCTTAGGTTTCAGGAAACTGCTGCACTTTGCTAAAACTCCAGATGTGTAGACAAATCTCAGAGGACGTTTTCACACGAAAACGTCCAAAGCCGCCTGGAGCCATTCCGGAACGGATCCTTCCGCTCATTCCGGAATGGCTCCGGCGGCGGCAACCTAATTCCTTTTTTAAAAAGGAATTACAACTCCGGCGCTGATGCCGGAGTTAGAGCTAAAAGGGGCGGGGCTTGCTGCGACGTCATGTGAACACGCGCAGCAAGACCTGGACTGACGCCGGCTAGCGCCGGGGATGGCGCTGGATGAGGTGGGGCTTGCTGCGACGTCGTGTGAAAAATTTGTCAATGGAGCTGGAGTGGGGCCGGACGGAGGTAGGATTGCGTCCTCCTAAAGCCCCGTGTGAAAACGCCCAGGGTGAGCAGCGTGGGAAGAAAAGGAGAAAGTTGGGGATCAGGTTGCATATGTGGCTTTAAAGTCTGACTGTCCACCCGCTCCCATTCCTAACTGGTACCACAGCGTTTGCACCTGTGTTGAGCTTGTGCAATGTCCGGCGTGAACATTTATTTATTCATTCAATGTATACCTTGCCTTTCTCCTGCCAAGGGACCCGAGGTGCCTCACAAAATTGAAGATACAAAGTTTAGTTAAAAATGTACAATTGCAAAAGTTAAAAAAACCCAAACAATTAAATCCCAGTTCTTTTAAAAGCACATCGTTACAATTTTAAAATGCATTTTAAAAATAATGAGAACATACACTTTGAATATTTTTTTTCTCCCATATGATTAAAAGCACAGTGGTCCCTCCACATTTGCTGCGATTAGGGTGAAGGACCCCCGTGAATGTAGGAACACCACAAATTAAAACAACAACCAAAAACACCTTTCTTTTTACTTGAGAGAACACCTCTCTCAGAATTTCCAAGTCCTCCAGTGCACCTCCATGGTCAATATCTGCCGGAGGCTCTTCCAGGCAGGGAAAATGTGTTGAGAGGTTGTGGTACAGTGGAACCTCCACATTCACTGGGGTTAAGGACACAGGACCCCTGTGAAAGTGGGAAAACTGCAATTTAAAAAAACAACAACTATTTATTTAACCTGAGAGAACACCTCTGTAGCAATCTCTAGGTCCTCAAGGGCATCTCTATGGTCAGCATCTGCCAAACGTTGACCATAGAATTATGCTAGAGGACCTGCAAATGCCTAGAGAAGTGTTATCTCTAGAAATTTCTAGGTCCTCTAGTGTGACTTTTGGCTGAAGTTGACAACAGAGTCAAGCTGGAGGAGCTAGTGATTCCTAGAGAGAACATATTAATCACATTTGTAAATACAGTTGCCCCTCCATTTTTGCATACTTCAAGTCCACGTCCCTCACCTGTTTGTGGGTGAGAAATGGAGGGGGATAAAATGGGGGGTGCGTCCGTGGCGCACACCCCCATTCAAGCCTATGGGACTTGAATATTTGCAGTTTTCCGTTTTCATGGAGGGTCTGGAACGGATCCCCCCATGAAAACAGAGGGGCTACTGTAATCAAATCTGCAAAAAATCAAATCCTCAGATGTGGATTGCCAACTGTATTTGTTGTTACAGCTCTCAGGGATTTTTTTTCAAAAAATAATAGGCAAATGATGTTTCTTGTGATACACACAATGCACAGGAGCACTGGGGATGTTCCAGGTTTATCTTCCCAGTTCATATGGGGTGGCAATCAATAGTCCCGCAACTACTCTAAGTGTACCGCTTAGAACATGGCCAGACATTGTCTCATGTGGATAAATAATCTATGGCAGACACTCAAATTCCTTAGCAGCCACTCTCTGGGTGGAAAGTATTTCCCAAAGCTAGAAAACCTTGAGAAGTACTGTGCTAGGGAAAGTGATCATGTAACAGGCCTTCTCTCTTTTCTCTCACGTTAACCTACTTCACAGGACTGCTGAGAAGGTGAGGTGAGGTGAATAAATTGCTTAGGAGACAGGCATTTAATAGCAACCAAAGCTAATTTATAAGCCAGAGGCTTCTAATGTTGGTCCCCACACAAAACCTTTGGGTGCATCTGCACTGTAGCAGTAATGCAGTCTGATATCACTTTAACTGCCATGGCTCCCTCCTACAAAACCCTTGGATTTGTAGTTTTGTGAGGCACCAGCATTCTTTGGCAAAGAAGGCTAAAGACCTTGTAAAACCACAAGTCCCAGGATTCTATAGGATGGAGCTACATCACTTAAAGTGATGCCAAACTGCATTATTTCTACAGTGTAGATGCACCCTTTGTCATTTGTATTTCTTGCGCATTAAGTATTCAGGAAAGCAGAGCTGTGGGTATGGGAGGGGAGGAGGGCAAAGGAAGAATTTTGCTTCCCAAATTAAAATTTCCTTCATTCCTCAGATTGCTAGCATTGCAGTATCTTAATACTTAAGTTGAACATTAAGAAATATGCTTTTCAGTATCTTGCTTTCTGCAGTGCTAGACATTTAGGGACGGAGGACGTTACCACACTGGCCCTAAAGCAGCGTCATTTCAGCCTCGTTTCAGCCTCGTTTCAGACTTTTTTTCCGTGTGTTCACACGACGTCGCAGCAAACCCCGCCCTTCCCTACCTCATTTCGGCATCATTTCAGCCTCATTTCAGTCCTTTTGAATTCCGAGAGTTTTAAGGAATACACTCGAGCGGTCGGCACTATGCCGGAATGACGCTGATCTCGGCATAGGTATGAACACGAGATCCTTGTCATGCCGCATTTCCTCGTTTTATGGCTCATGGTTCCTCGCGGTATTCCCCAAGGATTTGAGGAAGCATCTTATGACGTGTACTTCCTGGAGCGGGCAACAAACGGAACGGGTAAACAATGTTCCTCTCTTCAGGGGTTGGGGGGGGGAAATCATTATTAGGGATGGCTTTGTAGCCCAGAATTCGGGGGGTTGCGGTAGGGATCTTTCAACTTGTGTGTGGACAGGAGATCCGGGCCCCCGGAGCGGAACCATTCCGGCATCTCACATTCCTCACTGATTCCATTCTAGTGTGGTAATGTTTTCCGCTTGCCGGGCACATTCCGGCATGAGCCCAAAATGGTTCCCAAATGATTCCGACCAGCTTTCTCGCCGCTCTCTTGCTGCAAGTGTGGTAACGTCCGGAAGGAAAATTTTATGGAAGAAACAGAATTCTTATATGAAGGTGCAATGCCCTCATCTTCTCTATAGCTATATTCCTGCATAATATAATATAATTTTTATTTTATTTTTAAAGATTACATATCTTGATCCCTTCCTCACACCTAGTTGCTTATATTCCTATCTCTCAAGTGCCTTGTTTTTGTTTGACTCAGCTATTAAAAGTGGAGCAGCCCTTGTGCATGGTGTGGGTGCATAGGATACTTCGATGACTGAGATTATTATTTTCAAAGTCTGGGGATCCTTCTTATTTAAACAGCAGCGACAGACCCTGTTTTGCTGTGGTCAAATGGAAAACTGCTTGTGCAAGGAGGTACTGGATATTTATGCAAGTATGTAAGAAGCAACAAAAAAGGTTTTAAAAATAGGGTGTAATGAACCAACAGAATTCCAGCCAAGGTCTCTTAATGCTTGTGCAGGAACTTCTAAAATCCTAAAAGGCAATTGAAAACACAATGAAAATGCAACTGGGATACGATTTTGAACAAAGATGTGGCTGGTATGGAGACAGTTAAGTAACTGTAACAAACATCCAAGCTTCTAGTTCCATGTTGCTGCATTCCTCCCTGTGCTTGCAGGTTAAAAAGTAAATTGCTACAATAGCAGGTCCACAGAATAATTAGTTGCCATTATAGCTACGATTTAAAAGTAATTCATTACTCTTTATTCATTAATTTAACTAAAATAGCTATTTTTGCTAAATTTGCTAGTCTCAACTAGAGTAGATCTTCTGAACCAAACACTAACCAGTAGATCAACACTTATGCAAATCCCATTGACTCTAGTTGGTACTAGCAACTGGGTTTAGGTCTTAATTACTTTTTAAAAAATCACAATACTAAAAGTTACCAGCTTGAGGTACAAAAGAGACCTAAGTAGCATATCCTCCAACTGTCCTGAATTCTCTGGGACGGTCCTGATTAATCCTCAGTTGTCCCACTTTTTCAGATGCTTATAGAAAATCCCATTTTTTCTCTCTTCCTAGGTAAGAGAGATTGGGGCTGTAACTTTAAAATTGTTGTGTGCCTTCAAGTTGACTCATGACAACCCTACGGCAAACCTATCATGGGGTTTTCTTGGCAAGATTTGTTCAGAGGAGGTTTGCCATTGCCTTCCCATGAGGCTGAGAGCATGTGACTTGATCAAGGTCACCCAATGGGTTTTGTGACCAGGAATTGAATTGTTGTCTCCAGTTGTCGTAGTCCAGCACTCACATCTCTACACCATGCTGGCTCTCCCAACACTGCGGAATTATGGGACTGTATTCCACTTCAATTGCTGTAGGAGCATCCTATGGAAACCTAGAATCTGAAGTGAAGCTTTACAACTCTCTGACTGAGATTTCTAAATATTCCTCCCTACACAGCAGATCCCAGGATTCCATAGGATGTTACCACTACAGTTAAAACAGGCCCAAGAAATGAAGGCTTTCTACTGCCATAGTTCACCCTTATAGTTTGTCATGTGCATATTCCATGTTTTGGTCCAAGATGCTGTCTGTTAAAGTGGTTCAAACGGAGAAGACCCTCTCTCTTTGCTATTATGTAGGAAGGGAAAAGAGGATGGCTTGAGTTTCCTTATGTAAGAGTGCCCGAGAGATAAACACCCCCCCTCCAACTGAAGTCTAGCTGTCATGATCCGAGTCACGCTGTCACCCCTTCTCCCTGGGGGCTGATCGATCTGCTGACTTGCAGAGTTGCAACAACAGCTGGCACTTGTTGTACAACGTGTTGCGTGTAATCCAAAATAATGTCTCCAAAGCCAAGGGCTCAAGGCTGTAAACATAAATCTCTGAATTCTGTGTCTCACTACAGGTCTCAGCAGTGCTGCAACTAGCAATGAGTAGCTGAGAAAGGCACAGCGATGTCTTGACCTCAGTCAGAAAAAACCTTTTCAGTTATTTGCTTCTACTGAAATAGGCCTGACTGAGTCAGAAGGCAGCTAATGTTCAGACTGCTGGACCGCTTTGAATGAAGGATGTTGCTTCTGGGTGCTACAAAGGTGTTACAAGATCTCTCTAGATACTGATTCTACAGACTAACAAGGCTATATCTTTGAATTCTGTTGCTTCTGGGGTATGCCTGAAAGCTCATCCTGTTCTTGCTATGGTGAAAGGTGGACTCAAACATCACACTTTTCCTACCCCCAAACTAAAGGCATATCCTATTGTCTATGAAAAGCCCACAAGGACAAGATGATGCCACTCCATCCTGCACCTCATATTCTGTAACAATTGTTGAGGTTGAATGTTAGGTTCTCCGAAATGCCCGGAACCAGAAATGGTTTAGAGTTTGGATTTTTTATTTTTATGTTGGAATATCTACAATACATAATAAACTATCTTGGAAACAGGAACCAAGTCTAAACATGAAATTCATGTATGTTTCATATGTACCTTGTACGCTTAGCCTGAAAGCAATTTTATATGTAATATTTAAAATATTTTTGTGCATGAAACAAAGTTTGTTTACATTCAACCATTAGAAAGCAAAGAGGTCAATATCTCAGCCACCCATGAAAAAAGTATTGGTTTTGGGAATGTTTTGGCTTTCTGAATTCCAGATAAGGGAGACTCAACCTGTATATTGCATGGTACCAGTACCTCTGGTACTGAAGGCACAATGGTCACTAGTAATTGACAGTCTCATCATCCATGAATGTGTCCAATCCTCATTTTTCCTATTCAGTCAGTCTTTTTGTGGATTCTGGAACAGGCTTGTTCTTATTTTCAGATTATTGTTGGAGATAAAAGTCCCTTTCAGAAAAGCCCTGTGCAGCATTTCATGGATGGATGAATAAGAAGTAGAAACATGTCAGCTAACCAAGCTGAGGCAAACCTCTCATAAAGTTTTCTTGGCAAGATTTGTTTAGAGGGGCTTGCCCTTGCCTTCTTCTGAGGCTGAGAAAGTGTGACTTGGCCAAGGTCACCCAGTGGGTTTCCATGGCCAACTAGGGATTTGAGCCTTGTTTTCCAGAGTCATTGCTCAATGCTCAGACCACTACAATATCATGTCAAAGCAATTAAAAATATCAGAAGTCTTAGCAACATTGTCTATGGTAAAGACTGCTGGGAGCTGCAGGTCAACAACATCTGGAGGGCCACATCATTCCAAGCCCTAAAACAGAAGGCTGTAGTAAATGGATTCTCTTAAGGGCAATTTCACTCTTTCATCCATTCCTTCACACATATAAAGCACATGTGTGGAGAGGAAGTTTTGAACAACACATAAGGTGTTCTTGGAACTGCACCAAACCTTGGAAACGGAAAGGTATGTTCTTGCTATGAGAATTCATTGTCGTCCTTACATGATGAAGCATTTATTGCTTTATAAACACTAAGGTGGGGTGGGAATTCTGCAGCCTTCCAGATGTTGGCATGCAAACCCCAGAAGTGCCAGGCAGAACAGCCAATGGTGAGGAATGCTGAGAGTTCCAGATCAGCCACATCTGGAGTATCTGGAGTATCCCATCTCTGCTGTAAGGAAAAACAATGGTAGACTCATTGTCTTCCACCGCTCACATACCTGCCAACATTTCAAGATGAGAACTGGGACACATGTGGCCCTGCAACATCACAATAATGTGTTTACAATGGCAAAAGTTAATAATGAGGAAGGACACATAAATGAGGAGAGCCTGCAGGAGTTTACTTTTGCCTGAGTCTGCTGGGAAGAGCAGGTCTCCACCTTTCACGTCCTATCCTACTTTGAACTCACTTTGCAGCAATTGAATAAGATGAGGATGAAAGGGGAAGTAGCAGTAGGAGAAAGAAACACACATATATTGTTGGCCCTGTATCCACAGATTCTTTATCCCTGGATTCAAACATCTATGACTTGAAAATATTAAAAAAAAAATCCAAAAAGCAAACCTTGATTTTGCCATTTTATAGAAGGGACACCATTTTACTATGGCATTGTATTTAATGGGATTTGAACATCCACGGATTTTGGTATCCACGGAGGGTCCTGGAACCAAACCCCAGCAGATACCAAGGGCCGACGTATACAGTCTATATAATATAGTTATGGTGATGGATTGGGGCCTGGAGCTCTTAAGGATCCCTTCTAATTTAATAACTCATAGTGAAAGGTCCCGGATTAATGGGATGGAAGGGCAAGAGCAAAGAATTGGCCCTAAGCTAACCTGCCAGTAGGAGATTCTAGAGTTGTAATCAAGATAACAAGAACAACATTTCCAAGCTCTGGAGAAGAGGATTGCTTAAGATGAAAAAAAGGTTAGTTTCAGCCATATCTTTGCCTGGAGATAGACTTGTCTGCTCACTGCTAGATATCAGTTCAACTGCTACTTTTTTGTGAATGGGCCAGGAAGATAGAGGGCTGACTCATCCTTGCTTCTTCTGAGCCTAGGAAAAGAAGAGAAATGAATTTGGTTTCTGTAAAACAAGGACGGGTGTTCCCCATATCCTTAACTACAATTTCAGTACTGGCTCTGCTGCCTAGGGATGATGGATGCTGCAGTCTGGTGACATCCAAAGGGCTTCACTTTGCCCACCCTGATGTAAAAACCAGCAGCCAGTAGATCTGAATCAGGAAGAAGCATGTTAACCATCATGGGGCTAAACATTGCACCTGAACATTCCTTAGCATTCATTACAGTGCTAAGCTGTGAGCTTTTTCCTATGTCTACACATATACTCATGTGAAGGCTTCCTTTCAAAGCAAACCAAACTCAAGTAAGAACTTGGAACCCCAAAACTTGTTTTGACTTGGAGAACTGGGATGCATATAATGTGGACCCATCTGAAAGTAAATTCCCAAATTGGATTCAAGTCTGTGCAGGTAATGTGACCATCATGCCCACTTTCAGGAAAGCCACTGTCATTGTTAACTGCTGTCATGTCAGCTTTGACTTGTGGTGACGCTATGAATGAGAGACCTCCAAGTCATGTTATCATCAACAGCCCTGCTCAGGTCTTTGAGATTAAGGGATGTGGCTTCATTGATTGAGTCTATCCATCTGGATTTATATGTAGAGAGATCTTGTAGCACCTTTGAGACTAACTGAAATAAAGAAGTTGGCAGCATGAGCTTTCATAGACTCACTAAAGTCTACTTCCTCAGATGCGTTCTTCATCTGGACTGAAGTTTTCTCTTTTTCTTCTGCCTTCTGCCTTACCAACCATTATTGTCTTTTCTGGTGAGTCATGTTTTCTCCAAAGTATGATGGTCTCAGTTTAGTCATTTTGGATAGTTCAGGCTTGATTTGCCCTAGAATACATTTATTGGTCTTTTTAGCAATCCACATTATCCATAGAACTCTTCTCCAGCACCACATTTCAAATAGGTTCTTCCTATCAGCTTTCTTCATTGTCCAGCTTTTGCAGGCATACATAGAAATGGGAAATATGATGGTATGAACACTTCTAACATTAATATTCAATTATATATCTTTACACTTCTGGATCTTGTTTAGTTCTTTCATAGCTTCCCTCCCAAGTCCTAGCCTTCTTCTTTCTTTTGGAAAATCTTAAACTCTTTCAGTGACTTCATAGTCTTCTTTAAAATTATGTAAATCATCTGTGATTATTATTATTATTTCCTTAATGTTCAGCTGTAAACTTGCCTTTGTGCTTTCTTCCTTCACTTTCTTCGGTAACAGTTCCAAGTCTTTGCTATTTTCTACTAGTAGTATGGTGTCATCTGCTTATCCTTAGTCCTGCTCTATAGAATAAGAATCTTCCTATTAAGAAGGCACAGTAAAAATAGAAAAATAGGTGGGTTTTAAAAAAATGGATGGAATTACAATAAAAATGGAAAACTAGCATTAAAAAGAACCTTAAGCTGAACTTGTATGTTATTTGGATTTGTTTAGTGTGGTCAGTTAAGCTGTTACTTGATAGCCTCAAAACTGTTAGGCAGCCTGGATGACTGAGACATCCCTGTTAGTTAATAGCTTTATACATATTTCCATGAGCTCATTTCATTCAGTGATTTGGCCTCATTACATGAGAGCTTTCTTTCCCTTTCATAGCTGTTGCTTTGGGAGATTAAGAAATGCTCACAGTGTGAGCCATCTCCCAGGCATTATTTTAATGTGTCACTGGCCATATCATAATAGGACAATAAAATGTACAGTAGAAAATAGAGTTTTGTACCATTGGCAATATGGGCTTTAATTTGGAATAAGGTTGTTCCTTCAAACAGTTAACAAAAAGGAAAAGAAATAAAAAGTGTGAAAGACCTTTGTTACCTTTCGACTTCAGAACCTTATATTAATTGAGACCATCTACTTGACTGCTCTTTCTGCAATCAATGAAGATACACGTGTGAAGATATGCCTGACAGCTTTGCATCCCACTGAGTTGCTGCAGGCATTGTTAGCTGGATCCAACACTTCTTTTGTGCCACAGAGGCAGGGGTCCATTGGCATTTAAAAAGTAATGGTTTTCATCACCAGATTTTGTAATGATTTTCAACATTGCTTTATATAATTCTTTTTCCATTCTGGTTCAGTCCAAAGTGCTGTTACAGTCGGCCCTCCATTCTCACAGACTTGAAGTCCGTGGTTTTGCATATTCACGAAGGGGTGACCTCTGTTACAATCAATGGGGTGCACCCCCATGGGGGCATGCCCCATTCAAGCCTATGGGGCTTGAATATTTGTGAATCTCTGTTTCCATGAGGGGTGGGTGGGTCCGGAACGGATCTTCCATGAAAATGGAGGTCCAATTGTATATCATAGAATCATAGAGTTGGAAGAGACCACAAAGGCTATCCAGTTCAACCCCCTGCTATGCAGGAACTCCCAATCAAATCACCCCCAACCATCTGTTAGGGATGCTTTGATTGGGAGTTCCTGCATGGCAGGGGGTTGGACTGGATGGCCCTTGTGGTCTCTTCCAACTCTATGATTCTATGATTCTATCTCAGGGACAGTGCCAATGTACATTCAGCCAATGACTGGCATTCTGTTTAGTGATATAGACATGCATAAGCTATTCTATGCAAGCCAAGTGTATTATTCACCATGGCACAATGGACATCATTTGTTGACAGCAGAAAAATGGAGTTGCATGTACATTAATGTTGTGTGCTACAGTTGTGCACTATGTATTATGCATTGCACAAATGCCACCCAGTCATTGAGATGTTCTGCACATTATTGCTATCTTGCATGGAAGTTGCATATTGCTGAAGAGAGCCAGCATGGTGCATTGGTTTGAGCATTGGACCACAACTCTAGAGATCAGGGTTCAATTCCCTGCATGAGCATCAAAACCCATTAGGTGACCTTGGGTAACTCACACTATCTCAGCCTCAGAGGATGTCAATAGCAAACCTCCTCTGAAGACACTTGTCAAGAAACTCCTGTGATAGGTTTGCCTTAGGGTTGTCATAAGTAACAAATGATTTGGAGGCACAACAACAACAACAACAACAACCAAAACATTTCTCCACATGTGGATGTTTACTCTATGCTGAGTTGATGTTGGATTGCAGCCAGTATCTGGATGATGCTGTTTTTGTGGAGATTATCAGATGGGGGGGGAGGATGGGAGTGAGGCAGATCGCTCCCATCCTTATCCTGTCTTTATCCTGTCCTTATCATGTGATAGCATGAAAGACTTACACACACATTGCGCTTATCCCATCATCATCCTGTCTATGAAGTGGAATTGTCCTGTCACTTTTGAATAACAGAAACTTCCGTTAATGAAAAATGACAGGACAATTCCACTTCAGTGTTGGGAAAATGACAGGATAAGTATGATGTCATATGATAGTCTTTTTCACGACTGCAGACAATTTCACTTCACTGACAGGATAATGACCACATTAGCGTGACATTGTATGATAGTCTTTTGTGTCATCGGATGAAAGGTTGGGAAAAGGATGGGAAAAGGACATCCTTTTCCCCATGTGATAATCTCTCATCACTTTCAATGAAGCACTGTGTGATCATATAGAATAAAACATGGTACCAGGCGGATCAGGGAGAAGTGTTTCCTTGGTTCCAGCCCTTGGCTGCTTGTGCAGCAGGAGAAAAACATTAGAATAAATGCTTCCTTCTCCTGATGAAAGATTCAGGCAATCAGACTACCATATGACAGTCCCCCACCTTGTTGTCTGAATTCACTCACTACCTGCAAATGTAGTTGAATTGGGAGATTACTGTAAGAGACAGTGGTCAATGGAGTCATTACATTGTCACACAGAGGGCAGGACTAGAACTACTATGTCTGAGGGCTAGAACTAGTATGTTCAAGTCGTGGTGTGCAGATTTTGGCTGCATGTTAGGAGAAACCTCTCAATGGTAAGAGCACCTTGACGATTCTGAGCACATTATGAGTGGGTGGAATCTCCTACACTGAATAAAACTGAACCTACTCTGAGTTCTGATAACAACTTTAAAATAATCATCCAAGGTGCTGTATCATTGTACTTGGCTTTACATACCATATACTTTGACTTGGTTGGATGGGGGTGCCAGAAGGTAGATCCGCCAGGGGCTGTCTCTGCTCTTTATTGATTTATAGAAGGAGAATAATCCTCAACCCTGGGCGTTTTCACACAGGCGGCTCTAAAGCCGCCTGGAAGCCCCCTGGAAGCAATCAAGAGCTGCTCCGGCGGCGAAAACAGCAGCCGCCGGAAGGGCTCCTGATTGCCTCCGGCAGCAGCCCCTCTAATTCCTTTTTAGAAAAGGAATTAGAAATATGGGGCTAAAGCCAGCTAGCGGCAGGGATGGCGCAGGGATTGCGCAAGATGGGGCGGGGCTTGCTGCGACGTAGTTTGAACACGACGAGCAAGACCCCGGAGTGAGGCAGGGATGGCGCAGGATGAGGAGGGGCTTGCTGCGACGTCGTCTGAACTTTTAGGTTCTGGAGCCGGAGTGGGGCCGGACGGAGGTAGGTTTGCCTCCGTGTAAAGCCCAGTGTGAAAACGTCCCCTGTGAGGAAGAGAATCCTTATTGGTAGTTTGTGCGCAGGGGCAACCATTTGTGCTAGCCTTTGCTCCTTGTTTAATACACAGGAGTGACTTCAAGTTCAAACTGTACAAATGTTTAGCTGGTATAAAATGTTTATCCGTATGCCACAGGATGTAGCTATCCTTTGCTGATTTGTGTAGGCACACAAGTCATTTGTGATTTAATTTAAAAGCAAAGGAGCAGGCCAAGCTGGTTTCAGTTTATGGAGCTTACTGGCCGCCATCAGCTCAGATCCCAGCCGGGCTCAGCCGCTTTCTGGTTTCTAAAAAGCACCGCTGAGCCCGACTGGGACCCGGACTGATGGCAGCCAGTGATTTGGCAGTGATTTAGCATGCAATAACCCCTGCCTCCATCCTGCTTCCTGGCTGCAGCCCAGGAGGCTTGATTCAGTTTAAAACCCCAAGTGATAAGCTCCTATGAAGCAAGGTGCTGATGAATTATCCTGTGACTTTGACCTATTCCAGTCCCAAACTTCCTTGTTATTGGTTTCAGTTACTAGATGAATGTGAATAAAAGCTGCCCACTGTGTGTATATATTTTCTGATGCCATTCACTGCCCAGTCTATTCTGGTTCTGTCTTGTCTTTCGAGGTATGCAAAGCCAATTAAGTGATGATTTCACTGGCAAACATGTGAATATTTTCCGTGAATATTTTCCAGTGAAAAAAATCTTCACTACTGTATTTGAATGAAATTCTGTCTTGCATTCCAGAATTGGTGGATGGAGTTCTGGGTGTAAGAATATATTTTCTAATAATGCATTTTTGGCATAATTCAGATAGAGGTATTTTATTGGAGCACATTTTTAACATGGGAGCTTATTGCATTACCTTTTAAATTGAAATTAGCCTCCAGGATGCAGCCAGGACGCAGCATAGAGGCAGGAATTCTTGCATTGTAATTTGCCTCCAAATAGCCAGGCAACTGCATCTCCATACCACGTACTGGTTGCATCCTGGGATGCTAATTTCAATTTAAAAAGTAATGCGATAAGCTCTATACTGTCTCCAAGTAAATTCAGTAGGACTTTAAAAGTGCATAATTTTGACTGGATGGGAGTCAGTGTGATGTAGTGGTTTGAGTGTTGGACTTGAGACTCTGGGAGACCAGGGTTCAAAGAAATCAACTTTTCTATTGTGCTGCATTGTGCCTTTATGATTAACAGTAACTTCTTGGCAGGGCCATCAGTGTACCAAGTTCAAACAGCAAAAAGACACATGGTGGCTTTCTTGGTACCTGTTCCTCAACTATAACTCTTGATGTTCATCAAATTCCTGAAGCATTGAAAGATGCCTGTATCCACCAAGTTTACGCAAGTTCCAGGCAACTTTAAACTAGTGCATACAATTATGACACAAGTCTGGGGAACACAATATAGATTAGAGATTATTCTCCATATAGCTGTTATCTTGGAGGAGATCAAACTTTGGGTCTTGATCTGCCACCAGTCTTTGCCCTGAGAGACAAGATGGTCCCAGCTGGTACACTCAGGAAACCCATTTGTAGTTCCTGATCAGGATGATCCAACACCAGACATCTTCCTCAAAGATTAGAGCTTCATCAAATATTATCAAAGACCTCAGAAAGGAGATCCACTCCTTTTTCTGGCCCCCAATACACATTCATGATACGTTCTTCATTGCAGCCTAAGAGGAGGATGAACTGAGCCATGCTAGGGATTCTGTTGCCCTCCTGAACTTGCAGATCTTCAGTTCCCATCATCCCTCACCAAGGGCTACACTGACTGATGGGAACTGCTGCCCAACAATGACTAAAGAACCACACACTCTCCTCTCTTTTTCTACATTTATGCCATACTCTCCAACTGTCCCAGTATGGCAGAGAAAGACCCAATTAATTGTTGTCCCCCCCCCACAACTTTCCAGCTGTTTTTACAATGTTTCTCCTCCTCCTGATTTCTCCCCTTGTCCTCAGATTACACCAGTTGTTCCAAACTGAATTCAAGGTGCAAAAGTAGTTTGTGCTTAATTAATTCTGCAAGTGGGAGATGACAAGTAGGTTCAGGGGAAAACAAACCATTGCACTCTGTCCTAGCTTGTCTGTTCTTCCTCATTAATAACTTTTGCCATCTTGAACACACACCAATGGGGCTTGGCCACATATGTCCTGGTTTTCATCTGGGAAATATTGAAGGGTATGATATGTTTCTACTGTGGGATGAGTTACTCATGATGGAAAGAGCCTCTTGATAAAAATAAGTGGGGTTCTGATCTCTGCTGTATGTACTCACCTGCCTTGACAGTAGGGCAAGGTTACTATTTAGGTCCTTGTAAAACTGAGCAATAACAATGACGTTATCATCCTTATGTGTGGAAGTATGTGGGCAAACCTGTCTGAACAGGATCATGGGATGTATCTGTTGAAGTACCATACCCCGTGGGTAAATTAAGTCATTCTATTGGTCTTAACTCTTCCACCATCCATGCATAGTCAGGCTTTTTGGCCTGAACCTTCTTTTTCGTTTAAACCAGTCCATCCTCTTTCCCCATACCTTTCCCCTTGTGTGTCATGACATATTTAGTTTGTAAGCCGGAGGACAGGGACTGTCAAATTAACTCTTTGTAAGAGAGCCAGTGTGGTGTAGTGGTTTGAGCATTGCACTATGACTCTGGAGAGCAGGGCTCAAATCCCAGCTTAGCCACAGAAATCCATTTTGGGTGTCCTTGAGCAAGTCACACACTCTCAGCCTGAAGAAACGTGCCAAGAAAACCCCATGATAGGCTTGCCTTAGGGTCTCCAAGTCAGAAATGACTTGAAGGCACTCAACAACAACAAACAAAAAACCTTTCTGGGAGCCTTTTTGGCTAAAGAGCAGGGTATAAATGTATTTTTAAACTTATTTATTTGTTTTCTATCCTGCATTTCTTTTCATATGGGACTCAAGCAGGTCTACAACAACTACAGTTCAACTCTTAATACAAATAATTCTGTTAGGAACACAAGGTTGCAACACCTTTAAAACATAGTTTTTAATACTGTAAGCTGCCCTGAGTCCCAGTTTTGGGAAACGGGCAGGATAATAATAGTAATAATAATAATTGAATTTAAAAAAAAGCACAGCATACTTCATTAAAAAGGTGTTTGCCAGTAGAGAGAGATGAGAGAGGGGACTACTCAAACTTCCCATGGGAAGGAGTTCCATAGTCTGGGAGCATCCACTGAGAAGTCTTTCTTTTGAGTCCATACCAAATGTGCCTCTGATGGTGATGGGACTAAGGGAGAACCTGCCCCAGAAGATCTTAAAACCACTGACACCACTTTATCTCCATCCTACAGAATCCTGGGATTTGTAGCTTTGTGAGGCACCAGCACTCTTTGGCAGCAAAGATTAAAGGCCTACAAATCCTAGGATTCCATAGGATGGAGCTACTACCCTTAAAGTGGTGTCCAACGGCATTATTTTTTTACAGTGTAGATGCAATAAGATGAGAGGACTGAACATGATCTATGTAGAAACAAGAGGAAAGTGTCACCATTTTCATGTGAATCTCAAGATGTTTAGAAGGGAAAGAAAAGGCTAAAAATAAATCCAAGAGAGGGCAACCCCCTCATAAAAATATGCAGACTGTGCATGCTTGGGTATGCTTACTGGTCTCCAGGTCGGGTTGCCATAATTCTCTTCTAGAAAACCAGGAGAAAAGTATATAGGACTGGATTGGGTGGTTTATTGACACCCCCCCCCCAACACACACACACACACACACACACACACCATTTTGTCATTTAACATTGTTTTATTTCAGTTGTTATTATTTATATACTGCCGTCAATTTATTTTCTGGGATCTGTAATTTGTTGTGGCACCAGAGCTCTTTGACAGAGGCTAACAAAATTATGAATCCCAGAATTTCATAGCATTGAGCCACGGGAGTTAAAGTGATGTCAAACTGCATTTATTTCTGCAGTGCAAATTAAATTTTCTGATCAAGGTGGAACTAAAGGCTATTGTTCACCCTCCCGGGGGTGGTGGACCCATTAGGATGGTCTGCCCTCGAAGGCTAATGGAACCAATTGGTTTCCGGAAAGCCTTAGAGGGTTTAATGGTTGGTAACGCCGGTGATTCTGTCGAGGCCTTGGTGGATACTTGGAGCACCGACCTCACCAGGGCTATTGACACAATCGCTCCCAAGCGTCCTTTCCGGCCCGCTTCAAACCGTAAGCCCTGGTATACAGAGGAGCTTAGGAGGATGAAGCATGCTGGACAATGACTAGAGTGCGAATGGCGAAGGACTCGTCTCTTATCTGACAGAACTCGCCTTAGGAAGCATCTTGATTCCTATAGGAAGGCTTTACGGGCAGCGCAGAAATCTTTCTGTTCTGCACGTATTGTGTCTGCAGAGTCCCGCCCGGCAGAGCTGTTTAGGGTGGTGGGGGAGCTGACAAAGGTTCCCCCTGCGCTAAACCCCCTACTTTAACCAACGACAGCCTGCTGTGAGGCATTTAATATCTACTTTGCAGATAAATCTCTCGGATAAGCGCCGACTTGGACACCAGTGTTTTGGTAGATTCTGTAGACGAGGCATCCAGGAACCCCATTGATGGCATTTTACTGAATCAGTTACAATCTGTGAATACCGATGATGTGGACAAGCTGCTTGGAAGGGTGAGGAAGATGACTTGCCCCCTCGATCCTTGTCCATCATGGCTGGTCGTCCAGGGTGGGGACGCATTGAAGGTGTTCCTTCGGGACACAATCAACGCGTCATTCAGGAGGGTAGTATACCATCTTGTTTAAAGGAGGCGGCGGTTAAGCCACTCCTAAAAAAACCCTCCCTAGACCCCCTGAACAGAAACAACTACAGACCAATCTCCTTGCTTCCTTTTTTAAGCAAGGTGATCGAGAGGGCAGTTGCTTCCCAACTCCAGGCAGTCTTGTATGAAACCGATTATCTTGATCCATTTCAAACTGGCTTCAGGACAGGATATGGAGTGGAGACTGCCATGGTTGCTCTGACCGATGACCTCTGTCTGGGCATCGACAGGGGTAATGTGACCCTGCTGGTGCTCTTGGATCTCTCAACGGCTTTTGACACTATAGATCATGCCATCCTCTTGGATCGCCTGAGAGAGTTAGGAATTGGAGGCACTGATTTGCAGTGGTACCGTTCCTTCCTCTCAGGCAGATCCCAGAGGGTGAGGCTCGGGGACAGTTGCTCTTCCAAAATAGAGCTTAATTGTGGCGTCCCTCAGGGTGCCATCCTGTCCCCGATGTTATTCAACATCTACATGAAGCCGCTGGGTGAGATCATTTGGAGGCATGGAGCGCAGTGTCTTCAGTACGCTGATACACCCAGATATATCTCTCCATGACTAGATCATCGTCTCAGACTTCAGATGGCGTATCTCCTCTTAATGACTGTCTCAGAGCGGTAATGGATTGGATGAGGAAAAACAGATTGAAGTTGAATCCAGACAAAACAGAGGTACTCACAGTTACAGGCCTGAAACCAGATCTGGGAATACAGTCTACAGTCCTGGATGGAGTCACACTCTCCTCTAAGGACTGTGTTCGCAGTTTGGGGGTACTCCTTGACTCGTTGCTTCACATGACTAGTCAGGTGAATGCAGCGGTCAGGAGTGCCTGTTATCAGCTTCGGCTGATATGCCAACTGCACCCTTATCTGGATGTGAGGGATCTGGAAGCTGTGGTACATGCCCTGGTAACCTCATGTCTGGATTACTGCAATGCACTCTACATGGGGCTACCCTTGTGCCTAACCCGGAAACTGCAACTGGTGCAAAATATGGCAGCCAAGTTAATTACCGGAACATCTAGGAGGGAGCACATAACACCGGTGCTTAAATCCTGCCACTGGCTGCCAATTAGTTTCTGGGCACAGTACAAGGTGTTGGTTTTAACCTTTAAAGCCCTACATGGCTTGGGTCCATCTTATCTCAGGGACCGCCTCTCCCCGTATGATCCCCCCCGCGCCCTTCGGTCTTCTGGGAGGAATCTGCTACAGCCAATAAAAACCAGGTTGTCTCAGACCTCCCAGAGGGCCTTTTCTGCAACCGCTCCCAGACTTTGGAATGGCCTGCCGGACGAGATCTGTCTCATTACTACTCTTGCTGCTTTTAAAAAGGATATTTTCCGGCAGGCCTTCCCAGAATAATAGATGTCCTTAGGGAGATGAGTTTTCATCTTGTTTTTATATCACTGATTCCTGTCTTACTGTTTTATCATTTATTGTTTTGCGGTATTTTAATTTTTCTTAGTTTAATTCTGTTTTAAGGGGAAGGGAGGGTTGGACTGTGGGATGCGGGAATGTTTTAACTTTGTCTGTTTTAAATGTTGTAACCCACCCTGATTGCCGTGCAGAGGGGCGGGTTATAAATAAAAATTTATTTATTTATTATTATTATCTAAGGAAGTTCCCTGAATGACAGGAACCAAGCTCTCGGGCAGATAATTTTAAATACTTCATGAAACAACATATCCTAGGAATCCATGCCACAGAGCTATGGCCATTAAACAGATATCAAAAAGGTATAATTGTGTTGTCTGGATAAACCCTCAGAATGTTTGAGTATTACCTAGGGAGAACCTACAAAACTCTCTCTCTCTCTCTCTCTCTCTGTGTGTGTGTGTGTGTGTGTGAGAGAGAGAGAGAATATAGGTTTGCTTGTCTAACAACTTTTGGTATCCTGTAGGAAGGCATGTGATGGATGACTACCAAGATCTGTGAACAGGAGCACTCCTAGTCTAAGGAAATACTGTAACACCTTGTTATAGGTTCCAGTTGTTAAACACAAACTTATTTCTTATCTTTTACTCCAATCCTGACAAACTCTGGTTTAAGGCAGTCTTCCCCAATCCAATAACCATCAGATGGTTTGGATGTCAATAACCATCAGATGGTTTGGATGTCACTAGGGGGGAGCAGGGAGTGCGGACGGCACTAGGTGACACCATAGGGGGGAGATGACACCACTGCTCCCCAAACATCTGCATTTTGGCAGAAGTGGGTTGTAGCATTCACCTGCGTCCCTTTAAAACTCTGAAGGAGGAGGAGAAGGAGGAGGAACAGAGGCCACGCATCCTCAGCCTGCAAAACAAAATGGCGCCACTTTTTTCTGAATGGAGGGATGTTTTTGATCATGTGACCAGGGCTGAAGGCTGACATGCCGTGCCAAACACAGTATGATGGGTCACGGTTGCCCACCTTATCCGTTAAACAAGTTACCACAGTAAGAAGAAGGCCCTCCCTCCCTCCACCATCATTAAGAGGGAGAGAAAGGCAGGCCAACTCCATCAGGCCTAGCTTGAAAAAGAAGAAGGGCCCTCCCTCCCTCCACCATCATTAAGAGGGAGAGAAAGGCAGGTTGGCTCCATGGGGCCTAGCCACAGTAAGAAGAAGGCCCTCCCTCCAGTCCATCTGCCTTGGTCCAGGCTTTAGAGGGAGAGAAGATCTGCTGGGCTTATTCCTCTCCCCCACCACCATTCCCTTCTTTTGTGACTTGTCTTTTTAGTTCGTAAGCCTGAGGGCAGAGAAATGTCTAATTATCCATTTGTAAGCCACTCTGATAGCCGTTTGGCTGAAGAGCAGGGTATAAATACTCCAAATAAATAAAATAAATAAGAGATGGTGCAAAGCTCAGTGGGAGGTAAAAGGGGAGGTCCCAGATTTTTTTTAAAAAAATTTAATTAAAAAAAATTAATTTTAAAAAAATCTTTTAACATTTTCTTTTTTTTAAATCACATCAAATTTTCACTTTAACCACATGAAACCATGTTCATGTAAATTACATTTAGGCTGTGCATAAGATATTGTAATTTTTTTCTAATTATTTTTTTTCCAATCAAATATAAAATCTGTAGAGTAATGACAAAAACAACAGCAACAATAATTAACTATAAGGGTATGTATATGATGAGTAGTTATTCTGCAGCAGAATCAAAAAATTACTTCTCAGCAAGAGCCAGACAGTCTGGCTTGTCAAGATGTAGAATGTCTGTCCAAAGATCTGTCTGTGAAGTTGGAGATTGGATCCGGTGGGAATCATGATTAACATAAGCAATAAAGATAATCTAGTCTTCTTATGTGTCAGTCCTTTTGTAGCCAATGCAAAACCTCATCCTAGCAGCCAGTTTCTCCATCAACCACATATCCCAAATTCTAGACCACCACCTGTTCTCAATGGAGAGGTCACCTGACTTCCAACATTTGGCTACCTCTAATATGGCAGAAGTAATAAGAAAAATTATCAGTTTCTTATGTTTCAAGTTAGAATTACTTTTAACAAAACTAGAAAGCAAAAGCAAAATTGGACAGAAATTTACAGTTTGATCAGTGATACATGACATTTGAGAGAACTACATCTTAGAATTTTCTCACTTTAGGATGTTCAATCCACATATGCATATAAGAGCCTCCAGATTTACAACCCTCCAGCAATCCGGAAAGAGTGTTTTAACCATTTTAGACAGTGTTACAAGTGAGATATCACCTATTGATGGTTTTCAAAGTATTCTCCCTCACAGATGCTGAACAGGATTTGTATGGGGATGAAGACCAAATATGAGCCCATGCAGTGTCTGAAATTGTGGTTTTCAATTCTCATTGCCAAAATGAGTGCATATATTGGCCCTTTCCATATGTATGTTCCAGGAGACATATGATATTGTAATTTAAAGGTATTTTAATTTTGCTAGTTTATAACTATTGCCATTACATTAAGTGATATCTAGGAATTATGATTTATGAGTAACATTAGTATAAAAAACTTTATTAAGGAATCTGTATGATGTGGTATGGGAAGAGGTCTGTGTGTGTGTGTGTGTGTGTGTGTGATGCCATGAGTTACCGCACCAGCTAACTCCAACACTAGCGACACCACTGACTACAGGTCCCACAAGCCCTAGTTTGCATGGCCAATAGTCAGATGTGGAAACTGTAGTGCAAAACCTTTTGAGAGCACCAGACTGTGAAAGGCTGATCTATGGAGCTATGCAGACGGGTAGTTCTGGGCCGCCTCTGCTAGCTGCGAATTGGGGCCCTGGCAACCGCATGCTGTGGACCCGATCCTCCCTTTTGCCGCCCCTGAAAGAGCTGCAAAATGCTGCTCCTTTCAGGGGCAGCAAAAGGCTGCTCTAAGAGCCAGTGCATGGCTCTTTAGCACCCTTTCTGGTGCAGCACATCAAAATGCTGTGATAGAAAGGCGTCCTGACACCGTGCGC
Source organism: Phrynosoma blainvillii (assembly GCA_026167975.1). Lineage (NCBI taxonomy): Eukaryota > Metazoa > Chordata > Lepidosauria > Squamata > Phrynosomatidae > Phrynosoma > Phrynosoma blainvillii. Next base: position 19,598,626 of record JANUYF010000004.1, on the reverse strand, counting down.
CATACGTAAGAGCGGTGTCAGGACAGCGTTGGCGTGGGGTTGGGGCGGCCGGCATGCAGCTGCCCCACCCCATCTCTGCCTACAGGCTGGCCCTTTGGGCTGGCCTGCAGAGGCCCCGAGGAAATCCAGCCACTCTGATCTTTCTAAAAAAAATTAAATTCAATAGCAAGGGTATCAGACTTTGTCTGGGGTCACCTTCCCCCCGACTATGGTTCAGGTGATCAAATTCCTCCAGACCCTGTACAATCCTGCCAGCCTCAGGACATCCTTTTGATGCTGTGTAAGTGAAAATTATTCTAATAATATCTCTGATTACAGACTTCAGTGTTAATTATGCTGCCAGTGCCTACTCACAAGTGAACACAGACTGTGCTTAACCACATAAGTCCTTGACATCTTTTATGTAACACTTTGTTGGTATAAATCATTTTCAATTTAAAAAAAAAATTAATTAGTTAAATATATAAATAACATATATACATAGCAAACAATAATAAAACATAAGATATATATCCCACAAAGCCAAATATTACAAAATATATATGGTGCACATTCCACAATACTAATTAAATCTATTAAATAACAGAAAAGCTAAAAAAAGACTTCATGCTTTCTTATTAGAAGCATGTGTATATTTAAACTAAATTCCCTCCATAATGTGTTAATTTACTATCCCAATTTACTACATGAATTTTCTAATTTCCCAATTTTCAAAGCTTGTAAGAGTTATCTTCTCTTCACGCTCTCTTAAAAATTGTACAAAATGTTTCCAGTCTTTCAAAAAATTACCAATAGATTTACATTTATAATAGCATATTTGACGTATCTACTTCTTCCATCTCCAATAATTTAACTATCCAATCTTCCATTCCTGGAGTTTCTTTTTCCACACTTGTGCATAAAGGAGTCTAGCTGCTGTTATCATGTATAATAACATCTTTTCATGTTAGCATTTTATTTGATTGCCAAATATTCCTGATGAAAAAAAAGTTCTGGTTTAAAAAGAATTTTGTATTTAAGTATTTTCTGAATCACCCCCTGTATTTGTTTCGAATATCTTCTTGCTTTGTCACAACTCCACCAAAGATGGAGCTTCTTGTTGTTATAAATCAATGATGCATAAATAACCAGCCCCATGCTTCATTTGGGGAGTGAAGCAGAGTCATTTTCTTCCTTCCATAAATGAGAAAGAACAAGAAATTATAGGGTTCAAAACGGACAGGCTATGATTCATTGCCACCAAAAGCAATGAAATGAAGCAGGACTTAACCACTTTACCTGCTGACCACATGGACTCACCATATGCCTTAGTCCTGGCAGTAGGGCCAGCCCTATTGTTGTTGCGTGCCTTCAAGTTGTTTCCAACTTATGACAACCCTGAAGTTATAAACCTGATCATGGGGTTTTCTTGGCAAGATTTGTTCAGAGGAGGTTTGCCATTGCCTTCCCCTGAGGCTGAGAGCATGTGACTCGCCCAAGGACACCCAGTGGGTTTCATGACTAAGCTGGGAATCAAATCCTGATCTCCAAAGTCATAGTTCAGCACGCAAACCACTACACCATACTGGCTGTCACAGGGCCAGCCCTTGCTGATGTTGTGTGCCTTCAAGTTGTTTCCAACTTATGGCAACCCTAAGGTTCAGAGCTTGTGGGTTTAATGGCTGAGCTGGGAATCGAATCCTGGTCTCCAGAGTTTCAGCAGCCCTACCTTTGGGTAAACTGAAGTGATCACCTCAGACAGCAGGTTCCTGGATGTGGCACTAAGGTGCTGGAGGGAAAAGCTTTGCTTCTTTCTAGCTAGATTTTTCTGCCTTTGTGTATAACAGAGGATGCTAATCCACTGTCAATATAGAAATGAGATTCCAGCTTTTTTTGACACTGGACTGAATTGAAAACAATCCACAATTGCAGGCTAATTAGTATTAGTGGGTTCCAATTCTCATTTTAGAATGCTTTGGTTAGAATATTTTGGCTTCTGCAAACATTTTCCAGCCAGTCTGCATTCCTCAAATATAGATTCTCTGCTTGCATAGCTGACAGAAAGCTGGGCCAGGAATGTGGCATCAAAGTGGAGTTTATGAGGCTCTTCTTTTAACCAACCATACGGTGCAAAGTTTGCAGTCAAGTAAAAGAAAGAGAAATGCTAGTTGGGGTTTGACATTGCTTAAATTTTTGAGATTTCCTCAGCTACAATTCATTCTTTATCTTTCTTTTTCTGGTCTATTACTCATCTCCTACCATTACTGTTATCCTTTAAAATCAATTGTACACACACCATTCCCCTCACTATATGTATATGTGCTAAGGAACAAGTAAATAATGCAATGATTCTTAATAAATAGGCTAGTAAAATGGATATTAGGTAGTCACACTCATATACATATAAATAGTGACGGTATGGGCTTCATTCTGGAAGCATGATTGAAGTTTCACTGACTGAAACTGGAAATCTATCTTTCCAAACTCATTACAAAGGAAGATCCCTAGAGATTGGGTTAAATGTCATTTGGTCAGGATTTTTAAGTAAACTGACCTAATTGGCATTTCCTGGACTAATATGTGGATTAGAACACAGTTATCCTTGAATATCCTTCTCTGAATTCTGTGATGAAGCTGTTGGCTCAACAATTGTTTACAATGATACATATGCTGAGGACACATGTGAACAAAAAGGAATATGTTAGGGAAAGTGGATTACAAAAATGTTCACTTTGAGAAAAATGATGTACAAAAAATGAGATGTTTAGGGAAATTATGTTGACTTTATGGACCCTGGCTATCTGGTTGTGGCAAATTCAGAGCTGCCAGCTTTTGATTACAAAAAATATTGGTCCATTCTCGAAAAGCCCAGACTGAGGTCAACCAGAACATGGCAGTTCAGCAATGGAGCCAAAGCGCCCCCCATATCTCTCAAGTTGGGATAGAAACAAAATGAACGTAGTGCATTATTCAGTGGGGAAAAATTGGTTGATCACAGGGAGTTTGGCAAAATCTGGATTTGATTGGCATTTCATAATGAGGTCTAGATTTCTAGAGCATTGCACTGCTAAATCAGTAAAATTCTGAGTAGCTGATGCCCCACCAAGATGTTGGATGGATGGAACTGTTAAGAGGCTTCTTATCCACTACTACAAATAAACAAAAATGAAATAGCCATCAAAGAAATTAAATAACCCTGGGGGATAGGGTTGCCAGAGTGAAAACTAGAGACAATTCCTATACCTGGTTGCATGACAAGCAACACTTCTTCCACAAAACCATTAAAGCCCTCTCCAATTTTCAATCTGGCAACCCTACTGGGAGAGTTCTCTTTACTCAGCAGTGGTACCAAGCCTAATATATCAAGCTGGCTTGGGGCTCATAGTGAGATAAAGGTGGGATATTAATTAATTAAATAAACATTTCTCTCTCAAAAGAATCCCTCCAACAGAGGAACTTGAACATGTACACAAAAGCATTTCTGGTTTTGGAGCTGGATCAGTCCTCTGTCTCTACCTTAATCTGGCCTTCTTTGTGTCAGATCTGCAGTGGAACTAGACATATATAATCAACAATAAAACAAAACACTATCATATACTAAAAATAAAATTCCCACGACCTCACCAGAAAAGAAGAGGATCCAATACTGATCCTTGGGGCTCCTCTACAGTTACAGGGAAAGTTGTTGACAAAGCTCCTTGAAATGAAACAGCAGAGGACCGGTCCAAGAAATAGGATTTAAACCAGGACAGAGCGTTCCCTGTTATTCCCAATGATGCCAATTGTAGTAGTAAAATCTATGATCCAAAGTGTCAAAGGGGGCAGACAGATCCAACAGGCTCAGCACTGATGTTTGCCACTGAGCCTTTGCCACGAAAATATAATTTACTATGTGAATCAGAGCCAGTTCTGTGGAATGACTTGTCCCAAACTCTGATTGAAATGGATCAAAAAGGAAATCATGTGTGATCAAATAAGGCATCAATTGGGAAAGGGCCGCTCTCTCCAAAACTTTAGAGAGAAATGGAAGAAGAGAAAATAAGTAACACCAAGTGAAGGATCAAGGGAAGGTTTCTTTAATAAAGGGCACATGACAGCATGCTTAAAATAGCCCCCAAAAATAACCTTTGAGAAGGAACAGTTCACCAAATGAATTCTATAAAGCACAAGCACAAGCAAAAGGATTGGATAAAGACCTTTTGAAGGTCTGTAAAATGAGTACCCAGCTTATTGGGGGCAATTGGTTTACCAATTGTAAACTGCTTAGAGAGTGCTGAGTTCATTAGAAATGTAAATACTATTGCTATTGCTAAAAGAAGGAAAAGGGTCAGTTGGGCAAAAAGTAGGGGAGGACAAGTAGGAGAGGAAGACAACAAGAAGTAAAATGGCAGCAAGCCATCACACAGCCTCACTGAGAAATCTAATGAAGTTGAGGTGAAATGTCTGCCACCACAGGATAGGGCAGTTGTAAGTCACACTGCTTTGTTGGGATACCTATTTGCTGTTACCATGAGCTTGGGAGCTTAACAACTCAGCTGTTCACTCAGCTGTGATCTATTTGTGGTTTCATAATTTACATGTGTTACCTTGGTCAAGAGTTTATTTTCCACAAACACATGTGCTTCATAGAGGTCTCCTTTAACTGACAACATAGCCCTCCCCCAAACTTTGGGTTTACTTTCTGGGAAGAGACACCCTTTTAAACTTTCTAGTGTTACACAAGAGGAATTTTCTTTCTCTGGAATAGATTATCTTCCAGAGTAATTCACAAGACTTGTAGATGCTCTGGAGTAAGAAAAACACCTGCATTTCACATTCAACTCATGTCATATCAGTCAGAGGGTATGAAATTCAATGCTGGTCTTTGGCACACTAAAATTGAAGACTTCAGACCCTCCAAAATTGGAAGGGCCAGCTAGTAACACTTCTGCGTACCTATAATTAGTTACTTGTAAAATTAGATTCCTTGAATTTATCTGGGTGAGAGAATACTGGGAACTGTAGTTCAAAAAAATAACTTTTCCAAGTTTTGCATATGACACATGTGGAAACATTGTTCAAGGCTCTTTTTTCCAGGTTTACTGCTTATTCAGTTACTTTACAGAAGCATATCCTGCACCCTTGTACATGATGTGTTAAACAGAATTTTAATTTTATTCATATTAAATTTTATATAAAGATTTATTTTAATGAATGAATGACTTCATTCATCCATTCAAAAATTAATATACTGAATTTCAGTGCTGAGAAACATTGGTCAAAATCCTGTATCAGAGACCTTGGACCTTATCACATGAGGGAAATCCCGTGCAGAAACAGGATTTAAGAGGTGGGGAAAACCCGCAAAAACAGGTAGATTTTCACACACATCACTGTTAAAAGTGTGCTTAAACTGAATGGAAAGTAGTCAAAAGCCTCTCCTTTTTATTTTTGGGATTTTCTGAATGTAAAAAGAAGCAGCTTTTGACTACTTTTTGTTTGGGTTAAGCATACTTTAACAGCAATGTCGTCTGAAAATCTACCCACTTTTGTGGGTTGTTTTTTTTGTATTTACAACCCCATTTCTGCATGGGATTTTCCCCATGTGATAAAGTCCTATGATGTGTAACTTTGCAATGACAGAGCTCTGTTGCTGACATTATAGCAACTATGCTAGTAAATTGCAACAGTGCACAACAAGGCATGTTGGAATATGCACCATTGTGCAATGGAGGCTCCCACTGTGCTTCAGGACATATTGTGCATTGGGCCACACTGTATATTGGGACCCTTGTGTAATGGCTATGCTGCTGGTTCTGCTTATGCAGTGGACCTGATAATGAAGCTACAGATTTGCTTCCCTCCTGTGAATACAAATGTTGCAGGGTAATGCAATTCAACTTCAGGCAGTTGTAAATTGGTTTATGCTGATGTAACTTCCCAGTAGGATGCCAGTCATTTCTCAAGGCAGTTTACAAGTAACAGATTTAAATCTAACATCAATCCTTTTTAACCAAAAAAAGCAGCATCCCAGGACCATTTCAGCAGCTCTGTTTAAAAACATACTACCCTTAAAAGCAGAGAAATGGCATTAAAAATCGAAGTCAAGAAAATTCACATTGGGATAAAAATGGAATAAAAAAGGAAAGACCATACAGTTCAATGACAAAGCACTTATAGTATTTTGTGGGTTTTTCGGGCTGTGTGCCATGTTCTAGAAGAGTTTCTTTCAGAAAAGATGCCAGCCACAGATGCCGGCGAAATGTCAGAAAGAAAGCAAAGCAAAGCAAAGCAGCTTATTTATATACCGCTTCATATCACGCTATGGGAGAAACTCTTCTAGAACATGGCTACACAGCCCCAAAACCCACAAAATACTATGGATGCCAGCCATGAAAGCCTTTGACTTCACACAAATCACTTACTTTGCCTGAAAAAGAGTTCTGGTTCAATTCCTGGCATTTCAAGATACTGCTAAAAACAACAACAACAACACTCTGAAAGTCTGTTCTCAGCTGATTAGTAAAAGCAACACTGAATAAAATGGATCAATACTTACTTTTATTATAAGGGCCCCTGTATGTGGAGTTGGAGTGGAACTAAGGCATCTCTTTGGGAAGTTGGGAGCATTAACTGACAGTTAAGTTATTCTTGTCTGTAACAGCTACTTAGAATGCACTTTAAATCATGGCAGCTTGTTAGGCACTAATATGACAATATATTCTGATATGCAGGAAAGACAAAACACCAATCTGGATTATTTTTTAGTGTCTGGAAGCTCTTTATTACTGCTGACATTTTTGTACTCTTATATAGCATGTTTGGAAAGTTGCTCACAAAATGTGGTCAGTTTTTCCAGTGAATCTGAAATCAATGTTGTCTTTTGCATGCATATTGTCCACACAATATGCTTAATTGTGTATGACTGTTCAAACATATCTGATCATAGAGAGCAATATAATTGAGATGTGAATTACTATTGCAAATCAATTGGCCTAATACTGCAACAACCAGTGCAAATCCTTCACTGCAGTCATCTAACAATAGCATGCAGATATCTTTTCCTTGCAACAGCAATGCAAAAATGATTTGGGTGAATGAAAAAAAATCAAGCTGCTTAAAGTACTTAAATAGGGTAGTACCATGCAGTGGAGGTGAGTAGCTTTCAAGATGATACACAACATGAGCGGTTTGTCAGAGCAACAATCATGCATAAACCATTGCTGAGATACAGATGGGATCATGAGAGTCAAATGACTCATGGAAGTGAAATGGTCATGAGAAGAAAAGGGCTGAACTCCTGCAATATAGCTTATTGATCTCTTCCTCCTTGTCTCTCCAGCCAGGTTTCCTGGTCTTGTGACTTAGGACATTATCACACGGGGAGTCGCGGGGAGAAAGTGGAAATAAATGGGCACAAGCGGAAGTCTTTAATTTATGGGATTTGCCCCGTTCTGCCTCGTCTGATAACTAAATTCGAATATAAAAGGGGGTTAATTCGAACGAAAACCTGATCTTTTCATTTTCAGGATTTTTGAGGATTTGAAAAGATCAGGTTTTTGTTCGAATTAACCCCCTTTTAAATTCGAATTTAGTTATCAGACGAGGCGGAACGGGACAAATCCCGTAAATTAAAGTCTTCCGCTCATCCCGTTTATTTCCACTTTCTCCCCGCAACTCCCCGTGTGATAACGTCCAATGCTTGAGCACATGGGTGACAATATAGAACCCAAAAACTTTGACACCTAAATGCTCACTACAGCTGCTGCTTTGTTTGTCCAGCTCCTCTTGTGTTGTGCAAGAACAGTGTGTTCCAGACCCAAGAAAGACACCTGGCACATCCTCCTTGGAGGAAGATTAGAGGAGTCCATTACAATTAGCAATAGGGCCAGACATCAAAGCTTACATCTGAGCGGGACTGCCCCAAATGTCAAGGATATTTGGATCTAGGGTCAAGATTCAGGGATGATTCTAAATACCATGGATTTCTTCTGCCTTGCATGTCCCACATGTGTGATCTTCCAAACACTGGAAAAGCTTCTGAAGTCAAATGCTTGATTAACATCCTGACATTAAACAAAATATGTAGAAGAACAGAAATTCCCCCCTTCATAGCTGCAGATAAGTTGGTACATTGGTTTTATATTACACAAATATAGCAACCTTTAAACCATAGATACATACTTTTGTAAAGGTGAAAACAGGGTTTCTCAAACAGCGTTCCCTGGAACCCAGGATTCCATGAGAAATTGCTAGGAGTTCTGTGACAAATCAGGATTGAAAAAAAATAAACATTTCCTTTTGAGCTGTAGATGTAATAACTTCTATGCAGAGGTTCCCTGAGACTTGAAAATTATTTCAAGGGTTCCTCCAGGGTAAAAAGGTTGAGAAAGACATAACACTTACCATGCAATTCACACATGTTAGATGGGTCTACACTTGCCTGAATACTCCAGTCTGCTTCCATAGTATTCTGGCCCTGATTACCCCCAAATTTGCCCCTTACCTGCATTCTTTTTACTACAGGTTTGGCTCTTGCAACAGGTGGCTGCCTTCCTACACATGTGTTACCTGGTGCTGCTGTTAAAGTAATAACAAAGCACCTAGCCATACTGTCAATGCTGGGCACCTTTTTCAGACCTTAGAATGACTTGTGCCTGCAGTGATGGAGCTGGGCAGCTCTCAGGGACCATGAGTGAAAAGACAGTCACTGTTGTTGCTGCAAAGAGAGCCAAAAACCTGTAGCAAAAGGCAAGATATTAAATGCAGGTTAGGGGGATGAAGTCTCAAATTGGGTGTGGGTGTCATGAAGACAGTCCAGACCCAATTGGGAGTTTGGCTCTGCATCATATATGGATGCAGCGAGACCAGGGGGAAATTAGGGTAAATCACCCATGTAGACAAGCCCTTTGTCGACTTAGGGTTTTTGCAGACAGCCAGAAATAGTGCAAATTGAGTCCACTTTAAGGGTTAGGGTTAGTGCTAGGGAATCATGGGAATTGTGCTTTTTTCTGAGACATTGAGCCTTCTCTGTCAGAGAGCTCTGGTGCCACAATAAAATACAGTTCCCATGATTCCCTAACCCTTAAAATGGACTCAATTTGCACTATTTCTAGCAGTCTGCAAAGGCCCTTAGTCCCACAACTTCCTCTGTCTTCAGTGGCAGAAGAATTAAAGCTGTGAGAAGTTCCTCCCCTCCAATATAATCTGATTCAGATCCGTCGTTCCTACTTGTTAAACATGCTTCGGAATCAATTCTTTTCAAAAGAACCTCCAAAGACTTGAGTCAGGAAACAGCGTTTTTTTTTTGTGTGTTTGCCTGACTTCATCGTGATTGCACCCGAGCTCAATAGGATTGGAACCGGTTTCAAGTGGGAACGATGGTCCTATAACCCGATCTGCAATTCACTTTAAATCATAGTGGGATCTAGGCCCTGGAAGCACATTAACAGCAATAGGGTATCAGGGCTATCCGACATGGGACACTGACATGGGAGCCAATAGTTACTACTGATTAGGTGTATCCAGCTAGCTTCCTAATATTACCCAATCCTTAGGTTCTAGGTTCTAAGGAGGGACTGTTGTGATGAGTACCTGTATTTGCTTTATCACTACACCACAACACTGGAAGCAGATGTTCTTGCCACATCATTAAAAATAAAGAAAAGTACCCATGTATCCTTAGTAACAAATCCCCATTTCTTATTGCTCTGCAAAAAAATATTAAACCAATATAGAAAAGTTTGTAGCAACTGGGAGCTAGGGTGTTTCCCAAGAAGGCCTTTATCATGCACTCACTGTATATGATTAATGAAAATTTGGAAGTGGTGGGGACCATCCAGATGACATCATCATCTGCTTGTAGCACACCAGTATTTTTCCTCTGCTTTTTTCCTGTGCTTTTAGCCATCTGGTATGTGGCTTTCCTCTCTTTATGTCACTCTCCACCTTTCCTAGCATTATTCTCCTTTCTAGCGAGTCATCTCTTCTCATGGTGTGGCCAAAGTTTGACAACCTCAATTTACTCATCTTGATTTCAGGGAGAATTCTGGCTTGATTTGTTCTTGGCTTGGGTCCAACTTATCTTCGGGACCGCCTCTTCCCGTATGATCCCCCCCGCGCACTTCGGTCTTCTGGGAGGAACCTGCTACAGCCCATAAAAACTAGGCTGTCACAGACCTCCCAGAGGGCCTTCTCTGCCGCCGCTCCAAGATTATGGAATGGCCTGTCGGATGAGATCCGTCTTATTACCACTCTTGACTGCTTTAAAAAAGCAGTAAAGACGGATCTCTTCCGACAGGCCTTCCTGGAATGACTCTCTCGCCCCTATCAGAGTTTGGATGGTTACTGCTCCCTGACACCACTGTTTGTTTTAATGTTTTAATTATTGTTGTTGATTTATTAGGTATTTTAATTATTCTACTAGTTTAATTTGACTTTTATGGGGTGGGTAGATTAGGGATGGGGGAATGGAATTGTTTTAACTGCTGTCTTGTTTTAACTTTGTACGCCGCCTCGATTGCCTTGCGGAGGGGCGGGTTAAAATAAATTTTATTATTATTGTTGTTGTTGTTGGACCCATTTGTTTGTCTTTATGGCCATCCATGGAATCCTCAGCACTCTTCTCCAGCATCACATCTCAAATGAGTTCATTTTCTTTCTATAAGCTTCTTCACTGTCCATCTTTCAGAATCCATACATGGTGATGGAAAACACAAGGGCTTGGCTGATCCTAACTTTAGTATTCATCTTGATATCTTTGCACTTTAAGATCTTGTCTAGTTCTTTCACAGCTGTCTTTCCTAATTCTAGTCTTCTTCTTATCTCTTGACTGCAGTCCTGGTTCTGATCAATTACTGATCTAAGGTATGGGATATCTTTAACTGTTTCAATTTCCTTGTCATCTATATTTAATTCCTGTAGCTCCTCCATGGTGATTATTTTTATTTTCATAATGTTCAACAGCAAGTCTGCCGTAGCACTTTCTTATCAGACTTTCTTTAGTAATTGTTTCAGTCTTTGTTGTTTTTTGCAAGTAGTATGGTGCCATTGCATATCTTAGATTGTTGATATCCCTTCCTCCAATCTGCACTCCTCCTTCCTCTGTGTCTAAAGCTGGGGTCTTAGGAAGAGATAATTCTCCATTCTGTGTTCTGAAATGGTGAACTGGAGATACTGGAAATGAACCTGGGACCTACTGCAAGCCAAGCATCACTACTGTTCTTGTACCAATCATAGCCTATGAAATCTGGTTTAAAATCTCCATCCAAGCAGTACCTTGTAATGATAGCACTATGCTATGTTTGCTTTCTTTCGGCCAAACCACAATGTTATCTTAAAGATCTAAGTGATCTGTATCCAGTGAGAAACAATAATTGCCATATGTAGAAAGAAGGAGGGGGTTTCCCCACCCGAGGATTGTCAATTGTCCTCCTCAGCCAAAGAAAAAGAAAATCTGACAACAGCTAAAATGATCTTCAGAGCTCAGCTCTACTGATCTCACAGAAGAGCCTGCCTCTGAGTACAGCAAAGCTTTGTAATTTATGCCAGAGGTGATGTCCCAAAATAGAAAGGAAAATGAGAAATCAGAGACTTGTTTTGCTTGCTTCTCCTTAAAGCCTTTGCACAGGGAACTTAGGTAGTGGTGGGATAACTTACTCCAAACCTCTTAGATCACACACACACCACACACGTTCCAGGGTGCTCTGGAAATCCTGCAAGTACAAGGATCCTAAATATGTGTTTTCAGAATTGGAAGTAACTCTCCCAGTTTGTTCGGTGGAAGTTTGCTTTCAATTATTATAGGTATTATAGGTACAGTTCCTGTACACTCTGTTGAAAACAGAGCCCTATCAAGCAAAGGGTACTTCCTTCTGAATAATAATTATGGTTAATTTTAAATAATAATAATGGTTAAAGTGTGGTGTGGAGATAGTTTCCCTACATCTCCACCATTCTTTTCAGGGACTCAATACCTTCTCTTGTATTCTCCTCTTACAGCCTCCATGTTCACTATCTCCCAAGTTATTTATATTTTCTATTTCTGCACAGTCATAATGCTAAAATGATTTAAGGCTAGACCTCTTTAGCACTATTACTCTAAAAAGAAGGGGGAAAAGACAATGAAACATCTGGAAACTAGAAATCTAGTGAGAGAATGCAGGTCAGCAGGAAACCTCCATGATGAAGGTCACATGCACATTTGAAATGTCTTAAAATATAGTAAAAGAGAGTAGACAATAGATATAGACATATGACATTTCTACTAGCCTGTGTCAGAAACTTAGAATCATAGAGTTGGAAGAGACCACAAGGGCCATCCAGTCCAACCCCTGCCATGCAAGAACTCAAAATCAAAGCATCCCCGACAGATGGCCATTCAGCCTCTGCTTAAAGAGCTCCAAGTAAGGAGACTCCACCACACTCCAAGGGAGTGTGTTCCACTATTGAACAGCTCTCACTGTCAGGAAGTTCCTCTTAATGTTGAGGTGGAATCTCTTTTCCTGAAGCTTGCGTCCATTGTTCCAGGTCCTGTTCTCTGGGGCAGCAGAAAACAAGCTAAGAACATCCCTTCAAATATTTAAACAGGGCTATCATATCCCCTCTTAACCGACTCTTCTCTAGGCTAAACATACCCAGTTCCCTAAGTCGTTCCTCATAGGGCATGGTTTCCAGACCCTTCACCATTTTAGTTGCCCTCCTCTGAACATGCTCCAGTTTTTCAGCATCCTTTTTGAATTGTGGTGCCCAGAACTGGACACAGTATTCCAGGTGGGGCCTGACCAAAGCAGAATACAGTGGCACTATTACTTCCCTTGATCTAGATACTATAACGTCTGGGACAGAGGGTGGAAAAAAGTCCCGCATGAAAAGTATAAAGTATTAGAAGTTATGGCTAATACTAGAATTTCAGAAGAAAAGTTCAGGACAGAAAGAACATTGTATGGATATTTTAAAAACCCTGATAAGTACAGCTATAGCTCCCACTAAGTCTTGCCCTAAGGGCTTCTTCAGACCTGCCAAAAAGTCTCTGCATTTGGCAGGAGTTTCACTGCTTTTCTAATATCCACATGACCTTCTTCCTGTCACAGGGATATTAAAGCTTGCATATGATCAGGATATTAATGCATTAAATCTTTACAGATTTGCATGGGGCATATCATCTTCCAGATACACAATAAAGATGATGGTGCTGAAATGGATGGTATGTTCAAGTGGTGTGTTGCCTTCAAGTTGTTTCTAATTTATGGCTACCCTAAGACAAACCTATCATGGGGTTTTCTTGGCAAGATTTATTCAGAAGCAGTTTGCCATTCCCTTCCTCTAAGGCTGAGAGAGTGTGCTTTTCCCAAGATCATCCAGTGGGTTTCCATGGCTGAGCAGGGATTCAAACCCTGGTCTTCCAGAGTCCTAGTCCAGCACCCAAGCAACTACATCATGTTGGCTCTTGAAATTTATTAAAGACTTTTAAGAGAAACAATTAATGCCAACTCTTACACAGCATCCTATATATTTATATTGAGATGTAATGCCCCACAGACTTAAGGCTTGTTGTTGGATTAAATGGGAACAAGGCTACAGTTCACACTGCAGGTTTATAGATGTTTAGGAATAAATCACATTGAACTCGTTAGTTATGAGTAGAACTCTATAGGTTTGCTTATATTATAAAAATTGCATTTCACTAAAGTACATGTTGCAAAAACTTTGTGAAAGCAATGTGTGAAGGCAGGGGACAGTACAATAGAGAGTTTATGGTGTATTAATTATGAAGAGACATAAAAGTCATTTTTTTAAAAAAGCTGTCACTTCCTGAAGTAAAGGCCATTCTTCATATTTCCTTTTAGATTAGGTGTAAGGATATCCACAATTACAGTTACACACTAGCATCAAAGTGGTTTCACAAATGAAACAAATTTAGTATTTATCAGCACTGTAGAAGATTCAGGTTTAAAAAACTTTTTGACATTGATTTCACCTTCAGTTGGTTACAGTTCTCATTACAGGAAAGACAAAGTAGTTTCAGATTGCAAGGCAATGAATCTGCTGGTCTTTTTAAAAAGCAATTTAAGTCTTCATTTTCCCAGAAGAAGATGCTGCGTGATAACATCTGAAGCCAGTATTTCCACACCACATGAATATCTGACACATGTCCATGCAAAAAAACCAACAATTAGTGATAGCATTCTGGGCTGTTTTCACCATACAGTGCTTTTATGAGAATCTTCTCTGTATTTGGAAAATTATGTTCAAGGCTTTTGTGTACCCTACAACAGAGCTGACGTTCCCCTACATGCACTTTTTGGGTGGAAGCATAGAATCATAGAATTGGAAGTGACTGAAAAGGATATCTAGTCCACACTGCTGACCAGCAGGAATACAAAACTCCAAAGAAGAGTCCACAACAATCCAAGGCAGTCTATTCTACCATTGAACAGCTCTTTGCACTAAAATATTTTGATGTGTTTTTTTAATGTTTAGGTGGAGACTTTTGTCACTTGAATCTGTTGGCTGATGTTTTAGTCTCTGAAGCAGCAGAAAACAATCCATTTTGTACATGACATCCCTTCAGATATTTAAAGATGGCTATCATGTCTCAATCTTCTCCATGAAAACCCCATGATACGTTTACCTTAGGACTGCCATAAATTGGAAATGACTTGAAGGTACACAACAACAACAACAACAACAACAACAACAACAACAATCCATGCCAGAGCTCATTTTTTCCCCTTTGGCAATGCAGTATTTTTTGCTTCAACTGAGATACACTCCACTGATTGCTATAAATTTTCTGTCATGTATTTTGTCTAGTAAATGGAGCCACCTATATTTTGTTTGCTGTTGTAATTGCATGAGAAATGGTAGCATGTGATGGTAATGGGGATAGTTCTGCAGCATTGTGTTCCAGTTGTGTGAGTGGTATCAATGAAGTGTGGAGATTTTTTTTGTCAAGCTTTTATTAAGCTGCCAGGTGGCTGCTCATCTTCAGAGCTGCATAGCTTCAGTACACAAACAAGAATTAGTTTAAGTAATTCTTCAATCACAAATTAAATCTACCTATGAATATTGTGTGGAGAAGTGAGAGTGCATGTGTGTACATGTGTGTGCATGTAAATGTGTTTCCCCCGGTCAACACAGATGCAGCCACCAAGGCTAAAAAAGCTGTACATTCCTCTGCTTAATGAATGACCTCCTTTGTCTTATAAGAATGGGTTTGATGAAAACATTTTGTTCCAGACTGTCCTGGATTTGCAGTTGTTTGGAACCTAGATCTGCACCCTCTCATCCCAATGAGTGATGAGAAGCTGGTGTTTAATTCTATGCCATATATAAAATTAACTTTATTTTCATGAGTTGTTCTTGCATGAGCTCCATTTCCAACTGTTGAGCCTTTCACATGCAGCTGTTGGATGCGTTCCATGATCTCTGTTGGCCTTTGCTTGCTCAAGTCTCCAGAGTCACATGGTCCCTGTAACGTTCTGTACTTGAATGATGTTTGTGTACAACCCAATATCTTTCCTTGCCTTTTGTTTTCAGATACAGAGCCGAGGACCTTGGTACTGTTGCTGATATGAAAAAGCCTCTCTATCTTTTCTAGATGCGCAGTATGTGAACTCCAGATTTACCCTCTGATGTCTGATTCTAGCAGTTCATATTAAACATCAATAAGACACTAGGCACATAAAAAGGTCATGGTTCATATCCAAGGAAATTATACTTTACATCTGATGATTAATGGTCTTAAAGGAGATAACTAGCCAACAAACATGTAAGAGGCTTGATGTAGAACAGCAACAAATAACTTCTAGATGGCTTTAAACAGAGGAATGCATCAATTTATAGACGATAAAGCTATCAAGCCAGAGCTAGTAATCCAGAAACATTGGCCAGGCTGGCTGGAAGGATTCTGGAAACTGTAGCCCACAGATGCAACCTTTACCAGCTCTTTTGGTGGTTACTAGTCATCGTGGTGATATACTTCCTCCAAGTTCAGAAATGCTGGGATTACCAGTTGGTGGTGAACACAACCAGGAAGTACTGGTACCTTTGAAACTAACTGTGCAGAAGAAGTTGTTTCACAAGCTTTTGTAGAAGGTAACTTCTTCCACACAGTTAATCTCAAAGGTGCTACAAGATCCCATTGCATACTGATATTCCAGACTAACATGACTATGGATCTTATTGCATGGCCAAAAAAGACATCTTACCTTTTCGAGTTTCAATTCTCTTCCGGGATACATCTGGGTGTTATCATATGTAAGTCACTGCCGATTCTGCCGTGATGCTGCCGGCCAAATACAGCCTGGGTAAGACGTGGGTCCAAGCTGCGTTCAGCTGGTCAATTTTCAAAGTTGTGAAAATTGTCCATCTGAATGCTGTTTGGACCCACATCTTACCTGGGCTGTATTTGGCTGGCGGCATCATGGCAGAATCGGCAGCGACTTACGTATGATAACACCTAGATATATCCCAGAAGAGAATTGACGCAGGAAAAGGTAAGATGCCTTTTTTGACCATGTGATAAGCTCCTATGTCTCTGAATTCTATTACCAGGAAGTGTTATTTTCACCCATGCCTGGTTGTGGGTTTCCTAGAGATGCCTGGCTGATCACTGAAACAGGACTCTAGACTAAATGGACCTTTCTTCTTACATTCTCAACTGGCAAATGTGGGATCCCTCTGTCCATCAAACATCTGCCATACTAGATGCCTTCTTCAGAAATGCAGACAGTTACACTCCTACCATTCTTATAATGTTTTGTACTTCCCTCGCCTTTAAAATCAATAAACCTTTAGGCATATGACCAAATGTCATCCTAATCAGCATGAATTTTTCCTTTAAAGGTTGGATGAATGAAATCCTTCTGTCTCTCACATTCTGCCCAGCCATGATTCTATGATTCTATGTTCTTCCCCTGACAATATGCAATGATGTTCCCTGCAGAATCATCATGATGTAGTTGTTTGAGTATTGAACTAGGAGTCTGGGAAATCAAGGTTTGAAGACCTGTTTAGTCATCAAAACTAGCTTGGTGGCCTACACTCTGAGTCTTTCAGGAAGACAATGGCAAGCCTCCTCTGTAAACCTTATCAAGAAAAAATATATGGTAGGGTTGCGATAAGTTGGAATCAGCTGGAAGGTACACAACAACAACAAGCTAAGAGTTTGTTGTTGTTGGGTGCCTTCAAGTCATTTCTGATTTACGGTGGCCCTAAGGCAAACCTGTCATATTTCTTTTGGCAAAATTTGTTCAGAGGAGGTTTATCATTGCCATCCCCTGAAGCTGAGAGCCCTGCATCAAGGTCACCCAGTGGGTTTCATGGCAGAGTGGGGAATCAAAACCAGGTCTCCAGAGTTGCAGTCCAACATTCAAATCACTACACTACAGCCCTTTTCTAAACCAACCTCTTCTACCCTCTATAAGTAACTGTTCCCTAGTACCTGTTGTCATGATTTTCCCTCTCTTTTCTTTGTCTTTCCATTTTCCTGGCCCCATTTGTTTTATGCCCACTACTTCAATAGCCCATGCCCAGTTGTTCTCATTATTATCTCCTGCTTGATCTTTTTTGCTAAACGTTTTGAAGGTCCCACACCAACAGAGATCCAACCAATCCTGCCCTCTCTATAAGCGGGAATTGGTTCCTCCTATATACTTTGTTTTCTCCTGTTATTTCCGTTCACACGATAGATCCATCTACTTTATTAATAGAGGAAGGATACTTAAAGTGCTGTTTTTTTCTTTCACACCATTGCTAATACCCGAACAGCTCCTAAAAGGGCAGTTATGAAAAAGAACAATAGTTTTTTCACTTGGCATAAGAATCAAGTTTTATTGTTGTCTCAGTGAAGTTTGATGTCACTTGCCCCATCTACCTCGCTGAAAGCACTGGCAATTTTATACAGCATTTTAAAAAGGATTTATGTCATGATTACTTAAAGCATTTAACAGGAGAGGAAATACCCTCCAGATCAGGAACATCACATCTTCAAAGTTAAGGAGAGAAACAGAACAAGCTCATGAGCCAAATACATAATGTACTCTAAACAACAGAGGCAAGGCCATCACCTCCTGAGCTGGTGTAAATCAGCGAAAGTGGCCCTACATCATTAGAAATATGCTGATTCTTCCTCCTCTTCTTTTCCTCCCAAATTGGGGGTCTGTTTCTTTTCAGGAGAGGTGGGCAATGGCAACAGGCCTTGGGCCATTTCTGCCACACAGACTGACAGTAATGCCAACCCCAAAAGGACGAGATTGAAAATCTACTTCTATTTTTCAGAAACTGGGGCATTGGAGGGGGGTAATGTTAAACAATGTGTGTCTGGGGTGAGGAGCTGAAACTTGTTTAAAAAGTAAAATGCTGCTCCTCGAATATTTTAGGAGAGGCAATTCACTCTCCCCCCCCCCCCGCGATAATTGTAGGCATCTGAAGGTACATCCGCACTGCTGAAATAATCCAGGTTGACACCACTTTAACTGCTGTGGCTCAGTGCTATGCAATTCTGGTAACTATAGTTTGTTGTGGCACCAGAGCTCTCTGACAGAGAAAGCTAAATGCCTCACAAAACCATCATTCACAAAATTCCATAGCATGGTGCATTGGCAGTTAATGTGGTGTCAACCTGGATTATTTCTGCAGTGATGTGGGACCTTTAGCCTTCTCAGACATGCCAGACTCTGAATAGAAGGCACTGCCACCCAACAGCAGCCGCTGCTAAATGGGGTGATGCTGCAGTCTCCGGAGGGGTTGTTTAAAGTCTGGCACAGCTTTTGGGTGAGCAAGAAAGGGAGGCGGCACTGTTTCTTGCTCACCCAGCAGTCCCAGCATCTTTACTGCTCCACCAGGTGTACACCCCATCTGGTTTATCATCTGGTGCAGTCCACACTTTTTGCACTCCCCTTGTGATGCCTCTGCATCCAAGACAGCCTGGTGGGTATCTTCATGTTGATGCCCCCCTCTAGTAAGATGGTAGGGCATCAGCACCAGTACTACTAAGATCTGAAGTGGACTGCTGTGTGAGCCACTCACTATTTTTACATTTCCCACAGTCAGAACCTGGAAATGTTTGTTGGATTTATACCCCACCTTTCTCCTGGAATGGGACCCATGGCAGCTTCCAGAAGATTAAAACAAGATTAAATTAATATCTTATTTTACAAAACTTTTAAAAAGAGTTAAATTTCAATATATCCAAACCAAGACTAAAACATTTAAAAACACATTTTAAAATGGAATTACTATTAACAGATAAAAATTGAAAATGTAGCATATCACTTCACACGTACTACTGCTATATACAGCACCCATGGATACTTTATCCATGGCTTTTATTATTCAGGGCTTGGAATTATTAAAAAAAATTATAAATTCCAAAAGGGAAACCTTGATTTTGTCATTTTATATAAGGAACACCATTTTACTACACCATTGTATATAATCAGACTTGAGCATCCATGGATATTGGTATCCATGGGGGGTCCTAGAACCAAACCCCAGCATATATACTTAGGGCCCATAGTAATTTTAAATGCAAAGGTCTGCTATTCCTTTGGACTACAAATCTCAGAATTCCCCCCCCCCCCAACTCACAGATCAATTGCTGGGAGAGTCTGGGAGTTGTAGTTCTCCTCCGAAAGGAACATTTTATGGCTTCCCTCCAACAGAACGACAAGATTTTTGTGAAATCTCATGAAAGGGAAACTTTTAAAAATAGTAAACCCAGCTCCTCCAGACGTTCTGTGTTCCCTATTTAAACTATGCCCACCATTTGGATTTGCTCCTTGTTCTGTTTATACAGACTTTATAGCTATGTAATCATTCCACTCCCTATTTACATGGATGATTCACAGATGGTACAGCAAAAAATGGGCTGTAGGCACATCGATGGCATCAACAATATACTCTTTTAATAAAGCTATGTTTTATTTTTTTTAAAATTCAAATTAAAAATGTGTATAGGGCTGCAGTTATAGCCCTTTGTGAAGGAAAACAGTTCCTTGGGTCCATCTGAAACCTGATGGTGTATGAGAAGCAAGTTTGTGGATGGTCTCTGTCAATTTTCAGATGGAAATAGAGGTAAGGGGCTTCTTCATAGGAGTTTAAAATTTGGTAAGTGACCTCCAGCAGTTTGACAGGTACTGTCTGCAGAGTTGTCTGCAAGACAGAAAATCCTGTGCTCACCTGGAACTGCAGCACAGTTTTCCGGTCGGTAGTGACTCCAATGATGCCCCACATTCACCATGGAGAGATTGAAGCAATCCTGAAGAAAAGGGGAGTCCTGTCATGATCACACATCCTATTTTGTTGTTGTTGTGTGCCTTCAAGTCATTCCCAGCCTATGGCAATCCTAAGGAGAACTTATCATGGGGAGCTGAGAGTGTGTGACTCACCCAAGGTGGCCAATTGGATTTCCATGGCCAATGGGGAACCAAACCCTGGTCTCCAGGGTTATAGTTTGATGCTCAAACCACTACACCACACTGGTTCTCCACATATCCTATAGCGCAGAGTAGTCCTGGCCACACAGCCATGTCCTCGCTGCTGATCTGGATTTTCCAGGCTAATATGGGGTAAAGGGAAGTTCTTTTTCCTCCAGATTTTCAGAGAAAAGCCCTGCATTGACTGTGAATCCCGAGAAATGTTCTGTACCCGGGTCACAGCCACTATACGGTGAGTATGAGGCTTTCTGCCGGTGTAGACAAGCCCTGCACACATATTACACCTGCTAGGGTTAGAATTTGCTTCCCAATTTCTTTGTTTCTGTAGCGTTTATTGCGTTATATCAGAAGAAAGATTAGTAGTAGTATAATTTTTTACAGTTTTTATTACTGATATGAATTGTCAACTCATTTTAGCCTATGCATTATTCCTGTTTGCTGTGTGCTCTCATTATGTGGAAGGATCCAGTATAGAGGGTCATAGAATGGGCTGAGTGTATCGTGACGACCAGTGGATGAGATATCTCCAAGCCCTCCTCTGCTCCACTGCTTTGCTTAGGTCTTGTAAATTCATACCTGTGACCTCCTTAATTGACTCTATCCATTTAGTTTGTGATTTCCCTCTTTTTTCCCCCCCTCCATCTTTCCTAATATTATTGTCTTTTCCAATGAGTCGTGCCTCATTTTCTAATGATGTGGCCAAAGTTTGGCAGCCTCAGTTTGATCTTTTTGACTTTCAGGGAGATTTCAGGCTTGATCCATTCCAGGACCCATTTGTTTGTCTTTTTGGCTGTCTATGGTATGATCAGCCCTCTTCTCAAGCACCACATTTCAAATGAATGGATGAAGTGATTCTTCTTCTTCTTATCCATTTTCTTCACTGTCCAGGTCTCATGGCTATGGGAAATAACTTTAGTGCTTAGTTGTAAATCTTTACTTTTTAGGATTCTGTTTAGTTCTTTCATAGCTATCCTTCCCATCTCTAGTCTTCTTCTGATTTCTTGACTGCAGTTTCTATTCTGCTTGATTGATCCAAGATATGGGAACTGTTTTACTATTTCAATTTCTTCATTGTCTAGGTCCTCTGTGGATATTATTTTTGTTTTCTTTATGTTCATTTTGTTTTCATTATGCCTGCATTTGTACTTTCATCTTTGACCTTCCTTAGTAATTGTTCCAAATCTGTAATGCCTTCTGCTAGTAGTACGGTGTCATCTGCATATCTTAGATAGTAGATATTCCTTCCTCCTATCTTCCCTAAACCTTCTTCTGAGTCTAAACCTGCTCTTCGTATGTTTCTGCATACAAGATAATTTGTAGAATAGGCCTAATCTACTCTACCTCAGAAACAAAAGATTTCAGAAGAAATCTGAAACTGCTCCCCATCTGTAGGAGGAATGCCTTTAAAATAAAGGGGAAATGTTACATTTGTTTGATTTATGCTATTGATATATTGAATGCTCTACACCAGGGGTCTGGTGCGCATGCGACCGCTGCTGTCTCTGGCTCCACCGCCGCCTCCGCTGCTGTCTCTGGCTCCGCCGGTGCCTCCGCCTCCGCCGCTGCGCCCGTTTTCGTCAGCGCAGGATGCGGCCGGCATTTTGGTCTCCACGTTGGCATTTTGGTCTCTCCCGCGCTGACAAAAGTGGGCCCGGTGGTGGTGGCAGCGGCGGCGGAGGAGCCAGAGGCGGCGGCGGCGGCGGCGGCAGCAGGGGTCCGCCTGGGTCGGTAAGGGGACTCGTGGGGGGGCGCGCGCGTCAGTGGAGGGTGTGTGCGCGCGCGCGCACCGCCATTCCCCCCCCCTTGGCCCAGCCGAGACCTGGGCTAGTGGAGACCGGCCCAGGTCTCAAAAAGGTTGCCGGTCCCTGCTCTACACTCTACAAATTTCTTATTAACTTTAAATATTGAGATCCAGTTCTTATCAAAATAAACTTTTACTACTATTAGAAAATTCCAGACATTCAGACCTAGAGAAGTACTTCATACAATGGCTTAAAAACTGAAATTTAATTAAACTGAAATTGAAATTTAAAACTGAAAAGGTTTTTGTTAAGTAAATAGATGAATTGATGATATTAATTTTGCTTATGAATGGAATAAAACAAACACTTAAATGGTAGCATCAATGATCAGTAACATCAAATTCATGCTATGCAAAATGAACCAAAAGCAGCAGTTTTCTGAGAAAAGAAAAGGAAGTTTGCTGATAGGTCTTGAACTTCCAGTTCAGGATATCACCTTAAGTGTAAGTAGCAAGTGTGATTAAGCATGTGAATTTGCACAGCAAAGCAAACATGCACTTTAACTTATAGAATAGTTGTACACATATTTTTTCCATTGACTGTAATTAAATATAAATATATTGTACTTTTTTAACTCTCCATGTGATTTCCATCAGTAGAAACTGGGCTATGCAAAATGAAGGATGGGATGTTGATGAGAAGGATGGGATGTTGATGAAATTAAAAAGATTTTTTTAAATTGTGCATTACAATTTACAGCATCTATCTTCTTGGGCATACAACAGGGATAAGATGAGATGTAGGTGGTGACACCTAAGATATTTTTTCTGTCTGAGGTGAAGAACAAGATGGTATCCCTTTTTTTCACCTGTAGATGCTCACCAGGCTGGCATTTTACAGACTGAGCCTCTCTTATCCAAAATGCTTGAGAACAGAAGTGTTGTGGATTTTGGACAGATTTTAAAATATTTGCATATACATAATGAGATATCTTGGAGATGGAACCCAAGTATAAACATGACATATGTTTCTTATACACCTTATACACATAGCCTAAAGGCAATTTTACACACAATATTTTAAATAATTTTGTGCACAAAGCTACGTTTGTGTACATCGAACTACTAGAAAGCAAAGTGTCAGTGTCTCAGCGATCCATGTGGATAATTTTGGATTTTGGAATATTTTGGATTTTGGAATTTTGGATAAGGGAGACTTAACCTATACCTAATTTCAACAATGATGATGGTACAGCATCCTCTCTACTTTTCTAGCCCTCTAGAGAGAAAAACAGGCCCTTGAGGGCTCTTCCAACTCTAAGATTCCATGATTCTATGAACTATTGATGTAAATTATCAGGGTAACTTAAGGAGTGGAGGACAGAGTGTATGGAGCACTCCTATGAGCCAACAGAACGAAACAACCAGGGATACTCTACCTGTCTATCATCTAACTTGAGGTCACTGTCTCCCTCTGCCTAATGGCAGGACCAGCCATGGATGGGGGATCAACCTATAGCTAAGTTCATCACTTTGAAGGGAGTCAGAATCCATTCATCTTTGTAGATGTATTCATTAATGCATAAGACACAAAATGCATAAGCAAACAAAACACAATGGGAAAATGAAAGTAAAAGAAAAGAACAGTTCCAGGGTGAGGTCTTTAGTTCTGACCCAATATAGCAGGAAGTTGAAATTCAACCTGGTCATTCTACAATACTATTTGTTGTTATTATTTGCCATCAAACTTACTTGCATTTATGGCTGTTGTGTGAATGAGAGACCTCCAGGGATCCTGTGTCATCCTGGGTCTTGCAAATTTAGGGCTGTGGTTTCTTGGATCAAATCAATCCACCTTGATCGAATCAATCTACCAATTTGACTGACCTGGAAACTAAGCCCTACAAGTGTATCACCTCATCATGTTTTAGGGTATCCTGTTTACCTTCTCCCACAGAACTAAGTGAAAGTCATTGAGAATTGAATCCATTCATATTTGTGTTATCCAGATGTTAATTTCAATAGCCACATCTCCAGTTCTATTTCCTAATCATTCTAGGAAGAAAATTCTAGGAAGAAAAAAAAATGTAATCCAGGAATTTGTGTGTATACATTTAAGCATTTCATCACTAATATTTCCCTTGTGTTGTGTATACTTGGATCAGATGCTTAGGAGATTTATTTTCCCCAGGAGCTGAGCAGGAACAAAATAATTTTACCTAATCTGTAGTTTCCATTAGTTTTAATTCATTATTCAAAGACATAGCTGTGTTAGTCTGGATCAGTATGCAAAGGGATTTTGTAGCACCTTTGAGGCAAACTGAGGGAAAGAAGTTGGCTGAATAAGCTTTCATGGATTTAAGTCTTGCATCTGATGAAGTAGAGTAGATTTAAATCCATGAAAGCTTATGCTACCAACTTCTTTCTTTCAGTTAGTCTCAAAGGTGCTATAATATCCTTTTACCCTATGATATTTATTTGCTGCAATATGAAACCAAGCTCAAAAACAGTCACAGACTCAGTGGCATAGTACCCTCTGTGCTTTTCAGTGTTTTCAGGGTACTGTGTATATATGTCATAACAACACAAAGCAGACACATTCTTACCACATCTTGTGAAGGTGGGTAAAGTCTAATTCAGCATGTAAGTTAGCCTAACTGAGTCTACTGTATCATGGTTTTTCCTTCACCCCTTCACCTCCCTTCACTCTTCAACATGGTGGTCATGTTTGGACAATTATCTCTCTACTTATTTAGATAGTCATGTCTCTACTTTCTTTCTATGTGCACACAGTGGCTCTTGCTCTGAGACGATGCATGTCACAAATATGCCCCTGTTTACATCTGTGAAATATTAGGTGCTATCAATCACAACCTAAAGAAGAACTTTAAAATGGAAGCATTGATATTACTTTTTCAAAATGCAATTACTAGCCTTGCACCTTATACACTGGTAAAAGGTAATGCCCTCTGTTACTTGTTACCAACACATTACTTTTTTTTTTTTGCAGGATAAGGTTGCAAAAATCAATTATAAATACCCCCGAAGGCCAGATGTGATCAATTTCCCTCCAGATTATCCAATAACAAAGTTGTAAAGTTATGAGCAATCATTATTGGAGGTGAATGGGCAGGAATCACATTGTTGATTCATTATAACTCTTAAAAGAAAGGACACTTTGTAAAACAACAACAACAACAACATGTTCTTTGAACACTTGAATTCCAAGTTCTGTCCTGGAAGGTGTGTTCTTGACATGGCTCTACTTTCAAAAAATGAGAAGACAATATGTTGACCAGGTCAGGGCAGAAGGCAAGGCTCCCAGTAGAGTTTTTCATGAACTATCCAATCATGAGATTTCACATTCCCTGCCGATAGCAGGGGCCAGTGTTGCATTCTCCTATTCTTTCATTCATTTTATGAGGGTTCCAAGACTGAGCACCCACAATCTAGGGTTAGCTCTCCAGGCTAGATCTAACCTCCAACTGATGAGGTTTCTAATTCAAATTCTAGAAACGTTGCTATCATAATTCAACGCCACACAATCAGGTTTCATAATAAGATCTGACATTGAGGGTGTGACTTCTGGCCATCTGGTGCCCCAGTACTGTGCAGTCTAGGAAATGAATGCCACGTAATAGTGATATATCACCCTCCATTCATAATTTCCTTCAAAAATTGTTATATTTTTTGCTGAATCCCTTTATATGCTAACTGTGAATGCTGAGACTACGCAAGGAGAGAGAAAAGGAAGGAAAGAAAAATTGAAAGAAAGAAAGAACGAACAAAAGAAAGAGAAGAGCAAAGCTGGAATACATATTTATCTTTGCATCAGTTTATTTCATAATTCTGTCAGGTCTGTTTAGTCAAAAGGAAATGAGAAATGCATCACAATGATAAACACATTATGGTACAAAGAAACACACTGCCCCGAGAACCATTTTAACATATAAATGCTTGATGGTAAGGAACACAGCATAACACCTCACCCCCTCAGCAGCTCCTGGTGAAGCTCAAAGTGAAAACCTTTTAATCCCCCATAGGGAGGGAAAGAGACTGAAATGTGAGGCAAAAGAACAGAACAAACAGGTTTCTGTTGTGACAACATGTCTGAGGCTGGCTTCACTAGCTGCTGCCATCCCTCTGTCTCCTACCATCTTCTCTCTCCTTAGCATATCTGCCATTTCTGAGTCTGATCTCAATGTCTTTTTGTTCCTCCTTTCCATTCCAGGTCCCACCAGTTCTTCCTTTTATATCAGAGTTGATCCATGCCTCTAAGTGGCTCTTCTGCCTACTTGGGGTACATCTCAAACTTTTCCCTATCTCCTTCCATGCTCAGACCCACCAACTCTTTCTCTCCTTTCAGAGCTGGACCATGGCCTACCAATGATCAGCTATAATATCACATCTGGGGGAAACTACCCATTTCAAATAGACTCATCAGAGGAATGGAACCAGGGTATGAGAATGATGCTCTAATTCTTCATTCTCACGATCCTTTACTACATTGATAAATGTAATATAAAAAGCAGAGATCCTTTAATAGTTAGTATAATGGCCCCTCTGTATAAGTAGGGGTTCAGTTCCAGATCCCTTTGCTGATGCCACAAAATGTGGACGATTGTGCCCTACATTATTCAGTGATGGCAATGTGGATGCACACACTTCAGCATGTGCATGTTCACATCACCACCATTGAATAATATGGGCCACAGTGATCTGCAGGCTGTCAAATATATGGATCAGAAGCCTGATGGTAGGGAGGGCCTATTGTAGAGGGCAGTTTCTAAGAAAGCAAGAACACTTATTTAAGCTCAAACCCACAAAAACTGACTTGCCTTGTGTATCACCTCTGCTCAGAATGACCTTTTGAAGTTGTGAGGAATGTCCACAGAAGGCTGGACAGAGAGTACAGTACTTTTGATGTTTGAGACAGAAAATACAAATAATCTCCCTAACATAAAGATCATAAAATAAAATGATAAGCCATTTAGTGTCCCTTAATTTCACTCCTAATTTGCCACCTGAGGCAAACACCTCACTTTTCCTTATGACAGAGCAGGACATTGGACCCAGAAGCAGAAACCAGCTGGCACCTTTTTTTATCCTATTTGCAGGTCTTTTTTGGTGGATTTTGTAGCAAGTATTTACCAGTATTTTCCACAAGTAATCTGGGCATTTTCCATTGGGAAAAGAAGATCCATTTCCCCTCAATTCTGCACTCACAAGAGGTTGGCATAAGGCACACACTGGAGTGCAAGACATCCGTGATCAAAGAGTTTGTGTGGCAGCCGCCCCTTTGAAACCCAGGTGTCCAGTTTTGGATCATAGCATTCAAGGGAATCAGAGTCTTCGATGGCATTGTCAATGGTAAGGCAGCGACCACCTGTCACATATAGCTTCTCATTGATTGCTGTGGCCCCATGATGCATCCTTCTTTCCTTCATGTCTGCACACTTCACAAATTTATTGATCTTAGTATCATAAGCAATTACTCGCCTGGTGTATCCTGGGGAGAAAAGTATTATGAATTAGAAAAACAATTCATATCTAGTGCAAAAAGAGCAGCATCAGAGTTACTAATGCCTCTGAAATGAAGGCTGGCTGTAATTACAATGTATTAGTAGTAGTGTGAATCTGGGCGACATGATGCTACTATAGTCACAAGATGGTGTGAAAGTTGCTTCATGTGGCAAACCGGCCCAATTTGAACACAGCATAATGTCCTCTTTTTTGTTTATTTGCAACTTTCAGTCACATGGATAAACTGTCAACAGGACAGGGGTGGTGACTGCATTCCTTTTACTCATCAGCTCCATGGAATTGGAAGGAGTTGTTTTGAAGTTGGCTATACTGTTGCCGTCTTTAATCTTGCAGTGGTAAATGAAATTGTTGTTGTTGTATGCCTTCAAGTCATTTTCAACTTCTGACTACCCTAAGGTGAACCTATCATGGGGTTGACTTGGCAAGATATGTTCAGGTGAAGTTTGCCATTGCCTTCCCCTGAGGCTGAGAGCATGTGACTTGTCCAAGATCACCCACTGGGTTTCATGGCTGAGTGGGAATTGAACCTTAGTCCCCTTGGGGAAATAATTCTCCTTACAAATGGGTTCTATAGCATTCAATCCATCAGCAACATGTGCTGTCAACAGAAGATAGCATGGCCTTCCC
Source organism: Phrynosoma blainvillii (assembly GCA_026167975.1). Taxonomy (NCBI): domain Eukaryota; kingdom Metazoa; phylum Chordata; class Lepidosauria; order Squamata; family Phrynosomatidae; genus Phrynosoma; species Phrynosoma blainvillii. The sequence continues at coordinate 19,570,315 of JANUYF010000004.1, read as the reverse complement.
TATGGTTAGGAAAAACTTCTCAGAATCCAAAGACATCTTCATTCCATGAGAGGCAAAGCCATCATTATAAAGAGCCTTCTGTTGGAGGTTGGCAGGGTTGGACATCAAGGGTGCCCAAGTAGAACTAGGCAATGTAGGCATCTCGGGCAAAGTTCAACAGAGGTTTGTTGGATGTCAAGACCCAAGTAGTCTGCAGATCAGATGAGTGCAAAAGTAGTCCATGACACAGTATAATGTTGCTGATGGCAAGCGTGGTATCAAAGTATATTTCATCACATGAGCAGGTCTGATGCAATGATTAGTCAGATGCTTCAGGTTGGAGTGGAAAGAAAGTAGATGGAGATCTACTGGTAGATTTCCAAGCCTTCTTTAACTGAGGCTGAGAGTGTGTGAGTGGTACAAATACTCACAAGGTCCAGTTTGGGGCCAATTACCAGCTGATACTAGAATTTGGGAAAAAGTTTGTTTTTCTGGTTTTAACTGCCAAATAAGGATTCCTGGGCATTGTAGTGAAAAAGAAAAAAATAATATTTACAAGCTCTGGGTGATGGATAGACAACAGCAGAATATAATGTGTTGGGAGAAAAAAGGGTAAACAGGTGACTGCAATTTATCCTTTCTGCACCTCCTGCTATAGTCTACTTGTTTCTACTGTTAAGATCACATTGATCTAATAAAGATTAAGATACTCTTCCTAAGTCCAAGATAGTAGATATGTGAAGAGTAAGTAGGATTTTGCTAGAGCCAGAATCCTACATCAAGCAGGCAGAGCATAATGCTCCACCTGAACAATTCCTTTCCCCCCCCCTTCCCCTCGGAATCCAGAGCAGCCACATCTTCATAATCAGAATTTTCTCGTCTTCTTCTTCTCTTCCCCACTGGGGCTTGACAGTTGCTGGGAGAAGGTTTTAGATGGCTCCCAAAAGGCTTGAGAATAGTTCCCTATGCCCTGTCTAAAAAGAGACCTGCACATGTGCAAACCACAGTTATGTGGAAGTATGTCAATAACAGGACACTGAGGGTAAATGGGTAAATGGGCCCAACAGTTGGGCAAAATCTAGCTAACCAGATAACATGGGAATCCAGAGGGGGTGGGGAGGCATTTTTCAACATTCGGACGAGTTGCAAATGGATCCAGTTGCTGCAGCAGTTGCCACCATTTCCACTTTCCTACCTAACATGGCTTTATCCCACAGCACACAGGACATAGGGGGAGTTTTTCTGGGTCCTATACTGTTCCTGAAGCTTCTTGTAGGCCCACCACCAGACTTTGTCCTGCTGTCCCCCGAGTCTGTATAACAAAAAGTCTCATAAGTAGCAACACTGGTGCTCCATTCCTGGCTTGCTCCAAATGGTTTGATGGCCCCAAGTGCATGAATCTGATTCTTGACTCCAGTTCCCTCCACTCATTCCTGGTTTTTGTTTTGTTTTGGGTATTTTTGTGCACTTACAGTGCCCAAGTTCAACATGGGTGTAGGTACCTTTGCACTGAGCCAGAGAGCCTTGGCAAAAGATGACAACTGGTAGAACTGGCCAGGTTTTAAAGTCACCTCACCTAACAAAAACCAAACTTCCTCACTCTCTTCTAATGTTGCTTGTCCTGAGATTTATCTCTCCACCAGGACATCCAGAAAACATTTCAGTTAGGCCCGTGAGAGTTGGGAACCCTAAGGTCTTCCAGATACCTTGAAAAATTCTCTCTTTGTTATGTGAGCCAGAATCTCGTCTGGCAGTTACATGCTTGTGACTGTTATGTATTCACGGCCCCTACGTGGCCCCTAATTTAGGAGCCATTTAGGGACCATGAAAGTCTCCCAATCTGCACTTAATGGGCAACAGCTTCTGCAATTGCTGGGGATCTGTTCCTCTGTTGCTCAGGAAGCAACTGGCTGCTATTCCACCCTCCTTGAATGAAAGGGAAACAGACCTCTGTTGATCACAGAGGCTGCTGCCCAGTAAGTAAGGATGGCAGAGGATTGAGCTGGAATTCATTCTGTAGCACCATAACTACATATGTTATACATACCCAAAGATCATACCGGAATCTGGCCACAGCTACTAGCAGTTATTTTATCATGCAACTTGGGACTTAAAAAGGTTGAGAGAGTAGGTGATAACAACAAAAAAACAAGGCACTATCTAATTAAAATCAAGAATCCCATCACTTGGGCCAATAAGCTATTCTTTGTTTTGATGCAAATTCTGCAAGAAAATCTTGGAATACATTGCCTGCTCTTTTTGTTTTTTAGGGGAAAAACACACACACACACACAAATCTGTTTGTTATTATTGTAATTCTTCAGTCCCAGTCACTGATAAGCCAGGAACAAATGGATGATGTTATGGTGTACTTATTTGGTAAATGAAAACTTATAGGCAGTAAATCTTCCCACGTTAAAAGAATGAATTATGTTTGAAATTAGATGAAATGTTTGTGTGCTTTGTTAAATAAACCGAAAAGCTTATGGCTTAAGCTTGTCAGTTGAAATATTGGCACAACGATTCAGAATACGTAAATACATTTGAAGACTTTAAAAGATTTCTCTTTCATCTCCTCTGTCTTCATAGTTTGGGTTGTCTTGCCCTATCCCCATATGAATCAATTTCATCCATTTTTTTATTTTTAATACAAAATTCATAAAAGAAAAGCACACAGATCAAATGCATACTATAATTCATGTCAGTCCTATATATTGATTTCATTATATGGGTTGATTGTACCTGTGAGGGAGTCATGGTTTAGAGATGGTGATAGGGGTGAGGATCCTTAGGCCATGGGGCCAAATCCAGCCCTTCTGGGGGTCTAATCAAGCCTGATGGGAGTAATTTATTTGAGTGAACTTATATGTGGGGTAGGGTTCAGTGTGTAGGATATCATCTTTGAATTTGTGTTTAAAACCAAGATTGAAGCCACCAGCACCCACTACCATTTGAAAGTTAAACCTTAAGCACAGAAGCTTCTACACCTGCACTGCAGAAATAATGCAGTTTGACACTGCTTTAACTGCCATGGCTCAATGCTATGGAACCCTGGGATTTGTATAGTTTGTTGTGGCACCAGAGCTTTCTAATAATAATAATAATAATAATAATAATAATAATAATAATAATAAGTTTTATTTATAACCTGCCCCTCTGCTCGGCAATCGAGGCGGGGTACAGCAAATTAAAAATACAATAAGTAAAACAATTCCTGCCAACCACCTCCCACCCACCCACCCCTCAAAACAAAATTAAACCATTAAAGAGTTAAAATTACAGCCGAGACAAAATACAAGCATTAAATCTATCCAACCAGCAGGCTAGCTGGAGAATAAAATAGAGGATCACCTACAAGAAGTTCCAAATAACAACAACATCAACGTCAAGTCTTCACCGAGCCGAGCCGTTATTCCGGGAAGGCCTGCCGGAAGAGATCCGTCTTAACTGCCTTTTTAAAAGCAGTAAGAGTGGTGATAAGACGGATCTCGTCCGGCAGGCTGTTCCATAACCTGGGAGCGGTCGCGGAAAAGGCCCTCTGGGAGGTCTGTGAAAACCTGGTCTTTATTGGCTGTAACAGGTTCCTCCCAGAGGACCGAAGTGCACGGGGGGGGTTGTATGGGCAGAGGCGGTCCCTATGATAAGATGGACCCAAGCCATGTAGGGCTTTAAAGGTTAAAACCAACACCTTAAGCACAGAAGGCTGACAGAGAAGGCTAAATATCTCACAAACCTACAAATCCCAGAATTCCATAGTATTGAGTAGTCAAAACGGTGTCCAACTGCATACTGGAGTGGCTGTAGAGGAAAGGGTTTTTTCAGCAATGTCATGTAGTGAGGGAGAAATAATTCTAGCCTGGAGTTTCCGTATTGTGAAATTAATTTTAAAACATGTATATAAACATTACCTCCAATGATATAAATCCTGTCACCAATCAGAACTGCTGGTGCACAGACGTTCTTCACCATCCTTGTCTCCATTCGGAACCACATGTTCCTAGACACATGGTATACCTGAGAAATACATAAGACAGTGTGTCGTGGGATTTTTTGTTAGAAGTGCTGAAAAGAACAGATATGGGAGACAGATTTATTGAAAATATAAGGCAAATTTATAATCAACAAAGGGCACACTTGGTGATAAACGGAGATAGGTCAGCAGAATTTAAAGTAAGTAAATAAACCAGGCAGGAATGCCAGTTGTCATCTTTGTTGTTTATTCCTGTGTTAGAAACTTTTATGAACTCAGTAAGATCCAACATAAAAATCAAAGGCACCAAAATTAAAGGACATGAATTTAAAATCAAAGCTTATACCGATGATGTGGTAATTAACCTGGACAATCCATTAGAAAGCATAGAGCAAACAATGCATGAGATTAATATATTTGGTAAATACGCAGGATTTAAATTAGACAAAGACAAAACCTTGATACTAACTAAGAACATAAAAAAGAGTGAAGAAAATGTATTGGAAAACAAATCAAAATGCAAAATAAGAAAGAAAAGAAAATATCTAGGATTATGGTTAACCAACAAAAATATAGATTTATTTGAAAATTATATTAAAACATGGAAAGAAATTCAGAAAGATTTGAGTTAATGGAACAGCCTTAAGCTTTCATTATTGGGGACAATTGCCACAATTAAAATGAATGTGCTACCTAAGCTTATTTTGTTATTTCTTAACATTCCAATCATATACAGAGACAAAATATTCTCAGAGTGGAATAAAGAAATCAGGAAATTCATTTGGAGAAGGAAAAAACCAAGGATAAAATGGGACACATTAATAGACACAAAAAAGGCAGCACATTGCTAGACTTTAATGGTACTACAGTATATAGCAGCGAGTGCATTATGGCTATAAGAGTGTATTAAACTGGATAACACCAAACTGTTAAACCTAGAGGGTCATAATCTATGGTTTGGGTGGCAAGCATATATATGGTATGGCAAAACCAAAATAAATAGAGACTTTAACAACCACATTATTAAAAAAGCACTGTTAAGAATGTGGAATGAGATAAAGAAAAAACAAACAAATTTTATGTTAAACTTACCCTTATGGTTTCCAAGAAGGAAGCCTTTTTTGGCAGTTGGGAAAAAGATTAAAAGATCACTTACAAGGATCTAATTTACAGAACAAGAGAAGGGACGATAGATATAAGACCCAAAGAAGACATTAAAATTTGCAAAATGCAATGGATTAAATACAGGCAAATTAAAGGGAAATTTAATGAGGAATTAAAGAATGAGGATTTTGAGGACAAGGAAAATGAATTTGATAAATTAATATGGGCACAGGATAAAAACAAAATTACTAAAATATATAAAGCATTATTGAATAAAAATTTAGAAACAGAAGAAATAAAAGATACCATGATAAAATGGGCCAAAGATTTGGGACATAATATAGAACTTGAGAAATGGGAAAATGCTAGAAAGAAAACTAATAAATTCATGGCATCGCAGGACTTAAAAGAAAATTATGTCAAAGTAGTAAATAGATCATATTATACCCTGTTTAAACTAAAGAAAAATATAAAAGAATGCATATAAGTAAATGGGAGGCAGAATGGAAATGTTGGGAGATATTATGGGAAGATGTTAATGACTTGAAAATGGATACATATGTTAAGATAGAAGAATGTAGATATGACTTTGTTGGACTTATATATGAATACTTGTGTGTAGACAAAATATTACATTTCATTTCATAAGAAACCAAGTTGAATGACAAAAGAACTTTCAACTGAACTAAGGGGTGTTGCAGACTGCCAGAAATAGTGCAAATTGAGTCCACTTTTAGGGTTAGGGTTAGTGCTAGGGAATCATGGGAATTGTTTTTTTTCTGAGACATTGACCCTTCTCTGTCAGAGAGCTCTGGTGCCACAATAAAATACAGTTCCCATATAGAGAGTCTGTGAACATTTAGAAGGGAATGCCATAATCACTAAAAGTCAACATGGGTTTCTCAAAAACAAGTCATGCCAGACTAATCTGATCTCTCTCTTTTTTTTTTGTTGTTGTTGATAAAATTACCAGCTTGGTAGATGAAGGGAATGGGGTAGACATAGTATATCTTGATTTCAGTAAGGCTTTTGACAAGGTCCCCCGTGATATTCTTGCAAACAAGATAGTAAAATGTGGGCTAGACAATACAACTGTTAGGTGGATTAGTAACTGGTTGACTGATCGAACCCAAAGGGTGCTCAGCAATGGCTCCTCCTCATCCTGGAAAGAAGTGACCAGTGGGGTACCACAGGGTTCTGTCCTAGGCCTAGTGCTATTCAACATCTTTATCAATTATTTGGATGAAGGAACGGGGGCATGCTTCTCAAATTTGCAGATGACACCAAATTAGGAGGAATAGTTAATATCCCAGAAGACAGGATGAAAATTCAAAATGATCTTAATAGATTAGAAAGCTGGGCCAAAGCTAACAAAATGAATTTCAACACAGAGAAATGTAAGGTACTGCACTTAGGGGGAAAAAAATGAAATGCATAGATATAAAATGGGGGACAAGTGGCTAAAACGAGACTACGTGTGAAAGGGATCTAGGAGTCCTAGTAGACCACAAGTTGAACATGAGTCAACAGTGTGATGTCACAGCTAAAAAGGCCAATGCGGTTTTAGGCTGCATTAATAGAAGTATATTATCTAGATCAAGGGAAGTAATAGTGCCACTGTATGCTGCATTGGTCAGGCCCCACCTGGAATACTGTGTCCAGCTCTGGGCACCACAATTCAAAAAGGATGTTGAAAAACTGGAGTGTGTCCAGAGGAGGGCGACTAAAATGGTGAAGGGTCTGGAAACCATGCCCTATGAGGAACGACTTAGGGAACTGGGTATGTTTAGCCTGGAGAAGAGACGGTTAAGAGGGGATATGATAGCTGTGTTTAAATATTTGAAGGAATGTCATATTGAGGAGGGTGCTAGCTTGTTTTCTGCTGCTCCAGACAATAGGACTCCGAACAACGGATGGAAGCTACAGGAAAAGAGATTCCCCCTCAACATTAGGAGGCACTTCCTGACAGCGAGAGCTGTTCAACAATGGAACACATTCCCTCGGAGAGTGGTGGAGTCTCCTTCTTTGGAGGTCTATAAACAGAGGCTGGATGGCCATCTGTCAGGGATTGTGATTTGATTGTGAGTTCCTGCATGGCAGGAGGTTGGCCTGGATGGCCCATGTCTCTTCCAACTCTATGATTCTATGATTGATTGTTAACCTGAAATTTATGTATTACAGAATTCATTTATTTGTTCTACATAGTAGATACATGTAGAACACAGGGGAAAATATCTTAAGATAACTATTAGAAATGTGATAGATAAAGAGAAAATAAAATATATGAATGTCTAAATCTTTCATTGAAGTATGATTAAAAAGGTTTGAATTTGAGAAATTAGAGAATTTATAAAAATACTGTCAGAAGAAAAATGATGTAACCCAGAAAGTGGAAATTTCAAGAAGAGGAGAAGCAGAATAAAATACAGAGAGACCTTTGACAGACAATAATGGAAAGGAAGTCACTAGAATAGAAGTAAGCAAGACCTTCGTCGATTCAAGAAATGCACAATGAAAAAAGGAAGAAAAACCAAGTTTCAATTTTTTAAAATCTCTGTTACTTTATTAATATACTTAAGGCAATTTAAAAGAAAGATAATTATTGTATTTGGGTGGATATTCAATTTTTTTGTTGTTTATCAGAATGTAAACTTGTATAAATAATAAAATAAAAAAGAAATACATAAGATATGATGTGGATTTGGGGATGTGAATGAAATATTTCAATTTCTGTAACAACTGCACTGTCAAAATATTGATTTCTGTTGACCCAGTTAAGGGGATCTATGTACATAAGCAGGTTTAGGCACCTGTATCACTTACTGGACTATGGACGTTATCACACGGGGCCTAAAGCAGCCCCATCCCCGTCGCATCCCTGTCCCATTGCGGTTCCTTTTCAATCCAGAACTTACCGGCATACAGAAAGCAACATCATTCCGGTATCATTCTGGTCGCGGCAAAATGTTAATTCCCAAAGAAACCGGCATTCAAAAGAACAGGGATGATGCCTGGCGATGCCGCAATGGGACGGGGATGCGACGGGGATGCGATGGGGATGGGTGCGACGTCGTGTGAAGACACGGGGAAAGGAAGCGCAATGGGATGGGGATGCGACGGGGATGGGCGGGGTTTCTCTGCAACGTCGTGTGAACACAGGGGAAAAGGAAGCGCAATGGGACGGGGATGCGACGGGGATGGGACTGCTTTAGACCCCGTGTGATTAACTTCCTATGTGAGGTTTAAATCAGATATTCAAATGGTTATCTGAATGTAAATCCAGTTGAAGACACAGCCTACCATAGTGCCTTAATCTGATTTTTATGAACATTGTGGAAGTATGCAAAGGGATCTTGTAGCACCTTTGAGACTAACTGCTACAAGTTCTTTTGCACAGTTAGTCTCAAAGCTTCTACAAGATCTCTTTGCAGATGGATATTCAAGGCTAACACAGCTATGTCTCTGAATTCTACCCCCATTGTGGATGTAGTCACACATCACAGTAAACCATAGTTTTGTTAACCAGAGTTTGTTGTTGAAATCATTCATTACATAGCAAATGACCAAACAAATCAAGACTTGTCTTCTCCATTTCCAGTTTGTTTCTCTTTTATTTCCTATGTCAGGTCCTGCTACAGGATGAGCAGCTGATGAAACAAGCCTGGAACATGCCATAGTTTAAACGAACCAGATTTTGTAACAAACCATGAGTTCATATCGATTTGTAGTTTGGTGGAGCAAACTACACCAGAGCTCACTGACAGTGAAGTTTAATTATCTCACAAATATATCCCTGGAATATGTCCCTGGAAACAACTAACTCTGTGGTTTCCCCCCCCCCCCCCTTGATTTCCTTTCTATATAAAAAGTCATTGGATGAAAGAACGTCTGATTATTAGAATATTTAGCAATATCGTTCTGTTATATGAAACATAATTTTTCCATGAATATTTTATTGTTTAAGAGTGTCAGATCCAAAACTCTGGATGTCTTTATTCTTTTTGCCTTTCTGCTTCTGAGTTTTATATCTATTCTTTCCAAAATCCAGCCAATCATGAGAGTACTCCCCCCCCCCCCCCCGTCAACTAAGGTTTTGTTTCCTGAGTTAAAACCTGTCACTTGCCTGTGAAATCTTACAACAGTCTTGCTTCCTTGGTTGGCTTTCTGACCTTTGCTGAACATTTTATTTTTCTGCTTCCTAGGCTACATTGCTTGACTTCTGTACCCTATTTAAAGTGCTGACCTATAAACTACTGTATATACTTGCCTATAAGTCGACCTCATGTACAAGTCGAGGGCAGGTTTTGGGGCTGAAATTATGGATTTTGTTATGACCCATGGATAAGTCAAGGATAAAATGTAGGGGCATATAACAAAGGATGTAAAGGACAAGTTTACCTTCTAAACTTGATTCCTCCTGGCGTTCATTTGAGGTGAAGCACCACAGGGGTGCCACCACTGCCATTTTCCCACCCAAGCATACATAAAGGCCATAAGTGGCACCATGATGGAAAGAGAAGAGGGTTGGTGCTTGTTTTAGGTGCTTCTAGGATGGACTAAGCTCTTACCTTTCGCCACTCTGCTCAGAGAAGGGGAAGAGTTAAAATACAGTACTTACATTGACCTGTGGATAAGTCAACTCAGCCTTTGTGGGTCACTTTTTTGACTAAAATATCTAGACCTATAACTGAGTATATACAATATATGGCCAAAACTGATCAACACAAACTCAAACAACAACAGTAACTGTTCATTTTATGAGTGAGTATATATACCTTCAAATTGCCTATTGACTTATGATGATCCCATGAATTTCATACGGTTTTCACAGGTAAGGAATATGCACAGGTATTTTTTGCCAGTTCCTTCCTCTGAAATATAGCCCACAGCATCTGGTATTCATTGGCAGTCTCCCATCCAAGTACTAATCAGGGTTGACCCTGTTTAGATTCGAAGATCAGATGGGATCTGGTGCATTTATGGTATTTAGGTCCTAACTACTCTATGCCAGTTGTGTGTTTCTGGGCTTGTAAAACTGTAACGATATAAATCTGTCCTCCATTTTGGCATTTTGTTTGGTTATAAGGTATGTAAAATGTTAGAACTGCCATACATTAAAACCAAACAAAATGCTTACTCCTTCATAGCCTTACAACCCCAAAACACACAATCAGCCTGTGTGTGAGAGAAAGAGAAAGAGAGAGAGAGAGAGAGAGAGAGATGGTGAAAATTGGGACTAACCTGTATTAATCGGACAGGATTTTGCATCATGTCCTCCCCTCCAAAGAGGTAGATTCTTTGGTCTTTGGCAGACACAGCAGGATGAAGAACAGCAACTGGCATGTTTGCCACATGCTCCCAAACATTGTAGATACTGTCATACCTTTCCATGGAATTTAAGATTTCTTGGTTTTCTCCAATGCCTCCAATGGCAAAGATAAAATTTTTATAGGCAACGCTCCTGTGAGAATAGCGTGGAGCTAGCATGGGTTCTATCAGCCTCCACTGGTTAAGTTTGAGTGAGAAAATATAGACATGGTCACTGACTTGGTTCTTCCCATTCCCTATGGAAATGCCTCCAAGGAGATAAATATTGCTGTGCAGGCTCACTGCGGAGGCCTTGTAGAGACGTGATGGGTATTTGGCAAGACTCAACCATTGGTTTGTCTTCTCATCATACAGCAAGACATCTCTTGTTGTCTGTTGATTGTCTTTGCGGCCACCAACCAAGAGAAGGAATTCCTGATATGAATATCGCCGAGGAACATGCCACATGGGCTTGACACCAGGAGCACTGACACTATACAAAGAAAACATCTGCCTATTTGCCAGTTCTAGCATACTTCTACAAGCAGGAGATGACTGAATGAGAGAGTCATTGGCAATGAAATGGAAGAAAAAAGTTGGATGGACATACTGAAGCCTTACCTTCTTGAACAAGTCTTGAATATAGTTTTGTCTTGCTTGGAGGTCATGCCTTACCCAAGTCATGAGGGCCTCAAAAACCTGTTCCTCCTCTCCACACAGCTCATCATCTCCAAGATAGTCTATCAACTCCAAGAGACATAGTTCTTTCAGGTCTTCAGAAGTGGCTACCTCAGGGAAATATTTCAGAGCCACTGCTTTGGCTTTCTTGTTGAGTTTCTCACAGTGCAAGATTTCTGAGATCCTAATCAAGCTGAGACAGTTATCTGGGGTAAGCTGGTCCTGAAGGTAGGATGAACAGGCCTCAAATAGTTTTGTGTACTGGAGCATGGAAGCAGTCTCCATTAAATACAAAATATTTTCTGCGGTAAGGACTATTTCTCCTGTGTAGACATAAAGGATAATACAATGGAGAATGCTTGAGTTAACACCGTGGAGGTTGACTTTTTCCTGATGGCTCTCTCTAAAATTGTTACAAAACATGGCCTTGAAGTATGGGCTGCTTGAGGCAAGAACGTTCCTGTGGCAAGGAATTTCAATGTCGCTTGTACAGAGAACAACATCGGTTAGAATTTTGTTTTGCCGTAAGACATTTAGTTGCTTTAGCAGTTCGTTGGAGAAATCCTGGTCTCTGAAGAGGAGGTCTTGTGAGGACTTCTCTTCCATAGCAGAACCAAAATGATGTCAATAGCAGCCAAGTATGAATTCTCAGTAGTGTTTTTTTTCTCTTCAAAATACTTGACTGGAAGGATGACAATTTAACGGTCTTTTAAAATATTGTCCATTTAGCACAAAAATGGGAAAACTAGTTATGCACAGCAACGAGAGACCAAACATATGAAGAAAAAGGCATGCAACATGTTATTTGATAAAATAAGCCAAGTACTAGGTTGGACGTCTGAGGATACCCATACATGACAGCCTGATCAATAAAATATAGAGCTTTAAAAAACCCCACATTCAAAATAGTTGTTGCAAAGGAATCATGGTGATTACTGGCCTGAACCCAGAGCAAACAATTTATTCATGATAAACATCTCTGAGGCATGCATGTTAGCCTTTCTGTCAAAGTACTTAAAGTTTAATATCTTCTGTCTCATTCCCCTCCCCTCTATTTAGTCATTCCCAAAGAATGTAATTCTGGCAAGGACAAACAAAACTACATGGGTCTAGAAATCTGTCGGGGGGAGGAAATGGCATATCTGTTTACTCTGCTTTTGCTTTCGTATCAGCTGATAACAAGAGTTATAGAATTTCCCCCTCCTTTGCTTTCTGCAAACATCTGGTAAAGAGTTACCCTCAACTCCATTGCACTCCATACCCAACCAGCACATTCTTGAAAAAATACACCAAATGCCTTATTCTTTTTTTTTTTTTTAAAGAGCAATACTTTTAAGTTTTAATTTTTGTAGAAGAAAACACACACACATATATTAAAAATATCTCTGCCACTCTTGAGAAAGAGGGACAGCTGGTAGCTGGATTTATATCCCACTGCCTTATGCAAATTAAACAGTCTATACTGCAGATCTTGAATAGCTGGCTAGAGACTTAAATGCAGTGGTAATAATAAGAACAATAATAACAACAATGATAATGATGATAATAACAGGCAATGCTGGCTCCCAGATCTAATTGCACACATTTACAGTGAAAATTGTGACTGATAATGTTTACCTTCCCTGCCTTCAGTCCTTCCCTGCCTTCAGTCGCTTTGGCTTGTTTATTCTCTGCTGAGACTTTCCATGGCTAGATCATGAATAAGGAGACTTAAAAAAAAAAAAAAATTAAAAAGAAAGAAAAAATAAAAGCTATTAAAGCCCTCAAGATTGTGCGTTCTCTGATGAAAGATTCATTGGGGGCAATTTCTGGATTTGTTTAGTGTCAAGGTACTGTCACGGCTCTCTGAAGGTTAGTTAACAAGGTATTGCAGCAAGGCACTGTATACATTCCTGGACTAAGAATAGTTATCCATGTACTTTTCACAGTGTTGTCACATGTGACTTTCCAGTTGCCTGCTGCAACAACGAGGTGAACTGAACACTACGCTACTGAGCATGCCCAAGGAGTGTTTTTCTGGCAAATGTTTACATACGAAAATAGACGTGAAGATGAAGGATGGGGCACTTACAAAAGCCCTGTCTCAAAACAGCTACGGGGCCTGAAATGAACCAGTAATTCTAGAAGCTTGTAAACAGTCTAAAACTTCCAGAAGCTTCTTCCTTTGTCCATTCAACTTAATTAAACTTTGAATTATGATGTATTCTGTCTGGTGGGCATGGGTATGCATGCGTATGTATTTAAAGTAGACTCCCATGCTACTGAAAGCGTTGGAATTTCCTTAAAAACTGGAGTGAGGACCTTGTTATGGTAGAACAGAGTTACCATACATCTTTCTTTTCCCAGACATGCCCTCTTTTTCAGAACTGAAAAGCTTATATAGTAGGGGCATTTAAGTGAGAGTCATCATTGCAGTTGGTGGTTTGAAGTAATCACTTGGGAAATGAGTTCCTCACTGGCTTTTCACAGTATGGTAACACAGTGGCAGAATATAGTGAAGAATTTGTTGTTGTTGCATGCGTTCAAGTCGTTCCTGACTTACAGCAATCCTAAGGCTATTATGGAGTTTTCTTGGCAAGGTTTGTTCAGAGGAGATTTGCCATGGCCTTCCCCTGAGGCTGAGAAAGGGTGACTGCCCAAGATCACCCAGTGGGTTTCATGGCAGAGCAGGGAATTGAACCCTGGTCTCCACTCAACACTCAACCACTATGCCATGCTGGCTCTCGACTTCCTATTATTCTGTCTTTCCAACATACAATGTACACAGTAAAAGTCATACTGGCACATGTGGCATGGGACTTGTACAACCATGGCCAGGGTGAGTAACATTTCCTATAACTGTAGTGTACCTCTTTCTGGGTTCTATGAAGCCAACTATAATTGAATATTGCAAACACAATCACAATTTAAGTGTTTTAATATGTTTTGAGCAACAATACAACAGATTATAAATTAAACTTAACATATATACATGAGCTGCTCAGTCAGGGTTTCGACTGACTCTCCATTAAGTTATATTGCCTTCTTTTACAACCTGTTAAAACAATCTTTTTACAACCTTTTACTACACTTTTTAAAACCTCTTCTAATAGTCTTACAATTCATCTTGGGGAAGAACAAAACCTGATGAGAGTCTGAAGATAGAAAGAAGAGTATGTCTAGGAGGAGGAAGAAGAGCAGAAAAATAAGGATTAAGAGAATCTGTTTTGCTAGTTCCATGCTTCCAATGAAGTGCCAGTGCTGGACTTGTCTGTAAGACTTTTCTGCAGCTCAGTGGTATTGCAATTTTGGATGCAACCTTAAATCCCTAAATAAAAGATACAACAGAGATGCAAATGCAATATAGAAATCCCACTATAAAGAATTTATCTTTCAATTCCCTCCTAAATACATAACTAAAAATCCTGCTACATTATTCAAAGGGAAAATGTCTTACTCCTTATCCCTGCAACTGTACCTTCTCCCCAACTCCAGCTCTCCCTCTGTTTCTGAACTAAGTACAGCCTCTGCTTTGGGATTTCCCTACCCACCAGATCAAACCAATAATTTATAGGAATTAGAGTAGAACAGTTAGGCCTCATTCTCACATTCTTGTATTATCTCTTGATTAGTCCACTCTTGATAACTGATAGGCAACTCAACATGTGCAACTGACTTGGCTAAAGAGTATGTATTGGAGTTGATATTAGAGTTCTGTCTGTTGTAGTATATTTTGTAATATTCGATCAGTACATTCCTGAAAGAGCCAGGACAGCGTAGTGGTTTGTGTATTGGAGATAGGGTTCAGTTCCCTGCTCAGCCATGGCAACTGGGTGACCTTGGACAAATCATACTCTCTTGGGTTCAGAGACTGGCAAAGGCAAACCCCTCTGAACAAATCTTGGCAAAAACCACACACAAAACAAACCCTGGGATAGGTTCACCTTAGGGTTACCATAAGGTAGAAATGACTTGAAGGCATACAGCAACATGCATATAAGTCACCATCAAATAATGAACACATATGTGTGAGCCAGCCCTTTCTCCCTTCTTTAGAACTTATTGTTATTGAGCTGGAGCTATGCTACCAGCAGAAGTAATCAAGATTTTGGGATATAAGGTAGCCCTACTATCTATCTATCTATCTATCTATCTATCTATCTATTTATCTATCACCATTTCTCCTGGAAAGGGACCCAAAGTGGCTCACAGATAAGTGGAAGACAGTAGTCTTGTGTTTAAGTGCTGTCCAGTCTAACTCCAATTTAAATGTAAAGAGCTATATGAATGGAGAGCAGAGGCCTTCACATTTTCCATCTACACTTGATGCATGCCTGCTTTGTATTTTTAGGCTTTGAGGATCAGGTATGTCCTTTGGACAATCAAACAGATAGATCTGCAAATGCAAGCTACCTTTTTGTGTCTTTTGTGCATCATTAAACACATGCTTATAAATAGTAACTTGATTATTCTTCTGTGGCAAGTGAGTAGTCCCCAAGGAAAACAAATACCTGAAAGAAAAATGACATATAGTAGATGTACTGCAAACGATGTGCACACAGGATGACCAGATGTCATAAGTGCAAAGGAGGACAAAGCACCATAAAATATAGGACATTCAAGAAAAATGTAGGGCATTACAAAATATTATGTACCCAACCATATTTTTCTGATGAACTTATCTACATTACAATGCCTTGTTGGCTTGCAATAAACTTATAGAACTCTTCTTAATCATGCTTAAAATAGAGAACATTTTGGAATTCTTCCTGGACAGAAGCTTGAAATGTAGGACATATCCTGAAAAAAGGACAACATCTGGTTACCCTGTGTGCACAGGAATAGGCAAGATATTTAAAAAATAACAACACTGTGGGACAGTAACATCGGTAATCTTATTTATAAGGCTACATGAATATATAAATGCATTAAAGGAAATCATCCCATGTAGTATATAACTGCATGCATACATGCACGCAGTATATAATTGATCAGAATGGGGACTTAGGAATGGGGAGGGCAGCTATGAAAGAATTAGAAAAGATCCTAAAATATAAATGTATACAACTGAGCACGAAAGTTAGAACCATAAAGCCACTATTTTCCCTATTACACCACACCACACACACTCTGTAGCTGGAGGAGGGCCGGATCAGATGTCACCCCTCCTCTGAGGTGTTATCCGGTGCAGTCCGTACCCCCTGCACCACCGTAATGATACCATTGCCATGAGGCCCATCAACAAAAACAAGGTACAAAACTGTCTCAGGAAGACAGACAAAGTGCTCCTCCAGACTGGCCCAGGCTTAGGAGCTTAAAGACACATAACAACAAATAGCTGAGCTAATCAGGGTTTTAAAATATTCCTATGGCAATTCGTCCTGTCCCATTTTTATCTCCTGAAATTTAAATACTAGCTTCAATTTTTTTATACCCATTGTTGGGCTGGGTTGTGGTTGTTTTCCCCCCCCGTCCCAGGAATTTCAATACAATCTGGTGTGAATTTCACACATTTTTGTCATTGTCCTCATTAGATAATTTCACATGTTCATCCACTGTCCTCAGTGAGAGTATATATACCATTTTATAGCATGCCACTAAAGTGTCATACAGTGGGCCCTTGGTATCTGCTGGGGTTTGGTTCAAGAACCCCCTGTGAATACCATAATCCATGCATGCTCAAGTCCCCTTAAATACAATGACATAGTAAAATAGTGTCCCTTGTATAAAATGGCAAAATCAAGGTTTGATTTCTGGAATTTATCTTTTTGACAAAATATTTTCAAGTGGTGGATAGTTGAATCTGTGGGTAAAAAATCAGTGGATATGAAGGGGGCAACTGTAGTTTAGTATCACATAACCATTATGACTATACAAAAAAACTTTAAAAAATTAAACAGAAATAATGTGCAAGACGGGAAATGTAGATACAAGGGTAGGATCATATGGGGGAGATGGTGAGTTCATGAAAGGAATGGTAGGAATGGAGGGAACCCATGCCAGCACCAGAGTTGAACAGCATGTCATGTGGGAGTAACATGCAAATCAGGCATAAGATTGAAACCAGCTACAAAGAGCAATAAACAAGGGTTAAAGCCCTGGCATATTTAGGGTACAACTGGCTGCAGGACTGAAAACAACCATTACAAGGCATTGCAATGCATGAAATTCCAAAACAGAATGTTCTGACATTTACCAGAACTATTGCAGTGCAACTCAGAATGTGGTGCAGTCTCCTTCTTTGGAGGTTTTTAAATCGAAGCTGGATTGCCATCTGTCAGGAGTGCTTTGATTGTATCATGGTGCTTTGATTCATATTGGTTCATATCGTGCTTTGATTGTATGCATGTGTCAGGGACAGCCAGGTGGAGGACTTAGAGGACTCTGAGGGGGAGGATGTGGGGCCAGATCCTAGCTTGGTGTTCCCAGCCCCCATAGACCTAGCTGAACCTGGACCTAGCTGTGTGGAGCCCATTGAGCAACAGCCTAGCCTTCCTCCTCAGCAGCCTAGCCTTCCTCCAGCAGAAAGCCTTTCCCCAGCAGAGGTTGCAGGCCAGGAAGAAGCAGAGGAGCAAGAGATTGAAATCCCTACCTTTGCTCAGAGGAGAACAGATAGGGAGGGGCTGCGGCGTTCTCGAAGGTTAGCTGAGAAACGCGCAGCTAAAGAGAAACACCTGGGAGAGAGAAGCTGAGGCTAGATAAGCAGCTGGGAAAAGCCAAGCTCTCCGTCAAGGCTTATCTTGGATTCCCCAGTGAAAGTTCTTGGCTCTCGGCTTGACTTTAGACTGGTTATATCCTGTGACCTGGACCTTGGATTGCTCTCTGACCTGCCTTTCGGAACTCTGGACTTGTTGGTTGCCTGCTGCAAACAAACAGTGGTACGTCACTTGCACTGGGTTGTTGTCTTGGAATAGGCCCTGTCTTTATCAGCCACGTGTTGGCAGCTTTCCTGGACAGCATGGCAGGGAGTTGGACTAGATGGGCTTTGTGGTTTCTTCCAACTCTATAATCCTATGCTTCTAGGTATCTCTGAGTATATGCTCAGTCCAAGAATCTTCTTTCAATACCAGAAATTAAGCTTGCATTCCAGTCTCCTCACAGACAAATCTTGTTCTCTTTCCCCCACCCCAGCTTTCTTGATTTCATCAGCCTAATTTAGGAGAAAAGTTACATTTTGTTATTAAACCACTGGGAATAATGAGCCCTAGCTGATATGTTAAAGGAGGCTTGGAAATCTACCAGTAGATCTCCATCTACTTTCTTTCCACTCCAACCTGAAGCATCTGACTAATCATTGCATCAGACCTGCTCATGTGATGAAATATACTTTGATACCACACTTGCCATCAGCAACATTATACTGTGTCATGGACTACTTTTGCACTCATCTGATCTGCAGACTACTTGGGTCTTGACATCCAACAAACCTCTGTTGAACTTTGCCCCAGATGCCTACATTGCCTAGTTCTACTTGGGCACCCTTGATGTCCAACTCTGCCAACCTCCAACAGAAGGCTATTTATAATGATGGCTTTGCCTCTCATGGAATGAAGATGTCTTTGGATTCTGAGAAGTTTTTCCTAACCATAGGGAAGGCCATGCTATCTTCTGTTGACAGCACATGTTGCTGATGGATTGAATGCTATAGAACCCATTTGTAAGGAGATTTCCCCCCACAAGGGGACTAGGGTTAAATTCCCACTCAGCCATGAAACCCAGTGGGTGATCTTGGACAAGTCACATTCTCTCAGTCGCAAGGGAAGGCAATGGCAAACTTCACCTGAACATATCTTGCCAAGTTGCCCCATAATAGGTTCCCCTTAGGGTAGTCAGAAGTTGGAAATGACTTGAAGGTCCACAACACCACACCACACCACAATGTTTTGTAATGACAGCCAGCATGATTTGAGCCTTGGACTACAACCTTGGAGACCAGTGTTCGGATCTCTTGTTGTGGAAACCCACTAGGTGACCTTGGACAAGTCATATTTTCTCAGCCTCAGAGGGAGAGGGCACAGGCAAACCCCCTCTGAACAAACCTTGATGGGTTCAAACCTGTGATGGGTTCACTTAGGGTTGCCATAAGTCAGAAATGACTTGAAGGCACAAATAATAACATGACTGGTAAGGAAAATGTGAAACCATATTTAAAAGCTGTTCGACATTGAAGCACACTACCTTGGAGTGTGGTAGAGTCTCCTTTTTTGAAGGTTTTTAAACAGAGGCTGGATGGCCATCTGTCAGGGTGCTTTGGCTGTGTCTTCCTGCATGGCAAGGGGTTGGACTGGATGGCCCTTGAGGTCTCTTCCATCTCTATGATTCTATGATTATGTGGAACAAGACAAAGAGAAGCTATTCCACAAAATACTTCCAAATAAACTGAAAGACCATGAATTCACAGGAATGTTGATATGGACCCCTGATTCTCGCTTGACTGCCTTCTTTCTTGGGACAAGACACTGTTTCCAGTCCTTGCATAACATCCTTAGGATCCTTTTTGTTGTTCCACTGTTGGACCCATGTGGGATGGCACACATGTGATTCTGCCAAGTTCAATAATGGAACAAGGGGAAGGATAACTTCTCTCTCATTTCCACTCCTCAAACAGAATTATATGCCATGATATATTATTACCATTGCTTTCCCACTTCATATTGCAATATCGCTTAAATTATTGCAAATAGTAAGTACATTGGACAGTTGCATTACACTTATTCATGCAAAGGACAATGGATTCCTATGGAAAATCTGTCTCTTATTGGGTTCTTTCTGGACTGCCTGCCCCATGCTGAACTCTGTCCTTTTTGCACCTATTGAAGCTCATTTAGGGATGTATACTGTACAGTTGTTCAAAAATTTCATCTGTTGGGAGTACTTTGATTGTGGTTTCTTGCATGGCAGGGAGTTGGACTGCATGGCCCTTGTGGTCTCTTCCAACTCCATGATTCTGTGATTCAAGCTGTCTATTGGTTTATGGTGACTCCATGAGTTTAATAACATTTTCTGAGGCAAGGAATATTCAGAAGTGGTTTTCCATTGCCTTCCTCTGAATGAAGCCTACAGCATCTAATATTTCTTGGTGGTTTCCTATCCAAATATAAACATGGCCTGATCCTGCTTATTATCCATGATCAGATGGGATCTTGTATCTTCAGGGTATTGAGGTATTATAGCTGCTGTTTATAGTTAATGATTGTCATGCATGAAGATCTAGACCAGTGATTCCCAAACTCTGGCCTTCCATATGTTTTGGACTTCTCTCCCCAGAAACTCAGCCCACTGGCCAAGATGACTGAGGCTCTTGGGAGCTTAAAAGTCCAAAACACCTGAAAGACCTGAGTTTGAGAATCACTGATCTAGACCAAGAGTAGGTAACCTTGCTTCTCTAGATGTCACTGGACATAGATTGCAACTCCTTGTAGTCCTAGCCAGCATAGCCAGTGGTGAGGAATGCTGGACGGTGCAGCCGATGGCATCTGAAGAGTCACACTTCGCTTGTCTAGAATCAGTGGTGCATACTCTGCAGAACAAGATGTGTGCAAGCAAACATATCTGGGGGCTGTCTTATTAAAATATAATAGTAAGTGTAATAGCATAGAGGTGATCACTAAGAATCCAGTGATTGAGAAGTAGAATCTAGTAATTCTTGCTAAAGCAGAAATTCAGTTAAGTCCAAGCAGAACTTCATATTGCACCTCACCCAATTTTCTCCTGGGGAGAACTCAAGAGGCAAACCTATTCCTGGATACAATTCTCGCTCAGCCATGAAACATCCTGGGTGGCCAAAGGAAAGTAATTTTCAGCTGAGACCTTCTGACAGGAATGCTGATAAAATGAGGAAAAGCTGTATGTTGCAAAACTTTGGAATTAGGGCAGGAAAGGAAATCTAAATAAATGACTAAAATAAATAAACCCACCTGGATATAATACTCTTCCAGTTGTCTCTTTACAAATTAGATGATTTTTTAAAAGCCTGTAATCCAGTAAATGTTAAGGTTTTTTTTAAGTTCCAAAAATATTTGAGTTAGGAAAGTATTGGCCAACAACTCTTGGGCCATGGGCAGCAATAGAAGGTGGTCTATGAGCTGGGAGCCAGCAACTATGGGATAAGCCAAGAGGGCCATCCTTGTCATTAGACAGAATGAGGCAGCTGCCTCAGGCAACAGGTTAATTGTGAAAAGGCAATACACTTTGGCTTTATTCTATTTTTACTCCATGGATGGAGAGATTTTCTGCTTCATGTATTGAAATAACGTTTCCATGCTCTATGTCCCACACATCTTACGGGAGCCAAGACCTGAGATGTTAGGGCCAAAACCTTAGATCTAGGGAATGACCTCTTTTTATGTCCTGGAAAGCAAGTCTAAGGATGCTTCTACTGTTGCGCTGTGTTCTTCATTCCCTCTTAACTCTGCCTCTCTGCCATATGCCCTATCCAGCAAGTCTTTTTTTAAAAAAATTACTTTCTTTTTCACCTTTTCATGCAATTCCAGAGCTCTGCTACTCTGATTTAAGGTTGTTTTTTTTTAAAGAAAAGAAATAGGGGGGAAATGTAGGAAGATTTTTGCATTCTCTTTCCCCCTCCTTAGATAGATAGGGATTTCCTGCATGCAACCCCCTTCTCTCATTCAAACTAACCATGTGATTTAGATCATTCCCACTTTGGGAATAACATACACTCTCTCAAAAGATTTTCAACTGAACTGCATGTTTTCCATCTTCCTCCTCTCTCAATTTTCTTTGGAAAGATGATGAGATAAAGATTTCTTTTCTACCTGAACTATTCACTAACTGGATTAGGATATAGCTTTTATGTAAATATAGATTAAAGCCATTAGTAAACTTTTGTTTGAACTACAAACTACTTGTGTTGTTTTTGGAGTCAGTCTCAATTCTTGGGGAAGCATTTCTGCTACTCTGCTGATTTAAAGCTAGACCCTAACAGGCTTGGCTTTGACATTTTTGATATTTAAATATTTTTCTTTCCTTTACAAAGGCTGAAGTCTTAGGAAATTTAAATTACCCTACAGAAAAAGGCAACCAGGCTGCTTGGGAATAGTGTGGGAAAAGGGGGAAGGAATACTGAAACCATGTGACTGGCAATAATGCAGCTGCCCCAGCAGTTACATTTTGCACCTGAGGACTAGCACAACTGTGAGTTCATTGACAGGTTTCCCCCATCAATGAAAAGGGATGCCCTAACCATGCTTTGGGGACACATAAGCTACAGGATGGAGGTATTGTCATGCTATAAGTATCACCAAAGCTGCTTTCCCCCATGCTGTAGACATGGTCTAAAAGCCATGTGTAGTAATCTCCTTAATTACATATATGTAACTAGTGGGGGTTGCAGACTGCCAGAAATAGTGCAAATTGAGTCCACTTTTAGGGTTAGGGTTAGGGTTAGGGTTAGGGAATCATGGGAACTGTATTTTATTGTGGCACCAGAACTCTCTGACAGAGAAGGCTCAATGTCTCAGAAAAAAACAAAACACAATTCCCATGATTCCCTAGCACTAACCCTAACCCTAAAAGTGGACTCAATTTGCACTATTTCTGGCAGTCTGCAACCCCCCCTAAGTAACATCTCCTGGCTCAACCCCTGCACCAAGTTCACCTTAACAGCCACCAGACTTATCAGGAGAAGGCGGTCTGTTCAGCTAACAAATGAGATGCAGTGAGGATTATTTTTCCAGCCCCCTTTCACCAGCAAGTGAGGCTATCACAAACAATTGTGGTGAGATCCTGTGTCTGATTGTGGCAGCCTTGCTCACTGGAGAAAGGGAGTGGAAATATCATCATCTTTGCACCCTGATCAGAAGCTGAACAGACCTCCTTCACCCAATGCAGGTGCTGGCTCTTAAGGTAGGCTGGAAGATTGTGACAGTAGTGCCCCAATCATGACTACATAGTTTTATTGAATAGTGAACAATTATTGGTCATAGCTAGGTTACAAATCTGTAACTGCAATACAATACAGAATATCAATCACTTAGTTTAAAAAATGAAGAAACTATAAACATCATTCAAGAAAGTTCTCCTGCCCTGAGATTCATCCCCCCAAGGACTGGGGAAACAAGTAAGTTTTTATAACTTATTATAAGGGAGGGGGTTATACCCCAGGTTTGGTGCTGAATGTCATCCGAACTATTCACAACAGACTTGGGATTTGGGCTGTGCATCATCCAGACTCTCCACTGAGAGGGTCGATGGAGGATATTTTATTTGGCCTTTGCAGATGGGGGCTACATTTCCCTTCTGGTAAGCAATTTATTTCTTTATTTAACTTAAATCTTGATTTTCCCCAAGATACGGACTAAGAGTAGCCATGCGACATTTGGGACCTTTTGGCATATATGGCAGCAACATTAAATATGGTGGCTGATGCATCATCAGTCCAGACTCACAGGAAATCAAAATGGTTGCTTATCACTGCCTCCAGGTCATACTGTGGTCAGAGATCCAGGGCAGGAGTAGGCATTGATGGGCCTTAATGAAGTGGTGGGGGTCCTCAGTTGCTTAGCACTGAGATAACCACTGGATTTCTCAACTTTAAATCCTGGGCTATTACTTGTAGGGGTATGAACCCCTACTGGCATTCTGAGCCTCAGTTGTCTCATTGCCAATAAACTTGATTGAATTATGTTCTGCTGAGAGCTGCAGGGCGAGAGAGGGCACACAGTCAATCAATGTTGTAAATGAGCCAGCAGCCAATGACGAGGGTAATGTTTCTTTCTTCAGTACACTTTTAGAACACGTCTGAGAATTTGAGTAAATGCGAAGTAAGGATCTGTTTCCTTCTCATATCACATGCCTGGATTTCATGTACAGGCCAAAGGGCTCTTATGAACTCTCACCATAAACGTTAGCTAGAGTATTTGTAAAATTAAGGGATTTTAGTTTTTAATTCCAGTTCCAGTCACAGTGCTGTAAAAAATGATGCACACTGGCAATTTTCACTAAAAAGAATCAAGGAGGCTGAATGGAAGGAGGGGCTGAGGCAGATTTCACCCTTTTAAAAGTCAGTACTGTTTAAGATCTCATTTCCAAACAGGAATATTTTTGGGAGAGCTTATTTTACTCTAACATTCCTTCAATGAATGCTGCTTTACGTGCAAACTATACTGTTCTATAACTCTAAGCAATAACTTAGAAAACAGTAGGAGTAACCATATTACCTCTGTTGTAATTTGAAAGAGTACATGAATCCATGAGTGTGTGGTACTGTGCCTGCTGGCCTTGCCTATGATGGCAGTATATTCAAGTTGCCATACTTCTCAGGGCATATACCCTGGACTTCTTTTACATCAAGCTAACTGTAAAGATGCTGGGGAATCAGCAATCTGTAGTATGGGGTCCTGGTGGCACTCAGATCTAACGTCGAACAAGAGGGTTTCCTCCTGCTCACACTATAGGCGTTGGTGTGTTGGTTGTGGCCAACTGGTGCTTCAGTTCAGTGCAATGGTGTGGTTGGCAACTGCAACCCCATCCCCCTCTCACACTTTCACTGAATGCACAAGGAGGATTGTATGAATGGCTTTGATGGGAGTTCAATACACTTGGATATGCTAGTGGCTCTAAAGAGTGATGCCAGTTGGTGGAGTTCTGTCAGGAGTAGCTGCATGTCCATCTACCTCTGCACTCAACCTAGATGGATACAGATGGACAGACTCATTCAAGGAGGTCATGGCCCTGAGGCTGCAGGACCTGAGAAGAGCAACCGAGGACAGGGGGTCTTGGAGATGTCTCATTCACAGTGTCATCATGAGTCAAAGTCAACTGAAAGGCAGTTAGCAACAGAAGAGGGAATTTCAGCAAGTGTTGCTTGTCAGATAATCAAGTAAAAGCAACATTTGCTGAAATTCCTTCCTATACACAACCATTAAAAGTATAGGAACCATCTTCAGTTTCCACTCTGGCAACCTTGACATACATACATAGTACATACATACATAGTATATACATACATATATACATTCAGTTATGCCTGCGAATGTCACTAACAGGATGTCCTCTGGCATTTTCTACCCTTCTGGGGGATATTGTGGTATATAGTGATAAGCATCTTGCTGGGATTGACTTGACCTAATGGTATATCACAGAGGCATAGAGCAGGAATAGGGTCAACTCAAGATATCACCTGGTGGGCTATGCCAATGCCTCTCTGTGCGCCCTGGCAATAGCTGCAATGGCCAGGGGAAAGGAGAAGGTGTTGTGTACTTAGGGTTGCCAGATCAGGACTATTCCAGGCCCCGAGATTTCAGGGCCAAAAAATGAAATGAGTCCTTCTGATGTAAAAGAGACCCACAGAGTTGATGCTACATGAGGAAGTCCCTGGTGACATAATTAAATGTGATAAATTAAGCATCAGCCACAGTTACATAGAGTAATAATAATAATAATAATAATAATAGATTTATTTGTAACCCGCTCCTCTGCAAAGCAACCGGGGTGGCGTACAGCAAATTAAAACAATACAAGCAGTTAAAAAACGTCAACCCAATTCCCTCACCCACCCACCCCTTAAAAATAAATTAAACTATTACTGTATTAAAATAATAAGATAAAACCATGACATACAAAACCCGTAGGAACAGGTAGTAGCAGCAAAAGGGGGGAAGGGTAAACAAACCTGGACTTGTATTTATATTAGTAAATGTATTCATATCTGAATTAAATTTGAATTCAAATTTAAATTTGAATTTGAGCCAGGAGGCTATTCCGGGAAGGCCTGCCAGAAGAGTGCCATCTTCACTGCTTTTTAAAAGCAGTCCAGAGTAGTAATAAGACGGATCTCATCTGGCAGGCCATTCCATAGTCTGGGAGCGGTGGCAGAGAAAGCCCTCTGGGAGGTCTGCGACAGCCTGGTCTTCATCGGCTGTAGCAGGTTCCTCCCACAGGACCGGAGTGCATGGGGGGGATCGTATGGGATGAGGTGGTATACCATTTAAATTTAAAAATATGCCAAGTTTAAGTAATTAGGAAAATATGTATATACACACTATTTTCTAGGCAGTGCTTTTGACCTGAGATTCTCCTACACACACTAAGAACTAGAGAACAAGGACTAGATGTGCACTGGGAACCCTGTGTGCACTGTCTTTTTAATAGAAAAACCCATAAGACCTTGGAAATTTCTTGCAAGCCTTGTGGACAGGATTTGGGCAGATATTAGGAAGAATGGTTGGGACCTGTGGCACCTTCTCAGAGGCCAGAAATGGTCCTGTTAATTTAAACTGCAATATTTCTTTGAAGTCAGCTGTTGTCCTTCAACTGCCTTGATTTGACAGGGATAGTCCTGATTCTGTGGTTCCATTTTTTCAGCTGTTTTTAAAATGTCCCAGTTTCTCTCTCTTCCTCTCACTTTCCTTCTTTGTACTCAACTTTCTTCAGTTAATGCAAACTGAGTTCAAAGTGCAAAAGCAGTTTGCACTCAACTTGTAGGGGGAAGAGGAAAGGAGAGAAGGCAGAATCGTGTCCTTCCCAGTAGACTCATGCAAAGCAAACAAATACTCCTTCTAGCTTGTGTCTTTTTCCTCATGAAAACATTTTTGCCATCTTAACCACCTGCTGATGTTCCTTGGTCACACATGTCCTGGATTCCATCTATGAAATGTTGGAAAATATGCTCTCATCTGCCTAGCCAGCATAGCCAATGGATATATATGCTGGGAGTTGTAGTCCAACAACATATGGAGATTTCACTCCGCATGTATTGGTTTGAAAAATCCAAGTCACACTTTCTCAATCTCAGATACAGCAAAGGCAAACCAGCTCTGAAAATCTTGCCAAGAAACCCCCATGATAAGTTTGCGTTAGGATCACCATAAGTCAGAAAAATATTTGAAGCCACACAATGACAACAACTATAATCAGTCTAGTCATTAGCCAACCCTAATATTGTGTCATGTATGAGCAACATGCTGGAATATCAAGTCACAGCACAAGCATGGGGTAGGACTTAAGATCCTGAATAAACATAAATGCCCCAATCATGTAAAGATTTATGCTTGGCTTTAATTCCAAAAAATTGAGTAATTTTTATGAGTTGATTTAATATTATGGAATACGTTTCTATTTGAGTTGTGACTCCCTTGAGGATAGTTGCAGAGAAATTAAGCCTTAGCTTGCTTGACTCTCACATTTATTCCTTGAGGCACACTGTGCTCTTATTTTTAGGCAACAAATCAAATTTCAAAGCCATCATGCTTAAGTTTTAAATTTAGTTTCACTTTTGTCTATGTTGCAATGCAGTCGTACGTCTGCAACAGGGATTCTACTTTGTAAGTATTCTAATACTCAGAGTGATACTATAATTTCTGGTATGAATGTCTGGACTCTTGAATAATTTATTTGCACACCTCTGGACGTTTTCACACTACCCTCCCTAAAGCCGGGTGGAGCCATTCCGGAACGGGTCGTGCCGCCGATTCCGGAATGGCTCCTCCGCCGGCAGGCTAATTCCTTTTGACACCCGGAATTACCTTTAAGCTGCAGAAGCTGGAGTTACAGGTCTTGAGGTCGGACTTACGGCTCCGCGCGTCTGAACACACGGAGCAAGAAGCCGGACGGACGCAGGGATGGCACCGGAAGGGGCAGGGTTTGCCGCCGCGCGTGTGTGAACACGCCGGAAATGGAGCCGGAGTGGGGCCGGATGGAGGCCGGCTAGCGTCCTCCAAAAGCCCCATGTGAAAACGTCCTCTGACAGAGAGCTAGTGTGCTGTAGTGATTTGGGTATTGGACCCTGGAGATCAGGGGTCTAAATCCCTGCTCAGCCATGGAAATCCGCTGGGCAACCTTGAGCAATTCACACTTTCTCAGCCTCAAGAGATAGCAAAGGCAAATCAGCTCTGAACAAATCTTGCCAAGAAACTCGTGATCACCATAAATTGTGGTTGCCCTAAGTTGTAAAAAGACTTAAAGGCACACAGCAACAACAACAACAGCAATGAGTATGTCATATCCACCTGCTGTCCCAATCTGACAGGCACAATCCCAATTAATCCTTTTACTCACCTTTTCATGGGCTTTAACATTTCCCAGTTTCTTTCTTCTTCTCCCACTTCTTCCCTTTTTTCCTTAGCTTACTTCAAATGCTGAAAATGAGTTCAAATTACAAAGGTAGTCTGTATTCAGTTAACTCAGCAGGAAGAAGAGACAGTGAGGGGTGGAATCTTGGCCTTCCCAGTAGGTTCAGGCAAAAGCAAGCTGCTGCTGCCTCTACCCTTTCTAGTTTGAATGTTCTTCTTCATCAATAACCTTTGCCATTTGGACCACACTTTGATGTTGTATGGCCAACACATTTGGAATGATGGAGAGTATAGAAGAACTGATACAACTAGAGGCTTAAGGGATGGATACATCAGGCTCTCCCTTTCCTGGATGCCAAGGTGAGAAGAGCTCCCTTCAGAATTTTTTTCTCCACATGCTGAAGCAAAGTTTGGGGAGCCTGTGGTCTTTCACTCCAGTTCTCATCAACCCTAGGTAGCCTATCCCATCCTTAAGTTAAACGGGAATAGTAGTTTCATTCATTCCTTCACACCCATGGTAAATAATGTATGGAGTAGGACTGCATAGATTCATTCTGCCCTTAATTTCCACCCTTGTATTTTGCATATTGCGTAGATGGTCTGAAGGAAGACGATGTATCTTCTAGGATTAAGATTTTTCATGGAATCAGTAATTCCACAGAAAGTCCATGATCATGTGAAGAAGCTTAAGTGTATTCCATGAGTAAGTTTGTTCTTCAGATATTCCAGTTTAGATAAGAGACAGACTTTGGGGATGGGACCAATTCATGGCTCACTTTCCCACATGCTCTTGAAACTTCTGAAGTGAGTTCCAAATTACACTTTTTTCTAACTTTGGTATTTAGTGATACATCTTTACACTTGAGAATCTGTTCCTTCATAATTGTCTTTCCAAGTCTTAGCCTTATGGTGTCAGAATAGAAGGGAAAATGAGATGCTTTACTGTGGACTATCACTTATGAAACCTGGCCATGTGCATGCTTCCTTGGAAGCAAACTCACTGTGACAAACAGAGGTTCTTTGCAGTTACTCCAAAGAGAAACTGCTGTATTAATGCAATACTGGAGGTAGCTCGATGCCTTAATTTAAAAAAAGCAACAACCCACCCTAAAGGAGTCATCTGCTAGAGTTATTTTAAATCCACAATCTCCTCCGCATTTCTATAGCATTTATAAATAAGCATGGCATAAAAGCTGAAGATAGGCAAACTCTGCCCTCACGTTCCTTGCCTGCTGGTCCCACTGAAATTAGTTTCTTATTATTGTTATGTGTACAGCAGTCATCAAAGATTCAGTTCCTAAATATACTGAGAGGTCGGTTCATACATGACATGCACTGCATTGATTGATCTTTCTGCTTTTCAGGTTTGCTCTTTCTTTAGTTGCTTTTCATGGGATATTATATTGTTTTAAAATGGAATGGTTAACCACATTAACCATGTTTGCAGCTTCTCGGTGTGAGAACGCCATCCTTTTTAAAACCAATACATTGTCTAATTTAAAGATAACAATCATATTAACCAAGGAAAAAGAGGCGACTGGCAGATGCTAAGGGTGCAGCAATGGGGGGGGGGGAGGCAAGATGATGGCATTGCTCCCCCATGAGAATTCGGTTCCCCCAATAAATTTATCTTTCAATCCTCAAAGTTTTGCAGAGGTGAAATGTTGGAAATTGTTCACATGCGGATGCTTGCATTCCTTTGGTAAGTTTGGCCCTCTTTGCATGAGTCAGGATACTCCATGAGCTTCTTCTACCACTTTCTCCCATTACATGGCCCTCCGTTCTTGTGCCAGGGCAGATGTCTGCAGGGGCAACCCACTGAAGTGTCCAGCATGTCTGCCACCTGCAGTGGTTGTTCTTTTCTGAGGTCAGAATGATTACATGGGTGGGTGTCTCATTTTGACCTTAGAGTGGGTGATCCATGGTGGCAGCAGCCATGCTGGGCAGCTCTGTGGGATGCTTGTGCAGACAGTTGCCCCTATGCAGAAACAGAAATCCCGATCTTTGTGGAAGATCTGGAATAAGAGGTAGGTTTTTAAAAACTGATGTAAAGGTGTTATATCCTGTTTCAGTTCAGTTCACCTTTATTGCAGTCATAGACCAGCACAAGGTGTTATACTCTGTTTTTGGTGCTGAATATGCTGGCCTTTGTACAAACTGTTCACACAGAACTGGGGTTTGAGCTGTGTGTCGTCCAAACAGGATGCTGCCAGAAATTGAGAGAATAGTTTTTTTGGCCTGTGTACACAACACCTCACTCATTTTTCTTTGGATGCCTAAATGTTGCACCAACATCATAACTATGATAATGGCACTCAGTCATCATATTACAACTGGCTATATTGTTAACTGCCATAAAAATGACTCCAACTTATGGTGACCCTATGAATAAGAGACCTCCAAGCCACTCTGTTATCAACAGCCCTGTTCACATCTTGCAATCAGTCATATAGTTTTCCACTGGTCATTTCCCAGCACTCCCATCTTCTGTGTGTCAGAAACACTTTGGTCAGGGTGCTGTCAGATTTTGGGGGTGTCACATTTGTTCATTCGGTACTGTAAATATAAATCTTCAGCAATTATGGTATCCTATGTCCAGATTACAATAAAATAACTGCTTAATAGGATGTCATCATGTATTTCTAAATGCTCAATTGAGTTTTAATTTTCTGCAGTACTAAAAAGTTGACAACTGAAGGAAAATTTCATGGGGGAGCCAAAATTTTTATAGGGGACAATGCTCTCCCTTTGCTACACCCCAGGCAGTTGTCCATCCATACTTATACCTAAAAATCAGATGGAAAAAAGACACACAGTCTTCCCCTCCAGGACAAGAGAGGAAAATAGCAGATGTCAACAACTGGCTCTGCAGATGGTATCGCCGAGAATGATTTGGATTCTTAGATCATGGGCTGTGGTTCCATGGGGGTGGACTTCTGGTAAGGGATGGGCTGCATCTCACGCCAGTTGGAAGAAACGTTTTTGCCAACAGTCTCAAGAATTTGATCAGGAGGGCTTTAAACTGAGTTATGTGGGGAAGGGAGACAGTGTTCTGGAAGACAAAAGGACTGGGAAGAAGAGTCAAACTGTCATAGAGGGAACAAGGCAAACAGTGCAAGGACCCAACACTCGGAGGCAAAAAACGTGCACAGGCAGGAAGTAAAGGGGACATATGGTCTTAGATGTCTCTACACTAATGCACAGAGCATGGGAAATAAGCAAAATGAACTTGAAC
This sequence comes from Phrynosoma blainvillii, assembly GCA_026167975.1. Lineage (NCBI taxonomy): Eukaryota > Metazoa > Chordata > Lepidosauria > Squamata > Phrynosomatidae > Phrynosoma > Phrynosoma blainvillii. Next base: position 19,539,033 of record JANUYF010000004.1, on the reverse strand, counting down.
TCCTAACACAACAAAACAAATATGATATAATAGGCATCACTGAAACCTGGTGGAATGAGTCTCATGATTGGAATGTAGAAATACAGGGGTATAACCTTTTCAAGAGAAACAGGCCAAACAGGAAAGGAGGAGGAATAGCATTATATGTCAGGGATATTTACACCAGTGAAGAAATCCAGGACACCAATCCTGGAAGCCAGGTGGAGAGCATCTGGATAAAAATTAAAGGGGAAGGAAACAACAGGGATGTTAGTGTGGGAGTCTACTACAGACCCCCGACTCAGGCAGAGGAATTGGATGATTCCTTTCTAGAACAGATGACCACACACTCAAAAAGGAGAAATATAGTAGTGATGGATGGCTTCAACTATCTTTGCTGGAATTCAAACTCAGCAAAATCCTCAAGGTCTAGCAAATTTCTCACTTGCCTTGAAGACAATTTCATTGTCCAAAAGGTGGAAGAGGCAACAATGGAGTCAGCTATTTTGGATCTGATCCTAACTAACAGGGAAGACCTAGTTAATGGGATGCAAGTGGTTGGATCTTTAGGTGGAGTGATCATGTCCTCCTGGAGTTTATTATACAGTGGAAAGGAGAAGCCAGGCACAGTCAGAATGCATTCTAGACTTTAGGAAAGCTGATTTTAGTAAACTTAGAGAAATACTGGGGGTGATCCCATGGTCAGGAATACTAAAAGAGAAGGAAGTTCAAGACGGATGGGAGTTTCTCAAAAGGGATATACTGAAGGCACAATTTCCAACAGTTTCAATGAGGAAGAAAAATGGGAGGTGTCTCACGAAACCAGGATGGATGACTAAGAAACTTTCAACTGAACTAAGTTTTAAATGGAACATGTATAAGAAATGGAAAAATGGGGAAATCACCAAAGAGGAATTCAAACAAATAGCTAGCACGTGTAGGGGTAAAGTCAGAAAAGCTAAAGCGCAGAATGAACTCAGACTTGCTAGAGAGGTTAAGAATAGTAAAAAGGGCTTTTTTGGGTATGTTCGCAGCAAAAGGAAGAAGAATGGTAGGGCCACTGTGTAGAGAAGATGGCAAAAAGTTAACAGGGGACAGAGAAAAGGCAGAATTACTCAACACCTTCTTTGCTTCAGTCTTCTCAGAAAAGGCAAAAGGTGTTCAACCTGAGGATAATAGCGCAGAGGACAGAATAGGAGAATTTCAGCACAGAATAAGTAAAGAGATAGTACAGGAATACCTGGTTAATCTAAATGAATATAAGTGTCCAGGACCAGACGAATTGCATCCAAGGGTATTAAAAACTGGCAAATGTAATATCGGAACCATTGGCAATAATCTTTGAGAACTCCTGGAGAACAGGAGAAGTCCCAGCAGACTGGAGGAGGGCAAACATTATCCCCATCTTCAAAAAGGGAAAAAAAGAGGATCCCAACAATTATCGTTCAGTTAGTCTGACATCAATACCAGGAAAGATTCTGGAGCAGATCATTAAACAGAGAGTCTGTGAACATCTGGAAGGTAATTCAATAATCACTAAAAGTCAACATGGGTTTCAGAGAAACAAGTCATGCCAGACAAATCTGATCTCTTTTTTTGATAAAATTACCAGCTTGGTAGATGTAATTGGTTGAGTGGCCGAACCCAAAGGGTGCTCAACAATGGCTCCTTTTCAACCTGGAAAGAAGTGACCAGTGGGGTGCCACAGGGCTCTGTCTTGGGCCCAGTGCTATTCAATATATTTATTAATGACTTGGATGACAGTATTAGGGGCATAGTTATCAAATTTGCAGACGACACCAAATTAGGAGGAGTAGCTAATACCCCAGAAGACAGGATCAAAATTCAAAATGACTTGAACAGACTAGAAAGCTAGGCCAAAGCTTAAAAAATGAAATTCAACACAGAGAAATGTAAGGTACTGCACTTAGGGTGGAAAAACAAAAAGCACAGATATATGATGGGGGACACCTGGCTGAATGAGACTACGTGTGAAAGCGATCTAAGAGTCCAGGTAGACCACAAGTTGAACATGAGTCAATAGTGCGATGCAGCAGCTAAAAGGGCCAATGCAATTTTAGGCTGCATCAATAGAACTATAGTGTCTAGATCAAGAGAAGTAATAGTGCCACTCTATTCTGCTTTGGTCAGGCCTCACCTGGAATACTGTGTCCAGTTCTGGGCACCACAATTCAAAAAGGATATGGAGAAACTGGAGAATGTCCAAAGGAGGGAAACTAAAATGGTGAAGGGTCTGGAAACTAAGCCCTATGAGGAACAACTTAGGGAGCTGGGGATGTTCAGCCTGGAGAAGAGAAGGTTAAAAGGTGATATGATAGCCGTGTTTAAATATTTGAAGGGATGTCATATTGAGGAAGGAACAGGCTTGTTTTCTGCTGCTCCAGAGACTAGGACCTGGAACAATGGATGCAAACTCCAGGAAAAGAGATTCCTTCTCAATATTAGGAGGAACTTCCTGACAATAAGGGCTTTTCGACAGTGGAACATACTCCCTTGGAGTGTGGTGGAGTCTCCTTCCTTGGAGGTCTTTAAGCAGAGGCTGGATGGCCATCTGTCGGGGATGCTTTGATTGGGAGTTCCTGGATGGCAAGGGGTTGGACTGAATGGCCCTTGTGGTCTCTTCCAACTCTATGATTCGATGATTTCTAGTGGAATGGTACATTTTATACAAATATGAGTTCTCTCTGTGGTGATGCATTTCTTTTTCAACAATGCATTTGAAAGCCATTTTGTTTGAAGGCCCAGTTTAATAGAAAAGTGGAATGGTGAGAATTCAGAAAAATAAGTAAAATCTAGCTTTCTTTGTTGCTTTTAGTTATCTTTCAGAGAGAGGAGTCACCATATGTGTTTCTGAAATAATAAGCAGACACAAGCATTTTTCCTTTTTTTTTAAACACAGCAAGTTGCTGATGCTGAATTCGATTAACAGCATTTAGGGCTTAAATAATCTTGTCATGCATAGAAGAATGTGACAGTTTTAAAAAAGAAATTGACAGTTTAAAATGTAAGGTGATACCCTGTCATAAATCTGACACCTACAGAGCCCCAGCATTTCTTGACAGAATGATCCATAATTTAAAAAAAAATTAAAAAGCTATAGTAACACTATTTTTATATATAAAACAAGTAGAGTTGAGAAATGTTACTTTTGGGGAGACTACGACCTGAATTTTATTGGGAATCCAAACTCAAGTAGGCCCATTGAATCAATTGCTAGACAAGGGCCTTATCAGACAAGGATAAAAAGTGGAATTTTAACAGCATAAAAGCATCTTTGGCTGATACTTATCACATGACATTGTGTCCATCCTGATGATGCCTAAAGCGTCTTTGGCTGGTACTTATCACACAACATTGTGTCCATCCTGCTGATGCCTTGCATTCAATTTGTTACTGTAGTGACGGGCAAAACCCGTCAATAGGCTCTCAACTTGTTGCTATCCCATTACTACCTTCTTGTGATAGGTCCCTTCTGCAACAGTTCTGCTTCTCAGATAGTCATGTGGTGTCAGTGGCCGTGAATCTACTCCACTCCCCTTATTTTTCATAGCGATTGCAGTCACCAACAGCTACCCAGAGCCAGCTACTATATGCACATTCACACAGCAGTTGGCTTCAGGAGGTGGTTGACAGCTATGATTGCTTGTCCCCCCCTTCTTTTCAAGGCACAGGGCTGCTGTGTGACTGTGCACACAGCAGTCTTGAGCTTGGAGAGTGTGGAGGAGCAGTGATTGTGGCTGCTTACGCCTTCCCAAAACTGGCTGCTGTGTACACATAGCAGACGGTTTCGGGAGGTGGCTGGCAGCCGTAATCATTCCCAGAAGGCAGCATTTGGCAATGTGGAAAAAACAGATCACATGACCATGGATCACCACCATGCCATCGTGAGGAAAACTGTGATAGGAAATGATGCTGAAATGGTACAATGCCAACCCTTTCTCAAACCAGCATGATTGTGGAGGGACAGCAGGCTGGTGTGAAACATTCATCTGTCAACATTTAGATAAATCCCACTGAGTCAATGGGTCTACTTTAGATGAGACTAGGGACAATCAGGCTTATAATTCTGAGAATCCAGCAACCATTTTAGGGAGAGCTGGGAGTTGTAGTTCCAAAAGTAATTTTTCAAGTTTCTCAAAACTAGAACTCATTCATTGAGGAATCATTTCTTTCAGCAAGGACTTAGTGGAGCAGTGCCACAAGCAGCTTCTTAAAATCTCCAGATGTGTCAGATTGAATAGCCTCAGCCAAAGACTTATTGTACATCTGATGGTACTTTTCTTTAATTGATTGAAGGTCAATCTTAAAACAAAGACAGAAGACATTAGTAGCTGTAGGAATACCACAGAATTCCCTTTGGGCTATTGGTGGAAAAATATCAGCAGAATAGTCTCTGTTCCATGGTTGTCACTCACTTTCTAGAAAGGTTGGGAGCAAGCAGAGGAAAAATGTTGGCTTGCAAGGTCTTTTCAACAGTTGTGACACCATCTTGTGTGTATATGGGCCTTCAAGTCACTTGTTGACTTATGGTGGCCCCTTGAATTTCATAGGGTTTTAAAAATCAAGGAATCCTGAGAGGTGGTTTGCCACTGCCTGTTTCTGAAATATAACCTACAGTATTTGGCATTCCTTAGTGGTCCCCCATCCAAGTATATCCTGTCCTCACCTTGCTTAGCTTCCAAGATCAGATGGGACATGGTGCCTTCAGGGTATTTGTTTTGACATTATCTAGCCAGCAGTAAGTCTTGAGAACCCTAAATCTAGTAGATGCTTTTAGCTCCACATAGCCTCCTGCAGAAATTTATTTTTGTTACATGAAATGTGGCCACTGAAGGTCTACAGAGCAAATGAGGCCATAAAATGGGTGTCTTCAAATATGGAGGTCAGCTTTAATTATACTGCTGTCCAGACACCCAGAAAACCATTTGTTAGGTGGAAACCATGTGGTTCTCCAAATAATGTTGGACTGGAACCTCCACTATTGCTTACTGTTTGCTGGGCCTGTTGGAAACTGCAGTTGAACATCATCATGAGGACCATATGATCCCCAGTTATGTATTACCCTAAAGCACTCAAAAAACCAAATAAATGTGTGAAGGATGGAGTAGGATTGTACCTGCTAAGGCTACATCCTGATTCATTAGGGTTCTTGCTTTTATAAAATAATTCTATACTTGTAGACCCAATTTTGCACTGCCTGTCGACAAATGGCCACTATGTTTGATAATGCCACCTGGACATCATCTATTAACTATAAATGAAAATACATCTAGTAACAAGGGATTAACTTACCATTTATGCTGGCAGAGAGTTACTTGAGATCAGAGAGATACCCTTTACCAACCAAGCTGTGTGTGAGTTACAGAGATGCTAAAACATCTGGAATTTTTCAAGGCCAATGGTATAAAAGTGTTACTATCTTTGTTCTTGAAGCTATTTGCTCTCTCAAGCTCTTTCCTGTTCATGTTTTTGGGCTGGTCATTAACATGAGGAAGGCTGGCAGAGGTGTAAAATATCAGACTCCCACTTCCCTAGTCATGGAAAAACTTAAGGACAGAAGGTCTCCTTCTGTGTAAGTGGTGAGGGACTGTTTTAGTTAGGAGGCATCAGGGATTTTTGTTATATTCCCTAGCTGGTTGTAGCTTCCACTGTGTCTTTAATGCCTTGTTTCTTATAACTGTGCAACTTCTTAAGCTATTATTTGGAAAAGGATGCTCCAAGTTATGACACCCAATAATTTGATTTTATCTTTCCTACTTTAGAACCAAACTTTCGTCAGCTCTCTGTTAAGCTTTGGAATGCTGTTTGCTATTTGGCACACACACATTCCTCTCCTCTCCTGGGGAGGGAAAGGGAAATTGGTTTTATTTTTGTTTGCTCATAACAAAGTGTCCCATATGGGAAAGAGGAGAAGAGGGTGCTGGGGAGCATGTGGGTAATGAATAGGAGCTGAGAGCTCTTGGTGGAGTTAGCTCTCTTCGTTTTTTGACCACGATTTTAGACACAGTGGTTCTTAACTTTTGGTCCTCCATACATCCAGATCCCAGAAGCCTCAGCCAACTTGGCCAACAGTCAGGAATTATGGGAACTGAAGTCCAAAACATCTGGAGGACAGGGGGCATGGCCAGTAGGCACATCAGTATCAGGGAACAGAGGCTACTTCCCACTCTTGTGTTCACTGAACAAGTGAGGGATTCATCTGCATAGCTTTAGGACAGATTGTCTCAAGCTGGCATCTTCCAGATGTTTGGGACTTCAGCTCTCATGATCCTTCACCATGGTCCATGTTAGCTGGGCTTGCTGGGAACTGTGGTCCAAAATATCTGGAGGGGACCTTGAGGAAGGATGTCATAGGATGACGTAGATGCTATGGGGTGAAGTTTTTGAATAATCATCCTCATCCTCACCATCCACTTCAAAAGAGGTGATATAAATGTAACAAATATGATTATATCAGACATCTTTGACTACCTGTAGAGTCTTGCACAGACTTTTAAGACTCTGGTCTTCAAATTGCTTACCTCAGCCCGTGTTACCAGGATGCGGATTAAGGCCTCCTCATCAGTCCCAACTCCCTTCATGGAATTGTAGAGGCAAGTAGCAAAATAGGCTTGACAGTCCCGAGCGCAGCTTACTTTAAGAACAAAACAAGAAAACATTTTGTGAGTTCTCACAGTTGTGCTAATGAGAGGGTAGGAACCAGAGCTTAAAAGTGTTACCTGATGGGCTACAACTCCCTTCACCTGCCAGTGGGAATTCCAAAAAGTAAGCTCTGGTAGGAGCTCATCTGAATGATGCTGAGTGAAAATGTGCAGTCAGTAAATTAGGGCGATAGGTAGAATTGTTACTTTTCTTTATTCAAGAAATAGACCGAAAATTGCTGTTGAGATAATCATTGCTGTTGGAAACAATGAATCATGTAATATAATTTATAGTGCCAGGTATTCAGAGCCAGCATGGTCTAGTGGTTTGAGCATAGGACTAGGACTCTGGAGATCTGGGTTCGATTCTCCAGTGGCCATGGAACCTCACCAGGTGACCTTGGGTGAGTCACACACTCTCAGCTCCCCCAAATCCTGTGATAGAATCTCCAAAGTTGGAAATGACTTGAAGGCACACAACAACAAAGTGCCAGATATGTATACATATTTCTGTTTATATATTAAAAAAAATCTTAATTTTTTTCTAGCAACTTCAATAGGCCTGTGATAGATGAGTGAATCTGGACAGGATGTACACTTACAATGAATGTGGAGAGCTGCTTTGGGCAGAGGGGATTATGTGAGTTGTAGTGCAACAAATCTGAAAGACACCAAGTTGAAGAAAGCTAGAGTAATAGGGGTTGCAGACTGCTAGAAATAGTGCAAATTGAGTCTACTTTAAGGGTTAGAGTTAGGGTTAGGGAATCATGGGAACTGTATTTTATTGTGGCACCAGAGCTTTCTGACAGAGAAGGCTCAATGTCTCAGAAAAAACAACACAATTCCCATGATTCCCTAGCACTAACCCTAACCCTAAAAGTGGACTCAATTTGCACTATTTCTGGCAGTCTGCAACCCCTCTAAATGCAACATTGGCTAATATAGCTAAGCAGTTCAGAAAGGAATGTGTCAGAGGAGCATAAGATCCTCCAATATGTCCTCTTGTAGTCCACATGTGTGTGTATGTGTCTTCAAATCACCTGCTGATTTATAGTGATCCCATGAATTTTTCACAAGGTTTTCTTAGGCAAGGAATGCTCAGAGATGGTTTTGCCATTTCCTTCCTCTGAAATACAGCCCAGAGTGCCTGGTATTCATTGACAGTCTCCCTTCAAGTACTAACCAGGGCTGACCCTGCTAAGCTTCCAAGATCAGATAGGATCTGGTGCCTTGAGGGTATTTAGGCCCTGTAGTCCATATACCAATTCTTTTAATCCAGCACTGGCACTTCTAGTCATTATAAATTGAAAGTGGTGATTGTTTAAAAATCTTTTTTATGTGTCTTACCAATTGTTAGATAGGCCTTCTCGAGGTCTCCAGAAGTTTCACTCTTTATAGCATCTTCAATGTCTTTGCCAGTCAGCTGTAATATATAATAAAACAGATTTCATAGGCCATATATTACTTAATATGAAGATGCCATGTAGCAATGGGACTATTTTCCCCCTCGTTTTTACTTCTGGATTTTAGCAGCATCTTTCTGATACCTAAGAGATTTATTGGTGTATACATATATTTACATCCCTGTCTACCAAACAGTTGAGCTTCAGAAATAGACCTACATGAGATACCTGCAGTATGTATATCCTCTATAGGAGCTGTGTAAACAGCGCCTGATTTTGATACCTAAGTAAAGCCTGGAGAAGGAGTTGGGGACAGAGAAAAGAGTCGAGCTTCCAGCAGCCTTTTCCAACCGTATGTGTTGGAATACAATTTGTTCTGGCCCATTCATATCACACAATTACAACACTATGATTCCACTATAACTGCCATGGCTCTATCCTGTGGAATCCTGTGGTTTGTTGTAATTTTGTACATCTCCAGAGTGCTCTGGATGAGAAATTGAAACGTCCCTCCCCAAACACCAACCCCCAGGACTCCATAGGATGTTGCCATGGCAGTTAAAGTGGAATAATAATAGTCTATGGAGATTATCACACTGCTAAAACACCCGGTTTACCTCTCCCAAGTTGAATTCTAATTCGGGTACAGCCGGGTCCTATTGCATATAATTTGCCATTGAATCCGCTGGCCGAATACAGCCCGGCTGCATCCAGGGTCCCAGGCACGCTCAGAAAGCCGCTCTTCAAAGTCAGGAGCTTTTCTAGCAGTGTGATAATCTCCTATAATTGTATAGTGTGAATAGGCCTCTGGTCATAGACTACACAACAGTTTAAACATGGCCATGCTAACACACTAGCTCAGACAAGTAAATGTACAAGACACAGCTTTTCCATGCTGTACCTTTCTTCTGATCCTTCAGTGCCCTTACAGTAGCCTTTCTCAACTTTTTAATATTTGAGAAACACTTGGAATAATTATCATCAATTTATGCCTGCATAAAAATATTATATCTACAGCTCAAAGAAATGTTTCCCAAACCCAACCACAATCTCTCGAGGAACTCCTAGTGATCTCTTGCAGAACCTATGTGTTCCAGGGAGCCCTGGTTGAGAAATTCTGTCTTAGATTGATTCAAGCTAGGAAGGGGACCTGTCATTGACTCTGGCATGCATTGGTAATAGCACTATGAAGGAGCATTTGCTACAACAAAACAAGGGTACTCACACGTTTGTAGGCTTCAAAGGTAGCCCTCAGCTGCATGTAGTTTCTCTTTGCCAAGACGTCATTGAAAGCCAGTTCATCTGTCCCCCAGCGACCTTCTCCTGCCTCAGAGATTGAACAAGATTATAATTATAATGCAAAGGGATCTTGCAGCACCTTTGAGATTAACTGAAATATGGAAGTTGGTAGCATGAGCGTTCATAGACTTGAGCCTAATTCCTCAGATGCATTTGGTGCAGCGGAAAGCCCAGGGACAGACCTGTATAGCAGTTTGTGTGAGAGACTGTGCACAGGAATGTAAAACTTTGTGGGTGTGGAGATGAGATGACAAGTTCAGTTTTAACTATAGTTGTTGGGGGACAAGGCAGGAGGAAGGATGTTGCCTAAAGCCAAGGTTAGTAGATAACCATATGAATGAGTATCAGGATGTAATGTGGGAACCAAAAAGAAGATGTGATGAACTGGCCAAGAGAGACCCCATGAGGCTGGGGCAGTTGCTAGTGTTATAATGAGTGTATTGTGCCAGAGAACAGTTGTCGCTGTTCAACCCACTGCTGATGGACTGCAGTTTGTTGATATATTCCAATTTTACTGTTTCTCTTTCCAATCTTCCTTTATAGTCTTTAAAAAGACTGCACCTCATCTCCACATCCACCACGTTTTGCATTCCTATGAATATTCTCACATACAGACTGCTATATAGGTCTGTGAAGACTGCTATATAATCTGCCAAGGAGGATTTACGTTGATGTTGAATATAAGACATTGGTTGCTGCCACATGGCAGAATTAATGTAGTTTGACACCGCTTTTAACAGTCATGGCTCCATCCTATGGAATCCTAGGATTTGTAGTTTGTTGTGGCACCACAGGTCTCTGATGGTGAAGGACAGGTTGCTTACCTGTAACAGTATTTCTTTGAGTGGTCATCTGCGAATTCACACAAATGGGTATTCACTGCGCATGCGCAGCAACTTCGGATCCTTCTAGAATCGCTAGGCAGATTTTAAAGTTGCAACTTTCCGTTAGGCTGGGCTTAAGTTGCAACTTTTTGGCGGTAGCGCCGCCCATCCCTATATAGGCTCCGTGCCGGTACCGCCCCCTTCAGTTCCGGAAGTTCGCCGCCATCTGTGAAATAAACAGAAACATAAGCAGGCACAGTGAGGGGAGGATGGGCGGGATTTGTGTGAATTCGCAGATGACCACTCGAAGAAATACTGTTACAGGTAAGCAACCTGTCCTTCTTCTTCGTGGTCTCTGCGAATCACACAAATGGGTAGGACTGACAAGCTTAGGTGACAGGAGGGGGGAGTGCCCTGCCAGAACACGGTACCGGCACACACGATGCCGTAAGGATCAGGGAAACACAACACTCACTGTGTCCAGTCGATGGCTGACATCGATCACTTAGTGTAACCCCGACAGCAGGACTGCCCTCCCGAAGGCTGCCTCATGTCTGGCTCTTGCATCCATTCTGTAGTGCTTGACAAATGTCAAGGGTTGAGACCAGACTGCAGCCTTGCAGATGTCTTCTAGTGGCACCCCCGATAAGAAAGCGGAGGATGCTGCCACAGCCCGAGTTGAGTGGGCTCTCACTCCAGCCGGGAATTCCTTGTTGGCGAGCTCGTAGCAGAGCCGGATCGTGGCTGTTATCCATTTGGAGAATCTCTGTGAAGAGACCTGCAGGCCCTTCTTTGGCTCCCCATAGCAGACGAAAAGGCGATTGGATCGTCTCCAGCTCGATGTCCTATCTACATAGAAGGCTAGGGCTCGTCGCACATCAAGGAGGTGTAGCCGTCTCTCCTCCACAGTAGTAGGATTCGGGGCCAGTGTCGGGAGCACAATGTCCTGATTCAAGTGAAATGCAGACACCACCTTAGGTAGAAAGGTGATGTCTGGTCTCAAGACCACCTTGTCCTTGTGGAAGATGAGAAACGGTTGGTCCGCTCTCAAGGCACAGAGTTCGCTGACCCTGCGGGCCGAGGTAATCGCTACCAAAAAGGCCGCCTTCCACGATAACAGTCTGAGATCCGTGGTGGCCAGGGGCTCGAACGGAGCTGCTGAAAGCCTGGAGAGAACGATACCGAGGTCCCACCCCGGTGTCGGTACCGTTGCGGGAGGATGCAGGTTGGAAAGTCCTCTAAGAAAAGCCTTCACAAGGGGCTCCTTGAAGAATGATGGCACTCCACGGAGGTGGTAGAATGAACAGATTGCTGATAAATAGCATTTTATGGATTGGGTGCCAAGCCCACTGTCAGCTAGGGACATCAAGAAGTCCAGAACCGTCTCCACAGAAACTCGGGATGAGGACAACCCTCTAGAGTCCAGGAAGCGTTGAAACTTAGCCCACTTTAAGGCATAAGATTTTCTGGTAGACGGTTTCAGGGAAGCTCTGATAACAGCCCGGACCGGAGATGGTAGCCTGTTTAGGGCAGGATCCTCCAAGCGACTAGCTGGAGAGAATCCATGTCCGGATGGAGAACTCGGCCCCCCTGCAGCGATAACAAGTCCTGTCAGGGATCGAGGCGGAGAAAGTTCCCTCTGGAGAGGTTCAAGAGCGGGACGTACCAAGGTTGTCTGGGCCACCAAGGGGTGATTAAGATGACATTCGCCCGGTCCCGCCTGATCTTGGCCACCACTCTGGTGATTAGCGGGATAGGGGGGAAACATATACAGGAATTCCCCCGCCCACTGGTAAAGGAAGGCGTCTCCCAGCGAGTTCGGGGCTCTGAGCCTGGAGCAGTAGTGTCGACAGTGAGTGTTTAGGTGAGTTGCGAAGACGTCGATCTCCGGCTCTCCCCACAGCTGGAATATGTAAGCCACCAACTCCGGGTGGAGATGCCATTCGTGACATGAGTCCTTGGTCCTGCTGAGCTGGTCCGCGAGCTCGTTGTCTTCCCCTGGAAGGTGGATTGCCTGCAGGGTGATGTTCCTTTCTATGCACCAGTTCCAAATCTGCAGGGTAGACTGGAGTAGGGAGCGGGACTTCGTCCCCCCTTGTTTGTTGATGTAGTACATCACGGTAGTGTTGTCTGTGGAGAGCAACACTACCTTGTCCCGAAGCTCGGGCTCGAAGGCCCGGAGGGCTTTCTGGACCGCGAGCATCTCGAGCTCGTTGATGTGAAGTAGTTTTTCGCTGGTGTTCCAATGGCCCTGAACAGTGAGTTCGTTGACGTGAGCTCCCCATCCTTCCATGGAAGCGTCTGTAGTCAGAGACAACTCTGGCTGAGGCGGAAGGAAGGGCAGTCCGGAACACACATTCCTGGGCTCGAGCCACCATCGGAGGGAGCGCGCCACTGCTCTCGGCATCAGCAAACGGCGGGATGGAGGGTCTCGAAGGGTGTCGAAGACCGATAGGAACCAGGCTTGGAGGGGCCTGAAATGTAGACGGGCCCATCGTGTTACAAAAGTAGTTGACGCCATGTAGCCTAAGGCAACTTGTACGGCGTGTGCCAAGACGTGTCTCCTGCTGAGGCATTCCCGCACAGCAGTCCTCAGTGCCTCGTAGCGATCCGATGGTAGGAAAGCCATGGAGAGGGTGGAGTCCAGGGTAGCCCCAATGAATCTGCATACCTTCGACGGGATGAGATTGGACTTGTCTAGATTGACCATGAGTCCAAGAGAGCGAAGGAGGTCCATGGTAAAGTTGATGTCTTGTAAAAGTTGGTCTCGGGATGGAGCCACCAGAAGCCAGTCGTCCAGGTATGGGTAGACAGCTATAGCCCGTTGATGCAGAAAAGCCATGGCGGGAGCCATGCATTTCGTGAAGACCCGTGGGGCTGTGGACAGGCCGAAGGGCAAGACTCTGTAGCAGAAAGCCTGGTCGCCCACAGCGAACGATAGGAATCTTCTGTGGTCCTCCCTGATCCCGATATGAAAGTAGGCGTCCTTGAGGTCCAGGGTCGCCATCCACAAGTTATCCTGCAATAGTGGTAAAATAGAAGCCAGGGTTACCATGCGGAACCGCTTGTAGGACAAAAACTTGTTAAGGTGTCGGAGGTCCAGGATTGGTCTCAGGCCCCCATCCCGCTTCGGTACCGTGAAGTAACGGGAGAAGAAGGAGGATGAGTGAACAGACGGGTCCACTGGTTCTATGGCACCCTTGTCTAGTAACGAGCGCACTTCATCGAGTAAGGTGGGGGAGGGGTCAGTGGAGAGGAGGTGTCCTGTGGGGGGAAGCTCTGAGAATTCAAGAGCATAACCACCGGCAACAATGGAAAGGACCCAAGAATCAGATGTAATTTGAGACCAAGAGGTGAGAAACGGTCTCAATCTGTCCCCAAACAGGAAGGGGCCGGCGAAGTGCGCTCCAACATATCACTGTGTCTTTTTAGGCTTGTCACCGCCCTTTTTAAACTGGCGGTATCTAGACTGGGGCTGTGGCCGGCGTCCCGAGGAAGAGGAAGATTGGGATTGTTCCCTCTGCCTGGGTTGGTCAGATCTGTCCTGGTAGTAGCGTTGGTGTTGCTGCGGATACCAGGGTCTAGAGCCCCCGAAACGGTGGCGAGGATGTTGCGAAGACGAAGACGTACCATGTTTCTTGGCAGCGAGCTTCATCTTATACTTGGTATTAAGCTTCTCGTCTGTGTTCTTATTGAAGAGGCCAGAGTCGTCGAAGGGAAGATCTTCAATCATAGTTTTGGCGCTGGTTGTTAGATCCGACGACCTCAGCCAGGCAAAACGTCTCAGGGCGATCGAGCCCGCAATCAACTTGGCGGAACAGTCCGCCGCATGGCGTGCCGACACGATCTGCTGCAATCCAATAGAGTGGGATTCGGATTGCAGGGCAACGGCCAGTGCCTTTTTATCATCCGGCAAGTCCTCCAGGAGGGGCAGGAGACGCTCCACTATATATTGTTGGTACGCCCCCATACACGCAGCATAGTTTGCCACCTTCATATTCAGGACTGCGGCAGCGTAACACTTTTTAGCCAGACCGTCTATTTTCTTCCCATCCTTATCCACCGGCGAGGTGAATTTGGAGGACGATACCGTCTGTGCTCCCTCCACGATGTCGGAGTTGGGGCGGGGGTGCTCGAAGAGCCACGAAGCCTGGGAGGGGGCGATCCGGTACAGATTTTCTATCTTCCGAGATGTGGAAGAGACGGAGGCCGGTGCTGACCAAGAGCGTTCAGCTATGTCCTGAAGAGACGGTAAGAACCCCAGGGCTGGAGGAGTGGGAACCTTGCCGTGCACTCTACGCTCGACTGAGTCCTTAGGTTGGCTATCCAAGCGTACAAGCTCGACCTCGAGAGCTTCTGCCATCCTAGTGAGTTGTTCAGAGAAGCACCTCACGTCGTCCGTTGGGGAAGCAGGATGGTGTTCAACGAGGGTACTCAGCTTTCTTTGCGAAGAAGAACCCGAGGAAGAGGCCGATCGGAAAGACAACACTGAAGGAGATCTCGAAGGTGGTGATGGAGACCTGGAGCGGGAACGATCCCATCGGGTGCGGTGATGTTCTCGAGCCCGAGGCGGAGTATGAGAGCGGGATCGAGAGACGACTCGGCGAGAGCTGGACCCATGGCGCGGAGGCGAAGGCGAAACGGCCCTGGGAGCTTGAACCTGGGTCCGTGGAGGCGGTGGACGGGTGAGGAACGTCTTCGGATCAACCCTCATCAGGAACTGGTTAGCGAAGGAGTCGTAAACCAGATTCGGATTGTCCTGGAGGATCTTTTCCGTCTCCGGATCAAGTGGAGTAACCTCAGCTTCCGTGCCCAAGCTCGCACGATCCGTATGAAGGGTGGAAGGTCCTGGAGTGGGCGCAAGGACGTCCTCTCTAATTTCACCCTCCGACTCGGAGCCAGATACCACAAAGTGCGGTGGTTGACGGGGAGGAGACGACAAAGCAGCCTCCAGGACGGGAGGGCTGCGGAGTGACGGTCCCGCCGATGGAGAGGGCGATTTGGAGCGGGTCAGAGGAGACGACTCGAGCCCGTGGCGTTCCTTCGACTTCTCAGGTCGAATTTTAGATCTTTTCGTCGGTTCCTCCCTCGCAGGCTCATCCTCCCTATCCAGGGAATGATGCCGCTTGGTAGAGGATTTGGTCTTCTTGGGAGCCGGTGAACGGCCCCTTTCAGAATGCACCTTCTTGGAGGTTTTAGAGCCCTCCTCAGGTGCAGAAGTCGGAGCGACGACCTTCTTTTTTGGTTTAGAAGGAGCTCCGGTGGAGGTCTCTCCCGCTGAAGCATCCTTGGAAGGTGGACGCAAAGCCTCCTCGTAAAGGGCCGCTTTAAGTCGCTTGTCCCTATTTCTCAGGGCTTGCGAGGTCATAGACTTGCAATCCGAGCAGGCCTTCGGAATATGGGCCTGGCCCAAACACAACAAGCAGAGCGAGTGTGGATCCGAATTAGGGATCTTGTTAGTACATTTTGGGCACTGCTTGAAGGATTTCGACGACATCCTGATCAGAGTAGTTGATAATCCGGTTCACCAACAGCAGACAACAATAACGTAGAGGCCAAAAACGAAGTCAAAGTCAGTCCGAGTCAAAAACACGAGCGATTCCAAAGCTGAGATTGCAAGCAAAGCAAGCAAAGGTTCCTCCGAAGCTGCTAACGCGGCGGACAAAAGGAACTGAAGGGGGCGGTACCGGCACGGAGCCTATATAGGGATGGGCGGCGCTACCGCCAAAAAGTTGCAACTTAAGCCCAGCCTAACGGAAAGTTGCAACTTTAAGATCTGCCTAGCAATTCTAGAAGGATCTGAAGTTGCTGCGCATGCACAGTGAATACCCATTTGTGTGATTCGCAGAGACCACGAAGAAGAAGGCTAAATATCTCACTAAACTACAAATTCCATAACCTCACAGCATTGAGCCATGGCAGTTAAAGCAGTGTCAAACTGCATTAACTCTGCAGTACAGATGGAGCCTTAGCTCATAAGTACTGCTTGGCAGTTGGTGATACCCAGAGATGCAACGAAAAAGACATTCAGCTATATAATGGAAGGAGGATTCTCTTCTTTTGCCAGCTGTAATAGAATTTGAAATAAAAACTGGATGGAAAAGAGACACTGGGGGGATCCCAGTGAGAAGCTGGCTCACAATTTCAGGGTGCTGCTGAAACTGGTTTGGGGAGAAGGACTGCTTGCTTATACATTTCTTTCAGTACCCACATAATGCACAGCTATTGCTCTGGAGTTATACTTACTTCATAAAGATCCTTGGCATCATTCTGGGCCAAACTTTCATTGATCTCCACCCCTTGATCTCTGTTAGCCTAGAGAAGGTGATATGGTGTTAAACAGGGGGAAAAACAAGTGAACAGATTGTTCTCCCACTACCACAGTAAAGTTTTTTTTAAATTTTTTGGTTAGGTTACTCATACAATAACACTTAAGCCGGTTTTAACATTTCTCAGTATTTGATTTCTACAAAAAGAAATGGAGGGGCCCAGTGCCCACCCTCAGATCTCTAGGCTGTTTTCCATCATCTCCAATTGCACCTCTAATGCTTGAATAAAATTTTTGGAGGGGCAAAGTTGCCCACCCCAGTCTAGGTTCTTCAGGATAACAGAATGATCCTTAATGAATGGTATTTATCAGCTTCATGGCTTATTAGTTGGGCAGCAACCCTTTTTGCAAACCACTTGGTGGGCAAAGAAGCAGAGTACGTTTTTCTGCTGCCCTCTAGTGCATACAATCCAATACTTCTTGGGGAAAAAGATGGGTTCCCCCAACTCCATTACTAAAAGATCCAAATTGTTTGCCAGCTTCCAAGTTCAGAGCATGGTGTTTCAACCTTTACCTCGCTTTGTGGCTTAGGGTCTGGCTAGGAACATTGACACGCAAAGCCCTCAGGAGGATTTGATCAATCACAAAAGTCATTGTGTACACATATATAAGGTAAATCACTATAGTGTATGTGTGTGTGTGGAGTGTGGGTCACACCAGTTGACACCCTAAGGGGTGTGTGACAACACTGCTCTCCAAACATCTGTATTTTGGCAGAAACAGACTGTGGGATTCACCTGTGTCCCTTTAAAATGCTGAAGAGATGGTATGAGTGGGGTGAGGCTCGGTGGAGGAGAAAGGAGAGGCCCCAGGTTTTTAAAAAAGTGTATTTTAAAAAATTAATTAAAAATTAAATTTAAAAAGAATCTTTTTAATATTTAACGTTTTTATTCATTTAAAATTTTCTTTAAAAACATCACATCTTGCCAAAAAGGTTTTCATCTGAAAAGTTTTCAGATGCGCTTTTCCACACAATATTGCAAAATGAGACAGTACAGTGAGGTTGTAGATTTACAAACTATACAATTTCAGGGTCCAAGTAGCAGTGGCAAGGGTGTTTTTGAACAGTGTCTGCATGCAAAAAGCAATTTATATGCAGGCATCCCTCAGGTAACAAAACCTCTAACAAAGAAGGCCCTTTTTGCAAAAAAAATTTGTGCTTGCCCACCCACCCCTGGTCTTCTTTGCCCTTTGTTTAGCTGGGATTTTTAAAGCTGCATTAGCACTAGAAGGATGGCAGATTGGAAAAAACAGCCTTCTAGTGTCAGGTAGAAACAATGTGTGTGTATTTTTAAAAAAGCATTGAAAGCTTGAGCTGTGAAAGAATAGGATTCTGCTCTAGCTAATCCTACTGTTGCTGTGTGTGCCTGTCTATAATAAACAAGTTAAGCAGCAGCTACCTCCAAAATCCCTTATGGAGCAGGTGTGAACAGCAATACACAGAGTAAATGGGAAAGCAGATTAGCCTGCCTCATCGTCTACCCCAGCCTATATTAAAATCCTGGCTCTATGAATATGGCCACCAAAATGGTAATCATAATAAAAGTAATCCAAACCCTTACCTTCAGCACAGAAAGAAGAATCTTTCTGAGTGACCCACTGGTGTCGCTTTTGACATCAGATTCCAAATCCCTATCAAAAACTAAAGAAAGGTAGAGATTGACATTTTTTGTATGCCTGGTGCTCAGGTTTTTTTGTTTAAGGAACAATTTTTTTGAAATAAGATGTCACTTACTCTTTTGGTAAGCATCTTTGATTGCTACAATTTGCTATGGCAAAGAAAAGTAGAATAGGTTAAAAAAAAGAGGTAATATATAATTCAAACACATAATTCATACTTTATAGCAAAAAACCTCAAAACCTCACTCCCCAAACATCTGCCTTTTGGCAGAAACAGGCTGAGGTGTTGGCCTAGGTCCCTAGTTTAGAACAATGAAGAAATGGTGTCCGTGGGGTGAGGTTCCGTGGGGGGAAAAAAGAGAGGCCCCAGATTAAAATAATAATAATAATAATAATAATAATAATAACAATAATAAATTTTATTTAATTTTTTTAAATTTAGAATTAAAATTACCAAATTTTCACTTTGACCACTTGAAGCAATGTACATGCAAATCCATTTAAGCTGTGCGTATGATATTGTAATTTAACAGTATAATTTTAATTTTTCTAGTTATGTCACCACTATTGCCATTCCATTCAGTCATATATAGGAATCACGATTTATGAGTAACATTAGTACAGAAAACAATACTAAGGATTCTATATAGTGGGGTCTGCAAGGACCGCACTGGGTGACGCCAACCCTAGCGATGCCACTGTTCTGAACGTGGCAAAAAAAGGCAGCACTCCCATATATATTCTCATGTCCAATTTCCTGCCTGCTTTCATTTGCTTCATGTGTTGGGTGCCAGAGAAGGATCCCATCAAAGAGTTTGTCACCATTTTTGCATCTATTGCTGTCCTTGCTTTCTCTGCTCAGTTGCTTCAAAGACAAATAGAAGAGCAGCTTTGGTTCTATGCCTTGTTTGTTTGGCCTTGGAGTCATCTGGCTGGATACTGTTAGAAATACAATACTTGCAGCTTGGTCTGATCCAGAAGGTGGTACAATAGGCCCTTGGTATCTGCTGGGGTTTGGTTCCATAACCGGCCATGGATACCAAAATCCATGGGGTTCAAATCCCATTAAATACAATGGAGAGTGAAATGGTGACCCTTATATAAAATGGCAAATCAATATTTGTTTTTTGGAATTTATATATGTATATATTTGAATATTTTCAAGCTATGTGTGCTTGAATCCATGGATAAAAGATCTGTGGATATAGAGGGCTGACTGTACTTATTTTCTTATCCCTGGGCTCCTCTAGATGGGACAAATGTGTCAAGAGGTTGCTGGAGTTAATAGTATTTGTTACTGTAGTTTCTGTTTTGTTTTGTTTAATGCCCAAACAACGTTTCTGTTGTTCCAGATTATTTACTGTCAATTACACCAACTGCAACATTTTGTTCCCACCTACACGTGGGATTTTAAACTCCGAGACACATTGGAACAAAAAAGAGTCTCATTTCCTACTCCTTCCTGTCTTTATTTTATTTTACTTTTTGGAGTCATAGTGCATCAGTGAAATGGCACTTCTATGCTATAGCAATATAAGTCATATATATATATATATATATATATATATATATACAAAACAAACGACAGAGGGAAAATTTGCCCTGCCAGTCTAGTAATTCTCTTTGCTTGCGCAAACTGTATCCTCTTTTGTTCTCTTTTTCGGATGATTGATTTCTTATAGCATAAGCAGTCACCCTAAGTCAGGGGTGGCTCTCCAGATGTTGTCAGACTGTAATTTCCATTGGCTGTTCTGGTTTGGGCTGGTACACAATGCAGTGCAACATCTGGAGACACACAAGAGGCAACACTGCTGACTGGGCAAAAGTAGAAAGCCTGGACCTCGGACATTATGGTAGGCTTGGGCAACCCATCATTTAAGTAGCCAAACTCAGGGCTCCATATTGCTTGCCTCTGTTATTTTTTGTGGCAGATTTTCACACAAATTTTCAGACAGTTCATTGGGTTGAATTCCTGCATCATAATGTTCTGGTTCAAGCCCTTCAATCCCAGATTGCTAAAAACTATTTATTGCCTGGTACAATAAATGGTGCTTGTAAACAGCATATATGGTTTCCCACAACCCATTTTGCCCTCACAATAACCCTGTGAAATAGGTTGAACGAAGTGTGAGTGACTAATCCAAGGTTATCCAGTGGGTTTCATGACTCAGTGGGGACTTGAATCTAGATCTCCCAAGCCCTAGTCCAGCAGAGCACTGCATTGGCTTTTTATTAAAAGACAGAAACACAGGCAAATCTTTTACCTGGTTGGTCCGCGTACAGAGGATCTCAATCAGCACTGCTTCATCAGTTCCTACTCCTTTCATTGCTTTCCGAAGCTGCCTAGCATCGTATTCCCAGGGCCAATCCAGGAGGGCCAAGGCTGCCTTTTCAAAATTCCCACTCAGATCTCCTTTTAGCACTTCTTCCAGATTCTAAAAAGATTTTTAAAAAGACTTCATAAACAATCAGTCATGTTCACGACTGAATATTTCTTGCATTGGTCAAATGAACAAGCAAGAGGATTAGGAGGAACTTTGCAGCAGTTTTGGACCAAGACATTTTGCTGCCCGAGGAAATAAGAAGATGGTGCTCTCTCTCTCTGCCCCTGTTCTATATATAGAAACGAGATAGATTGGTAGCAGAAGCAAACATCAATGCTTGTGATGGGAAAGTGTCTCTACCACACCCAAGACAGAAAGCTAGTTTAGGGGGCATGGACATTTCTAAGGTGGTGCGGAGGGTGCTGTCTGCACTGGGTGACATCTCAGAGGGGGTGTCTGCCTTCCAGAGTGTACCACCATGTCTCTCCAAGGGTCGACCAGGACTCTCAGAGACTGAAGGTCCTGGGACGGACCTAGTCCACAAACCCAGAGGTTGGAAGGACTCAGTTCAGGACACTGTTGGCATGCCATGGCAAACTCCTGGTGGCCTCCCCCATTGCCAAATGGCACCTGGACCCCTTTGTGGCATGTGAACAAGGCAGGTAGACTAGAACAACCTGAGATACAGATCCTTCCAGTGCCCTGGTCTACCAGTGGTCATTGGCAAGTAGACCAGATCCTTTATCTTCCATAATGCCCAATCTACTCTTGAGGGATCATTGTTCTGGCACACCCAAGCCTGAGGATGACAGCATGAATTACTGCACTGAAGTGACACCAACCCTAGTGATGCCAAAGGGCACAAGACAGGTCATATGGCAACTCTGGAAATAGCCAGAGAGTTCAGAAAAAACAGCTACGAAGATGCCACGCAGCCCCACCAGCATCTGTCACCTGAGGAAAGAACCTCACTCTGCCTAATAGTAAGTCCAGCTCTTCCATACGGCTGACACAACTCAGAAGCCAGGGACAGAAACATTGTGTTAGATCATTTTAAGACTATGGTCTTATGGGGCATCCTTGCTTTAGATTAGTCTTTCCCATCTGGCGACTTCTAGCTGTGATGGCCATGGGCCATGGTGGCTGAGAATAATGAGTGTCGTGGTTCAGCATAAGGTTAGGGAATGTTCCTTTAGTAGCTAATGTACATTACACTTGTCCCTCCACATTCACTGGGGTTAGGAGCTGCAAATAATAAAAACACTATGTTTTTACCTGAGAGAACACCTCTCTATGAATCTCTAGGTCCTCCAGTGAAACTCTGGTCAACATCTGCCAGACATTGACCATAGAATTGCGCTGGAGGAGCGACAAATGCCTAGTGGAGTGTTCTCTCTAGGAATCTCTAGGTCTTTCAGTGCGACTTTTGGTTAAACTTGATCAAAGAGTCGTGCTGGAGGACTTAGAGATTCATAGAGAGAAGGTATTAATAAAATCTGAGAATAATCAAAATGGCAAAAGTCAAAGCTGCAAATGTGGAGGGACAAGTGTACTTCACTTATTTCAGTATACCAGAAACCAGCCCTGCTTGTTAACCCTCTCCACTTTGTGCTTATTCTGCTGAGTGGGACCCTGGATTTTTGCCCCAAAGCCCTGTTCTTCCTCTAAAAGGAAAGAGCAAAACACACCTCCATCACTGTGTCTGTATCCACACTGCAAAATTAAAGTAGTTTGACACCACTTTAAGTGCCATGACTCTATCCTATAGATTCCTGGCCATTTGGTATTCAGCCTGGTCTGTCAGAGAAATCTGTTGCCCCACCAAACTACAAATCCCAGGATTCTGTAGGAAATAGTCATAGCACTTAAAGTAGTGTCAAACTGCTTTAATTCTGCAGTGTGGATACACCCTCTGATGGAAGGGTTTTCAGAGCAAAAACATGAAGATAAGACAGTGCTGCCATCACTCATCTTCTGTCCAACTCAGTCTGTGTCTTCAGATCTCCCGGGACATATTTAAAGATTCAAAGATAACTGCTCACACTGTGTCTAGAATATGATGGGGAAAAAACATTTATCGGGAAATGTATGCCACTAGGCCAGCAAGGTGTCAGACTTTGATTAAGGCAGGGGTAGGCAACCTTTTTGAGCCGGGGGCCGGGTTGCTGTCACTCAGACAATTGGGGGGGGGGGGGGGCGAAGCACCAATAAATAAATAAATAAATAAATATAAATTTTAAAAAATAAAAATAAAAATAAAAAACATGCATGAACACTCTCTCAGCCCCAGAAAAGCCATGCCAAAACCCCTGTGGAGATTTTGCCAAGAAAACCCCAAGAACAAGTAATAACAGCAATAATCAATATCATCATGGCGGGGGGCGGCAGCAGCAGCAGGACTGGCCTGGGGCCGGTCCAAAGGCCTCGGGGGGGCGCATCCGGCCCCCGGGCCTTAAGTTGCCTACCCCTGGATTAAGGCATGTGGAGGACCAGTTCGCACAGCGCAGCCAAGGAGGTAGGTTTATCGAAGTGCAAAACAAAGAAGAGCAGTTTGGAAGAAGTACATCGGGCAATAATAAGGAAGCATAACAGAATCCTAGTTCTATGCATACCAAGCATAGGTCTTACTCAGAATAGGATCCAGGAGAAAAGCAAAAGAAAGCAGGATCCATAAGGATATGGGTTCAAGGTGAGACCAATTCTATTGCCCAAACTTTTATACATCCACTTTTCACCGCCAAAAGCCAGCTTGAATCATCACAACCTGAGTAGCTATGATTATCTCATACTCTGCAGCTGGATAGGACACATCACTGAGGCAGGAATGTGTCCATTTCCATGTAGAATCAGCTGAATGTGGTTCTGCTAACTAGCTGGACCTCACCTCTGGCCTTGAAAATCTCACCCAGGAGGCAACACAGACATGCCCATCCATACATGTAGCATTCACAAAGAACAGCAACATTTCCCAGAGACACAAAACTAGGCATCATAAAGCAGGCCTAGATTTCTTCATACTACTGAGAAGCTTTCCCTCTTATGCAGCAGATAACATCTGGTCTATACTGTGACAGTTCTCTAGGCACTACTGCCCTAGCTTGATTTACATTTTATATGAGACCACTAGTTGTGCACAAGTTGATGGGGCTAAAGAATGATTGGGAATCAGATTTAGAATGAATCTGACTTAGAGACATACAGTCGCCCCTCTGTTCTCACGGGGGATCCTTTACAGACCCCCCCCGAAAACGCAAAATCGTGGATATTCAACACCCATTATGTCCCTCTCTGTTGGCCGCCTGCGAATGGGCGAGGGACGTGGACTTGAAGTCCATGAAAATAGAGGGGAACGGTACTTCTCAGAGTCACAAGGATTGGTTTTCAGTTTTCAGGAGGACTAAGGGCCGATGCAGACCTGCACAAATGGCTGGCCTGGGGGGGGGGGGGAGTTGGGGCGGGGCAGCTGCACACCAGGTGCCCTGACTCCACCCCAACGCCCTCCTGATGCTGTGCACACGTCTGCATGGTGTGCAGTATCAGGATGCCCTCCTGGCGCAGCGTGCGTACACATTGTGCCAAAAGGGTGCAAAAGAGCTGCGGTGCTCGCTCTAAGGGTGGCAAAAAGGAGGATCGGGGCCACAGCGTGTGGTTGCCACAGCCCCGATCTGCTGCTCCCAGGGGCGGCTCTGTGCTGCCCCTTTCGAGCCATCTGCATCGGCCCTAAGTAGTTATGAGGGATGAGGTGGCTTAGTGGTTAAGATGCCAATTCTGACGATTGTAAGATCGGATGGTTGGCAATTCGAGGTCTGAGTGCTGCATGATGGGGTGAGCTCATGTTACTAATCCCAGCTTCTGCCAACCTAGAAGTTCAAAAGCATGCAAATGCAAGTAGTTAAGTAGGTACCACTTTGGTGGGAAGGTAACAGCATTTGATGCAGTCATGCTTGACATATGACCACCAGAGTTGTCTTCGGACAACGCTGGCTCTTTGGCTTAGCAACAGAGAGTCAGTTACGACTAGACATTCATGGACTACTTTACCTTACCTAAGTAGTTATGGCAGTCTGATAAATACACCTCGCTCCTGTGCCAAGATCCCTTTGCATGTAACAGGGGAAGCATTTGATGGTGATAACCACAAATAATGTCCACCTAGTCAATTAAACCAGCTATTGAGACCAGTAGTGACTGGTGGCTTCCATGTTACTGGGACAAAGTTTCCATCCCAGGTTTTGGAGCAGGTTGTGGTTTGGTGCTAACCAAAGTGCTGCACATATCTTGGAGAAAAGAGTTCAGCACTTGGAGTAGATATTTCAAAGTGCAGTTTAAAGCATGGAGAGCATTCCCAACCCAACTGACATGGGAGTTGTCAGCCATCGCAGCTTGGGACTCTTGCTTTTTATTAAAAACAAAAAAACTCCTTGGTATCCGAAGCAACCCTGTCCCCTTTACTGGATCCCAGAAAGATCTCTGAAAAGTGAGTGGGATACTACAGGCACACACACTATCATAGTATCACAAATAACATTAGTCCTTCTCCCTCTCCTTTCTTTCTTATTTATTTATTGATTGAATTTGTATACTGCCTTTCTCCCAAAATAGGATTCAAGGCAGTAATAATAATGGCAACCTTATTTATTTACCTTGTGATAAAGGGCCTTGTACTTCTGTTTTATTTGTTGCCTCTGGTCGGATGAACAGCTGGACAGGATCTCAATAATTACCTTTTCATCTGTTCCTGCAAAGTGTTAATGCAAAGGAGGGAAATCAAATTGAAATTGTTACGAGGAGTAAGCCATGTAAAATGTGGAGGGGGGTAACCATCTAAAACAGAAGCCTCACCTGCACTGCAGAAATAATGCTGTTTGACACTGATTTCTAGCTATGATACAGTTGCCAGTTCAGGATTTTACCTGGATCTGAGGTTCTGGGTCAAAACCTGAGACCCAGGGCTAGTCTTCACGTAAGTGTATCATGTGAATTGTATTGATGGTTAATTGTCTTCATTTTCCTGTGCAAATTTATATCAGTTCATCTCCCTTTGCTGAAAATGCATGTATTCACCCTCCCTCTGATGAAAATGTACAGCCATGTGAATCAAATGGATGGCCACATGTGCAATAAGGCACACTTCTCCAGGTTTCCATGGATACTTTGGTAAAAACCATAAAGCCTTTTTCTGTGGTTTATAAAGATTTTTTTTTGTTATCCCTGCAAAAATCTCCTGTGAATTATGTATGGCCAGATAACATTATTTCAACTAAAATAAGGAGTATTTTAATAGTATAGCCAAACAGGAGAAGACCCCTGGTGATGTGAGAAAGTATTATATATTATTTGTTGATTTGTTCCCAGATCAAGGTGAAATGAGGGGATTATTCCTCCTCACCTATTTAGGGAGACAGATAATGGCAGAATCTGCACTGAAGAAATAATTCAGGTTGACACCACTTTAACTGCCATGGCTCAATGCTATGGAATTCTGGGAACTGTAGTTCTGTGAGATATTTAGCTTGCTCTTTAAGAGAGCTATAGTGCCACAACAAACTACAGTTTGCAGAATTCTCTCGCATTGAGTCATGGCAGTTAAAATGGTGTCAACTTGGATTATTTCTGCAGTGCACATGCAGTCATAGACTTTTAATTTAGTCTACTTACTTCTATTTCTTCTTTCTATGAGTGTCACCATAAGTCCACTTGATGACAATTAACAGCAGCAAACCTTCTTCTATCCAGAAGGCAGAGTGGAGCAGAGCCCAATGGAGAGTGAGCCCTGGAACCACAATGACTGCGATGGAAGGAGCAAGCTAAATACATAAGAAATACATACAGCCCCTTTGGAGAGTCTTTGCAAATTGCAATAATCATTTAATCCTTGCAAATTGTAGCAAGCTACTGCTCTCCTCTCTGAGCAGATTTGCACATAGCCCTTTCCTCTTACCAAGAGCGGAGCCCCCTAAAACTGGAGAATTTGCAGCCTTGTCTCCTGCCTGGAGATGACACCCAAAAACTGGAGACTCAGGGCAACTAGACCTCGAGACTCTTGGTGATGGTTAGTGCCAGCTTCCCAACCATTTTACCAACTGAGATGCCCCCCTTGGTATGATTCAGCAAGGCAGATTCCTATGCCCAGTTCTAAGCGCAGGCACTTTTTCAATCCCAGGCTTCATCTTCTATCTATGGTCCTTGTGAAGCAGGACAAGCGGTGGCCTTCTTACCCATTCCTTTGCAAGCTTTGTGTAGTTTCTTGGCATCCCGCTCAGCGTTAAAATCATGATGGCGGTGCTGAATTTTAGTCTAGGAAAGACAAAAACAACAGAGAGAATTGTTCAGCAGCATGGGCTCAGAGCTTCAGCTGAGGGGAAATAACCCTTTCCCCCAAAATCCTCTACCACCACCCCACAGGCACCATGGTCACTGTGTTTCTTTTAGAACAACTAGATGGCCAAATAATGGGAAAACTGTTCTTCAGACCCTGGAGAGACACTATCAATCAGAGCAGACAATCCTGGTCTACAGAGTTTGGAAGAGCTTGGATGAGAAATTTTGGGAGATATAGTTCAAGGAATCACCTTTTCCAAGTTCTGGATGTCCTTAGCATGACAGATCCCCTTTCCAGGCTGGCCCTGCAGTTCCAATCTCTAAGGAATCCTGCCATTACCCTGCCCTTGTTCCCCCAACTCTTTCCTTTCTGGATTGGGGTACTGGGCCACAGAGTGACCCCTATAAATGTGGACTTGTGGTTGTGCTGTTGTGTGGGTTCCTTAGTTTGGTATGCATGGCCTGACTCCAATTCACTCTTGACAGCCAGCCAGAGACAGATTTAAAACAACAGAAATAGATTTATTAAATCTATTATTATTATTATTATTATTATTATTATTATTTTATTTATAATCCGCCCCTCTGCTCAGCAATCGGGGCGGCGTACAACAAGGTTAAAAAACAGCAGCTAAAACATTCAGATCCCACACCCTAACCCTCCCACCCCTTAAGACTAAATTAAACTGGAATAGAATTAAAATCAGATTACACAATTAAAAAGTAAAATCAATTCTTAATTGGCATATCATGGCGGCAAGAGAGGTAAAACAAATCACCTCCAGTTAGCCGGGCAGTTATTATTATATTGTATTAGGTTCCCCGATACCATAGGGAGTTCTACCTTCTTGTACAACTTCAAAACTGCTGGCTCTTCTATACTGCGGAAATAAAACAGTTTGGCACCACTTTAACTACCATAGCTCCATTCTGCGGAATCCTTGGATTTGAAGTTTGGTGAAGTAGTTAGCCTGGTCTATTAAAGAGGTCTGGTGCATCTCCATACTATGAATCCCAGGATTCTGTAGGATAGACTCAAGACAGTTAACAACTTTATTTCTGTAGTGTGGATACACCCTCCGTCTCTTTTAGCTCAAAACCTTGTCTGTGTCAACTCACAGTCCCTTCTCTCTCTCAAATGACTCAACAGACTTTTTAACAGACTTCGGCTCCAATTCTATGTGATGGGATTGGCTGCCTTGACTTATTTCCAAGCCTTTCTTAACACTCACTCACACAAGTGCTACTCAGTAATATATTTGTAAAGGGTTTTCCCATTCCATTTCCTGTAACCGTTTCACACTTGGGTATACCCTTTTGTTTTCCCCTCTATCACAGGAGTACAAATTTAGACACTGCAGTTGGACACCCTCCAAAATTTCACAAATGGCAACTGGGGCATGTGTGATCAAGCAACATCAGTGATCAAGATGGCAAAGGAAGAATGCACAACCTAGGAGAGGCTGCAACAGTTTGCTTTTGCCAGAGCTTACTGGGAAGGGGAAAATTCCACCTTTCTTCTTCTCTTCCTCTGCTACGTTGAGTGCAAACTACTTTTGCATTCAGTTTGCAACAGCTGAGGATGGACAGGGAAAGTGGTAGAAGGAGAGAAACTGGGATATTTTCAAACCAGATGCAAAAGTGGGACAACATAGGATTCATCAGGATGTTCCTACCAAATTAAGGGAATATGGAGTGGGGATTGGTGCTCTAGTTATGGGGGTGGCAGACTGTGACTCCCATCCTGAGATCGGGTTCCTTGGCCCTGACTGGTAAGGGATCTCAGCAGATGTTGACACGTGGATTTGGGTCTCTCAGCCCCAGCAATGCTACTTCCCATCTGGGGAGCTACTTTGTGACAGGAACAATACTGGAAAGATGTTAGTAAGTCAACCAGGATGTTCCAAATGCAAGAACAACAGCGGATGTAGTTTCTGTCTACAGTTTCGATAGGTACACTCTGGCGATCTCAAAAAAAGATTAACTCAGGAGTCATGGCTCTTTGACTCAGGCATCATGATTCATTGCAATAGGAGAGGGGATTTGAGTGAGCAATGTTCACCTGAGCTGTGTGGCCTTGAGAGTACAATTAGTGACAAATCGGTTGGTTTCAACCTGCGCCATTACAGTATAAAGTGCAGGAGGGATGATTCATGAAGCAGCCAGCAACTGGAGAGAGTGGATGCAGCAGGATGGAGAAAAAGCTTTGGGGACCACATGGCATGCCAACCCCTTTTTTGGTGCCCGGTCCTACCAAGAAACTCCTAACCCACTTAGACTTTCTCCAGTTTTTTTTAAAAATGCAAGTTTTTTGCTTCAAATCTCCCAAAGAGTTGCAAAATTGCTCCAAAATGCAATAGCTTGGCTCATTTTTTCTATCCTCCAAAATTGGTAAAAAACATGGATGAAAACTGACATCTCGGAGTGGACGCCAAACCGATTGCTAATGTCCACTGACTTTTCCCCTCTGTACATCTGTTTATTCTCCCTTTATTCTTTTTTGTTGCCATTTTTTTTATTGTTAAACTAAAGTAAACAAACAAACCTGACATGTTTAGTTGAAATCGGTTTCTTTGCAACTGCTACTCAATTCAAATCCTGCCTTTTGAGAAACAGAGAACAGGTCCAACACATCATATCCATGCATCTATTTATGGGGCTGTCCACCAATTAAAGGTTTATAGTTGCTTAATAAACTAGATTTAAGTCAATATACTGGTGAAATAAAATATGCTCCCATTTTACAATAATTTTTTAAAGGATACTGAAACGAATTTAATTTTATAAAGCAAAGTCAACATTGAAATAACACAGAGGAGCCAAAATGGTGGCTGAAAAACAAACAAAAGTGCCCTTTTATCCCAACTCAACTGGTTGTTATCCCTTGCACTAATTTATTCTTGTTGCAAACATGAAAAAAGAGAACTTTAGACCATCCAAAGAAAGATGATGAAAGAGAGAGAAAACTACTTACATGAGAGTGGCCCATTTCTTCTTAGAACTCCAGAGCTTTGCTCTTCACTGTGATAAGGATCTGTTAATATTCAAGTTTTATGCTTCAATATTTCCTGGATTAATAAATAACCTCTGACACGATCCCTGCATGTGGCTGCTTATTTAAAGATATCATCCTTTTTTTTGAAGCACACTTTTCTAAACACTTGAGCATTCTAGATTTTTCCTAAAAAAGGGGCAGCAGCAGAGGGGAGGACATTGATCCTTTTGTCCATGTTTTCTCAGATACAAGTTTCTCCTTATTTGAAAATATTTTTTAGTCCAGTTTTAAGTTGGGGGGCTGGGAAAACCTTTGACCTTCCAACACTTTTGAATAACATCTCCCATAATCTTTCACCATTTGCCACGCTAGATTTGAGTCAACGGAAATAAAATGCATACCCATTTTACAATAATTTTAAAAAGATACTGAAGACACTGACACTGTAATGTAATTTTATAAAGCAAAATCAATGTTGAAATAACACAAAGTTTTTAGGACTTGCATACCCTCCAACTGTCCCAGTTTTGCAGGGACAGTCCTGATTAATCCTCTGTTGTTTTACTTGTTAGCTACTTTTAAAATGTCCTAGTTCCTCTCTCCTCTTCCCACTTTCTCCCTTTTTCCTCAGCTTATTTTAGTTGGAGCAAACTGAGTTTGCATTCAATTAACTAAGCAGAGGGGAGAGAAGGTGGAATCTCCTCCTTCTCAGTAGACTCAGGCAAAAACAAACTGCTGTAGCCTCTTCTAGCTTGTGCGTTCTTCCTCATTAATAACTTTTGCCTTCTTGACAACACTTTTATGTTGTTTGGCCACCCCCCCCCCCCCGTTTTCCTTTGTGTAATGTTGGAGGCTATGGCGTTGAAGTCTAAGACATTTGGAAAGCAAAAGTTTTCTTTGTTGTTAACCACCCTTGAGGTGATCTCGACTCATGACGACCTTGTGGATGAGACATCTCCAAGACTCCCTATCTTCCATTACTTTTCTTAGTTCTTGTAGATTCATAACCATGACTTCTTTAATAGAGTCCATCCATCTAAGCATGTGGTCTTCCTCTCTTTCTACTTCCTTCCACCTTTCCCAGCATTATTGTCTTTTCTAATGAGTCGTGTCTTCTCATGATGTGACCAAAGTACGACAGCCTCAGTTTAATCATCTTGGCTTCCAGGGAGATCTCTGGTCTGATCGATTCTAGGACCCATTTATTTGTTTTTTGGCTGTCCACGGTATCCTCAGCACTCTTCTCCAGCACCACATCTCAAATGAATTTATTTTCTTTTTACCCCCTTTCTTAACTGTTCAGCTCTTGCATCCACACATGGTAATGGGGAATACAATTGCTTGTATGATTCTAACTTTCGTGCTTAGTCATAGGAAATTTTCCTCTTGTTTAATTCTGTTTTAAGGGGTTGGGAGGTGGGATTTAGGGTTGGGACTGTTTTACATTGTTGATTTTTAACTTGTGTAACCCGCCTCGATTGTTGGGCAGAGAGGCGGGCTATAAATAAAACTTATTATTATTATTATTATTATTATTATATATCTTTGCTCTTTAGGATCTTTTCTAGTTTCTTCATAGCTGCCCCCCCGCCCATTCGTAGTCTTCTTCTGATTTCTTGACTGCAATCCCCATTCTGAGACTGACAGTGACTTGCCCAGAGTCCTTGTCCCAAACATTCAAACCACTACACCACATTGGTTCTCCTGAATGTTTGTTATACTGACTGAACATTATAAGGAAACACATTCAAGAACTATGAGTTATTTTACTTTCAAAGGAAACATTACGATTTGGGAGCACTTCAGTAAAAAGTTGTACGGTCGGCTCTCCTGATCCATGGATTCAACCATCCATGGCTTGAAAATAGTTTTAAAAATATATTCAAAAAGCAAATGTTGGCTTTGTCATTTTATATAAGGGACACCATTTTACTGTGTCATTGTATTTAATGGGACTTGAGCATCCACAAATTTTGGTATTCATGGGCGATCCTGAAGCCAAATCCCAATGGGTACCAAGATCCCACTGTATGTGCCTCCAAGTTGTCTGTTGACTTATGGCAACCCCATACATTTCATAGGGTTTTCTTAGTCAAGGATTGATTAGCTTTCCTGTGAAATACAGCCCACCCTATGGAATTCCTTGGTGATGGGTTTATGGGAGTCACTGTTTCAAAAAATGTCAGCTGGCCCAGTTAGTTGCCCAAGACTTTTGTATAGTCTGAGTGCTTGATCGATGTCCTTATGGCATCAGGAAGGGTGGGCAGAACAGCCATATAAAAGAAAGATGGACTTGTGATTCATTTGAGGAGATGTGAGAGGGAAGACTGCAGCACCATTTCCCTATGACTCCTGCAGGGATGCAGGTTGTCCTCTCTATGTATTTTCCCACCGCTTCTTCTTGGTAGCAGCCCTTCATGTAATCCTAGATACCGCGTCCCTTCCTGGGAGAAAGATAAGCTACAAAACAAATAAAGTCCTCAGTGACAACTGTCAGCTGCTGCTGCCACCACCATTTTGGCCCATTCCAGTGCTTTTAGGTAAATCTGAAAATGAGGCGGAGGAAGGCAAAGTGAGGCAGGTGCTTCAGGAAGCAGATCTGAAGAGATACTGATGTTCCTCCTGAAACCCATGGCCTTACTCCTCTTTTGTAGTGAACGGGGAGGAATAAAGAGCAACCCAACTCTCCCCCTCACTGAAACCTATAGTCCTACTGGTATGTGTGAGACCCAAGGTCACCCAGTAGGTTTCATGTCTGAGCAGGGAATTGAACCCTGGTCTCAAGTCCTAGCCCAACCCTCAAACCATGGTGTATAGACTAAACAAAATCTGAGGAAAAACTGGCCTTTGCAATGGCAGTACCTGCAGAGGCTCTGAAAGAGTATGTGGGCCCTTGAAAATGATGCCGCATTGTGGCATTTTTCTATGATGTACCTTGGCTCTGTGGTCCTTCCTGCCATTAACATTGGAATTTGACAGATAAAACCCAAGCAAATGATACCCACCCCTATATTCATAGGTGTGACCAATTGCTCTTATCAGAAAAGCAAACAGATAGTACCAGCTTCTACAGGTACTGGTTTTCAGTTAGCACAGCTGGAGGTATTGATTGACCAGCTAAGACGGTGAGTCTGTGTTACACTGACTTTTCCATGGCTTATGTGGGTAAAAATGCAAAATATGTTGGCAAGACAGCCCCTGTCCTCAGGTGTACAAGACATGGCACACAATTCTTAGCTAGAATAAAAACATTTCAAATAGTTTGATGGAATGGTTGTGGGCTTAGTATCATCCTAGGAGAGTCAAAAGCAACTGGTTTGTCATCAGAGATGTGGAATAACTATGCTTTATAGGTGTGTAAAGGATCTTCCATGAAACCCACTGGATGATCTTAGGGAAGTCACATACTCTCAGCCTCAGGAGTAAGCAATGGCAAACCTTCACTGACCAACTCTTCCCAAGATAATCTCATGATAGGCTTACCTTAGGGCAGGGGTAGGCAACCTTTCCCTTTAAGGGCCGAGGAACTTCAGCTCCCAGAAGCCTCAGCCATGTTGGCCAATAGTCCCATGTTGGCCAATAGCTCCTGGGATTCTGGGAGCTGAAGTCCCTCGGCCCTTAAAGGGGAAAGGTTGCCTATCCCTGCCTTAGGGTCACCGTAAGTCGGAAATGACTTGAAGGCATACAATAACAACAAAGGATCTTTTGGATGTATGGTAGATACCCAGGACTTTGACTAAAAAGGCTGCTGGCCACTAAGGAGTTAAGACAATTTCCCTTCCATTCTTACCAAAATAAAAAGGCTTATTGTCCCTGTACCTCCTTTTCAGAAGTGTTTCAGAAACCTGGAGACCACAAAATTCAAGGAGGAAACCAATTGCAAGAAGCTCAGTTGCTGTGAAAAAGGATTAACTGACATAGATATTTGCCAAGAAAAAACAAAACCATATTATTTTCCAGAA
This sequence comes from Phrynosoma blainvillii, assembly GCA_026167975.1. Taxonomy (NCBI): domain Eukaryota; kingdom Metazoa; phylum Chordata; class Lepidosauria; order Squamata; family Phrynosomatidae; genus Phrynosoma; species Phrynosoma blainvillii. The sequence goes on along the minus strand of JANUYF010000004.1, from coordinate 19,505,316 downwards.
AAGAGCTTAAGTTCTAGCCAAGAAATTTAACACTAGTTTCAAGTCTGTGAAGTCAAGGCCAAGAGGCAGATTTACTGTGCTTTGTCTTAAATCACTAATCACCACTAGTTCTGGTGAGACCAACACAGTTTCGGCGTCAAGTTTGAGCTGCAGTATGGAGTTTGTCACAGACTTAAAAAACAAAAGTGCATTCCATATGGGAACCAGATTAAAATACTTGCAAGGTTCAACAGTTGTTATCTGCTATTAAGTCCACTTTGACTAACAGTAACCCAAGATCCTTGGTCATTTACAGTCCTGCTCCGCTCTTGCAGTCAGAGTTGTGGCTTCCTTTATTGAGTCAATGCATTGGTCTCCCTCTTTTCCTACCGCCTTCCACTTCCCCCAGTGTTATTGTTCTTCCAGTGAGTCATGTTACCCTTGTGATACATCCAAAGTACAATAGCCTGAGTTTTATTTTCGCTTCTAGCAAGAGAGCACTTGTTCAGATACTGGTGAGTTTAGCCATTTTGGCTTTTTGTGAGAGTTCGTATTGCTCCGATAATGTTTCCCCTGGCTGCTACATGATTTTCAAGCTTAGTTCAATGTAGTGATTACAATCTTCACAGATCTAAACAGCTTGGGTTGTGGCTAAGGCCAGCATGTCATGCTATGAATCCATCGAGATGTGGCCCTCTTGAGAATATACATACTTGCAGTCTCACTTGATGGGCATGCTAAAGAGGACTTTCTCTTGTGCTGTTCTTTGATCGTGGCATGCACTCGCCTCGAGTTGCAATGTTCCCAGTCTCACTGCATTTAGAAAAGTTTGAGGCCATAGCTCCTCCATCTGGCATTTTAAACTGATTCAATGCTTATAGATTATGATTTTAATGGTTTTATTGTTTAATTTCAGTTATATTTGTTAGCTGCCTTGGCTGCTATATTTAGTGCAACAGCAGAATAACATTTAATAAGTGAAATCAATTGGCTATATAAATTTTAACCATTGTCACATGAAGGCATCAATTGGTAGCTGAAATTTCTATCTGGATAAACTTGTCCTAGAGCACGACTATGGGAAAATATATTTGCCCGAGGACTATGTCACAAGCACTTAAAATAAATCCTTTAACCACAATTGATCTAAGTCATTATCACCTTTGCCTTAGAAGAAAGCTAACACAGATCCCAAATAACTGTTTCTTAAATTAAGAAAAGACACACTGTGCAAACCTGTGTGTGTGTGGGTGAGAGATACCTAAAGAACTGTTTGTCTTCACATGTATACCTGTAAGACCTGTCCCGAACACGGTCCACTTCGAGTGTATGTACCTGAGCCTGAGGACCAGGCATAGTTTGGGGATTCTGCTAGTATACCGACCACCCTGCTGTCTAGCCAACTCCCTAACCTAGCTGACACAGCTGGTCTCAGAGTTGCTGTTGGAGTCGCCTAGACTTTTAGTTCTGGGCAACTTCAACATCTCACTTGAGACCAGTCTGTTAAATCTAACTGGCACAGCTTGGGAGTTCATGGAATCCATGACAAACATGGGCCTATTCCAATTGGTTGTTGGGCCCACGCATTGTGCGGGTCATACCCTCGATGCAGTCTTTAGTACGGAACAGGAATATCCGTGGGCAGAGGTTACAAAAACCACCGCATTGTCATGGACGGATCATTTCCTGGTCAAGACCGAACTAAGAGCGAATATCCGCCCCACTGGGGGTGGTGGACCTATTAGAATGGTCCGCCCTCGAAGGCTAATGGAACCACTTGGATTCCAGAAAGCCTTAGAGGGTTTAATTGTTGGCAACGCTGGTGATTCTGTCGAAGCTTTGGTGAACACTTGGAACACTGATCTCCCCAGCGCTATTGACACAATCGCTCACAAGCATCCTTTCCAACCCGCTTTAAATCGTATACATCAGAGCTTAGGAAAATGAAGCGGGTTGGACAAGGACTAGAGTGCAACTGGCGGAAAACTCAATTCTTATCTGACAGAACTTGTCAGAGGAACTTCCTTTGGTCCTATCGAGAGGCAATACGTGCAGCTCAGAGATCTTTTTTTTCTGCACGTATTGCGTATGCAGAGTTCCATCCAGCAGAGCTGTTTAGGGTGGTAAGGGAACTCACGCAGGTTTCTCCTGCGAAGAACCCATTACTTAACCCGACAACGGCTTGCTGTGATGCATTTAACAACTTCTTGGCAGATAAAAGCTCTCAGATAAGAGCCGACCTAGACGCCAGTGTTTCAACAGAAACAAGTGACGAGGTGTCTAGCAACTCCGTTAGCGAAATTATCCTGGATCAGTTTCAATCTGTGAGTACTGATGACGTGGACAAGCTCCTTAGTAGAGTGAGGAAAACAACCTGCCCTCTCAATCCTTGCCCATCATGACTGGCCGTGCAGGGGGGGATGCATTGAGGAGGTTCCTTACAGACATCATCAATGCATCCCTCAAGGAGGGTTATATTCCATGTTGTTTGAAGGAAGCGGCTGTTAGGCTGCTTCTGAATAAACCTTCCCTGGACCCCCTGGAGATGAACAACTATAGGCCAGTCTCTTTGTTACCATTTTTGAGCAAGGTAATCGAGAGGGCGGTTACTCTTCAACTCCAAGCTGTCCTGGATGAAACCGATTATCTAGACACATTTCAAACTGGCTTTAGGACAGGATTTGGAGTTGAGACTGCCATGGTTGCCTTGACTGAAAACCTGCGTCTGAGCATTGACAGGGGTAGTGTGACCTTGTTGGTACTTCTAGACCTCTCAGTGGCTTTTGATACGATAGATCATGGCATCCTCCTGGATCGCCTGAGTGGGTTGGAAATCAGAGGTACTGTGCTCCAGTGTTTCCATTCCTTCCTCTCGGGCAGATCCCAGAGGCTGCTGCTTGGGGACAGTCGCTCCAGTAAAAACGAGCTCACCTGCGGCATCCCTCAAGGCGCCATTCTGTCCCCAACACTGTTTAACATCTATATGAAGCCGCTGGGTGAGATCATTCGGAGTTATGGAGCTGGGTGTTATCAGTATGCTGACGACACCCAGATCTATTTCTCCATGTCTCGACCGTCGGCCTTGAATTCCGATGGCGTCTCCTCTCTCAATGAATGTCTTATGGCAGTAATGGGCTGGATGAGGAAAAACAGATTGAGACTGAATCCAGAAAAAATGGAGGTGCTCACGGTAGCTGCCCCGAAACCAAGAATTGGGTTGCAACCTCCGGTCCTGGATGGGGTCACACTCTCCGTAAAGGACTGTGTTCGCAGCCTGGGGGTGCTTCTTGATTTGTCGCTCCTGATGAATAAAGGTAAATGCGACGGTCAGAAGTGCCTGTTATCAGTTTCGGCTGATACGCCAGCTGTGCCCTTTTCTGGAAGTAAGGGACCTTGAGACTGTTGTGCACTCACTGGTAACCTCCCATCTGGATTTCTGTAATGTGCTCTACATGGGGCTACCGTCATGCTTGGTCCGGAAACTTCAGATAGTACAAAATATGGCAGCCAGAGTGGTCTCGGGAACATCTCACAGAGACCACATTACTCTAGTGTTAAAATCTCTCCACTGGCTACCTATCAGTTTCTGGGCCCAGTATAAGGTATTGGTTATTACTTTTAAAGCCCTAAATGGCTTGGGCCCAACTTATCTTCGGAACTGCCTCCTCCCATATAATCCTCCCCACGCACTCCGGTCCTCTGGAAGAAATTTGCTTCAGCCACAAAAATCTAGGCTGTCTGCAACTTCCCAGAGGGCATTTTCGGTAATCGCCCCCAGATTATGGAACGACCTGCCGGATGAGATCCGTCAGATTACGAGCCTGAGTACTTTTAAAAAGGTGGTAAAGACGGATCTCTTTTGGCAGGCCTTTCCTGATTAGATCCTGGCCTCAGGAGCTGCACCTCTAGCCTTCTCTGAGTTCTTGGCTTGTCTGCTGCTGGTTTAATATACCCTATGTGGTTTTAAAAAAAGATTTTTGTAGATTTTGACGTTAATTTAATACTTTTTTTAATGGGGAGGGCAGGTTCTGGGGGTTTTAGCTCGTAAATTGATGTATTCCTAACTGCTGTAAGCTGCCCTGATTGTTTTTAACAGAAAGGTGGGGTATAAATAAATTATTATTATTATTATTATTATTAAGACAATTCTTCACGTGTCTCTTGTCACTTGAAGTATAGTGGCTGGCTTCAGCAGAAATGACCAACTTAGTGGTGGCACTCCATCTGTGGAACAGTTTCCCCAGGCAGTTTCTCCATCCATCTCCATTTGTTATCATTTTGGTACCATTTCACCTTCTCAAACTTTTTAATCCTTCTTGTTATTGCTTCTACATGATTTCGTGTCTGTTTTTATTCTCCCGATTGCTTTCATACTGTCCTTTCTATTGTAGCGTTTTAACAGCTTTTGTTATTGTTTTAACATTTTGTGAGCCATCAAGGGAACTTGTTGAATAGTGTAAAAAAGAAAAAAAAATTAAGTACAGGAGGGGTGCAACATTCCAGATGCTTTTGGCTTACAACTTCCATCAGACCTTGCCAGCATGGCCAGTGGTGAGGATGTACAGGAACTTTAGGTCAAAAACATCTGGAGTCCTGCTCAGCACACCACATCACAGCAAACACAATGTTATTCAGTGGAGTCAGCTGAGACATTTAGTTGCTGGAATAAACCTACATACTATATGCATATGTGAACATAACCACTGTAAAAATGTTCAATTTATAGGAAAAAAAAGTTATTCTATCAAAAATCCTGACCAGCAACACAGTTTTATTCTGTAAACATTTATGTTACATGTTCCAATAATTTAATTGAATACCAGTTTATACATTTCACTGTATACTATCAACGTCAGACTAGGAACAAAGCAACTGGGTTGCTTTACAATTGTCAGACTCTCACATTTTAAAACCTTTTCCAAAAGATACGAGTGGCATTAGAAACACTGGAGAAAGAAATACAAAGAGAAATAAGAGCACAATTGAACGAATTCAAGTTGCTAGGAAATTGGAAAAGGGGGAAGGGAGAAAATACATCTGAAGAAGAGCTACCCTGATCAAAGTGGTCTTGAAAAAACCTCTCAAGTCTTTCAAGTCTAGTCCAGTTAAAATACTATTTCTGGATGTCTCATTTATTCCCAGGTTCAAGCAGCAAAATACATTTTAATTAAGAAGCACAGATGAACTATGAAATGTTAAGGCCTAAAACATAACCAACTTGATTCTTGACAAGTAAAAAGTTGCTGGGATTTTTTTAAAAAAAGAAATAAAGGTTAAAAAATGTGGGGTTTTTTTGGTTGAATACAGGTTGTGTCTCAGTTCACAGTATATTTAAATAATTTAATTTTCATATTACAGATGACTTATAGCAACAGTGGCAGAAAGGATACGTGATAGAATGAATGGTCAAAGCAACCATTTTTCATCTTCATTTTCCACAATGGAGGGGATTTTTCCAAGAGTGGGCCACAGATGTGGATAGGAGTCCCATTCTCCCTCTCACCCTCAAACCACAGATGGAATATAGCTAGCACAGAATACAGCCTTAAGCATTTTCTGCTTAGCATCCCTAAGCACCCACTATAAGCATGAGCTGCGATGGCATTAGCAATAGCATTGACATTTGGGGATTGAACCCTCATCTACACAGATGAGACAACATTACTTCTGCCACTAATTTTCTTGCAGTTTCTTTCAAGATTACTTGTCAAGAATAAGAGGGCAAGGTGAGATGGTGCCTTGAGACCAGGGAATGAAATAGTAAGAAGTATGACTCCAGTTGGGTCCTAGGGGAATCCATCTCTAGTATAAATTTGAGGGATTTCCTGTTGAAACTCTAGACAAAGGATACCAATCCACATTTGAGTTATAAAAAGAGAGAATGAGACTACGCAGCTGCTTTGCTGCTCCACTACTGAAAATCCTTTAATCAGATGGCCAATGTAGAAAATACATAGATCTCCCAACATTTTGTTTTTACACTGAAAGAGATGGCTGAGTTTTATTGGCTGCAAGTGGTCCTTCCTCCTGCACATCTGAATTAATAAATTATCCTCAAATATTATCTATTAGAGAAAAAGGAGGATAGTTTTCTTTTTGTTTAAACTGAATTCTCATCACATGGCAGCCCTAGAGTATCCAGAAGTGGCTGTGAACTGCAACTAGTCTCAATCCACATACTATTCTTAGCCTTCAGGCCCATAGTTACAGTAGGATCTAGATATGCCTGGCTCTTCTTAAACATCTCTTGGGTCTCCTGTCCCAGAGTAGAGATGGACTGGCCCTGATTTCAGTGGGTTGCATTTGCTATATCGCTGAATATATTTCCTGGTGGATGATAGACATGTTTAATAATGCACCTACAAGCATCACCCCTCACTTATTTGTCATTTAAAAACTTTGATTAATCTCATTAGACACAGGCCACCCCAAGTCAAAACTTTTGGCTATGGACCTGCTTAATATCCTTTTTATTAGAAGGCCACTGCTGGTATATCTCCAATGTGACAAAAGACCTGAAGCATTCATGTTCGTGCCAAGTAATTTCATCAGGTAAAGATCTGTGTTGTGTGCAGTGTCAAAGAGTCCTGCTCATATCATAGAGGGAAAGGCAAAATCTAGGAAAGAAGAAAGGGAGAGATGTCTAAACATCCATGTTGATGAAAGGGAATTGTTCATTTCAAGAAATGGTGCATATAAATAGAAAGGGAAACAGTGTGTGAATGTGAGAGTAAGGAAGAAGCAAAGAATCAATTTCAAACAATTAGAATGAAGAAAAAAATCACAGGTTTCCCACCCCCGCTCATTCACAAAATATGCACAACAAATCTTTCCCCCCCGACACATGCATACCTGCTATTACTGTTTCCTATTGTGAATGATTCTGAGATATACTCTGACTTTTTGGTCCTCAAAACAGCCATACCATTAAAGCCTGCTAGCATGCATCTAAAATGGGGAAAAACAAAACTCTTGCCAAAGCCTGATATCAAACATTGTAGACCACACTGATTTGACACCAAAGCTTCTAATGCATAACTTTTTACAACTGTGTTGTAACGTATCACAGCTGCTGAGATCCTGACAGTGACAGAACTACAGTACAGAGTTCATATAAACTATACAAAGCTAACTGTTAAACACTGCATACACTTCTCCTGCCCTTCTAGGGAGGGAATGTTAATAAAATCTAGAAAGGATCAAAACACAATAATCTTCAATTAACTTTTTTTGTGATAAACAAAACACCCTACCTTCCATAACACCAATCCACTGGCGAGTTCTCTTGCACTAGCCCCACTGAAACAACTGGAAACAACACAGGACAGGAGTGCTAGCTACACAGAGGTTATTATTTTTAGTGTATATCAGAAACTCCCGTGATTGTGCCCTAAACGGTCCAGTGAAATCTCAGCCTACAAATATTTCAATACCTCATTTGCAATACCTCAGATGATATGTCTTTTTTTACACAGAAATCTGATCCGATTTTCGTAGACACTCTCTAATAACCATGACAATCATCAGCGGAAAGAATCCACTGGAAACTGCTTCTGTGCAGCCCCTACAGCAAAATCATTTGGGTCTATCAACATATGCAATATTCAGGTTTTGGGAAACTGCTGTGGCTTGTTGCAGTGGCAAATCAAATGCTTAATTCTTCACATGATGATGCATTCACACATCTATGAATTAGAAACTATTACAAACACGTCTTTGCTACAGCTAACCCATTATAAATTAGCTGTGTGAGCTGGTTCTCTATTAGCTTTGGTCAAAAAGGTGGCTGAAGCAAAAGTCCCTCAGGTTTTTTGTTGTGTTTTGGGTGCAATGCAGTTGTGTCAACAAAACAACACTGCCGAAACATAGTCTAGAAGCAAAGACTTCTATGTACAAACAGTGCCACATTTAACTCTGGTATAATACCATCACTGAGGTTCTACTGAGCATGGAAAAACTGTCCATGCTCTATGTAAGTTTTCCCATGAGTTACTTTGAGATTAAATCCATTTAGAAAACAGTATCAGCATACCAACATGAATCTCTCCCAGTCATTCTTCTTATCAGGTAGGTAATAGATATTAAGTCTGTTGGTACTACTTCACTAGTACCAATTCCCTTCTGATACCATCACCAATTTTTTTGTTATGCTGTTTAAATACCATTTGTGCCTTTCTAACGTCAAAAACTGTTTAACTGTTGTGGGTTACTACATTACAAAAAAAGAAAGAAAGAGAGAGAGAGAGAGAAAGTTTAAGGTCTGCATCACGAATGTATAAAATTGCATTTATCTATTGTGACAGCCTAGAAATCCAATAATCAGAAAGCCTATGAAAAGTCTTTTGGTTATAAAAGAAAGGATCGATTGTCTTGAGATAAAAAGAGAGACTGGCTGACAACTAAAGAAGCATCCTGTTGCAGCAGGACATGCAGTAAATTAACAGGTAGGATGTGTCTCCCCAAGTTAAGTGCAACACTACACACTTTAATAACACTATCATTGCAGAGGTCATGCTGTGGTAGCATTACACTTCAGAGAAGATTGGCACTGTAACTTGAACGCAGTCAGTTATCAGGAGGAAAAAGGCAAGATGTGAACAAGACACGTTGAGCCTTCAAGCTATTTCAGGTGTTCCGGAGGCATGGTTGCAATAAGGACAGAGGAAGGAGATCGTCCATTCCATTCAGATAACACACCGTCCTTGAACATTAGATTCTTGGCAGGAAGTGGAACGCCTGTGTCGGTAGAAGCTGGATGTGAAAGTAAACTTGTAGTAGAAGAGAAATTGACCTCTGAAAGTAACTCCATGGTTGAAATGCTTTCCTGAGGAGGGAAAAGGGGAGCATGTTTCAACAAGATTATAAGCTGGCCTTGATTTTCATTTTGGGCCCAAACCTGAAATTTTCACCCTTCAGACAAGACAGATCTCTTGGCAATAATCTTGTTCAAGTGACTGACGTTAATTGAAACTGCCTTGGTTGTTTAGCAAATTTGATGCACAAAACATTTTGGAGGAGAGGCTCAAATGCAATGCTTTCTACAAAAGTAGTAAATCTCTCTTTTATTGACCAAGATCCACCCCTTCAATGGCCAAAGGGCCAAGCACAGCCATCACTTCTCCTTTTCTCTTCCCTCCTGCCTGATGCATGGCACACAACAGGGTAGTGACATTTGGCACCTGCATTAAGCCATCTGATGTGACAGCAGGCCTTTCAAAGTCTAGGAATCAACAGCTGGCTGAACTATATGCCCACTGTGATGTCAGTATGGATGAGTCAGTACCACCGAGAGAGATCAGTCAAGCAGGCAAAGCTGAGAAATATAGCAAGAAATAAAAACTAAAGGAAGTATCAGGGTCTGAAAGGGCATCAACAATATCAACTGGCACTGATAAGCCTTTAGGCTATGGACGTACAGAGCCTGAAAAAATGACGTTTTGGGCAACAATTTCCAGGACTCCCCAGCCAACACAGATCATGCTGAGTATAAAACTACAGGCCATGGTGGCTGGGGAATTCTGGGAGTTTTAGTCTAAAATGAATTTTTCCTGCTTATACCACCAAAAAAAATGGATGTTTAGGAAGACATGAACAGCACTGCAGAATAAGTAAGTTGAATCAGAACAAAAAATCATATGGACAGTTTTCACTCAGGACTCATTCAGCAAGCATTCTTTAGCATTATACCAGAATGAAAAAGAACACTGCGAAATGGAAGTTTACCTGCCTATGTCCAAACAAAGTTACACCCAAAAAGGAATGTCTACATAAATATTAATGCAAATAATGTGTATGTTATTAATAATATATATTTACCTGGAATGAATGAACAAAGCTAAGGACCTGTAGAGAAAGTTTTCTACTGGAATGTAACAGTTTTTGTAGGCTGTCAAAAGAGGAAGCAAAAATGAAAATGATATATAATTGGTTTATGTGATCAAATAGGTTTCTTCATTTTGTTTTCTTTGCCAGTGACCCACTAGGATATGTTATATTCAAACAAACCTCACCTCTCTTTGCTACACAGTCCATGGTTTGCAATTTTTCTGCAAACTTTCTGGTTCAGGTCAGAGCTGAAAAGTGGAATTCCAAAGCACAATTCCAGGGGAACCCATTCCAGTTCTGTTGTGGGAACTGAGAAAAGAAGAGAAGAGAAGACTGACATAAAGGAACTTCCAAAAGTTTTAAAAATCTACATGCCTTCTGTAACATAGCTCTCCCCCGGTGTTCTGGACTACAAGTCTCACCATCCCAAATATCCCAAACAATATGGCCAATAGAGTTCAAAGAGGTAGCCGTGTTAGTCTGGAAAATCAATATGCAAAGGGATCTTGAAGCACCTTTGAGACTAATTGAAAGAAAGTTGTTTGTAGCATGAGCTTTCTTAGACTTGAGATTACTTCCACAGATCATGGTTGGAGTAGAGAATCCTATGGATTCTGATTCTGTAACTGATTCTGTAACATAGCAACTGACGAGGTCTGTGCTACCATGCAGAATGGAGTCATAACTGTAAGGTAAAGGAAATGAACCTATTGCTGTACTAATTCAGGTTACATTTCTAACTAGTAAAATGGCTGAGGACAGCTGTCATAGACAGCTGATAATACGATTCCTTCAATGTGTTCAATAGCAATAGCAAGTACATTTCTATACCATTTACTGATGTAGTAACCAGTTTACAAAGTGTAAGCTAATTGCCCCCAACAAGCTGGGTACTCATTTTAGTGACCTCAAAAGGATGCCAGGCTGAGTCAATCTGGAGCCCCTGGCTGGTATTGAACTCACAACCTTGTGATTAGTGAGTGGCTGCAGTACAGGCATTTACCAACGGCATCACCAGGGCTCCCCTATAAATATATAATATAAAATACACAAAACACCAGACTTATAACAATACTTTATTGTTTATCCATCACCAATAAAGAACTATCTTCATAGGAAAAAAAGCAAAGTATTTGTGAGGTAGTCAACAGAGTTGTGGTTTCTTTTTTAATTATCCTGTCTATAAATGAAATGCAGGTCATCTAGTCAAGTACTACTGTAGCAGGGAGGACAAGTACATTTTTGTGGTCTATGATAGGGCCACAGAACTACACACACACAAACACACAGATATAATTTTAGAGTAACATTGAAAAAACCAACAAGCTAAAAGAATGTGTTGAAATATGTTTGCATTCTCCTTTCCCTTACTTATATAGATATGGATTTCTACATTGGTTACTCTCCCTTTGAGTCTGTCTTTTGAGTCTTCTCTCTCTAGAGATTCTAAACAGTTGCTGTCCCCATCTTCCTGCTATCTAAAAGATGGTGAGATTTTCTCTCTTTACCTAAAATATCACCAGTTAGAGTAGGATTTTGTTTTTTTATGGAAATATATATATTAAAGCCATCATTGTTTTTAGGGCCTTTGCAGACTGCTAGAAATAGTGCAAATTGAGTCCACTTTAACTGCCCTGGCTCAGTGCTAGGGAATCATGGGAATTGTATTTTTTTCTGAGACATTGAGCCTTCTCTGTCAGAGAGCTCTGGTGCCACAATAAACTACAGTTCCCATGATTCCCTAGCACTGAATCAGGGCAGTTAAAGTGGACTCAGTTTGCACTATTTCTGGCAGTCTGCAAAGGCCCTTAAACTACATGTTTGTTATCTTTTTTGAGTCAGTCTTTATTCTTTAAGAAAGCATAGTTAGGCAAAATCATACTTCTGCTGTTCTGATAATGAAATACAAACTGTAACAGGTTTAGCTTTCATATTTGTATATTTTTGTTTCCTTTAAAGGGTTAAACCCTTGGGAAACTTAAATTACCCCACAGTATGTTTCCATACTCTGTGATTTCAACCAGAGAATTCTTTGTCAGGAATTAGCTTAGCAATAACATTCACTTCCTGTGGTTAATGGTTTCACCCTTGTGAGGTGTTAGCCTTCCTTTTCCTGCAGCCCTTTCCATCCCCAAAGTCTAGACTATCCAGTCTACATATGTGCACAGGTTCTTTTTATACACTGATCATGTGTAGACTATATGGGCCAAAGAAAGAGCTTCTATAAGATAGGAGAGAACAATAGCACACTCTTGACATCCCATAAATGACAAGGGGTAGCCATAGTCTGGAAGCAAATCAGTGTTCAACTTTTAAGACAATTCTACTTCCCCAGTGATAAAAAGAAGGCTGTTTTAAAATATTACCTTCCAGACTTTGCTTAGCCACATTATCAATGGATGGTTCTTCAGTGACCATTTCAAATGATTCTGTGCTCCCATTTACATCTGAGCCCAGGGCCAGTTCTGGTTCACCTTAAAGGAAAAGAAACTGATATTCAGGTTACAAGTCATCGTTGCTGTGATCCAGTGGCTCTGACTTTAGCTCCAGTATGCCGTCAATCACCTCTGTTTTTCTATTAGCAATAGTGTCTCTTGGAGTATATAACCAGAGATTTCTATGCACAAGATGCTTCTTCCCACAGAGAAGTATGGGAAGACCCTGAAGGTACAGACTTTGGGAGTTTTGCCTCCCCTTTACATATGTCCCAGCTGATGCTCAGGACATCTTCCTTTCCTTTTGCTGCTTTCCCTGCTACAAGTCACCAAGTATGACCACACAGATTTATTGTTGACCCACCTTTTCCATCAGAGGCATCACTCGGCTTTCTGTTTAAATGGTGAATGAAAGGGTTCAACATGGTTACGTAGCCACAGAAGTGTTGCAAATCCATCTTTTCCCTTAGTATCTTTAGTGCTTTATGAACACCCATATTAAGACGAGAAAAATCTAAACACAACAGCAAAGAATAAAACGTCAACTTGCAACATTAACATTAATAACAATAACAATAATCTTGACAAAAACCTAAACATTAAAGATTACTGCTTTGTATTTGGTCGGTCATAAGATCTATCAGTCAAAAATGAGACTGCAGTGGCAGACGAAACTGGAAACTTGTCCCCCCCCCCCCCAAAGAAATGAAGATTCAGAATGATGTAAGATGTTTGAAAAAGATGACCTAATGAATCCTTGTTAATTGACAACTATGTTGAGCTTTTGATTTTAGGGATGTACTGTGCTCTGTAGACTTTTACATTTACATTTTCATTTTGTACAGGTTATATTATTTCTTTGAAAATAATGATCAATAAAATGTTGTTTAAAAAGAATGCATACATATGGATAGAAACTGAGTTTTCACAACAAGATACACATCTGGCAGGAAAAAAATGATTCTGAAGCTGAGGTAAAAGCAGAGCAAAGCATGTTTCTCATGCAGAAAATCTCAGTTCATCCCCAGTGAATAAAGGATCAGATAGCAGATGATAAGAAAGTTATGTGCTTCACTGTCCGATGAGAAACATGCCAACAGTCTAATTACTTTTCAACACCACCTTGCTATTGTTAGCAATAAGATGTTTTGAGGATTTGATGTTGCACAAATTCTGTCTGAGCAAAAGAATTCTAGTCCAAATTACACAGCTACCTTCTTGCTGTTCTGTTTCATCAAATGGAAATGGCATATGGATAGTCTCCCCCATACCATGCACACCATGTCCCTAAACATAAAGTTAAGAGTTAGTACATAAAAGACACATCATTCTGGTAGTCTCCAGTTTTTCATTATGCCACAGAAAAGCTGTATGAAACCAGTCCCTAACCTGATTTTGAAGCAACTTCAAGGCTTCAAAGAGTTTGTGTTAGATCAGAGTTTGAGTATTTTAAAATCAGACAGAAAATCACTGCTAGAAGGACCATTCACTATGGAGCATTTTGAAGGTATCATAATTCCCCTTCATACTCAAGAAATTAAATTCTATGGAACTAACACCATGGACTGTTGCTTGAAAGATTTTTCTGTCTTTTCTGAGATGGAAACAAGTCAATAAATAGGTATATTTGAATAATTAATACCAAATTCCAATATGTTTCAAGCTGAGGTGCCCTTCTCAGATACCTGATAAATGCATCAGGGTGAGAGAACGAAAAGATTGTTTAAGGTTGTCTATTCACTACTCAGCATTGTAATATGAATACTATACCTAGCCAGGTTTTTGTACCTGAGTTTCTATATTAGAGGATTTTTAACAGTTCTTCCCTAGGAAGTTAAAACACCTCTGCTATAACTACAAAGTAATTTAAAATTACTTGTACTTATATGAAACTTGTCCTCCTTAACAAGCATTATTTTATTTAAAGATAACAAGCAAAGCAGTTAGCTATGTATATTGTGGGACACAGTGAATTTTACTAAAAAATGAAAAAAAGTGCAGGTTAATGATAAACAACAGAGATTTAAACCCAGTATTATGTCAGTGGCCATCTGCTGGCATGACAGTCACAGCACTTTCTTTTCCTGTTTGCTCTAACCCTCTGCACCACTTGAAAACATGCTCTGGTTCTGAAGGCATTGAGAGAGAGTTACAGGGGGAGAAGGACAAAATGCCAATCTTCCAGTTCCACTGATGGAAATAAACTGTCAGTGGAACTGTCGTCCATTTGACCCCGGTCAGAATTATTAACCCCTGCTTGGGATTCATCATCTCTGAACAAACTCTGTGCTTACCTAATCTAAAGATGGACAAATGACAACTTTCAGATGTTGAAGGACCACAACTACCAACACTCTATGTTGATTAGGTCTAAAATCTGGAAGGCAGCACTTCGTCCACTCCTGAACTAGTCCATCCACCGCTGCTCCAAAGTTGTGGAATGGCTTACTGGAGGAGATCTGTCACATCTCTACTCTTACAACCTTTAAAAAGGCTCTCAAGACAGATCTCTTCTGGCAGGTCTTCCCAACTTGACTCCTCTCTCTGCACAAGGTGATCTATGTCCACCAATTATCTCCCCCCCCCCTTTAAAAAAATCTTTTTGTATTGGGGGTTGGGAAGCGACTAATTTTGAATGTTACTGTATTCCATGCACTTTTATTGCTGTAACCCACCCGGATTCCTTGTGATTGGGCGGGCTAGAAATAAATAATTTATTGTTGTTGTTATATTTCTACCAATGACTAACTCAGAGACTTCTGGAAACTCAGAATCAGCTCATAAAAGGAAATAACCCTCACCCAAGTTTTCAGAGATCCATTGCCTCTGAATATAAAGTTCTATTAAGGCACTACAGCTAAGAGCCATTGGTGAAACCATTCTCCATATGCTTTGATTGGGAGTTCCTGCATGGCAGGGGGTTGGACTGGATGGCCCTCGTGGTCTCTTCCAACTCTATGATTCTATCTCACCTTTTAAAAATGCCACTTGGTGTCAGAAGCCATCACGATATCTTGGGGCAGCAAACTTCATAAGTTAATTGACAACCCTGAATAAAAAGCTCCATTCACAATGCAATACTGTGCATGTTTACTTAGCAGAATTCCAAATAACTACATGGGTACAGGATTACATCGTAAATGACATATATAGTAGCCACAATTAGGAATCTGTATATTAAGCATGCTAGTTTCAAAATTTTTCCCCAATGTTCAATACCTGGATCAAAACAGCAGAATGTGTCAGTGCATCATTCAACATGGTAAGTACATTTGAAGTTGGGACTACTCCTGGATCATGACCCCAAGATGTTATTAATAAACGACTATAACCCTAGGAAGCAGAAATAAAGATATAGTCAGATGTTTGACTCAGGCACCTTTCAACCTTCATCAAGCAATATTCTACATTCCTCTGTAAATTCTGCAGATTTTATCAAGGTTTTTTTGAGCCTGGTAGGATTAGTCATCACCTTTCTGGACAACTGGAAATGTCAAATTCCAACTTGATTTAAGTTACACAATAGCATTTCTCAGTTCTTTAAGGGAAAAAAAAATGTTATCAGTGGGGATGTACAAGCTTCACTGTGCAGTCAGAGACAAAAATTGTGAGGGTAGAAATTCTGGGGCACTAGTCACTAAAAAAACATGACCATGTGGGGGGAAATTACAGGTAATGATAAAAATAACTCCCAATAATGCATTTAAATTAGAAAGTATGTTGAATGCTTCCAAAAAGGAAATTGTTTTGTAAATGTTTTCATGATGCAAAATAATTGTGCAAATTAAGTAACAGTGACTATTAGTGTGTTGTTGTTTTTTAGAAGCAAATTTATTTTATTTTAAAAATACCTGTTACATTAAAGAATCCTAAACAATATCAATAACCAATAATCTAATTTTGTCAATTTCAAAAATATGTATCTACAAATTTACAAATGACTTCCCATGTACATCCAGTTTGTATTCAACTTTTCTTACTTAAATCTTATTGTCTTCACTTCAAATATAATATTAAAATTTGGTCCTCTGCGTGTTAAACCAACAGTTCATTATATTTTGATCATTTCTATTAAATTCCAAATAGTTCATTACAAATTTAAACTTTCCTTCTTACAATATTGCAATATTGGGGTTCAATCCTGCTCAACTTCTTCTGTATTTTGTTTATTTAATCTATCAGTAAGCACATCCATGCTCATCTTTTCTGTGACTTTCCAAAACCATTCACTGATTGAGGAAACTTCTGCCAATTTCCATTTTTTGGCTAATACTAATCTTGTCGCTGTTATCATATATGATAATACTCTTCCAAAATTTTTTCTATGTCCCTTGAAGTCTTATTTATCATATTCAATAGATATATTTCCGGAAGCAGGTCATATTTTATTTTAAGAATTTCGCATATTACTATATGAAAGTTTCTCCAGTGCATGCACAGTTTTCCAAAATGGCGGCCGCGACTCATTTGCGCATGCGCAATACTCCGGTGCATGCGCAAACGAGTCGCAGCTGCTATTTTAGAAAACAAAATGGTGGCTGCGACTCGTGCGGCAGCAGCGGCAGCAGGACCGGGCTGGGGCCAGTCCAAAGGCCTCGTGGGGCCAGGTCCGGCCCCTGGGCCGTAGGTTGCCGACCCCTACTCTAAATCAATGTCTCTTCTGATATCTTTTGCCCACTTAATCGTTGTCTCTTTTATAACATTTTGTTCTAATTCTCTTTTCACTAGAACATCGTAAAATTTAGAAATCAGTTTCGGGCCACTTTGTTTTATTGCTGTATCCAACTCATTTTCAGTTTCTTCAAATCCTACTTTTCTATAGTCTGTTTTAAATCAATCGACCAATTGTTTATATGGAAACCAATGTATATGTGTATCCAACTCTTTAAGGTCTTCTATAGGTTTCATTTCATATTGTCCTCTCATCTGCTTTTTTAGAATATCTTGATACCTTAACCAATCTAGTATTTCTTGCCATCTTCCAAAAAACGCTTCTTGTATTGATACCCATAATGGTAGTTTTCTATAAGGGTTTTTTCTTTCCTGTTGAAGTTGTCCAAGTGTTTGTGGATGTTGATGGCTTCCCTGTGCATTGTGACCTGATAGTTGTTGGCATGGTCCAGAATTTCAGTGTTTTCAAACAGCATTTTATGTCCAGGACGGTTTATAATGTGTTCTGCTACTGCAGATTTTTCTGGCTGGCCCAGTCTGCAGTGTCTCTCATGTTCCTTGATTTGTGTTTGGACACTGCATTTGGTGGTCCCTATGTAGACTTGTCCGCAGCTTCATGGTATGCGGTAAACTCCTGCGGCTGTGAGAGGGTCTCTCCTGTCCTTTGCCGAACGCAGCATTTATTGGATTTTCTTGGCTGGTTTGTAAACCATTTGGAGGTTGTGTTTCTTCACCACTTTCCTCACCACTTTTTTCAAATCTCTCCTTATCGGTTGTTCTTGGATCTCCTTTTCTATCTCTCTTATCTCATCCGTCAATCTTTTGATTTCGTCTTGTGAATTTCTTTTAGTTTCTGCACCTCTCTGAATAAAAATTCTCCTCATTACTGCTTTACTTGCATCCCACACCATTTTTAGTTTAACATCATCTGTTATGTTCTCACAAAAATATTGTTTCAAATTATCCTTTGCTTTTCCTAAAAATTCTTCATTTTTCAGCAACTGTTCATTTAGACGCCAATTGTACTGGGATTTTTGTCCTGTCAAAATAAATTGAATTGGGTTGTGGTCTGAACAGATCTTTGGCCAAATATCCATCTTTTTTATTCCGTGGAGCAAATGCTTGGAAATCAAGAACATATCAATACAGGACTCTGTTTTATGTCTGTCTGAAAAAAAGGTAAATCTTTTAGCATTACTATATAAAGCAGTCCATACATCAGTTAAGAAAAAATTAACTTGTAGCTCAAAAAAGGATTGTGGTAATCTATCTTGTGCTTTTTTGGCCCTCATTCGTGCAGATCCGTCTGTTTTTGGATTTATCACTCCATTCCAGTCTCCCATATTCAAGTAGTGTTCATAATCAAATTTCTCTATTTGCTTGCTCAATTTCTTAAAAAATTGTCTTTGCTTTCTTGTGGAGCATATACACCAATTAATAAAATGTTTATCTGTTGCCATATTGCCTCTATGCCACGAAATGTCCGTCCTGATCAACAAATACTTCTTTTGCACTACATTTGTTTTTAATGTAGATCACCACTCCTTTTTTTTCTCATTGGCTGATACAAATATTTGAGTAACAGTGACTATTGTGCAAGTCATCTTGTTAACAATGATTTCACTGTTCATAAAGGATGTACCATGATTCTATGATTCTGCAAACTTATTAAGAAAACGTGAACTTCAAAATTTTTCAAGTATCTAATTTTCAAAAGACAAGATTATTAAATTTGCTTTTCTCTGATAAAGCGTTGAATTTCTGTATGGTGTCAGCATATATGTCAAAACTGAGAATGAATTTTCACACACAGCTGCAGATATACTAAATGTAAGTCCTGCAGCATACATACATGGAAAGGCTTCCCTGTACATGTAAAATGTTTAAGTGTTTGAAATATTAGTGCTTGGGTTTTACAGGATCTACCATATCCTTTTCTTTGGATGTCTAAACTGTATTTCTAACCCATGGGGGGGGGGGGGCCAAGATGGAATTTCAGAGGATATGATAAAGAGTGGCTTGTGTCCTTAAATGACAAGTCATGAGTCATCACTCATTTATTCTGAATTAATTAATTCTAATTGCTGATTTTAGATTTGCATTCTATGCACTGAGTTAAAACTTTATTTAAAGTTCAGTTTGTTCACCTGCAGTATTGTATGTGGTTAATTTGTGGTTCAAAAACTAGAAATTAGACTTCTTCACCTTCAACTGTGCTATTACTTTTGTAGGGGGATGCAAACATTAATCAGACATTTCCTAGGGTTTGAGAAATAGAAAAGGCTGGGAACTATAGTTTTAAATACACAACTAAAATTTTAAGTTACTGTAATGCCCTCACTTGCCTCCAGGTCTCAACACCCTTGGTTATCAACATAGCTACAACCTTATTATCTAACATCACTCTCACTGATGCAGAACATTCTGAAATAGTTAGAATAAAAAGACACCCCCCACTGCTACATACACAAAAGAAATAAAAGTTTGACACACACTATCAGGAGAAATGTTATAGTCTTGCTCTAAAGTCATGTGGATTTGCTGCACTCCAGCTTTTTCCTCAGCTCAAAAAAGTTTGTTGTTATTTATTATCTGCAAATGCTCAACAAAACTTGGAGGAAAATCACTAGAAGCCTCTATCCCAGATTTTAAATTCCCAAAATGTCCAGTCCAACACCTTTGTTTTGATAACTTCATATTACATGTGTAAAGGCCAAAGGTGTAAGTACTTCAGAATTAGTATTATTATAGAAGATTGTCACTCTCTTCAAATATGCGACACCTACCTGAAAGATATCTGGAAGTTTTCGAAGCCTTGTGCCTTTAGATAACAACAGGGATGGGGGCCCTTGTCCAGTAATATGATAAATATACAGCTTGAACCATACTGAGCTAACTTCTGGAATTGCTGGTCCAATATGCTATAGAAAAAGTAAAAAGGCATCCAGTGTAATAACTTCCAGTGAAGCAAGAATGAACACACTAGTGCTTGTCAATTTTATCTGCCAGCAAGAAAGCCAATTCTATCAATGCTGACAGATAAAACAGTCACCCTCTTGGCAAGTAACAGCAGAAAGATATGGACGACTTTCACCATTAATAATGGAAACATAAGTAATATCAGAGAACTTAGATCTAATGCTCTTATTTCCTATGAAGTTACCTGGGAAATATGACATCTCAAATTCTTGGGTATCATTATAATACTTGAGTCCATGTAGTGGCAATGTCTTTATTAGGCTGATCCAGAATGCACACAAATATTGCAATCTAATCTCCTTCATTTGGAAAATATGTTTTTAAAAAATAATTGGGGGGGGGGGGGAGATGAGGGTGGAATGACATGAAGAAGCAAGGCGACAGAGGCAGAGTCATGCATTTTTTAGAGCGCAAAAGTCTTCATTAAACTCTCAATACATTTTCTATCTAATTTGAAGCTCCCAGGTTCCTTTTTGGAAAAGAGCAGTGGTTTTCTCAGGCAGCCTCTTTTCCCTACATGATTTAAAAAACATCTTTGCCTGATGAAGGAATTTTGGTTCTGAAAGCTAGCATTAAGCTAACATTTTTGACTGGCCCAATCTTTGTTACTACAGTATGGACTCTGGAATTTGTCACTGAAAGATGGGACAAAAAGATTTAGAATAAATAAATAATTGTTGTGAGGGTAGATAATGGGGGGGGGGGGGGAGATGCACACTGAAACTGATAAATGATATAAGTAAAGAGTTAAATGGGAAATGATTTTCTCACCTTATGCATGATCTCTCTTACCTGGGGTGTACAACTGCTGATGGGTCGGATTTCATTGGTGAGAGGTGCCATGGAAACCAACAGTGTGTAGTTTTTGTTCAAAACTCTACTGCATGTGGCAGGGTCCAAGCCAAGCAAGCTTTCACAGCGCAGTAAATCCAGAGGGAAACCTACATTAACAATGTCAAAGACACTTGGAATACAGATAGAGAACGGACATATACAACTGAAAGGGGTACAGGAAAGGGGGAGGGAAAATATAAATTAAGATGGTCTCTCTTCCCTGATATTTAAATAAAGCCTCAACTTGCTGATTTACAGATCAGTGCTATATGAGGGGATATCATAAAGTTTTAATTATCACTTTCAAAAAAAATTGACAGGATTTTTGTTTTTATTTGTGGTTGTTAACTTATCTCTACATACTCACAATCCAGATTTACACATATTTACACATTTTTCCAAGCGTTTCTTTACCCTCCGAATACCATTATTGGAGAAGTCTGCAATTTGTGCTTTAAACTGCTCTTTGACTTCATGAATGGCGTCATGAATCAGTGATCCCGCAACAGATTTTTCATTTTTGGGGAAAGAAAAAGTCACTTGGTGATGATGACACTGACAAAATTTCAACAATATGCCATAATAATTTCCGGCTGATAATTATTACTTTATGATACCTCCTCACATCTTGGCAGAGGAACCATTAATAAATGAACCCTGCCAGCTCGAGTAAGACAATGGAAACGCTGGTGGTGGGAGACCCTTATTCTCTCCATTCCCCAGAGGCATCATTTCTAATTTCTCTCACATTTATCTTAATATGATGGGGGAATTAAGGCACTTTTTTGCTTATTTGGAGGACAATTAGGAAAACAGAGAGGCTTAGTTTCTTGTAGTTTCAAGGCCTTCCTTAATCTATTGCAACACACCCCTTTTCATTCCCTAGTGCAAGGGCATTGATAACAGCAGAAATTGCAACTGTGAGGAGTACTCTGAAGGCAGACCTACGTTCCTGTCCACAGACTTCCTTCCTCCACTGTGGAAAGGCAAGTTTGCAATATCCTGTGGCCCCTGGAATGCCATCCCCATGAACCACATGATTACAAACTTAAGAGGTGGTTTGAATACGGACACTAGCTTCATTGCCTCATCAACCACAAAGACATAGCTGTGTTAGTCTGGAAAATCAGTATGCAAAGGGATCCTGTAGCACCCTTGAAAAAAAGAAATTGGTAGTATGAGCTTTCATAGACCTCAGCCTACTTCTTCAGCAGTTGAGAACTCAAGACTATTGTGGACATGCCTAATGAGATACTGAAAAACCTTTCTCTCTTTGAACAGCAGATTTCCATGAGATTTGTTAAAAGGTCCCTCACTGTATGCTTTTAAACATCAATGTGAAGCCGCTAGAGAAGATCTAGGACTCTGGGGTTGGGTCTCACCAATACCCTGAAGATAGTGAGCCTTCTTTTTCTCAACTGATGTCAAAGAGGCTGCTGAAATCTTGAATTACTATATGGATGCAGTGAAGGATTGCATGCAGGTGAATAAACAGAAAAATCAAACAAGACAAGACAGATGTTCTGTTGGTCAGGAGGACAATAAACCTGGATTGGGATTAAAATCTGCTCTGAATGGGACTGCAGTCCCCCTGAAAGATGGAAATCAGTTTGGGATGGTCTTTGAACTTGTATTGCTCCTGGAAGGAGTGCCCTTGTACAGCTTTGACTGCTGGACTAGCTATGACCCTTCCCAGAGAAGGCTAACTTGGTCACTGTGGTTCATGCCTTGATTCCTTCTAGATTAGACAACTGCAAAGTGCTTAATATGGGGCTGTACTTGAAGACTGTTCCAAAACTGCAACCAATACAAAATGCAGCAATAAGATGTTATGGCTTCCAGTTTGTTTTTGACCTCAGTTCAAGGTACTAAGCTAAACAGCTTGGGGCCAGGATATCTGAAAGACTGCCTCCTCACATAAGAACCTGCTCAGAATTTGAGATCTTCAGGGGAGGCCCTGCTGCATATTCCACTGTCCTGAGAAGCTAGGTGGGTGAGTCCAAGAGAACTCTTTTCACTTGGGAATTGTATCCCATGAAGTCAGACTGGCGCCCTCCCTACTCAGCTTCCAGCAGGTGGCCAACACTGTTTTGTAATGCTGATTGTACTGTATTTAATGAGACATAATGAGGCTGAAGAAAGACTGACGATCTGTGAAATGATGGGAATCCAAATGTGCTAGATCCATCTCTCTCCAATTTCACTAATACAGTATGGGTATGTATCTCAAAAAGTTTTGGATTTTGGAATTCCAGATAAGGGATACTCAAGTTGTACTGAAAGAAAGAGGTGGTGAAGGTGGTAGTAAAGAAAAAGAAATGTGTACGTTGTTGGAAGATGGACTGAGAGAGATTAAACAGATCCTGCTTGCCACAGGGGTGAAGGATATAGGCAGATTGCCAGTCCTCTAGGATAAGAGGGCTGGATTAATCTCAGAGAAAAGT
Organism: Phrynosoma blainvillii; assembly: GCA_026167975.1. Classification (NCBI taxonomy): domain Eukaryota; kingdom Metazoa; phylum Chordata; class Lepidosauria; order Squamata; family Phrynosomatidae; genus Phrynosoma; species Phrynosoma blainvillii. The sequence continues at coordinate 19,482,149 of JANUYF010000004.1, read as the reverse complement.
AGCAAAGCATTTATTTCTCACTGTAAAATTTAAAAGTTATCATCTTGGGCTTACTCTTAAAACCTGAATGTAAACATCATTCTTCTACGTATTTCCACACAAAATTAATGTAGATCTTCCATACTTTGGGCAATGTTTTCCACCTGCAAACCCTAGACCTTAGGAAAATTCATACACCAATCCAGTTGATTTTAATAAAGGGATTTCTTTTTGACCTGAATTCTTTTCTTGATTTCTACAGCATATATTTCTGAATCCACAATCTGTTGCAATGTTAATGCTGTAGCATCATAAGAAGCCTAAACAAGCTAACAGTGGGATCTCTGTTCCCAAATATTACACATATTAAGTACATGTTTGGAACACTTTTTCAAAGCTGGCAAGTGTTTTATTAAAGCAGGAAGTTCTAAACAAATAAAAGTGGTCAAAAAGCTTTAATCTAAAATTGATGTTTTCACTGTACCATTATTAGGCTGCTCAGGCTGTGTAACTTGAGCTACTAGGTCCTTATTGTGCCTCAGAAACAGTATAGTGTTTCGCAGGGTCAGTGCATGATCAAAGTATCTTTGAGCTTCACCTTCTCCTGTGCTCTGAACCTAAATAAGAAAACATAAATGTGTACTTTTTATGATCTGATTATGAGAGTACAGTACTATTGACATAGCAAATTGAATTAACATATGACAAAATATTCCAGTTGATTAATTATGGCACTGCAGCTGTTTTAAAGCTCTACAGAAAAATAATATCTGTCACATTAATAAATGGTATCATGTTTCTAGTACTTGTATTAGTATAGCTTAACCTTTTAAAAATGGAATTTATAAACAGTATCCCGTGGTGTAGTGGTTTGAGCACTGGACAATGACTGGAGACCAGGGTTTGAAGCCAAGCTCAGTCATGTAAATCCACTGGATGATCACTGTGGTCAAGTCACACTCTCTCAGCCTCACCGAATGACAGTGGCAACCCTCCTCTGAAGAAATTTGCCAAGAAAACCCCATGACATGGCCTTAGGGCCGTCATAACTCAGAAACAACTTGAACATAAACAACAACATTTAAAATAACGAGAAGCCACTAGATTAGCTTCTCCCAATTTGATGCCAGCCAGATATTCTGGATTACAATTCCCACAACCAATACAGTTCATAACCATACTGTCTGGGATTCATGGGAGCTGCAGTTCAACACGTTTTGATTTATATCCCACTTTTCACCTCGAGTACGATCCAAAGTATTTGGACGTTCAGGTCAGGGAAGGCTGTCATAACTTCCTTTCTATAGGTTAACTTTCTGTACTGGGGGAGCTATGCAATTTTTATGCCATTACTCTCGAAAGGACATGGATCATTCAAAAGTAATAGTGGAAACACTCTGTTTATATATGCATTATTTCTGTTGCTTGAATGATACATTGGACCAGGGGTCGTCAACTTTTGTTGCTGGCGGGCGGGGGGGGAATGGCGCTGGGCCCCCGCATGCACACACATGCGCATGACTCCCACCGTCATGCGCATGCGCGTGGGGGTGCCATTTTGGAACGCCCAATGGCGCCGGCGCTGTGCGCATGCCACCGGCGCCGTTGGGCGTTCCAAAATGGCGCCCCGAGTCGTGCGCATGCGTGCGCAAGTGCGGGCACCATTTTGGACGCCAAAATGGCACCCGCACTTGGTGTGGCGGTGGCGGCAGCAGGACCGGTCATGGACCGGTCCCAAGGCCTCGGTGGGCCGGACTCGGCCTGCGGGCCGTAGGTTGCTGACTGCTGCACTGGACTAAAAGAATTGTTTAAGAGTTTGATAAAATACAGAAAAAAGTGGCATCCTGCATCTTGATTCCTAATTTGGGGAAGGTAGAGAAACAAAGAGGAGGGTAGCATTTCCCCTAACACAGGGGGGTAGGCAACTGTGGGAGGCTATGGGGCCACATTAGTCTAACAGGAGGCCTTGGAAGCTCATAACTCCTGCAAAAACAAACAAACAAACAAACAAACAAACAGATAAATACCCTTTCCCTCTGGCGGCACAAAGGGCATTTCTGCCATATGCTTGGGGTCCCTTGCGCCATTTTAGGCCCAGAAGAGGCGTTTTTAGCAACAGGAAGTGATCGGACATCACTTCGTGTTTTTTTAAAAAAGCCTCTCCTGGAGTTAAAGTGGCTTAGAGGGTAAAAAAAAAGTGGCAAAATGCCCCATATATCCTCTAGAGGGCATGGTGTGTGTGGGGGAAACAATTTATTTTTAGTTTATTTAAAATATTATTGATTCCTGGAGGTCAAAAAAATGGCTTTCGGGACTGCCCTTTCCCAACCCCTTCCTTAACATGAGACAGTCAACCTGTTCCCTATAGACTACATTCACATGATGAAGTAGTTTTATGGGGTCCTTGGAGCCTCAATAGTTTCTGTTCTTGCTCATCAGGGTAAGAAAAGCAGCAACCTGAGAAAAGATTATTGTTTTTTGGATTTTATCCACAGTAACTAAGAATCCTTTAATGCAAGATATCATCTTTTAAATTATATCATTTATATGATATATGAACAACCAAAACTATTGAGGATACAGACACTAATCATATTGAATAACCTACATTTACCTTTTCAAGTTCCACAAGGAAACTGTCCAAGGACTCATCTGATAGTTTTCCAACTTCAAACATAGTGACTGCATGGCTTTTTAAATTCTGTAAGAAAAACAAATTTTGTGTTTTAAAATTTTTATTTATTAATTATTTATTTATATGCTGCTCTTCTCCCAGAGTGGGACCAAGGCAGCTTACAGAAGAAAATCAATAAAAATTTATGATGCAATTTTTAAAAACAAGTAAAATAGCCACAAGTAAATCACAATGATTTCAAGAGAAAATTGGTGATTATTTTGACAGTTATTAGCATGATAGAATACTGCAGTTTTCTAAAATTTGTCTCTACCTCCGAATCTCTGTTAAAATCATCACCCATCTATCCACATTCTTGCCACCCAGGATAATACCATATCTAGGTAATCTTTGACACCAATAGGTAGTAAAGACAGCAACTTCTAGAGAAGGAAAATATTATATTGCTAATATATTATGCAATACAGTATGTATATTTAGTCCTGTCCTGGATTGCCTCCTGTTTTGCAAGTCATTTTTAAATTATGTTCTTTAGTTCTTTATTCTTGTTCATCTACCCAATATCCATCAGTAAAAAACTATGAATACAGACAAGAGGCATATCTACACTGGCCATTTACAGCTATTCCTCTCCGCTGTCCTCATCTTATCCTGTCCACGTGAGGTAGGGCTAAAGGCCCAATTCAAGTGCAGACTATCTTCACATGGGAAGGCCAGTTCCACACTGAATCTGGGCCATCCCTCCCTTGATCCAGTTTAAAAAACCTCACCATTTGCTCTGGATTTTCCAGGAAAATCCAGAGTAATGCTGGGTAATTGTGTAGACATCATCCTGCTGTGCCACCTGCTGCCACCAGAATGAGTCACTTCCTTTGAGGTTCACAATGAGGCGCCAAGCCATGTGATTGATGCTGAAGGAGCAACTCACCCTAGTATTGGCGGGTGGTACAGTGGGACTCCTGTGTAGACAACCACCCAGTGTTGCTTTGGAGTGCCCAGGGAATGGGGGAATTCAGGGCAGCTTCAGGGCCAGAATACCCTGGGAGCAGCCCAGAGTATTCTGGTCAGTGGAGTCCTGCCCCAGATTACCTCATGTTTTGTCAGAATTCAAAGCTATAGCCATGTTAGTCTGCAGAATCAGTATGTAGAGAGATCTTGTAGCACCTCTGAGAGTAATTGGAAGAAAGAAGTCAGCAGCGTGAGCTTTCATAGTCTACGTAGATTACGAAAGTTCATGCTGCTAACTTCTTTCTTTCAGTTAGTCTCAAAGGTACTACAATATCTCTCTACATCATGTTTTGTAAGTAATTTTGAAAAACAACAAACATGCCAGTTTCATTTCAGCAAAGGAACTATTTTAAAATTTATTTTAAAAACTTCATTTCTACCCAAAGCTAAGTAATATTTTAAATCATTTTTACACTTTTATAACAGTAAGTTGAACAACTTGACTTACTGGTGAGAGATTCCCCATCATTAAAAATGCAGTAAGGGTTGAATCAAACAGGAAAGCAATGCGCTTTGTGTGTCCACCAGACAAACTCAGGCTGCTCACACTGGCAGTATCTCCTAAGAAAGAAGAAGAGAAAAGCAAGAAAATAACTGTCACTTCAATATATGATACCTATCAAAGATCTAATTGGTATGCAAGCTGTGTGTCACTGGACTTCCCTATAGAACTTGGATGTCTTCACTTGTTCTGACTTATTTGATATAACTGACTGACATGCTCTGATGTTACAGTGGGCTTACTCCTTGCAAGTAAGTTCCTGAAGCTGCTACTGCCCCAGTATGGGCAGACAAGCCCTGCTGCACTATGACATGAAAGAAGCTCAGAAAGACTAGATGTTTTTCACCACCTCTGATACTGCAATTGGTACAATTACTATCATGTCCCAGAAGGGCTTGCAGATCTAGCACCAGACTACCTATGGAGAACTTCTGGAAAATTTGACATTCCTGCAGGAACAAGCCACTGGGGAGGGAAAACCTTACAAGCTACTTTTGAAATAATTGTAATTGGTAGACCAGACTTGACCCCCATAAATCACAGCACAGAATCTCACGGCAGTAAATGAGAGACATTGGCATAAAGGAGGATAAAGAGAAATGCACTGTAATTTACTAAATTAGTAAGTAGTGCTATATTGCTCACCTTGGTCATCCTGACTGTTTGTGTCTGTATCTGTAGCTGATGACCCAGCCTCCTGTACAGGACTCCTACTTTCTCCACTATCCCAAGACAACAGCATCTTCTGTGGATCTAAAGTAGTTCTAACAATGGAATAAGGACCACAGGAACATAAGAAAAACTATGATCAATCAGATCAAACAAATTTACCTAGTCCAGCATTCTCCTTCCCACTTTGACTCAATCAAACATCTCTTGGAAAGCAAGCCTACAACTAGAACAAGAGATCAACAATGCTGTTCCACTGTTCTCTAGCAACTGGTTTGAACAACAGAGCATCAGCAATAGGCAAAAGTGCTCTTCATCTCAAAATAAAGAATAATGATAGAAATCTCCATAATCTTAGCAAAAGCAGCCTAGCTTGGGTCATGATTAAAGGTTTTATATTCTGCCTTCTTCTCCTCTAGATTTTGCACATTCCTCTGAAACTTTGACTTTATGGCTAGAGATTTCACTGTTTGATCAGGCAGACAACTTTTAATAAGTGAGATTAAAAATGGCAAGCAGACATTCATTTTGTGAGGCTATTTTTATTTCAGTGTGCTATTATAGCATGGAATGTACATGAAAATATTCAAGACAGATTTTTCTTTGTAAAAGCAAGTGTTAACTTTTCAGCCTAGCTCTAAGTAGAACAGCAAGAACAGTTTCTGAATTTTATGATATCTGGCCACAGCATAGTGTGTACAGGATTGTACACTTAATCTCTAAACTTCAAAATGTTGTTCATGTTTGCTTTTAAGTACTTATACTCATGTATACCCATGTACATAAACATCCATGTACTTACTTCAGTCTATTTATAGATGGAACATTCCGCCATGATGAATGAAGATTATCGAGATTTATTACTTGGCCCTTTTTATGAGCAAAACCTAACCGACAATACATGGAAACAGCATTCTGAAGAGAAAACAATATTCACAAATCAGCACTTTGTTTTAATAATTCTGAAATGTGAGGAATGAAGGATGAATTCCCTGCCAGACTTTACGTGATTAGACTAGCAGAGACTTACCTTCACCAATGAAAGGTCTATTTCAAGGACATTTGCAAGCTGAAATATACAAAAAATAAATAAGGATTTGTCATAATTTTATTGATTAATCAAACAATCCCATACTTTCACTCAAAATATACCAGTTTAACTGAGCAGATTTTTGGAGTAGTCAACAGTATTTTATAATAGTCAAATGACAGCTAGTCAATGGATAAATTCTGTCTGGCCAATTTGTCCTGCACTCCAATCCTATGCTAAATTAATGTTTTAAACAACCAACAGCCAAACATTTAACTGGGGTTTAAAAGGCAGATGTACTCCAATATAACTACAGAAGATCACCTATGGAGACTTCATATATTTTTCAGAATCATAGTAGTTCTATTTAATAAATTCCAATAGAGTTGTCCCTCCCGATTTGTGCGGGATCCATTCCTGACTGCCTGTGAATCAGGGAAAACACAAATATTCAAGTCCTATTGAATAAAAAGGCGGTTCACATCCCATTTTGTCCCTCCTGGCTTCCCATTCGCGGAAACTCAAGACCACAAATGGGAAGTCAGCGAATCCAAAGGAATGACTGTATTTTCATTCTACTAGGATGGGGACATAGCTCTATGGTACAGCACCTGCTGTACAATTTCAAGTTTGAAGAGTCAGTTCCTGTCATTTCTAATTAAAATGATCTCAGACTGCAGCTATTGGAAATGTGTCTCTACCCAATATCTTAGCTGCTGTCAGACATATAGTGAATAAACAAATGATTATTCAGCATGATAGCTTTGTATGTTCCTACAACTGAATTGTGAATTAGTGAGAAAAAAACGTTACTAGTAATGGCTAAACAAAAAATAGTCATATAGTTGGTTCTCCATATCCATGGAATCTGCATCCATGGGATCAATCAGCCATGGTTTGAAAATATTCATCTATATATACATATTATAAACAGCAGCAAAATTACAAGTGGAAACACTACATGGGGAGGGGGGGAGAATAACCGCCATCTAAGTAATGTTCACACTCCCTGTGTGGTGATGGATTAGAAATTCATTGGCCTTTCCTCTCTCAATCCTAGATCCACTTAAAGGAGTTTCATATTTTGGAGTGAATAATTGTTTAGGGCAGGGGTAGGCAATCTTTCCCCTTTAAGGGCCGAAGGACTTCAGCTCCCAGAATCCCAGGAGCAATTGGCCAACATGGGACTATTGGCCAACATGGCGGAGGCTTCTGGGAGCTGAAGTCCCTTGGCCCTTAAAGGGGAAAGGTTGCCTACCCCTGGTTTAGGGAATCATCTCAGAGCGCAATGTCTGCATTTTACAGATTTGTATGATTTGAAGATTGTGAATATCAGACACAATGTGCATTAAGCTTTACAGAGTGGTCCCTATTTAAATGGAAAATCCAAGGTATGACCTAAAGATGACAAGGATCAGCATTTCAGTGAAAACAAATTAACCCAATTCTTGATTCCCATAACGGGTTTTGAATGTTTTCTTAGGATCAATCTGTTCTGCAGCTTCATAACAGATGTTTGTTTACACAGTGCAGAGAAGTGATGAAAAACTTACCTCTGCCACATTTGTGTGTTCATCTATTGAAACAAATATCTTGTATAGCAGAGTTTCAAAATAATCACCCTGAACTCTGTTCATAACAAAACCTTCAAGTGGAGGCACTGAAATGAAAAGAGTGAAAGAATATTGATGGTGTGATATAAGGATATTGTTGATTTTTTAAAAAGCCCAGCTTATTTTTGTAATGGGCTATATGCATTAGTACACTTATTCTTGTATCCCTGTTTCAAAGAATTTGAAGAACAGAGCCTCTCATGTTGAGTTAAGGTGGTGTCCTAAATTTTTAACTGAAATTTTACAAAATTGGGATTTAGGAATATTACATCTGCACCACCACCTTTATCATACTTTAAAGCCCTAGAACACCAAGATCCACATGTAAAATACCTAAAATGCAAGCACTGTTACGGGAATTTATTTTGTAGTGATAGTTTAATATTGTTTTGTTTTATGACACCAATACATTTACTTATTTATTTTTAATCATCAGTATTAGTCACTTTTCTCACTCCAGCAGATTTTAATCACAGAATTGTTACAACTTTCCTACTTAAATCTCTTCTGGACCCCGCTGCATACTTTCTAAGTAGTACTTTTCAGCACCTTCTGTAGGCCACTAGGCTTCAAAATGCCTCTCAAAATTAAAAAATGAATCAAAGTAGCTTGTAGTCTGCTTCAATTTTTCTTAATATTTAGGGAGGCACTCACACATATAGACAGATATCTATACAGTAATAAGCATGAAAATCCCATTGTGGGAAAAAGGTGGGATATAAATCCTGGAAATACCGTATTTTCCAGCGTATAAGACGACTTTTTAACCCTGGAAAAGGGTCTCAAAAGTCGGAGGTTGTTTTATACTCCGGGTAGAGAAGGAGGAGGAGGAGGACAAGGGGAGAAAGAGAAGGAAGCCAGGAGAGAGGAGGACGACGATGAGGATGAGGGGAGAAAGAGAAGGGATCTAGGAGAGAGGATGAGAATGACGGGAGAAAGAGAAGGAAGCCAGGAGAGAGGATGAGGAGGATGAGAACAAGGGGAGAAAGAGAAGAAAGCTAGGAGAGAGGATGAGGAGGATGAGAACGAGGGGAGAAAGAGAAGGGAGCCAGGAGAGGGGAGGACGACAATGAGAACAAAGGGAGAGAGGATGATGATGATGAGAACAAAGGGAGAAGGAGAAGGAAGCCAGGAGAGAGGATGAGGAGGAGAAGGAGGGGAGAAGGAGAAGGGAGCCAGTTCTACAGTATGGATGCAGCCTGAATCTGCGCTGCAGAAATAATGCAGTTTGACACCGCTTTAACTGCCATGGCTCCATCCTATGGACTCCTAGGATCTGCAGTTTGCTTTGTGGTACCAGAGCTCTCTGACAGAAAAGGCTAAATATCTCACAAAACTGCAAATCCCAGAATTCCATAGTCTTGAGCCAGGGGCAGTTAAAGCAGTGTCAAACTGCTTTAATAAATTTCTGCAATGCACCTTGAAGATTTATCTAAAGAAGAACCAAGTTCCTTAACTTGGAGGTTATATGTGTATGTTGTGTGCCTTCAAATTGTTCCTGACTTATGATGATCATGGGGTTTTCTTGGCAAGATTCGCTCAGAGGAGGTTTGCCATTGCCTTCCATCCTCTGAGGCTGAGAGTGTGTGACATGCCTAGGGTCACTTGGCCGCAAATTGTACCGTATTTTTCGCCCTATAGGGCGCTCCGGCATATTGGGCGCACCCAATTTTTAAGGGGGAAAATCCAAGAAAAAAGGATTCCTCCCTTTAGCCGGAGTTGTTCAATGGGCTGGTGCTGGGATTGGAGACCGATCCCAGCACCAGCCCATTGAACTGAGGTCGCGGGGGGGGGGGGGGGGGGGGGAAGGAGGGCTTCTTCCCCCCCCCCCCGCGACCTCAGTCTTTGAATGGGCTGGGGCCGGGATCGAAGCGATCCCGGCCCCAGCCGATTGAAGACCCGCCGGCGAGGGAAGGAGCCTTCCTTCCCCCCCCCCCCCCGCCTCGGTCTTGGAATGGGCTGGTGCCGGGATCGTTTCGATCCCGGCACCAGCCCATTCCAAGACTGAGGCCGGGGGGAGAAGGAGGGCTCCTTCTCCCCCCCGGCCTCAGTCTTTCAATGGGCTTGTGCCGGGATCGAAACGATCCCGGCACAAGCCCATTGAAAGACTGGGGCCGGGGTGGAAGGAGGGCTCCTTCTCCCCCCCGGCCTCAGTCTTTCCATGGGCTTGTGCCGGGATCGAAACGATCCCGGCACAAGCCCATTCCAAGACTGAGGCCGGGGTGGAAGGAGGGCTCCTTCTCCCCCCCGGCCTCAGTCTTTCCATGGGCTTGTGCCGGGATCGAAACGATCCCGGCACAAGCCCATTCCAAGACTGAGGCCGGGGTGGAAGGAGGGCTCCTTCTCCCCCCCGGCCTCAGTCTTTCCATGGGCTTGTGCCGGGATCGAAACGATCCCGGCACAAGCCCATTCCAAGACTGAGGCCGGGGTGGAAGGAGGGCTCCTTCTCCCCCCCGGCCTCAGTCTTTCCATGGGCTTGTGCCGGGATCGTTTCGATCCCGGCACAAGCCCATTGAAAGACTGAGGCCGGGGGGGAGAAGGAGCCCTCCTTCTCCCCCCGGCCTCAGTCTTGGAATGGGCTGGTGCCGGGATCGAAACGATCCCGGCACAAGCCCATGGAAAGACTGAGGCCGGGGGGGAGAAGGAGCCCTCCTTCCACCCCGGCCTCAGTCTTGGAATGGGCTTGTGCCGGGATCGTTTCGATCCCGGCACAAGCCCATGGAAAGACTGAGGCCGGGGGGGAGAAGGAGCCCTCCTTCCACCCCGGCCTCAGTCTTGGAATGGGCTTGTGCCGGGATCGTTTCGATCCCGGCACAAGCCCATGGAAAGACTGAGGCCGGGGGGAGAAGGAGCCCTCCTTCTCGCCCCGGCCTCAGTCTTGGAATGGGCTTGTGCCGGGATCGTTTCGATCCCGGCACAAGCCCATTGAAAGACTGAGGCCGGGGGGAGAAGGAGCCCTCCTTCTCCCCCCGGCCTCAGTCTTGGAATGGGCTTGTGCCGGGATCGAAACGATCCCGGCCCCAGCCGATTCCAAACCGAGGCCGGGGGGGGGGGGGAAGGAAGGCTCCTTCCCCCGCCGGCCTCGGTCTTCAATCGGCTGGGGCCGGGATCGCTTCGATCCCGGCACCAGCCGATTCCAAGACTGAGGCCGCGGGGAGAAGGAGCCCTCCTTCTCCCCGTGGCCTCAGTCTTTCAATGGGCTGGTGCCGGGATCGCTTCGATCCCAGCACCAGTCCATTCAAAGACTGAGGTCGCGGGGGGAAGGAGGGCTCCTTCTCCCCACGGCCTCGGCCCCTTCGCCCTATAGGGCGCACTCACTTCCCCACGCACGTTTTGGGGAAGAAAAAGTGCGCCCTATAGGGCGAAAAATACGGTACATACGCCAGAATGCATCACCTAATATATTGGCAGTCCTTCCCCCCAACCATCTCATAGCTGGGAGATGGAAATAATTTTTAAAGCAGCGTTTAAATCTGGACTATTTTTTTAAAAAGTAAGGTTCAAAACACACTGCAGAAATAAATGCTAGGGAACATGGGAGCTGTAGTTTGTTGTGTTTATAAGTGACAGTTTTCCTGCTAAGTACCTGCATGTCATAAGCATTTGAATTTAAATTACCATATTGAAATCAAATCTGATTTTTAAAATGTTTTATTTGCTATGCGTTGGAAGAGGGGTAGTCTCGTATGGCGAGTATATGCCAAACTCTATATTTTAAGTGGAAAAGTTGGGGGTCGTCTTATACGCCAAAAATATGGTAAATAAAATAAAATAAATAAAATGGAAAGCAGAAGAGAAAGGCAAGTTAAACAGATATTGAGTGAGAATTTTATATTCCCTTTTGTAGCATACAGCAGTCACTTTAAGAAACATTCATACTCACCTGCTATACAACTGTCATCTGATATCGGTACATCAAGGTAAATGAACCCCTTATTATACAAGCCTAGCAAAAGGGAAAAAAGCCTTTTTACAAAAAGATGACCATCTTCACTTCTAACTTCTTCAACATTATACTCTTATGTCACACTAATGTCACACTAATGAAGTTAGGAAAGTGCTAGAAAACTTCATGTGGAACACTGACAATGTCATTGCTGGAAATGTTCTGTCCATCAGCATCGTTGGATACTTGGGTGAAGGCCTGGTCCTGACATGATGGGGACCACTACCAGCCTCCCATTGTCTCAGGCACTTCTTAACAGTGTGAAACCATGAAGAGGTGCCTGTGGACAGTATCAGGCCAATACTGGCCTTGGCACATCTGGAGGTCTTCTAAATGTTGGGTTGTTTTGGAATGCAGCCCAAAGCAGATGATGAATTCCATCTAAGACTAAATAATGACACAAGACAGATAAAATAAGGGAACATTTCAAAATTGAGTGTTTTGTTTTTGATTTTTTAATTAAGAGATTTCACACTCAGATAAAAGTTTGACTTGAACACTTATCATGTCACTGGTTCTTGAGCAACAAGATATTCTTGTGAAATAAACGAGGAACTGGTGTATGCAGTAACTAATAATGCAGGACACATATGACGCTCCAGATTAGAAGACAAATGTGTGTTCGGGAAGGGGAGCGACACCCTTCAATGAAATGCTTGTGCTCAGGTTTTTGAATCAGAACAATATAGTTGATTATCATGCTTACCAACAGCTACAGCTATATTTTGAAGTTGCATCTACATAAACAACAGGCAGGATCCAAGGGCAGATTTCTAGTGATAGGATCCACTGGACCAGAAAGAAAGGAATCCCTCACTCCCCAATGGAGGCCCCAAAATTAGTTTCAGAGGAATGTGTTGGATGGCAACTCTGGCCATCCCCCATGCTGCCCAAGGATGCTTGCAATTTTAATCCTAGACAGCTGTCAAAAACCAGGAAAGTGGAGGTTGTTTGACAGATTGGTTTTTGTGGGTTTTTTGGGCTGTGAAGCCCTGTTCTAGAACAATATATTTCTGACGTTTCGCCTGCATCTGTGGCTGGCATCTTCAGAGAGGTGCAGATGCAGGCGAAACGTCAGGAATATATTCTTCTAGAACACAGCCTCACAGCCCAAAAAAAACCTATGGATGCCGGCCATGAAAGCCTTTGACTTCACATTGTTTGATAGATTCATCAACTTTCTTCAAGTCTCAAGATAAATTACACTGATCATATTCCAAAGAAATGTAGAACTAGTTCAAATACCCAAGAAGAATTTTATTATCCTATCTCCCTCTTCTCAAAGTGTCACAAGGCAAAAATGATTTTGAAACCCAAGAGGTTTTCAAAAACAGTTTATGATAAAACTTTTGAGATCAGCTGCTCTATAAACAACAAAAGGGAAAATTTCATTGCTCTACTGCAAGTCCCTGGCAAATGTCTTAAGTACCTCTTTGGATCACAGCCAGCATCCAGAGTAAAAGCTTGGAAATTTATAATCCTAAATCTATTACAACATGTAAAAAGCATTTGTCTGTTAAAAAATGAAAAACCAACTTACTGTGAACTACATTGTAGTCCAGAGATCCAGCAAGCTGAGGACCTGAATCAATGATCTTATCAATAGCAGTTTTTTCAGAGGTAGTGCAAATCTAGTAAGAAATGTTTATATGAAACCACACACTTGATTAATAAACATGTTTTTTAATTATTCCAGGTAGCATTTAGATTGGACTGGTGAAGTTGCATAGCTGAGATCCACTTTGGAAGCCTACTGGTTGACTGATCAAGTAGAAAACTTTCAGTCAAGAGACTTTTATCCTAACCTCCAATAATTCTACAACTCTGGGTCGCCTAAATAAATTGGCTGCCAGTAGGATAAGAACAGACAAAAAGTAACTATGGGCCTCTACAGACTGGCCCCAAAGGCTGGCCTGGAGGCAGAGATGGGGAGAGGCAGCCGCATGTTGGCCACCCCAACCCCACGCCGAGGATGTCCTGACACTGCGCGCCATTACGCATGGCATCAGGATGTCCTTCCGGTGCAGCATTTTGACACGTTGTGCCGGAAGGGGTGCTAAAGAGCCACAAGCCGGTTCTTAGGGTGGCCTTTTGCCGCCTGTAAAAGGAGTGGCATTTTGCCGCTCTTTTCCGGGCAGCAAAAGGGAGGATTGGGGCGCGCGGTCTGGCAGCCTTGGCCCTGATCCACTGCTTCCTGGGGCAGATCTCTGCCGCCCCTTTGGGCCTGTCTGCAGAGGCCCTATGTCACTCTGGGTACCACTTTGGGAAAAGGTGCAATATAAATCAAATAAATAAAAAACACTGCACTATTGGTTAATGAAATTATTTTCAGATCTTGCAAAAATTACTTTTTGGGATTGTGCTTCTCCATTGGCTGACACTAGCCACACTGGCTGGGGATTCTAAGTATCATAATCGCAAAACTATCTTTTCCAGGCACCCTCTGCCATGTAATGTTGCCAATCCTACTAAATTATATAGCTTTTAAAAGTGATCAGACAGGTTCAGAGAATATAAATTTATCAATGGCTATTAGCCATGGCTGATAAAGATGGGACTTTCATGTTAAAGAAGCAGTTTATCTCTGAACATCAGATGATCACATTATATTAGAAAATGAAGTTACTAGACTACACCATACTCTTAATGTTGAAGGTATGTTTGTACCAGTAAAAAGCTATTACTAGAAAATAAAATGTCATTTACAGAGGCATGTTGAGGTATTCTTCTAGCCATACATGGGATGCATTTTTGACTGCAACAGCTCATGCCATAAATAGAACCCAGAATCAATAAAGCAACTTGACCTGACTTTTTTTTAATAAAATGTAACGACTGCCTAACTGCAAAGCAACTGTGCCAAATACAATTGCCACAAGAACATTTTGTGATCATAAACAGCAAATATTTTTGACTCCTGACCTTGAGAGTAAGATGAACCTTGAAGCTTGGTTAAACCCAGAAAATTACTCGATGATACCTTTATGTCATCCTCTGTGATGTAACCAGCTTGTACCACCCACCAAGCCTCTACAGCAATCTCTACTGGCTTCATGGGTAGCAGATCACGAGCAGTTTTCCTTCTGAAAAATTTCTGTAAATTGATACAGTCCATTTGAAATTTTGAATGTCAAAGGTAACAAAAACTACACAATTTACTATTTAATAACAGAGAAGCAATAAATATATGCTATTTTTTTCTGAATACAGCACAATTAGGTCTTTAAATCTCCAAATGAAAATGTACCCTAACTGGGGAGGAGGGGACTGTTATTTTTCATCTCTAACACCTATAAAAGATTGTGTAATACAATCTTTAGATACTCTTTCACTGCATTTTTAAAACATACAGGTTTTAAACTGAACAAAGGTGATAGATGCTAGGAGCAGAAGATAATAATAAGACAATAATTCTGTAATGTGTTTAATTTCGCATAGACAGAAAAGCTGTTCTTTTCTCTTTAAACACAATCATTTCTATTTCTGTAATCTGTAAATGTTTCCTGGGCTGAGGATGCCATGACTAACTACATAACTCTAAACATATACTAGATGTAGAATAATCAATGATGGCTGTATGTAACAGCAACTTTCAACAATTGTTACAGACACCCTTTAATTCTATGAACATAATTCAACAAATTGATTTTAGCATATGAAATTCTCAATGCCCTGGGCTTAACTTTCCTGCTTCTTCCATTATACTCCATTATAAACCAGCAACTGAAGGTGCATCCAGACTGATTAATTCCCATATCTTGTTCCTGTTCCTTCTGATTTTATTTGGGAGATCCATACATGTTTTGTTTATCCCAGAATATTTTCTGTCAGCTCCTCATATGAGACTTTTTATACCAGTTCTCCAGGTTGATTTTATGTATATGTTCCTTTAAGTTTCCTGTTGATTTATAGTGACCCCATGAATTTCATAGGGTTTTCTTAGGCAAGGAATAGTTAGAGGTGTTTTTGTCAGTTCCTTTCTCTGAAATATAGCCTATACAGCACCTGGTAGTCATTGGTGGTCTCCCACAGAAGTACTAACTAGGGCTGACCCTGCTCAGTTCTAGGATCAGGCTGGAACTGGTGCCTTTAGGGTATTCCTAGTATAAAACTGGAAAGAATAGCAACAAAATCTGAGACTTTTAAATCACTCTAGATGTGCTTTCAGAGCCTTATCACATTACAAAAGTAAGACAAGAGGCAACAAGATAGAAACAGCTTTCTGCTTACCTCCCTGCATCACTTCATAGTATTTCTGTGATGGTTGTAATAGTGTGGCTTTTGCCAAACAGTTTTTTCCAGCAGGACAAAAGACATGCTGTAATGACTGTCTCTGTAAGGAATAAAATGAAAGTGCTTCGAGCCCATGTGGAGAGGTAAGCAGAAAGCCGTTTCTATATCACTGCCTCTTGTCTTATATTTGTAATACGATAAGGAAATCTGATGAGGACAACTTTTGCTTTACTTGCCATGTATCAAAATCACCTGCAAATATGTTTAACTCCCTCTCCCCCATCATCAACTGACAGTGGAATTAACTGGACTTAACACAATGTCACTTACAGTGCACCTGATGTGTGAGCTAGGACTGTGGGGGTGAAAACTGGCCCCCAATCACCGTGCATTAAATGATCCTCTAATGACCATGGCAATCCTTACTAGACTGTGTTTCATATGGGGTTGCCTTTGGAGACTGTTTAGAAACTGCAATTAGTTCAGAACAACTATACTTTTAAGATCAGCTTCAAAGAACAGCATCTACCACCACCCATACAGCTTTAGCAGTGGCCAGCCTACATCAAAGCACAAATCAAAGTATTCAAGCCCACCTTTAAAACTCTAGATGTCTGGGACTAAGAATACTGGAAACCCAGGTTTTGATTCAAGAAAGCTGGATTTTTTTATACCTGAGATTGACATCTTAAATGTATGTCCTTGTTTTAAAGGCATGTTATACACTTCTAAACTAGATTACATCAGAGAAAAGCTGAAAGAGGGACCTAGAGAAAAAATGAACACTTACTTTGGATGATCTACACTGGTTCATTAAATCAATGTACTGGTTTCTTCCTATGCCAAGAAGCCTTAGGCCTATAGGAGGGGAATAAGTTTCTTAAAATAAAATTACTCTCATAAAACTTTTCTAAAGTACAAGAGTATTACTCCCTCACAGATTATGATGGCTGCATCTATCCTGTAGAAATAATGCAGTTTGACACCACTTTAACTGCCATGGCTCTATCCTACAGAAGCCTGGGATCTGTAGTTTTGTGAGGCACCAGCACTCTTTAGCAGAGAAAGTGAAAAAACTTGTAAAATTACAACTCCCAGGATTCCATAGGATAGAGTAATTGCACTTAAAGTGCTGTCAAAATGCATGATGCATCCAATGTCTTCAATTGCTCCCACCATTTCCCCACTATAAAACAAAAATTAGGTAGTGGGGAAAATAGTTATGTAATGCCTTTTGACTGTTGGCACCAGAAGCCTTTGTTCTGAAAGCACCCATTGTTATTTACTATTTAGCTATAAGCATTTAGCTATTTGCATTTAGTTATAAGTATTCATAATATTCCTTTAAAAAACCAACAACATGCATACTGTCTGGAGCTACCTCTTTGTGGATTTTCAGCATGTCATCTTAGCAGCAAATTACCTTATTTTTCGGCATATAAGACGCACCGGCATATAAGACGCACCCAATTTTAAAGGAGGAAAATCTAGAAAAAAAAGATTCTTAACCAAATACTGTAGTAAAATATTTTATATCAACTTTATAAAGTTAACAGCAGTTTAAGAACAATTTTAAGTTGTAAATGTAAGTTTAAGCCAGCAGCAGGGCCAGGTATTGCACAAATTCCCTGCCCAACATTCTTGCAAGTCTCCTGTCGCCTTATGGTGACTCCATGAATTTCTTAGGGATTTCTTAGGCAAGGAAGACTCGAGAAGTGGTTTTGCCAGTTCCTTCCTCTGAAATACAGCCTGCAGCACCTGGGATTCTTTGGCGGTCTCTCATCCAAGGACTATCCAGGGCTGACCCTGCTTAGCTTCCAAGATCAGATGGACTGGTACCTTTGGAGTTTTTAGGCCATTGTCTTATGGAGTAATTTATGGCTTATTTTGACCCTACCATGAGGGTTTTCTTGGCAGATTTCTTCAAGGGGGGGGTTTTTGCCATTTCCATCCTCTGAGGCTGAGAGAGTGTGATTTGGCCAGAGTAATCCAGTGCCTTGGAGTAATTTCTGGCTCATTTTGACACTACCATGAGGGTTTTCTTGGCAGATTTCTTCAGAGGAGGGAGTTTGCCATTTCCACCCTCTGAGGCTGAGACAGTGCAACTTGGCCAGGGTACTAATCCAGTGCCTTGGAGTAATTTCTGGCTCATTTTGATCCTACCATGAGGGTTTTCCTGGCAGATTTCTTCAGAGGAGGGAGTTTGCCATTTCCACCCTCTGAGGCTGAGACAGTGTAACTTGGCCAGGGTACTAATCCAGTGCCTTGGAGTAATTTCTGGCTCATTTTGATCCTACCATGAGGGTTTTCCTGGCAGATTTCTTCACAGGAGGGAGTTTGCCATTTCCACCCTCTGAGGCTGAGACAGTGTAACTTGGCCAGGGTAATAATCCAGTACCTTGGAGTAATTTCTGGCTCATTTTGATCCTACCATGAGGGTTTTCCTGGCAGATTTCTTCACAGGAGGGAGTTTGCCATTTCCACCCTCTGAGGCTGAGACAGTGTAACTTGGCCAGGGTACTAATCCAGTGCCATGGAGTAATTTCTGGCTCATTTTGATCCTACCATGAGCGTTTTCCTGGCAGATTTCTTCAGAGGAGGGAGTTTGCCATTTCCACCCTCTGAGGCTGAGACAGTGTAACTTGGCCAGGGTAATAATCCAGTACCTTGGAGTAATTTCTGGCTCATTTTGATCCTACCATGAGGGTTTTCCTGGCAGATTTCCTCAGAGGAGGGAGTTTGCCATTTCCACCCTCTGAGGCTGAGACAGTGTAACTTGGCCAGGGTACTAATCCAGTGCCTTGGAGTAATTTCTGGCTCATTTTGATCCTACCATGAGGTTTTCCTGGCAGATTTCTTCAGAGGAGGGAGTTTGCCATTTCCACCCTCTGAGGCTGAGACAGTGTAACTTGGCCAGGGTACTAATCCAGTGCCTTGGAGTAATTTCTGGCTCATTTGGATCCTACCATGAGGTTTTCCTGGCAGATTTCTTCAGAGGAGGGAGTTTGCCATTTCCACCCTCTGAGGCTGAGACAGTGTAACTTGGCCAGGGTACTAATCCAGTGCCTTGGAGTAATTTCTGGATCATTTGGATCCTACCATGAGGGTTTTCCTGGAAGATTTCTTCAGAGGAGGGAGTTTGCAATTTCCACCCTCTGAGGCTGAGACAGTGTAACTTGGCCAGGGTACTAATCCAGTGCCTTGGAGTAATTTCTGGCTCATTTGGATCCTACCATGAGGTTTTCCTGGCAGATTTCTTCAGAGGAGGGAGTTTGCCATTTCCACCCTCTGAGGCTGAGACAGTGTAACTTGGCCAGGGTACTAATCCAGTGCCTTGGAGTAATTTCTGGATCATTTGGATCCTACCATGAGGTTTTCCTGGCAGATTTCTTCAGAGGAGGGAGTTTGCCATTTCCACCCTCTGAGGCTGAGACAGTGTAACTTGGCCAGGGTACTAATCCAGTGCCTTGGAGTAATTTCTGGCTCATTTTGATCCTACCATGAGGTTTTCCTGGCAGATTTCTTCAGAGGAGGGAGTTTGCCATTTCCACCCTCTGAGGCTGAGACAGTGTAACTTGGCCAGGGTACTAATCCAGTGCCTTGGAGTAATTTCTGGCTCATTTGGATCCTACCATGAGGTTTTCCTGGCAGATTTCTTCAGAGGAGGGAGTTTGCCATTTCCACCCTCTGAGGCTGAGACAGTGTAACTTGGCCAGGGTACTAATCCAGTGCCTTGGAGTAATTTCTGGCTCATTTGGATCCTACCATGAGGTTTTCCTGGCAGATTTCTTCACAGGAGGGAGTTTGCCATTTCCACCCTCTGAGGCTGAGACAGTGTAACTTGGCCAGGGTACTAATCCAGTGCCTTGGAGTAATTTCTGGATCATTTGGATCCTACCATGAGCGTTTTCCTGGCAGATTTCCTCAGAGGAGGGAGTTTGCAATTTCCACCCTCTGAGGCTGAGACAGTGTAACTTGGCCAGGGTAATAATCCAGTACCTTGGAGTAATTTCTGGATCATTTGGATCCTACCATGAGGGTTTTCCTGGAAGATTTCCTCAGAGGAGGGAGTTTGCAATTTCCAACCTCTGAGGCTGAGACAGTGTAACTTGGCCAGGGTACTAATCCAGTGCCTTGGAGTAATTTCTGGATCATTTTGATCCTACCATGAGCGTTTTCCTGGCAGATTTCCTCAGAGGAGGGAGTTTGCAATTTCCACCCTCTGAGGCTGAGACAGTGTAACTTGGCCAGGGTAATAATCCAGTGCCTTGGAGTAATTTCTGGATCATTTGGATCCTACCATGAGGTTTTCCTGGCAGATTT
The DNA here is from genome assembly GCA_026167975.1 of Phrynosoma blainvillii. Lineage (NCBI taxonomy): Eukaryota > Metazoa > Chordata > Lepidosauria > Squamata > Phrynosomatidae > Phrynosoma > Phrynosoma blainvillii. The sequence goes on along the minus strand of JANUYF010000004.1, from coordinate 19,462,211 downwards.
CCTCAGAGGAGGGAGTTTGCAATTTCCACCCTCTGAGGCTGAGACAGTGTAACTTGGCCAGGGTACTAATCCAGTGCCTTGGAGTAATTTCTGGATCATTTGGATCCTACCATGAGGTTTTCCTGGAAGATTTCTTCAGAGGAGGGAGTTTGCCATTTCCACCCTCTGAGGCTGAGACAGTGTAACTTGGCCAGGGTAATAATCCAGTGCCTTGGAGTAATTTCTGGCTCATTTGGATCCTACCATGAGGTTTTCCTGGCAGATTTCCTCAGAGGAGGGAGTTTGCCATTTCCACCCTCTGAGGCTGAGACAGTGTAACTTGGCCAGGGTACTAATCCAGTGCCTTGGAGTAATTTCTGGATCATTTGGATCCTACCATGAGGTTTTCCTGGCAGATTTCTTCAGAGGAGGGAGTTTGCCATTTCCACCCTCTGAGGCTGAGACAGTGTAACTTGGCCAGGGTAATAATCCAGTGCCTTGGAGTAATTTCTGGATCATTTGGATCCTACCATGAGGTTTTCCTGGCAGATTTCTTCAGAGGAGGGAGTTTGCCATTTCCACCCTCTGAGGCTGAGACAGTGTAACTTGGCCAGGGTACTAATCCAGTGCCTTGGAGTAATTTCTGGATCATTTGGATCCTACCATGAGGTTTTCCTGGCAGATTTCTTCAGAGGAGGGAGTTTGCCATTTCCACCCTCTGAGGCTGAGACAGTGTAACTTGGCCAGGGTACTAATCCAGTGCCTTGGAGTAATTTCTGGATCATTTGGATCCTACCATGAGGGTTTTCTTGGCAGATTTCCTCAGAGGAGGGAGTTTGCCATTTCCACCCTCTGAGGCTGAGACAGTGTAACTTGGCCAGGGTACTAATCCAGTGCCTTGGAGTAATTTCTGGATCATTTGGATCCTACCATGAGGTTTTCCTGGCAGATTTCTTCAGAGGAGGGAGTTTGCAATTTCCACCCTCTGAGGCTGAGACAGTGTAACTTGGCCAGGGTACTAATCCAGTGCCTTGGAGTAATTTATGGATCATTTGGATCCTACCATGAGCGTTTTCCTGGCAGATTTCTTCAAGGGGGGGACTCTTTCCACCCCCGTCCTGGGTGCTCCAATGGACTCTTCCTGGGATGGGAGGATGTCCTCTGACCCCAGGAAGAGTCCATTGAAGCACCCAGGATGGGGGTGGAAAGAGGAGGAGCACATTCAACTAGCCAGGAAAAGAGGACTCTTTCCACCCCCGTCCTGGCTGCTCCAATGGGCTCTTCCTGGGATGGGAGGAGCCCACTGCAGCACCAAGGCTCAGGCTGAAATGAGGCCTACTTTTAGCCTAGGCCTCGGCAGTTTGCCCTCAGCTTTTATATTCGGTTCATTAGGCGCAGCAACTTCCCCACCCTCGTTTTGGGGAAGAAAAAGTGCGTCTTATATGCCGAAAAATACGGTACTTCACACTTGACTCAAAAGATGGTTGGAAATTCAGTCTAATACACATTTTGTATTAGATTTGTATTAGATTAGATACAATTTGTTTTGTATTTTGTATTAGATTGGTTTGGCAGCATAAAAGCATGTAAAAGGTTTCAGATACTGCATGCTTTTATCAAAGGTCAATTTTATCATACAGTCAATTGTCTTAGGAATTTGTTTTGGAATTCTGGGCATTATAATTATAAAAATAAATAATAATTATGTCTGGGATCAGCATACTGAGCAGCAGAAAAGGGGAAGATTTGTGTCTGACTCTATAAGAAGACCAAGAAGTGAATGGTTATTGTTTCTCTCCCTTAGCTAATATGATCAACATTTCAGAAAAAAAACATTCTCCATCTTCAGGAGAAGGATATATGACTGACAGCTAGCTTTGTACAAGCCCATGTTGTGGCCTGTAGAGTGGGCTATATTGGAATGATGTGAATAAGTATTAGGGAATTTATGCCTTCTCAAAGTTTTGATCTCCAAATTGCACTCAACCCTACCTAGTGTGGCTGACTGTAAAAGAGTGTGCAAGTCACAACACAAAACATTTGGAGGGCAAAGTCTTCCCCACCCCAATGGAAACAATCTAAATGTGATTAGTATGACTAATCACTAAGAAAATAAACATTTATTCAAGGGACAAGTCATTTGATAGACTTGTGCTTTAATTTCTTAATTGGCTTGAAGTCTTTTTTTGTTCTCTTTTTTAGGTATCATACATTTGCTCATTCTTTCAAAATACTGTTGAACAAGTGTTAAAATTTCAAAAAGGGATTGCCATACAGCTGTCCTTTTCAAGCCAAAACATTTTAAAGAATGCTTTCAGAAAGAATGCTTATTTAGCATATGGAAACAATGGAATCACATACTTACAATCTGCAGCAGTAAAATTGGGCAATGAATCATAGCTCTTTTCACTGTTCATTATATCCTTCAAAAAGAAAAAGAAATGTAGCGTCAGTTTAAATCTTTGTAGTTTCTTAATTGTGTACAGATTTGCATCAATATATGTGCTAAATCTACTTCATATCCAAACTCTAACTTGAGAGGGTTTATTTTGTTCTCTTGATTTCACAAAGTCTAGAGTTATAAATTCCAATCCCCTTCCAACTACAGAATCCGAAATCAGATGTACCAAGATCTATTGTTGTTGTGTACCTTCATGTTGCTTCTGACTCATGGCGACCCTAAGGCGAATCTATTTATTTTCAGGAAGGAACGCCCTGTTCCTAATATACAGAAGTGTTATTTCAACTGAAGGAAGTGAAAGTACAGAAAAATAATGCACTGCAGACCTTCCTCAAGTATATGAAGTATATGGAGATGGAAGAGGAACAGACTGTCATATTCAATTCATACCATGGCACTGCCATAGCAGGTTGTTAGGTGAGGAATCTTCCTGTCTTTGATTATGGACCTGCCCTGTTTAATTTCTTACTGAAAATGTTTTTACCAAGCCACTGCTCCAAGTAAGTATATCTGGGGCTGCTGCCATACTGCAGAACTGATGAAGTTTGACACTGCTTTAATTTTCATGGCTCTATCCTATAGAATCCTAGGACTTGTAGTTTGTTGTGATACTAGAGCACTCTTACAGAGAAGGCTAAATATTTCACAAAACTACAAATCCCAGAATTCCATAGCCATAGCTGTTAAAGTGGTTTCAAACTGCAATTATTTCTGCAGTGTAGACATACCCCAAGTCTCCCATTCTCTATTCCATACTTACATGTGTTTGCTCAAGGACAGCCAGCAAGCTTAAAGCCACATATCGCTTCACAAAAGCTCTGAAACCTTTTTTTATATTAACCAATATCACTAGAAACAGAGGTCATTCAATGCATGTAACAACATCAATAATAAGGAATGCTGAGCTGGAAAGTCTGGGTTCTCTTTCATGGTATCTTAAAAGGTATTTAGTTCAGCAAATACGTAATCCTAAACCTACTTTCCTTTCAGGTTAATAAAAGAGTTATACTGTAAATGCAGCTCAGGGTTGGCAGAGTTAGATGAAATCAGCACCTGTTGCTTAGAAGAAGGGCTGGATAGTCACCATGACACTAAATGCACTTTCCTTGTGATGAAGGTTTTTTTGTTCCTGTGCAAACTACTGTGTGCTCCACTGCTGTTCTGCATATCAACAGAAGGAGGCCATAAATGACCTGTTTTATAGAATTTGGTGGGTTTGAGGTGGACATGATTATTATTTTTAATTTATATCCTACCTTCCCTCTAATGAGCTCAAGGCAACATACAAGACTCTCCACTTTATTCACACTAAAACACTCTGTAGTAGTTCTGGCAGTGAAAGAGAGAAAAACTGCCCCAAGGTCATCCAGCAAGTTTCAGGGTTCTGTGGCCACTAGAACCTAGATCTCCCAGTCCCAGTATAACACTCTAACCTCTATAAAACACTAGCTCTCAATTAATTAATGAAATTGTTCTGTGGTTACCAATTTATTTTGTATAACACTATATGTTTGCTTACCCATATGCTGAGTACAAACTAGTCTTGTTCCAAACAACATTTGTTGTTTGGTAGGGGTTGGGAGATCTTTCACTGATAATATGTTTGCTAGAACAATTTGGATATAAGCCCAAAATGCAACTGCCCGGGCAGCTTGGTGGAAACTGTGTTTCCAAACACTAAACAGCTAACAATAATGGCCATGTAGAGCACCTTTGAGACTAACTGAAAGAAAGAGGTTGGCAAGATGAGATTTCATAGACTTCACTCTGAGGAAGTACAGTTGTCCCTCCCCGTTCGTGGACTTTTGAGTCCGTGGTCTTTTGAGTCCGTGGTCTCACTCTTTGCGGGGAAGGACAATTGCTATACTGTAAATGGCTGTGTGCAACTCGAATATTTGCAAGCCACCATTTTTGCGCAGTGTGTGCATCTGGAACGGACCCCTCCCCCGCAAATGGGGAGGGGCAACTGTAGACTGAAGTCTATGAAAGCTCATGTTGTCAACTTTTTTCTTTCAGTAATCTGAAAGGTGCTACAAGATCTCTCTACATCAGGGGTCGGCATACCTTTTGGGGGTGGGGCCGGTTCCGCTGTCCCCTGATCGTCGGCGGGCCAAAGGGTGTGTGTGGAAATGGCGCTGGAGGTGTGCTCGCAGACACATGCGCACGATGGCGGGCGCCATTTTGGAACGCAAAATGGCGCCGTGTGTTGTGAGTGCATGCGCATGACGCCGACGCCGTTGTGCATTCCAAAAATGGAGCCTGCTGTTGTGCGCATGCATGTGCGGGTGCCATTTTGGAACACAAATTGGCGCCCGGCGTTGCGCGCGGGGGGGTGGCAGGACCGGCCACGGGCCGGTTACAAGGCCTCGATGGGCCGGGTTCGGCCCACGGGCCATAGTTTGCTGACCGCTGCTCTGCATACTGATTCTACAGACTAACACAGCTGTATCTTTGAATAATGGGCATGTGACTCTATTTTGGCAGACATTTTGCTATCCTGCATTGGAAAGAATTGCTAGAAGAATGCAATGCACTTCATGAAACTCACCTCCATTATTCCTGTATAGTATGAAAAGGGTGTTATCCTTAAACCTTTCACCATGATGTCAGATAAATGGTATGGGTATAACATGAGATGATCTCTACTGTACTTTAGCAGTTCCTCATAGTATTTGCGTTCATCTTTCTTGACATGTTTAACTGAGAGAGAAAAAACAATCGTACATTTACCAACATTTTCCATAAACTAGCTAGAACTTTTGATTTTTATCAGGTGAAAAAAAAAGCTTGAAAGATTCCAATACAAATTTGGAGGTCCACATACATGGATATTTGAAGTATACTCTGTATACTACTAACTCCCAAAGAAAAAACAAAAAGCGGGAGGAAAGAATATTGAAATGTATGGCAGAGATGCAGAAAAGCTATTTTGCAGTACAAAATAAGTTTGTTTGTAAATATGGAGAATTCTTCTTGGACCCAAATTCTTAAAGAGAGAATATTTACCAACAGTGATTTGGGAACCTGAGTTGCATGTACATTTATATCTAAATGTAGTGTGGAATCAAATTGGGAGAATAAGTCAATACTAAGTAGTCAAGTGATCTCATTCTATATATTGATGATCGTTATTGTTTTTAATACAATGTTAATGCACGTAATGACTTTCAGTCTCATTTTCTCTCTTCAACTCAAGGTAGCACACAAATGTAAATGACCTTTTTGTTAAAGTTGTAAAATACATTCTGATGGAGATCAAACATTACCTATCACATACCCTACCCTTAGTTGTTTTTATGCTATCTTGTAAACTTTTACAAATATCACAGGATGTTGTCCACTTCCTTGCTTCTTCATGTGGAGGTATGTCCATTAGACATTTCAGCACTGAGGACACATTTCTCAGATGCAGCTATTACAGAGAGCAACATGCATTTTCAAAAACATTTCCTCTCTCTTTATTTTGTATTTCTCTACTCACCTAAGTTATTTCGGTACCGTAGCTGATTGCGGATACTATATAGCACAACCTGCTTGTCATATTCTCGCTGTGAGTTTCCAAGACCCTATAAAGTAACATTCATTTAGACAACCTACTAAGAGCATCTCACAGTATTAGACAGTACTATTCACAGATTATTCTGGGCACACAATGCTTGAAAGTAAATATCACAATAAGATTTATTTATGAGTAAATAAGCATGTTCAGTGTTGTATCTCTCAGCATTTTAACACTGCTTGGTCTATAATCATAGAGTGATTATAAAATAGCCTGAATTTTTATTGACAAAATGGTTAAGACTCAATTCATTCATCCTTTGAATAAATTACAGCTGCAAGAAAAGCACTTGAAAATACACTGCACATAAACTCATCTCTGTCTTGCTGGTAGTGTGCTGGCACTGTCCTGGTTTAGCATTTTGAAGACGAAACACAATAAATATGAATTCATATTCTGCCCTTGTATTGTTGCAAGGAGGAAAGTGGAAGCTTCTACTTCTATTTTAGAATAACCACAATTTAGTGTAACATCTCAGTCTAACCTTAAATATGATTTGTTGAAACAAACCCAGTTTTTGTTTGGATGATACAGCAAGTATATAGCTCATCTAACAGGGAAGTAAAAAGCTTCTGAATTCTCCCTCATGGCCACTCCAGAGCATGTGGGTGAACAATATTAGCACAAGGCTCATTTTTGCAATGCTGACATAGGGTTTGGCCTTTAACTTTATGTCCCTATCAGCCTGTTGTCATGTCCTGGATCCTGATGCCAGTAACCTACCATTGCTTGTTTGTACATGTACTCTGCTTTGTAAAAATTGGGTTTTGTAACTGGTGGGCCCAAGGCAAGAAACCAGAACACACAGTACTTCCACAAACCCTGAATGACTGTAGTAAGACCTTTTTTGCCTGACCTGGTACAATTAGCATTTGCAGTCTATGGGTCTAACTGCCTTTAGTGTTCCTTGTGCAGCTTGTGGGCTCAAATGCTAAAACGTTTAGGTTTCAATGTGAATGAACATGTAGTGGAAGAAGCTTATATGGTCTTCAATGCTAAAGAAGTTGCTCATTCTCTGTCTAAAAATGACTTTATAGTATACACTGGATACCCTCGAGTTTTATGTAACAGCACAGCTGACTGTTAGATTAATTCAGTTTACTTTAAATGTGTACACACAGTGTCTTCTCAGCTACAGAAATAATTAACCAAAGCATGTAATACAGAGCACTACATACAAACAGTATTTTTTCTTTATATTAGCACAGAACATGTAATCGGAAAAGGCAAGCTGTTTTATGATGAACTGACACAGCCTTTGAATATGTGACAATTCCCCTATAACACAGCCTTTATTTTCTAAAGTACAAGAGGAAAAACATCTTCATATTGATACTACTACTCTAGACATGGCATCAAACATAATCACTGCCAAACTACCTGTACTTTTCTCAGTGGCAAGATGTATCTATAGTAATCCCTCCATATTCTCTAGAGTTAGAGGCACAGGACCCTCGTGAAAGTGAAAAAAACACAAATAAAAAACCCACTATGTTTTTAGCTGAGGGAACATCCCTCTAGGCCAGGGGTTGGCAACCTTTGTTGCCAGAGGGCCGGGGGAGGGGGGGAATGGTGCAGGGGCCGGTCATGCGGGGGTTGGGGGTGCACGCCTGCGCACACCCGACAGCCGCCATGGGGCCTTTCCAAGGCCCCCCCGCCCCCATCCTTGGGCGAATTCGCCTCAGGATCGAGTGGGGAGGCCTTGGAAATGGTCCTCAAAGCCCCCGCGCTTGATTCCTGGGCGGATTCACCCCAGAATCAAGCGGAGGCACCTTGGAGGACCGTTTCCAAGGTGCCTCTGCTTGATCCTGGGGTGAATTCACCCCAGGATCAAGCGGAAGGACCTTGGAAAGGTCCCTCCAAGGCCCCCCGCCCCAATCCTTGGGCAAATTCGCCCCAGGATCGAGCATGGAGGCCTTGGAAATGGTCCTCCAAGCCCCCCCCGCTTGATTCTGGGGCGGATTCACCACAGAATCAAGCAGAGGCACCTTGGAGGACCGTTTTCAAGGTGCCTCTGCTTGATCTTGGGGTGAATTCACTCCTCGAGCGGTGGGGCCTTTCAAAATGCCGCCCGCACCGTGTGCACATGGGCACGCAGCGCCATTTTGGAACACCCACGGCGCCGTATGCAGCCGTGGGTGTTCCAAAATGGCACCTCCCAGGAGCGGGAGCGCGCCCAGAGGTGGTGGCAGGTGTCCCTGGGGGCCGGTCCAAAGGCCCCTGGGGGGCGGACCCGGCCCGCAGGCCGTAGGTTGCCAACCCGTGCTCTAGGCCCTCCAGTGCAACTCTGTGGTCAACATCTGCGAGACATTGACCATACAATTGTACTGGAGGAGCTACAAATGCCTAGTGGAGTGTTCTCTCTAGGAATCTCTAGGCCCATCAGTGCAACTTTTGGTTAATGTTGACCACAGAGTTGCACTGAAGGACCTAGATTTTCCTAGAGAGAACATACTAATACAGTTCGTGAATAATCAAATTCGCAAAAGTCAAATCTGCAAATGTGGAGGGACAACTGTAATGATGCTGGGGAAGAAGAACACCAATGAGAGAACGGAACAGAATACAAGCAGTGGATATGTAACATTATAAGTATCAATTTAAAATGTTCAGCTGCCAAAGGCAATTTTGTGCAATTCTGTGCCATACTGCCAAAAAGAAACAATACCAAGAGCATTAAGGGTACAATTATCCAATGGCAAGGAATAATACACTTCTAGTGTTATACACCAGGATTATTATCTTTTGAACACTGGATGTGAAACAACAGTAGGGGCCATGTGAATGACTGACAGTAATTTGTGCATGCTGACAATCCCAGACAAATATTATAAAAGTTTAAGCAACACTGATAAAGTTTAGGGGATGGGGGAGCAGCACAGCTAATCTGCAATTATCATAATTCACCAAAGTTCAGACAATCAAATATTTACTATAATTTGAAGCGTTATTTTATAGTAATAATAATAATAATAATAATAATTTATACCCCGCCCCTTTGAGATCAATCGGGGTGGCTTACAGTAAAAAGTGCAGTGCAACAATAAAAAAAAAATTACCTCCCACCCACCCCTTAAAAAGTTATTAAATCAATTACAATTATTATTATTATTATTATTATTATTATTATTATTATTATTAAAATAAACAAAGTTAAAATAACAACCGCATGTTTGTTCATAATCATCAACCTCTGTAATCTAATGTTATCTAATGTCTAATGATAAGGTTTCGGACCCAGTCCACCAATTACTTAGGATACTTCCCAAACACATACTTTGAATTTCTGTATTGTTGGTTTTAGAATATACATTTATGAACCAGTTTTGGCCCTGTGGATGAGACATCTCCAAGTATCCCTATCTTCCACTGCTCTGCTCAGGCCCTGCAAGTCCATGTCCTCAACTGCCCGGACTGAGTCCATCCATTTGGCATCCAGTGCTCCCCTCCTCTACCTTCTACCTTTCCTAACATAATTGTTTTTTCTAGTGATCCATGCCTTCTCATTATGAGGCCAAAGTATGATAGCATCAACCATTGGTACTAATAGATACCAAAGTCAGAATCATTCAAGCCATAGTCATAGTCTCTTTCAGAGAGCTCTGGGGCCACAACAAACTACAAATCCTAAAATCCCATAGGATGGAGCCATGGCAGTTAAAGAGATGTCAAACTGGACTATTTCTGCAGTGCGGATGCAGCCTAAGATTGGGAAAAGCAGTTATGAAGGATCTAGGTAAGATTCTTAAGCATCTTAAGTAAATCATCTTCAAATTATCTTCAAATACCATTAAATACTAGTCACAATCTTTCAGGCCATAGTCATAGTCTCTGTTAGAAAGCCCTGGTGCCACAACCAACCACAATTCCCAGAGTTCCACAGCATGGAGCCATGGCAGCTACAGGTCCAAAACACACTGCAGAAGTGATCTAGTTTGAGACTGCTTTAACTGCCGTGGCTCAGTACTAAGGGATCCTGGAAATTGTAGTTTATTGTGGAACCAGAGAGAAGGCTAAGTGGCTCACAAAACTATAGTTCCCAGAATTCCCTAGCATTGAGCCAAGGCAGTTAAAGCTGTCTCAAACTGGATTATTTCTACAGTGTGTTTTGGATCCTAGTCTCTGTCAGAGAGTTGATTTTCTTCCTGTCATATTTCTTCACTGTCCATCTTTCACATACACGTACATAAAGATCAGAAATACTATGGCCTGAATGATTCTGAGGTTGTTATTTAATGATATATCTTTACATTTGAAGATGTTTTACCTAAGACACTTAAGGATCTTACCTAGATCCTTCATGACTGCTTTTCCAAATCTTGGCCTGCATCCGTACTGCAGAAAAAGTTTCAGTTTGACAGCACTTTAACTACAAGGGCTCAATACTATGTAATTGTATTTCCGTGAGACGTTTTGCCTTCTCTATCAGAGAGCTGTGGTGCCCCACAAACTCCAAATCCCAGAATTCCATAGCACTGAGCCAGGGCAGTTAAAGTGATCTCAAACTGGACTATTTCTGCAGTGCAGATGCAGCCTAAGAATGGGAAAAGCAGACATAAAAGATCTGGGTAAGATTCTTAAGTGTTTTAGATCCAAAACACACTGCAAAAATAATCCAGTTTGTGACCACTTTAACCGCTATGGAACTGTGGGAGTTGTAGTTCTGTGAGACATTTTAGCCTTCTGTCAGAGAGACCTCTGGTGCCACAACAAACTACCATTCCCAGAAACCCACAGCATGGAGCCATGGCAGTTAAAAGTGGTGTCAAACCAGGTTATCTCAGCAGTGTGAGGGGGGCTGAAGGAGTAATCTGGTAAGAAAGAGGGAGGCCAGGAGGTAGCAATGGGGAAGTTGGTATATATGCTGGAGCCTTAATTATTTTATTTCCCCCAGGGCTGCTTGGAGCAAAAAGGCTAATGTTAAGCAGAGACGCTTGCTTAAGATGCATGCTAAATGGTGCAGAAAAATATAGTAAATAAATCACAGGTTTGCTTCCAAGGAATATGCTATCATTTTACTCCCTAAATATCAAGAGAGACACTCCAGCACTTGAGGCATGAACTCATATTTTATGTAGGACTATTGGTTCATTCATCGTGTAAAGTCGATTATAGACCGAGGAGTTTATCATACAAACTCGCCTTAGTGAAAGGAACTGGGTATGTATCAATTTAGGAGCATTCTGCATCACACATTTCTTTAACAGTGTGACTGGGCCCTCATTCTGTCTTCTGCACTCCTCCATAACCCTGCTTTCCTATCCAGAATCTCTTTTGGGACTTTTTGTTTTTAAAAACGATTCCTGAGGTATGCTAATATAAAGCATACTAAGGCAGAGAGAATGGAATCATTTGGGAAGAATATACAACATGCTTCCCTTCCCCCAGTTTTTAAATGTACCTGGTGCCCTTGAGCAGAATATGTATGGAAATTATTTTGACCATCTGGAACCAAGCTGGGACATCACAGATGAGAACATTTCCCATCTTCTCTTTGCAAAGACTGTAATTGTGTCAAAATTATACATATTTTTTTCTGGTGACAGTCTAGAGGTGTCCTCTGAAGAACAACATTGAGCTAATGTTGTTTTAATAAGTTACAGGTCTTTCTCCTTATCTGAACTGAGTGAAATTAAAGAAATGTATTCTAAAGTCCTCTTGCATCACATGGTATTGGCTATAAAAAACTGCACAAGCATGGTTCAGCTGAGAGCTTATCTCTATTAGCAGCTTTCTAATCTTTAAATGTTGAACATAAAGAAAACAAAAATGACCACCAGGGACCTAGATTTTTGCGGATTTGATTATTCATGGATTATATTAGTATGTTCTCTCTAGGAATACCTAGGTCCTCCAGTGCAACTCTATGGTCAACTTTAACCAAAGGTTGCACTGAAGGACCTAGAGATTCCTAGAAAGAACACTACTGTGCATTTGTAGCTCCTCCAGCACAATTGTATGGTCAATGTCTCTGGCAGATGTTGACCACAAAGGCGCACTGGAGGACCTAGAGAGGTGTTCTCTCAGCTAAAAACATAGTGTTTTTGTTATTTCACAGTTTTCCCACTTTCCTGTGCCCCCAACCCTAGTGAATATGTACAGGACAACTGTAGTAAAAGAATTCCCATACCTGGGATCAAACATTGATAAAAATGGGGACTACAGTCAGGAAATCAGAAGCAGACTAAGAATGGGGAGGGTGGTTATGAAAGAACTATAAGACTCCAAAATGCAAAGATATACAACTCAGCACAAAAGTTAGAATCATACAAGCCCTTGTATTCCCTATTACCATGTATGGATGTGAGAGCTGGACAGTCTAGAACAGGGGTAGGCAACCTTTTTGAGCCGGGGGCCTGGTTGCTGTCCCTCAGACAATTGGGGGGCCGAAGCACCAAAAATAAACAAATAAATAAATAAAAAAATTAAAAATTTAAAAAATATGCATGCACACTCTCTCAGCCCCAGAAAAGCCATGGCAAAACCCCTGTGGAGATTTTGCCAAGAAAACCCCAAGAACAAGTAATAACAACAATAATCAATATCATTATGGTGGGCGGCGGGGGGAGGCGGCGGCAGCGGCGGCAGGACCAGCCTTGGGCTGGTCCAAAGGCCTTGGGGGGCCGCATCCGGCCCCCGGGCCTTAGGTTGCCTACCCCTGGTCTAGAAAGATGATAGGATGAAAGTCAATTCCTTTGAGATGTAGTGCTGGAGAAGAGGGATGAGGATCCCATGGACAGTTAAAAGGACAAACAATTGGGTCCTAGAACAGATTAAGCCAGAGACCTCCTTGGAAGCCAAGATGACTAAACTGAGACTGTTTTACTTTTGACACATCATGAGAAGGGAGGACTCATTAGAAAAAACAATAATGCTGGGGAAGGTAGAGGGAGGGAGGAAGAGAGGAAGGCCACATGCCAGATGGATGGAGTCTATTAAGGAGGTCACTTTGGGTATTACTTTGGCTACAAGGTCTCTCGTCCATAGGTCGCCATGGGTTGAGATTGACTTGATGGCAGTTAACAACAAAAACCTTTAAATAAGGTTTCGCCTATTGGTTATGCCTTTGTCCGTTGCTTATGATAGATGTCTCGCCTCTAGTTAACTCTAATTTTAGCTAATTTATTATTTCTTTCGCTTTTAATTAATATTTTATATTGTTATTCTTTTTAGTTTGCTTCTTTTTTATGATTGGGAGGGGGGTTGGGGATTATTTAGATATGTGGATTTTAATTGTATATTGTATTTTATTGTTATTCTTATTTGTTGTAACCCGCCTTGATCCGCAGGGAGAGGAGGGCTATAAATAAAATGTATGTACGTATGTATGCATGTATGATTATTATTATTACTATTATTATTACTATTATTATTACTATTATTATTATTATTATTCCCAGCAACTGCAGATAAGTTTCCAATGAGGAGGGGCTGCAGGAGAACCTGGGAGGAAAGAGGGAGGCCAAGGAAGCAGCAATGCTCTAACTACACGGCCTTGGCAGGGAGCCGCTCTTGCCTACGGGTGCCGGGAAGGGTCAAATTAGTCCCTCTGTCGTTCGGTACCTGTTTGACGCTGGCCGGGAGGCGGGCCCACGGGTAGTTGTGGCGAATGTGAAACTCCACGTCCACATTCATGGCAGGGACCCCAGGATGGGGGCGGCGGTGGCGGAGGAGGAGGAGAGGGCTCTTTTGAGGAGGAACTCAAAGCCGCCTCAGCTTCGAACGAAGCGACAACCGGACTCAAGTCCCCCCTCAGCCCTCCTCCTTCCTCTTTTCCCCTCACAGCGCCCTTCTTCCGCGTTACGGGGATCGCTCCGCCCCCTCCCCATGACGTCACTTCCGAGTCGTTTAAGCGCCGCGCCCGAGGGGAGGAGCGAAGGGGGAGAAAAAGCTGTTGGAACCGTTGGGCGGTTCTTCTACTTAGGTCCCCCTCTCTTTGGGACTTCAACTCCCAGAAGGCTCGGCCAGCTAAACCAATGGTCAGGAATTCTGGGAGCTGGAGTCTAAAACGTGGCGGACCCAAGTTTGAGAACCAAACCATCTGTAGGCCCAGATTTTGGGAGCTGTTGTTTGAGGAGATACAGCACTCTCTTTTCTTTCTCATGGGGTGCATCTGTTGTGTGCCCTCAAGGCCTTTTTGAGTTATGGCAACCCTAAGGCGAACCTATCATGGGAGTTTCTTGGCAAGTTTTTTCTGAAGGGGTTTGCCTTTGCCACCCTCTGAGGCTGAGAGTGTGTGACCCGCCCAAGGCCCCCCAATGGGTTTGCATGGCCGAGCTGGGTATTGAAACCTGGTCTCCAGAATCATATAGTCCAACACTCAAACCACTACACTACTACTCTGACTGTCCAAAACACAGGCTAAAAATGGAAGGGACAATAACTAAGTACCAAGGTACTATATATTCCCAAGTACTATATATCCCAATAAATGAAACCACTACTTGATATTAAAATTATATTTTACCGTGGGTTTATACTTGGGGATATAGAGTGTTTGGGGATATATAGTAGTTTCTCCCTTCCATGTTTAGCATTGGTTTGTGAAACCTTCCTGTTGTAGTGTTCTCCAAAACACTCTGTAGAAATAATCCAGTTCGAGACCATTTTACCTGCCCTGGCTCAATGCTAGGGAATCCTGGGGACTGTAGTTTTGTGAGACATTTAGCCTCTGTCAGAAAGCTCTGGTGCCACAATAAACTACAATTCCCAGGATTCCCTAGCACTGAGCTAGGGCAGTTAAAGCGGTGTCAAACCGGATTATTTCTGCAGTGTGCTTTGGACCAAGGTCTCCTAGGACAGCATCCTAGGACATTATCACACGTGGGCCAGAAAGCGAAAATAAAGTGGAAATGAGGCATTCCGAAAATAAACGGGAAATAAACCTTAATTCCGCAAACGTCATTACCTTAATTGCGAATTTACAGTAAGCGCATTGAACGTCCACACACAAGCGAAAAAAGCCCGTAAATGTACTAGAAATGAGCTTCTTGCACATGCACAGATAGAGGAATGCTCGCTGGAACCATGGCAACAGCAGGGAAATGCTCCCAAATGCGCATTTGGTTATCACATTACGGTAAATGCGAAATTACCTTAATTGCGCATTTGCATTTCCTCCAAACAACCGAATTTCAATAGATCGCGGTTAACACCAGTTTCTGTCCACTTTCTGTCCAGTTTCTGTGCGACGTCGTGTGAAAACACAGGGCACTAATCCAGTTTCTGTTTGGGTTTTGTGTGGATTAACCAGCAGATTTGCCCCCATGTGATAATGTCCCTACAGTTGTCCACCCATGTTAATCCTTTCTTCTTTCCAAAAAAGCGACAACAATGGTCCCAAACACACTGTAGTAATAATCCAGAGAAAAAAAATTGATGATGTGATCAAATAAAAGCTTTTAAAAATCCTCATATAAATATTAAATTCATGCTTCTCAGTCATGCTCAAAATGGAGGACATTTTGGAATTTCTCCTGGACAGAAGGATGAAATGTGGGATATGTCCTGAAAAAGGAGGATGCCTGGTCACCCTTACTAAAAGGCCATTCAGTCCAACCTCCTGCCATGCAGGGATATACAGTCAAAGCACTCCCAACAAATGGCCAACAAATGTTTAAAAACCTCCAAAGAAGGAGAATCTGCCACTCTCCAAGCGTCCTCCAGGCTGCGGAGGACCAGTTACCAGCTCCGGAGGACCAGCCCTGGGAGAACACCTGTGCAGCCTGAGCTGCCTCTCCTCCGCTCCACCCCCGCAGACGCTGGAGGCTATATAGGGCTGCCCAGAACATCTTCATCGGCACCATGCTGACAAGAAAATTATGCTTTTAAATTGTATTTTTATTTACTATTATTTAGTTTGCTTGTATGTTTGGGGGGATGGGCGGGTGGGTGAAGGGGGGACAGGATTTAATTTGATGTATTGTTTTTAAGTTTTGTAATGTTGTACGCCGCCCCGATTGCCTGGCAGAGGGGCGGGATATAAATAAAAATTATTATTATTATTATTATTATTATAGTGTGTTCCACTGTCAAACAGCTCTTACTGTTGTAGGGGATGAAATAATGTAAAAGAAACCACAAAGCTCATGACTAATTCGGGGCTGGATTGGATGATCCTTGGGGTCTCATATTCTATGTTTAAAACTGCATTTGCAAAGCAATTGTAAAAGGCTTTTAGTTTCGACTTCACTGGAAAAGATAGCAAAGAATGTTGTTTTTTGACCTTGAATACAGGCAGACTGTCTCAGAGCCAAAGAGATAAGATTGACGGTATGGACTGGGAGTAAAGGAAGAAAAACTGAGTAATGCCAAAATTATTCACGCATAGCAAGTAGAAGCTTAATATGTAATCAGTACCTTGTAACCAATGAAAATGTTGAATTATGCATGTGTTAATGTAATTATAAACTAGCTGTGTAAGATGGTATATAAGGATGTTGATTAGACGAGGGAGGGGCTCTCAAGTCACAGGGCTGACCTGTCTGAGGGCCTGTTGACGTAAAATAAACTACTTTCCTGAATAGTCTGAGGGTCTCCATTCCTGTTTTTATCCACTACACTGTCAGGAGGTTCCTCCTAATGTTGAGGTGGAATCTCTTTTCCTGTAGCTTGCATCCAATGCTCTGAGTCCTAGGGGGGTTGCAGACTGCCAGAAATAGTGTGAATTCAGTCCACTTTTAGGGTTAGGGTTAGTGCTAGGGAATCATGGGAACTGTTATTTTTCTGAGACATTGAGCCTTCTCTGTCAGACAACTGTGATGCCACAATAAAATACAGTTCCCATGGTTCCCTAACTCTAACCCTAACCCTAAAAGTGGACTGAATTCACACTATTTCTGGCAGTCTGCAACCCCCCCTAGTCTCTGGAGCAGCAGAAAGCAAGATTGCGCCCTCCTCAATGTGGCATCCCTTCAAATATTTAAACAGGGCTATCATATCACCTCCTAACCTTTTCTTCCCCAGGCTAAACATACCCAGCTCCCTATGCCGCTCTTCATAGGGCTTTATGTTTTCCAGACCCTTCACCATTTTGGTTGCCCTTCTCTGGACATGCTCCAGAGTCTCAACATCCGTTTTGAATTGTGGTGCCCAGAACTGGACACAGTATTCCAGGTGAGGTCAGATGTGTCTCATCCTCTGTGTCTGGAGATTCCTTTGGACCACTTTTTGTTCTTTGGAAAGGTTATCATAAGTAGTTATTAGAACACTCCATCAGTTATATTCTTATGCAAAGGATGTATTATCCTCTAGGTTCAACATTTAAGCAAGGGTGGAAATAAACCCATTCCAAACAGCAGAACACAACAAACCAAATAGGAGCGTAGTGTCTACCAATGATTCTCAAACTGTGGTTCTCCAGGTGTTTTGGACTTCAGCTCCCAGAAGACTCAGCCATCTTGGCCAATGGTCTGGGATTCTCGGAGCTGAAGTCCTAAACACCTGGAAGGCCAAAGTTTGGGAATCACTGGTCTAGATCGAGGCAAGTAATACTACCTCTCTATTCTGCTTTGGTTAGGCCTCACCTGGAATACTGCATCTACTTCTGGGCACCACAATTTAAGAAGGAAGTTGAGAAGCTGGACCACAATGTACAAATTTAAAATATAATTAGACTATTAATATAAGGAAAAGCAATATTTGGCCTCATTCCCTCTATGATTTAAAGTGAACTGCTGATCAGGTTATATGACCGTCGTTCCCACTTGAAACCGGTTCCGATCCTACTGTGCTTGGTTTCAATTGCGATGAAGCGAGGCAAACGCAAAACCCCCAGTTTCCTGACACTATTTTTTTGGTGGTTCTTTTGAAAAGAATCGATTCTGAAGCATGTTAAGCAAGTGGGAACAACGGATCTGAATCGGATCATACTGGAGGGGAGGGACTAATGGCAGAGGGGTGTTTACCATCCCTCCTCAGTTTTTGGGAAATCAGCCATCCCCCACCCCTCTGTGCTGCCTTTGTGCTTGTGGTGTGACCTGTGGCGCATGATATATATTATTATTTTTTAATAAAAAATGGACAGAATATGTGAGCCATCATATTTGCAACCCCTTGCAATTATGGGTGGACTGCAGCTCAGTGAGGCAAGTAGTTGCAAAAGCAATAGGTCGCAAATACTGTCAATTATTTATTTATTTATTTAAATATATAGTTCCCATGCTGGGCTGCTCAAAGGGGAAATGGTGTGCTTGAGCAGCCTGGGGTGCTGAGGGGTAGAGGAAGGCTCAGTTGCTAAAGTCACCCTCTCAGCACCTGGAATGGCCCCGTCCTCACTGTGTTGCTACTTGCATCTCTGATGACGCGCAGATGATTGACGTGCATTTTGAAGCGGCACAAACTAGTGGGAATGACAATCGTGTCAAAAAAGAAGCGATTACAAGGGAATAATGAAAAGATCCGCTTTCATATAGTGGGAATGATGGACCTTTTGGAATTTATTCACCGACATGGAGTGAAGGCAAATCGCAAATTGGTTTCAATGTAAGTGAGAACAACCCCTTAAAATGACCATTGAAAAAAATACAGACAATACAGCACATTATTAAAGGCATATTTTCCCCATGAGCAGTTAAATTCCAAAGGCCCAGCAAAACCAACAAAAGTGTTTAACTGATGTATCTCCCTTCCTAGCTTCCTGTGCATGCAAGTAAGCCTCCTTTTTGCAGGTATCAACACTTCAGAGAGAGTCCAAGCATGTGCAATGCCAGAAGTGAGGCTACATAATAGCCCTGATCCCTACTCTCATGACACTCTCAATGGGATTTTGAATGCCCAAACTGTATCTTGGGGTGATTCCTTTATCTTGGGGGTGCAACCTGATAGATAGCTCCTAGTGCCACTAGCCCAGGGTGACCAGATGTCCACCTTTTCCAGGATTTTAACTTTCTGTCCAGGAGGAATTTCAAAATGTCCTCCATTATGAACATGACTAAGAAGCATGGATTTACATTTATATGAGTGTTTTTAGCTTTTATTTTGTAACACATTACATTTTTCTTGAACGCCCCCCATTTTGCAGTGCCTTGTCCTCCTTTGTGGTTATCACCCTACACTAGTCAGAAGGCATTGTGAATCCCATCTTTTTTCTCCTTAATGTTTTGTTTTGGTATGAAGAAAGATAGCAAGATGTAGCACAAGTGGGCAAATATTGGAAAGTTAGAAATAGAAGATGAGCATATCTGACCTTATAACATTATGTGAAGGGGGAAAGGCAATGTCTCTATAAAAGCCCTGTATGGAAACACAACTTTATTGGTCCACCCACAAGAAAACTTGCCTTTCTGTTATTTTTAAGTAAGATTTCGTGGAATGTTCTTTTCAGCCTGTAGATGGCAGTCCTTTGCTGTTTTAACACTCTCCCAGTGTAATGTAATGGAGACCAGTTTGGAGATACCACACCATTCCTGGGGAAAGTGCTAGTGCAATACAGATAGAGCCTACAGCAAAAGATGTTCTTGCAGAACCTGTCCATTATAGTTTGATTTCTAACTCACTCTTGAGGACATAGGCAAGATGATTAATAATAATAATAATAATAATAATAATAATAATAATATCCTGCCCCTCTGCAAAGCAATCGGGACTGCTTAGAGCATTAAAATTAAGCAAAAGCTTACTATACAATACAATAAAATCACAATCCAAAACCCCAACCCCACCCACCTCTTAAAAAAAAATTAAACAATCATAAGTTAAAACAATTTTAAATATTGATTTTTAAATAACATGTTACTTATTAGAGTGAGAACCTACATAATCTCATCCAAACCAAACCAATTACTCCCAAACTAAATAGTAAGTCCTCTTTTGTAGTTTTGGAGGTCTGCTAAGATAAGATAAGGAGAAAAGGCCTTCTCAGTCACTGCAGAGGGAGGCCCACCTTGCCAGATTTTCTTTGGCTTTCCACCAAGTAGGTCAAGATCTTTCTGCTTTGAAGGCGTTTTGATGAGATTTGCTATCCTGCCTTTAATCTTTGCCAGAATTCTTTTTTGTCAATTACTAAAAGTTGGCACAGATGCCTTACCATGCTTACAGAAAATGGCAGTTCAATCCAGAAAGGGGAAAGAATTTCTTTACTTTGGAGCAACCTTCTACTACAGAATTATTTTCATTATACTTTTGTTATACACAGCCAGTGTGTGGACATCATTTTACAGTCAAGAGTGTTTGGGTTGGGAAAATATGATGTAGCAATGACTTTACTATGTCTCTGTGAGCAGGGCACTGTGAAATGATGGAAGGCATAGGTAGAGAGGGGAGATCCATAGGTTTTTTGTTTCCCCCAAACTTCCTGCATTTCAAACAGCCTGGATAGCCTTGGCAACTGGCTTCTAGGCTGAAAATGCTGCTACTGAGGGCTGCTGAATGCCAGATCACTAAACAGGGAAACATCAATGAACCAGGACTGGATCTTAGGTGGGCTGCTGACCTGCCTCGTAGTAAAGAGACCTGGCTAGATGAAGCTGGGTATGGATGTTAATCTCTCCCAGCTCTGTCCATTTGAGTTCACTATGCAGCAGCAGGCGAGGCTGGAGGGCAAGGCAGCAGAGTTGTAGTAGTCGATCTCCATCACCAGGTGCCCCATCCCACAAGCTGCTAGATATAAGTTCTGTATTTGAAGATGGGTGGCCAAGACAGAATAGGAATTTACTCAACGCTCTCCCTTCCTGAGCTGGCTGAGTTGGTCTCTGCAGTGGTGTTACAGTTTGCTATGCTGGAGGCCTTCAACATCTATGTGGACACTGCTCTATCAGGAACAGCTCAAGATTTCACACACCTCATGACAACCATGGGTCTATTCCATGTTGTAAGTGGTGTGGAAGAACTGTCCACAGTTCCTCTGACATGGACAGAGCACTACCTGGTGAAGTTTTTGAAATGATGGTTTCTAATGGTTCCCTGTTGCCTTGGTAGGTGACACTGTTGACGCCTTGGCTGATCTCAGGAATGGAGAAATGGCCAGGGTGCTGGATATGGTTGCTCCCAATTGTCCCGTCTTACGGACTAGAGCCAGGTGAACCCCGTGGTTTACTAAGAAGTTGGTGGTGATGTAACAAGTGAGATGGAAACTGGAGCATCAATGGAAGAAAGCTCAGAGGAGAAAAGGCCTCAGAGGAGCATCAATGGAAGAAAGTCCATTGGAACGTGTTGTCCAGTGGAGCTGCCTTGAATGATCAGGGATCTTTTGCATTCTGCTTCAGAAGAAGAGAACACAAACCACTTGATAATGCACTGTGAAGAATTTGCACAACAATTTGCAGGCAAAATCATTTAGGTCCATGTTGACAATAGATGCTGTAGTTGAGACAGATCCAGTGGATGTTGCTTTGGCTTCTGGCTTGTCCTGTGTTACTAGATTTCCTTTGTGCAGTCCAAGGATGTAGACAGGATGCCTGGGGAGGTGAAAGCCACCATGTACATACTGGACCCATGCCCCTCCTGATTCATAAAAATATCCAGAGAGGGACTGGAGTGAGAAGGGAAGTAGTGAATGCCTCACTATGGAAAGAGAGGTTTTTATCTGCCTAAGAGAGGCAATGGTGAAGCTAATATTGAAGAAATCCTCCTTGGCCCGCACTATGTTGGGAAATTACCAGCCAGCCATCATTGTACTGACTGGTACTGGAGTGTGTGGTGGCCTCCCAGTGTAGGAGATAAAATAATGTAAAAGAAACTATAAAGCTCATGGCTAATGCGGAGCTGGATTGGATGATCCTTGGGGTCTCATATTCTATGTTTAAAACTGTGCATTTGCAAAGCAATTGTAAAAGATTTACTTTTGGCTTCACTGGAAAAGATAGCAAGGAATGTTGCTTTTGGTCAAATGACCATGGAGACAGGAAGACTGTTTCAGAGCCAAAGAGATAGGAAAAGGAATGGTTGTTGATGTCAATTAGTAAGATTGATGGTATGGAAGTAAAGTAAGGAAACTAAGAAGATAGGACCCAATTAGTGAGTCCAGGTGTTGATGAGTAATGCCAAAATAGTTCACGCATGGCAAGTAGAAGTTTAATATGTAATCAACAGAGGTATAGATTGAAACTATACCTTGTAACCAATGAAAATGTTGAATTATTCATATGTTAATGTAATTATAAACTAGCTGTGTAAGATGGTATATAAGGATGTTTATTAGCTGAGGGAGGGGCTCTCAAGTCACGGGGCTAACCTATCTGAGAGTCCGTCGACATAAAAATAAACTCTACTTTCCTGGATATTCTGAGGGTCTCCTTTCTTGTTTTGTCCACTACGCTAGCTCCAGAGGTTTCTGAATGAGTTGAGATTATTTATATACATTTCAGTCTGGCTTCAGGCCTGGTGGATCATCATGGTGGATGACCTACATTGGGAACTAGATGGGGAAGTGTAAAACCAACAGTTCCCCCAAGCTCCATCCCAGAGAAGCAGCCCACAGGGATACAATGGTCAATGGGTACTGAAAGTTGCTGAGAGGTCTAAGAAAGGTAACAGAAACACTGGGGGGTTGCAGGCTGCCAGAAATAGTGCAAATTGAGTCCACTTTTAGGGTTAGGGTTGGGGAATCATGGGAACTGTATTTTATTGTGACACCAGAGCTCTCTGACAGAGAAGGCTCAATGTCTCAGAAAAAAACACAATTCCCATGATTCCCTAGCACTAACCCTAACCCTAAAAGTGGACTCAATTTGCACTATTTCTGGCAGTCTGCAACCCCCCACTGTTTTGTTCTGCTCTATTAAGGATAAAGCAGTGTATATAAATAACAGGAACAACAATAGGAATAATGTATAGAGAAGTGTCCCAGGCACTTCAAATGCATCATCTGCTTGGTGAGCTCTTGAAGGCTATTAGGTGTAGTAGTTAGAGTGCTGACTAGGGCATTGGAGATCCAAGTTCAAGTCGTGAATGAATCATAAAACTCACTGGGTGATCTAGGAACAATCACTCCCAACCTGGTCTATCCTATAGGGTAACTGAAGTGATAAGGTGACAAGGAGACCCATGTACACTGCCTTCAGCTCACATGAGAAAAATGTGGCATATAAATATAAGTAGCAACAACTGTGTAAGGTAGGCCAGTATTATTATCATCACCCCGCTCACATATTGCACGTGTCTGTGTGTGATTTTGTTGTGATGACGGTGGTAAGAGAGAATGGTTTCCCCATTCTGGAACATCTATTAATTTCTAAAGCCGCTCAAGATTTTTTTCTGCAAAAGGCTAATATAATTGTTATTATTGTATGCCTTCAAGTCATTTATGACCTAGAATGACCCTAAGGGGAACCTATCAGAGGGTTTTCTTGGCAAGATTTGTTCAGAGGGGGTTTGTCTTTGCCCTCCTCTGAGATTGAGAGAATATGACTTGCTCAAGGTCACTCACTGGGTTTCCATGGCCAAGCAGGGATTCAAACCCTAGTCTCCTGAGTACTAGTCCAACATTCAAACCACTACACCACACTGGCTCGCTCTAATACAATTACCTTTCTGGTAATCCAAAACCCTCCTCATCTTTCCTGCTTTCTCTCTTCCTCCCACATCCTCATAGATCCCTCTAAACTTGTGGGGAAGAACATATGTCTAAGCCAGAGGGGCATACATTTGGAGGGTCACAAGCTTCTCAGCTCCAAGTTGTATTTTGAATCAATAGTAACCTTGATCCTCCAGGTGTTTCCAACTTCAGCTTCCAGAAGCCCCTACCTGTGTGGTTCATAATCAGGAATTCTGGTAGCTGAAGGCCGAAGCACATAGAGGACCAAAGAGTAAGAACCGTCAAGGATCGCTCCTATTTTTGAAAATATGAACATCCTTCTCTCTGGACACTGATTGAGAAGTGTTCAATTGTGCGTAAATTTCAATTAAAAAGAACTGAACGGGCAGTTAGGGGCCTTATATTAATTTAATCCACTTTATTGCACAGAGGTAAGTTTCTACTTCCTCAAATATCCCAAAGTAATTAATCTGTGTATAAATAGATTTTCTCCACCAGTAGAGAGCACAATTTAATTGAACCATGGATCAATCTGAAAGTGTCCAAATCTCAAGGGTTCTGTGAATGCTGTCAGCTGAACACAGGTAGTACCATCATGTGTGCTCTAGAGAGTAGCTGGTATTATGTAATTAGTCTAAGAAAATAGAATGGTGGTATAGGCATATATGCCAGCTAGAGCCTTAATTATTTTATTTCCCCAGGTCTGTTTGGAACAAAATGGCTAATGCTAAGCCAGGAGATGCTTGCTTAAGATGTATGCTAAATGGTGCAGAAAAATACAGTAAATAAATAACAGGTTTGCTTCCAAGGAATATGCTATCATTTTACTCCCTAAATGTCAAGACACTCCAGCACTTGAGGCATGAACTCATATTTTATGTAGGACTATTGGTTCTTTCATCATGTAAAGTCTACTATAGACCAAGGAGTTTATCACACAAACTTGCATTAGTAAAAGGAACTAGATAAATATCGATTTAGGAGCATTCTGCATCACACATTTCTTTAACAGCGTGACTGTCCCCTCAGGCTGTCTTCTGCACTCCTCCCTAACCCTGCTTTCCTGTCCAAAATCTCTTTTGGGACTTTTTGTTTTTAAAAGTGATTCCTGAGGTATGCTAATATAAAGCATACTAAAGCAGAGAGAACGGAATCATTTGGGAAGAATATGCTTCCCTTCCTCCAGTTTTTAAATGTACCTGGTGCCCTTGAGCAGAATATGTATGGAAATTATTTTGACCATCTGGAACCAAGCTGGGACATCACAGATGAGAACATTTCCCCATGTTCTCTTTGCAAAGACTGTAATTGTGTCAAAATTATGCATAGTTTTTTCTGGTGATGGTCTAGAAATGTCCTCTGAAGAACAACATTGAGCTAATGTCGTTTTTAATAAGTTACAGGTCTTTCTCCTTACCTGAACTGAGTGAAATTTAAGAAATGTATTCTAAAGCCCTCTTCCATCACATGGTATTGGCTATAGAAATCTGTACAAGCATGGTTCAGCTGAGAGCTTATCTCTATTCGCAGCTTTCTAACCTTTCAATAAGGGTTCGCCTATTGTCGATTGCTTATGCCCAGCAACTGCAGATAAGTTTCTAATAGGAGGTATAAGCTTATAAGGAGGTATAAGCTTATAATGTAATAGTTGCTTTCCCCTAAATAAGAACACAGAAGAAATAAAGGCAGGGGGGAATAGCCAGATTTTTCTCTCTCAGGACGTTTTCACACTGGGCTCCCTAAAGCCGGCTGGAGCCCTTCTCCTAAAGCCGGCTGGACCCAGTGCCGCTGACACCGGAATGACTCCGGCGGCGGCAGGCTAATTCCTTTTGCCACCCGGAATTACCTGAAGCCGGAGTTAGCCAGGAATTAGCTTGCCGCTGCCGGAGTGAGGCTGGACTTAGGGCTCCGTGTGTTTGAACACACGGAGCCAAAAGCCGGCCGGACGCAGGGATGACACAGGAAGGGGCGGGGTTTGCCGCCGCGTGTGTCTGAACACACGGGAAATGGCGACGGAGTGAGGCCGGCGGGAGGCCGGCTAGCATCCTCAAAAAGGCCAGTGTGAAAACGTCCTCAGTGGTGTTATAAAAAGAATCCAGATAATGTTGATAATCAAATGCAAATTTAACAAGGTCATCTTTCCCAGGAAGAAAGTATATATACTGTCCACCAGCACTAAGTATAATTGTTTTTACTTTAGTCATTCTTTATCACCCTTGCTTCTTTTTAAAATTTCTTTCCTTGTGGTCAAAATTTAGATGGATTTAGGGGGGTTGCAGACTGCCAGAAATAGTGTGAATTCAGTCCACTTTTAGGGTTAGGGTTAGTGCTAGGGAATCATGGGAACTGTTATTTTTATGAGACATTGAGCCTTCTCTGTCAGACAACTCTGATGCCACAATAAAATACAGTTCCCATGGTTCCCTAACTCTAACCCTAACCCTAAAAGTGGACTGAATTCACACTATTTCTGGCAGTCTGCAACCCCCTTTAGACTTTGTAAAGTGCCCCTTTACTGTGATGATTCAATAAACAATATTACTAATGCTTTAGATCTAAGCATATTTATTAAGTTGCATCATGACCAGTAGAGTTTATCCAGTAAGGTTCGCTAGGTGGTGGGTGGTTAAGTCATGTGAAGAGGGAAAAATAAACAGTGATGTATAACACATGTTTTGGTCGTAATCTGAACAACTGCCACATCAAGTGATTTAAAATATATATATATATATATATATATATATATATATATATATAGCCAAAGAGGAAGTCATATAGAACTGTACTGAGTCAAAGTGATATCACATATTTACTTTTGAAAAGAACTGGAACATGCAAATTGTTTCAGGGGAGAAAAACCAGTTGATCAAGAGGAAATCTAACCCAGTTAAACTTAAATATCTTTGCTAATGCTGGGTACAGACTGACATTGCCTGGTGACACTGTTTCCTGATGCTCCCAGTTGTCTTTGTCCAAGGGTTGGGAGGCTATCTGATAATGCCAATGCAAAACATTTTGCTTCCTGCAGGAGAGAAAAAAAATTGCTGCCCACATCCATCCAAGTCAAGGTAGAATGGTACCTAAACTTAGCCAGGTTATTTGGGTTGGATAGCCAGAATTTCCCACAAGTATCTCACCTGCTCCCTGGGAAAAATAAAATAAAATAAAATAAAATAAAATATGCACAAATAACTAATTAAATATCTGACAACCTAAACCTGCTGCTGAAAGTGGTTGCCTCACCTGGCAAATGGTAGGGCTGGTTCAGGTTAAGGAGAACCTTCCTGAGACATTTGCTGCACAAGCCCTGTTCTTGGCTACTGTCATACTTATCATTGAAAATGGAATTATACCTGTTCGTTTTCACTGCATCACCGCTTCTTCACAATAATGCAACTGCTGCCATCTCACACAATTCCTAACTCCCCCTAAACCCCACCACCCTGCCCTATGCTCTACCCAACATGCCTTTGAATTTTTTTATTTCACTTTTCTGTACAATTCCAGATTTATTGTGATTTAAGTTTTCAAAAATATAAAAAAATAAAGGTTTTCAGGCTGCTTGGGAATAGCAAAGGAGAGGAGGTACTGCTACCATGCAACTGCCAACAACACAACTTCTCTGGCAGTGACATTTCGTACCTGGGGACTAGCGTGATTGTGAGCTCATTGATAGGTTTCCCCAGTCAATGAAAAAGGACTCTCTAACCACACTTGTGTGATGCAGCAGCTATAGGTTGGAAGCGACGTCATGCTAAAGTTTGCTTTTTTTCAGATCTACTCACAATTTAAAAGCTGTGTGTAGTAATCTCCTGAATCAATGAGTCAACATCCTTTTTCTCCAGAGTGGTTATTCAGATGTCTGTGGGAAAACCACAAGCCAGACATGATAAAAGTATTGCCCTCCTGTTAATTTCCTTTAGTGATTGATGTTCAGTGGTTCTGATCTTAGAGATAGCCATGAACTGAAGCCATTGATAGGGTTTTTCTTCATAGACTTATCCACTATCTCTTTAAAGCAGGGGTCGGCAAGCTACGCCCCGTGGGCCGAACCCAGCCCGCCAAGGCCTTGGAACCAGCCTGTGGCCGGTCCTGCTGCCGCGGCTGCTGCGCGCGCGGTGTAGGATGCCATTTTGCCTTCCAAAATGGCACCCGCGCTCGCGCACGCATGCGCACGACGGCGGGTGCCATTTTGGAAGGCCAAATGGTGATGGCGTCGTGTGCATGCGCTCGTGATGCCGGTGCCATTTTGCCTTCCAAAACGGCGGCCGCCTTGGTGCACATAGCCCCACGCTCGCGTATGCATGCGTACCATGGCAGGTGCTGTTTTGGAAGGCTAAACGGCATCACGAGCGCATGTGCACGATGCCAGCGCCATTTGGCCTTCCAAAATGGCACCCCGCACTCGCATACGCATGTGCACCACGGCAGGCGCCATTTTGGAAGGCCAAACGGTGGCGCCGTTGCGAGCACATGTACACAATGCTGGCACCATTTGGCCTTCCAAAATGGCGCCCACCGTCGTGTGCATGCATGCGCGAGTGCACCACGGCAGTGGTAGTCCGCATGCGCGCACACACACACACACACCTCCGCAGCCCGGGGAAGATCAGGGGACAGGGGGACCGGCCCCACCCGCAAAAAGTTTGCCGACCCCTGCTTTAAAGCCATCTAAGGGGGTTTGCAGACTGCCAGAAATAGTGCAAATTGAGTCCACTTTTAGGGTTTGGGTTAGGGAATCATGGGAACTGTATTTTATTGTGGCACCAGAGCTCTCTGACAGAGAAGGCTCAATGTCTCAGGAAAAAAAACAACAATTCCCATCATTCCCTAGCACTAACCCTAACCCTAAAAGTGGACTCAACTTGCACTATTTCTGGCAGTCTGCAACCCCCCTAAGCTGGCAAACATCACCACTTCTTGTAGTAATTCCAGTTTAATTATGTGAAGGTACCCTGCATCTCCCAGGACTAGAGTTACTTGGCGTCCCATATTATAAGGGATGTCCCTTATTTGAGGGTTGGAAAGCTTGTGCTTTATAGAATTGGCAAATGTCCCATATTATATATAGTCTAATGGGCTAGTTCTTTTTCTCTTGATCCTGTCAGAGATGTAAAATTTTATTCATAGTGCTGCTAAGCTGCTCCAGCGATTGAAAAGAATTGCACAGAAGAGCAAGGAAGGATGTTTTTTTTTCCTACTACACCGTTGTTAGTGGTGTAGTTAAATATGTATTCAGTGTGGGAAGATGGTGTATTGGATCCTTTCATATACAAATGAAAACCTTTGGAGAAGTTGCCCCAGCAAAACATTTGCTGATCTGGAAAACAGCAAGCGAAGGAGGAGATGTGGAGTTTGTGAGAGTCAGTTCCATTTTGTTTACTTTCGCTTATCTTCTTATCTTTTAGCCTAGCTGTCCCCTCCCGCCTCCAGGTGACTCTTTGCAGAAATTATTCAGGAAAGATTCTGAGGCAACAGTGATCAACACTCAACCTATAGGAAGCATGGGTCCCCTCTATCCATTTTTGGGTCCTGCCACCATGCTACCAAATCTGGCAGTCCAGCAGTGGCAGGAAAAGGCCCGGTTATCACTTTAAAAGGGAGCCAGCATGGTATAGTGATTTGAGATTGAATTTGGAACATTATCATATGAGCCCCATTCTTGCAGCAATTGTGTCACTTTTATTTAAGGGGTGGGTGGGTACTGAGGTGTATAATTGTCTCTCTGTATTTTAACATTGTTAACCGCCCCAATTGTTCTCAGAGGGGCGGGGTACAAATAAAAATTATTATTATTATTATTATTATTATTATTTTAAAAAAGGAAACACCAGTTTCAGAGCAACCATTATTGTATGTCTTTGCAATTGTGCAACTGGGGCTGCCACCACCATCTTCTGCACTCCCCCCTAATTCTCCCTCTCTGCCTCATGCCCTACCCAGCACGCCTTTCAGGTTTTAAACATTACAGTCATCCCTCCATTTTTGTGGGGGATTCATTCCGGACCCTCCCCATGAAAATGAAAAACGCAAATATTCAAGCCCTATTGGCTTGAATGGGCATATGCTCTTATGCATGACCCTGTGTGCGCACCCTGATCATGCTCACCATTATTTCCCTCTTGGCTTCCCATGGAAATTCAAGACTGCAGATGGGAAGTCCCTGAAATAGGAGGGACGAGTGTATTTTTCTTTATTTTTCACACAATTCCAAAACCCTGCTATTGAGAGTTAAGTTTTAAAAATAAGAAAATAAATAGAAAAAATAAATAAAAGCAATCAGACTGCTTGGGAATAGTGAGGGGGAGAGTGAGGAGTCTGGGACACCACGTGACTCCCAATATCTCAACTGCCCCTGCAGCAACACTTCACACCTGCAGACTGATATGGTAGCCCTGTTTAAATATTTAAAGAGATACCATACTGAAGATGGAGCAAGTTTGTTTTCTGCTGCTCCAGAGACTAGCACCCAGAGAAATGGATTCAAACTACAGGAAAAGAGATTCCATCTCAACATTAGAGAGAACTTCCTGATAGTAAGAGCTGTTTGACAGTGGAACACAATCCCTTGGAGAATGGCAAAGTCTCCTTCTTTAGTCTGTTGGGAGTGCTTTAATTGCCTGTTCCTGCATGACAAGGTTTGGACTGGATGGCCCTTGAGGTCTCTTCCAACTCTATGATTCTGTAACTAGTGTGATTGTGAGCTCATTGATGGGTTCCCCCTGTGAATGAAAAGGGACGCCCTAACCACACGTTGGGTACACAGCAACTACGAGCTGGAGGTGCCATTGTGAGATATGTATCACCGAAGAAACTTTTTTCTGCATCTAATCACAGTTTAAAAGACGTGTGTAGTAATTTCCTAGGTCTCTGGAAGACCAGAGTTCAAATACCTACTCAGCCATGGAAACCCTCTGGGTAACCTTGGGGAAAGTCATACTCTCTTAGCCTCAGAGGAAGGCAGTGGTGTCCCCCAAACAAATATTGCCACAAATAGTCCATTATAAGTTTGCCTTAGGGTCTTTTAAGTAGGACATGACTTTCAGACACAATGTTCACACTACACAATATAGCTCTAAATTGAATTAAAGTGTATTTTCTTTGGTACAAAAACATAGGGAAGTCTAAGCAGATCTCAGGGGACAATTGGAGATGAGGAGGAAAAGTTTAATTCTTTTTCTTCCTGCCACAGTCCTAGCTAGTACTCCTTCTCTGAATCTGTGAATTTGGTATATACATATAGCACAACCAGAGGACCCCCCCCCCCAAAAAAAACAATTCTGGAGAAAGTTTTTTGGGAGTGGGGTGCTATAACTCCCAGAGTCTTCTTGACAGAATCAGGTTCACCTTAGTTTCTCCATAAGTTGGAAACTACTTGAAGGCACACAACAGCAACATCACTTTAAAGCAAGACTTATCACCCTTCACTATTGGTCAGGGAGAGATGGGGATTGTAGTCCAACAACTTGTAGAAGAGCTGTTCCCCAGTCTTGCAGTAGATGCTATGTGCAGCTTCTCTGTGTGGTGGATGGATTTACATCAAATGGCTGCCTATGATTCATCTCTAGTGGTCTTAAAATAATAACTGAAAAGGGCTTTCAGTCTCATTGAATCACAGAATTATAGAGTTGGAAAGGAACACAAGAGCCATTTAGCCCTTCTTTCCATGCAGGAATACACATCTAAAGCACTCCAGAAAGATAGGGGTTGCAGACTGCCAGAAATAGTGTGAATTCAGTCCACTTTTAGGGTTAGGGTTAGAGTTAGGGAACCATGGGAACTGTATTTTATTGTGGCATCAGAGTTGTCTGACAGAGAAGGCTCAATGTCTCAGAAAAATAACAGTTCCCATGATTCCCTAGCACTAACCCTAACCCTAAAAGTGGACTGAATTCACACTATTTCTGGCAGTCTGCAACCCCCCATAATCTGCTTAAACCTTCAAAAAAGGTGCGTCTACCACACACTAGTCTGTACACTGTGGAGCAGCTCTTATTTTCAGGAAGGTCTTCCTAATGTTTAGGTGAAATCTCTCTTCTTTCAGTTTTTTAAAAATAATTTTTTATTAAATTACACAAATACACATACCAGTACAAATACATTAACACATATACAACTACACATACATATTTACATAAATGCAAACTATCACCCATCACCCATATCTCCCATTCATCCTCCTTAACTACCAACTCTATTTATACTATACTAAAACAATGGAAGTGTTAGGGAATTATCCCTTATATATTTGGGTTTTTGAATGTGGGTTAGTGAAATAATTGAAATCTCAGCTCTCTTGGCTTCAAAGCAAAAACTCAGTTTTATTCCAGCTGGGGGGCAGCTTACTTTCAAAAGTAAAACAAAGACTGCCCGCCCTCCTTTGTTCTTCCAGAACTTTTATAGAAATATTTAACCATAGAAGACATGCGCAGAAAACAGACTTGGAAATGAAACTTAAAAAAATACAGAGACTCTTCTAAATATGAGCTTGCAGCCTTCAAGGCTATCAGACATTCCTGTCTTCCTCCTTATCTTAAGTTACCATGGTTACATAGTCCCAGCTGTACATCTCCCAGCTAAAATCACTGAACCCTTGTTCTCTTATTAAACTTTGTAAAAACACTAAACTTTATAACTTTATAGTTTTGCAAGCTAAATTCTATTATTCAATTCTATTAAGCTGTTTTGCAGTCTTGCAATCTTGAAATGTATATTTACAAACATTTATCACATAATAAACATGTGCATTATGAGAGCCCCCCTTTTTTTGGGGCCTCTCTTAATTAGTGAAGCAGACAGTAACAGACAAAGGGCTTACTTTGCACAGGCTAGCTAATGACCTTGTGCAAAATGATACATGTGCAGACCCTCACAGTTTAGGAATGTGTGAGCTGTTCTTGCAATCTTCTAAAAGCAAACTTAAATACAAGCTTTTATAAGCTAAATGAATTTCTAATTTCTTAACATATGTTTAATGCATATTTTCATTCAGTTTTATAACTTACATTAGGTCATAGGTCACCTAGCCTCACTCACTGGTTCTTCCTCCAAACTAGCAGCTCCAAAAGCTCCAGGAGCCAAGCGGGGAGAGTTGGGACCAGCCCCTCCCTTTCCACCACCTGAGCAGCTGGACTGGAGGCTATTTAAGACTCTTAGCCTCCTCAGAGGTAACAGCAGCTCCAAAAGCTCCAGGAGCCAAGCGGGGAGAGTTGGGACCAGCCCCTCCCTTTCCACCACCTGAGCAGCTGGACTGGAGGCTATTTAAGACTCTTAGCCTCCTCAGAGGTAACAGCAGCTCCAAAAGCTCCAGGAGCCAAGCGGGGAGAGTTGGGACCAGCCCCTCCCTTTCCACCACCTGAGCAGCTGGACTGGAGGCTACTCCGCTGGCACCACCCAGCAAGCGGCAGCCTCCCTGAAGCCACGGAGAACTGCTGACCACCCAGCAGCCCTCGGAGGACCAGTTTCACCTGCGCTGCTGGGGAGGAGCACCGGCGGCTTTAAAATCCCCTCCAGCTTCCAGCTTTTGACTATAATTGGACTTTGATTTTCACCAACAGCACAGCTGTGGCTGGAGCATGGTTGGGGAGACCGGAAAGAGCTTAAAACCCTTCCCCAGTTATACATTTCCCAGCTACAATGCTATTATGTATTTTTATATTGTAATTGTATATTTTATATTGTATTGTATATTGTTTTTTAATTTGTTTTGTTGAATTGTTTTGGGGGGTGAGTGGGGATGGGAATGAGGGATGGGAGTTGATTTGATGTAATCTATTTTGATGTTTTGAACTCTGTACGCCGCCCCGATTGCTTGGCAGAGGGGCGGGATATAAATAAAAATTATTATTATTATTATTATTAGCCAGAAACTTCCCGGTAACCCATCCCTTAGCATAGAAAAGGGGTCCTTGTGGTCATTTATCTGAGCCCAAAAAACTAATTATTTTCCAAGGGAATTTGATGCTTTTTCCCTCTCATTCCTCCCTTTTTCTTTGTAAGTTATAAAACCTTCTGAACCTTTTATTTTTCATCTTCATTCTCAAAAGGTGTCATATTTCTGGAGAACCATTATCTTTTGATTTGTTTTTCTATCAGTCATTTGTTTCATGGTTTTGTTAAAGCATGAAGTGTATACAAGGCATAATTAAACATATCAACATCCTTATTATTATTAACATGCCAATTCTGAATATTGATCTTACCCACCATCATTTGGATAAAAAATGATGTCACAAATCTCACCATCCTCCTATATCTGTTGTATAGGTTTGTCTAACAACTTCTACTATAGAATGCAATTAGCCTACATCTGTCTCAATTTGTCCCGATTTGTTAAGATAATGACAACATGTTTGTGTTGAGCCACACATAGCCCACCTTCTTTACTGAGGAGATAGTCTAATGCCAACCTATGTTGTACCAACATTCCAGCTAGTGAATTCACCTCAGTTTGTAATGCTAAAAAAAAACTTTTCACTGTGGTATTTGCTAAATTCTCCAATTGATATGGTAATACTCTTGGTAATTTCTTGGCCTGTGAATTACCATATCCAGTGACATAATAACCATTTGCTGGATCATTTTAGACACCAAGGTCTTAACATTCCTGTTTGGGTGATCTTTTTTCAAAACAAGGGTGTACAACACTCTGATTCCATCCTATCATGCTTAAAGTCTCTATAGAAATGACTGGCCATCCTTGTGAATGAGAGGATGGATCAGGCTTATATACCCAACAATCTATAACATTTACCTCTTTTGCAATATTTTCTGTCAGTTGTTGAAGCGAATTATGTTCCCATTTACTATTACACCCTTCAGGAAATATAAACATCATAACAATCACTCCTATCAAAAATATGATAACCAAATGAGTACATGTTAACTTAGTCATGTGACTACTAGGAGGACAAATAGGTGGTGGTGGGGCAAATGGTTTATCAGGGATTTCTATCTCACAACAATCTCTATTTATGGTTTGTGTTCTTATTTAACTTCCTCATTTCTGAGGAGTGTCCCTTCTGGTCTTTTGCCATGGTCCTCTGGTGACCAGGCTCCTAGACTTCGAGGCGGGTGCTTGGCCACCTGACCTCAAGGAGGGGGCTCACGTTGAGATGCTGCCCTCCTTTCCTCTTGCAGCTTGCTTCTTGGAAATCTTTGTCTTTAGAAGATCAGAGTCATCATGGGTCACTTGGTATAGTCTCTCTCGACTCTGGTGTAGTGGATCTAATTTTTAGTCTTGCTAGCTTGACGACAGTAGGCATGGTCAAAAAGATCTCATAGGGGCTCCAGTCTTTCAGCCACACAGTATCACCTGGGGAAAAATCATGTACAGCAGTAACAAGGGCAAAGGACTGTATCATACCCACATATTTATGTAACTTACTAACAGTGAATCCCAACAATTGAATAGTTTTTATCAAATCTACCCTCCCCATTTGTGCTGGATCCCCAAGCATGCGTTCAAAACCCAAAGGTAGTCTCTCATATATTAATTCATAAGGTGACAAGCCCAACAATTTTGTAGGGGTGCATCTGATTTTTAACAATGCCATTGACAACATCACAGTCCAGTCTAATCCAGTTTCATAACACATCTTAGATATAGTGCCCTTTAAGGTTCTATTCATTCTTCCAACCTTTCCAGAAGTTTGGGGATGATAAACACAATGTAATTTCCAAATAATTCCCAAAGTTTTTGTCAAAGTTTGTACAAAGGATGTTTCACTGCCAATCCCATGAGTCTAAGGATACCATACTTCTCATCAAGGCTTTTATCACTTGTTCTG
Source organism: Phrynosoma blainvillii (assembly GCA_026167975.1). NCBI lineage: Eukaryota > Metazoa > Chordata > Lepidosauria > Squamata > Phrynosomatidae > Phrynosoma > Phrynosoma blainvillii. Next base: position 19,426,950 of record JANUYF010000004.1, on the reverse strand, counting down.
CTTTTTCATTAGTAACTGGCCATACATCCATCCATCCTGAAAAAGTACATACTGACACTAGCATGTGGGCATATCTACCACATTTGGGCATGTCTGTGAAGTCTACAACAATGGATTCCCATGGGGAATGGCCCATTAATTGTATTCCTGGGGGTTGTAGGGGTCCTACTCTTGGATTGTTCTTTGCACAAGTTTCACATCTCAAGGCTACCTTCCTGGTAATTGCTTCTAAACCTTTCATGTAAATTTGTCTTTTCAGCATGTCTGACATTGCAGTGTTTCCTAAATGTGTTTGTCTGTGTAACTCCTGTACTAAATGCCATCCCAAAACTGAAGGTATGTATATTCTTTTGTCTGGAAACACTAAAACTCCTCTTCTCTTTTCTGCTCCTTCCTCTATTGCCCATTGCTCTTCCTCTTTCGTGTACTTCACTGTCGATGGGATGTAATCTGCTAATTGTAATGGACAAACAGTCTGTTCCTCAGAATCCAGGGCTGCTTGCCTAGCAGCCTCATCAGCCTTCCTATTTCCTCTCACAACTGGATCATTCCCATGTTAATGTCCTCTACAGTGCATCGCTGACAATTGTTTGGGTTCCCATACAGCTTCAAGTAGGGCTGTAATCTCCTTAGCATGTTTTACTGTTGATCTTGCTGAGGTTAAAAGGCCTCTTTCTTTATATATTGCTCCATGAGCTTGGATAGTCAAAAAGGCATATTTTGAGTCTGTGTATATGTTTGCCTTTTTCCCTTTTGCTATCTTCAGTGCTTGTGTTAAGGCAATCAGTTCAGCCTTCTGTGCTGAAGTTCCTGGGGGGAGTGATTGGGCTTTTATGATTTCATCCTGATCATTTACCACTGCATATCCTGCTTTTCTCTGCCCATTGTGTACAATGCTACTCCCATCTGTGAACAAAGTAATCTCAGGTTTGGTGAGGGGCTGATCTTTCAAATCTGGTCTGCTTGAATATACCTCATCCATCACTTGCAAACAGTCATGTTGCATCAAAGTTCCCTCTTCTACTGGTAACAAAGTTGCTGGATTTAGGGTGGTACATGTTGATATCTTTACATTAGGGTTGTCCACCAAGATGCTTTCATGAGTTCCAAAGCTCTCCTTTCTTTTTCTCTGGGCACTGTTGCCCCTCCTTCTCCTTCTGGCTTGCAAATTCTTTTTCTCTGATAACAGCAGTTGAAGCCAGCTCTGCTTTATTTATTTATTTTTGTTATTCACTCCTCCTTGCTTCATCCTCCCTTATGAGGAAGGGTGGGCTCTATCAAAGGTAGTGAATATTATTATTATTGTTGTTATTATTATTGTTATTATTATTATTATTATTATTATTATTATTATTATTATTTTTACACACTGCAGCACTTGTTAAACTTTTTTTTTCTGGAATACAGTGAAACTTTGATAAGTGCAGTCTTTCTTTCCCACTGTTCTTAAAATAACTACAGCATCCAAAAAGTCCACAGACTGGTCTTCAAAATTTATACAGACCATTGGCTCCCCGTGACTAGCTTCAAAAACATTTTTCTTTCCTTGCATTTCCAGAGCCAGTTTATTTTAATCTTGATATTATTATTATTATTGTTCATCTTCTTGTTGTTGTTATTATTATTATTGTAAGTCTCTATTGCCATTACTCCTTCTCCATCTTTTCTCAACACCTCTGTTGCAGCTGTAGGCATCCAGCCACAACCTCCTCCTTTTCTTCCTACTTCTTTTTCCTCTCGGACCTTCTCCTCTCAGACCTTTTCAACTTAGTCTTTGACCTCTTCTTTTTCCCTGTTTCCTCTTCTATTTCCTCGTCCTCTGCCTTCTCCTTGTCCTGGTCCATCAGGACACTCATTCTTCCAGTGGCCAGTTTGCTTGCATCTGGCACACTGATCCTTTGTTAAACTTCCTCTACCTCTTCCTTCTCTTCTTCTTTCTCTTCCTCTCTCAGGTCCTACACCCATGGCGGTAGCCAGTATTTGGGTGCACCTCTTGAACTTCCCTTCTTCATCTTCTCTGGCTGCATAAGCTTTGGCAGCTATTTCCAACAATCTTCCTAAGGACATGTGTCCTATGCCTGGTTCCTTTTTGTATCTTCCTTCTGATATCTGGGGCACACTGACTGATGAAAGCGTTCTTAAGGGATTGTGTGCCTGAGGCTTCCTCCCCAGCCTCATCCATAAATGATCCTGGTGTTTGATTTTTATCTTGGGTCAAATCATGGATTTTCTTTAAATTGACTTGTTTTGGGGGTCCTTTTTTTATGCCTTTTATCAACAATTCCTGATAATATTTTAATGCATCCTGTCCAGCTGATGTGTTAGGATCCCAGGGAGGTTTAGTTTAGGGACAAACTTCTTCCTGATATGGTATTAATCCTGCTTTATTTCCTCCAACCTTCTCATATTCCTTGGCAGCTTCTCTAGCATTAGTTAACACCAAGGTTTCCTCTTCTGCTGTCAGCAGAATGTTCAAAAGTTGCTGACAATCCACCCAATTGGGATTGTGTGTTCCCATTATGCCTTCTACTAAATTAGCCATTCCTGTCGGGTCTTCCATCCATGGGGGTCTAGATGCTTTCCAAATTAGCAAGTCATTACTGGTGAAGGGAACATGCTGATATATTCCTTCAATTTTATATTCCCCTTGGTCATCTGGGACCACTTGATCCACCAAACGGAGTGGATAAATTCCTACTGAGGTTCCCTCATCCTTTTGTAATCCTGACCTCAGTTTATCTTTATACTGTTCTTTTGGAGGATCTGGCAAAGCCTGTCCACTTGTCCCTTTGCCAGGGCTCCCCTGTTCCTCTTCATGTTCTGTCTAAGAACCTATAGCTGGCCACCTCATTCCTGGCCACTTAATTTCACAAAAAATCCTTAACTTTCCTGCTTTCTTACTACCTGCAGATATATATCTTATATTCCTTCCAATTGTGTAACATACAATCTAAAGGAGTCAAATCCTTAGACTGTCCTGAACCCATTGCAGATCTAGTTCTTGGGGACACCCTCACTAGTCTGTCTTTAGATAGTTGAATTATTTTCCACTATCTCCTGCCATACAATCTAAAGGGGTCAAACCCTTGGATTCTCCTGTACCTATTGCGGATATAGTTCTTGGGGCACCTTCACTATTCCATCTTTAACAACTGGATTATTTCCCACTACCTCCTGCAGAGATATATATACCATACAATCTAAAAGGGTCAAACCCTTGGATTGTCCTGAACCTATTGTGGATCTAGTTCTTGGGGCACCCTCACTAGTCCGTCTTTAACAGCTGTATTTCCTCCCACAATTTCCTGTCCAGACAAACAAAGGGTAGACAGGGATCAAGCCAACCTATGGAAAAGCAGGTTGACCTATGGATTCACTCGCTGTCGCCCTTCTCGCCCGAAACTCAAGGGTAAGACCAGGGAACCGGACAGCCATACATTCACCATTCACACAAGACGTTCTACCACCCCCCTCCCTTTGTTTCTTTAATTCACCATACTTGCCTTATTCCTGCCGGACGTCCGGATCCCCTCTGAGGTTGCTTTGGCCATCTGTGTCTGACAGTGACTTCCAACAGTCGCTGGAACCGGCAAAAACAACACCAACGGTCTATATTTATGGGCCCATCTCGTCAAATGCCAGTTTTGTCGATCCCTGCAATCGTGGGTCGTCAAGGAGACCAAACATCTGTTTTCAATTAAATCCTAACCTCATCACTCAAATCCCATCCCGGACGAGCCCCCAAAATATGTTAGGGAATTATCCCTTATATATTTGGGTTTTTGAATGTGGGTTAGTGAAATAATTGAAATCTCAGCTCTCTTGGCTTCAAAGCAAAAACTCAGTTTTATTCCAGCTGGGGGGCAGCTTACTTTCAAAAGTAAAACAAAGACTGCCCGCCCTCCTTTGTTCTTCCAGAACTTTTATAGAAATATTTAACCATAGAAGACATGCGCAGAAAACAGACTTGGAAATGAAACTTAAAAAAATACAGAGACTCTTCTAAATATGAGCTTGCAGCCTTCAAGGCTATCAGACATTCCTGTCTTCCTCCTTATCTTAAGTTACCATGGTTACATAGTCCCAGCTGTACATCTCCCAGCTAAAATCACTGAACCCTTGTTCTCTTATTAAACTTTGTAAAAACACTAAACTTTATAACTTTATAGTTTTGCAAGCTAAATTCTATTATTCAATTCTATTAAGCTGTTTTGCAGTCTTGCAATCTTGAAATGTATATTTACAAACATTTATCACATAATAAACATGTGCATTATGAGAGCCCCCCTTTTTTTGGGGCCTCTCTTAATTAGTGAAGCAGACAGTAACAGACAAAGGGCTTACTTTGCACAGGCTAGCTAATGACCTTGTGCAAAATGATACATGTGCAGACCCTCACAGTTTAGGAATGTGTGAGCTGTTCTTGCAATCTTCTAAAAGCAAACTTAAATACAAGCTTTTATAAGCTAAATGAATTTCTAATTTCTTAACATATGTTTAATGCATATTTTCATTCAGTTTTATAACTTACATTAGGTCATAGGTCACCTAGCCTCACTCACTGGTTCTTCCTCCAAACTAGCCAGAAGCTTCCCGGTAACCCATCCCTTAGCATAGAAAAGGGGTCCTTGTGGTCATTTATCTGAGCCCAAAAAACTAACTATTTTCCAAGGGAATTTGATGCTTTTTCCCTCTCAGAAGAGGTAGTAATAACACCATTGTTAAATCTTTTTGACAGAATACAAGATGAAGGAATACCTAATACGTGGAAAGAAGCTTTGATAACGGTAATTCCAAAGGAAGGACGAGATATAAAAAACATTAAAAATTATAGACCAATTTCTTTAATTAACACTGATTATAAAATTTTTACTATTAGCAGAAAGATTAAAAAATATTCTACCGGAAATAATTCATGAAGATCAAAATGGATTTCTGCCTAAGTGACAGATTAGGAATAATATAAGAACTATTGTAAATATTCTAGAACATTTTGAATATAATAATAATAAGAAATTAGTGTTAATAATGATAGAAGCAGAGAAAGCATTTGATAGAGTGAATTGGAAATTTTTGATTAAAGTCCTAGAGAAAATAAACATTGGAGAAAGATTTAACTCATGGATTAAAGCTATATATAAGGAACAAAAGGCGCAAATTCTGATAAACGAAGAAAAAACAAATCATATTAAGATTGAGAGAGGTATCAGACAGGGATGCGCTATGTCTCCGCTTAAGGTAAGAGAAGAAGACAATATTGGAGGAGTAAAAATCAAGAAAACACAATTTAAATTAAAGACGTACGCTGATGTATCCTAGAGGACCCAAAGGATTTGTATCCTAGAGGACCCAAAGGAAAGTTTAAATTCTCTAATTTTGATAATAAGAGAATTTGGTATATAGTCAGGATTTAAAATTAATGAAGACAAAACTACCATATTAACAAAAAATATAACATTAGAGGAAGAAAAAGAATTGAAACAAATATCAGGATTCAATGTGCAAAATAAAGTAAAATACCTCGGTATTACATTGACAAAAAGAAACATTGACCTCTTTCAGAACAACTATGAAAAAATGTGGAACAATGTCAAAAAAGATATGGAAAGATGGTCTAGGTTACAATTATCACTATCAAGAAAATCAGCAATTATAAAAATGAATATTATACCCAGATTCATGTTTTTATTTCAAAATTTACCTATAATCATGAAAGAAAACTGTTTCAGTACTTGGCAAAGAGAATTGTCTAAATTCTTTTGGGGAGGGAAAAAACCCAGAACTAAATGGAAGATTCTGATGAAAGAAAAAATGAAAGGAGGAATGGCACTACCTAACCTTTAATTATATTATTATGCCTGTAGCATGACATGGATAGAAGACTCTAGGCCTAAACTCTAGGCCTCTAGTCATGGGAATTTTATTTTTTTCTGAGGCATTAAGCCTTCTCTGTCAGAGAGCTCTGGTGCCACAATAAATTACAGTTCCCATGATTCTCTAGCACTGAGCCAGGGCAGTGCCTCAATTTAATGTGCACTATTTCTGGCAGTCTGCTTAGGCCTTCTCTTCTTTCAGTTTGAATCCATTAATTCATGACTTAATATGTGGATCAGCAGAAAACAAATGTGCTCCATCTTCTACATGATATATATTCAAATATTTAAAGCATTGGGCCTTGCTGATTGTCAAGAATTATAATGTTGTCTGTTACCCTCCGCATGTATTTCTGTTCCCTCTGAGCATCACTGCAATCCTTGCAGTAGCGAACTGGAGTGGAGATAGATTTTCCTGTTGCATTGCTTGGCCATATTACTTGGGTGTCTCTCTTGGCTAATACAGACTGGTAGGAGGCATGAAAGACCCTTGTCTAAAAGTTAAAAACCAAAACAAAGAAAATCCCTTCAGCCATTTCATATATGATTCAGGGAACATTTCTCCGATTCCACTATCCAAATGAGTAATGATTACAAGCATTATTAGGCTCAAGGAGCCCTGGTGGCACAGTGGTTAAATGCTGATACTTCAGCCACAATGTTGTGAGTTCAGTCCCAAGGGGCTCCAAGGTCAACTCAGCCTTCCAACCTTTCATAGGTCAGTAAAATGAGTACCCAGCTTGTTGGGGGAAATTAGCTTACATATTGTAAACCGCTTAGGAGATTATTGCATGCCTCTTTTCCGCCGTTCTGGGCATGGGCTGGGCACAGGCTTAAATGTGTGAAAATTGATCTCATTACATGTCTTTGTGCCCAACTCCATTGCATCGTGTAACCAATCCAGACTCCTGGCATACTTTTCAAAGAAAAGGAAAGTATTGTTCTTTGAAAAGTTTGCCAGGAGTCCGGATTGGGTACGCGATGCAGCTGAGTTAGGCATGGAGGCGTGCAATAAGGTCAGTTTTCACCCATTTAAGCCTGTACCCAGCCTGTGCCTGAATCGGCAGAAAAAAGGCGTGCAACAATCTCCTTAGAGACTGCTTAGTTCAGTATGAAGTGGTATAGAAATGTAGATGCTATTGCTATTGCTATTATTTCCAAAACCAACAACATTGTCCTAGAAAGTATTACATTATAGGTGTGATGTAGTGGTCTGAGTGTTGGATTATGATTCTGGAGATCAAAGTTCAATTCCCCATTCAGCTATAGAAGTCTACTGGGTGTCCTTGGGCCAGTTTCCCCCAGAAAACTCCTTGAAGGCACATAACAACAATAAATGGCCATTACTGTAATAATACTTCAAGCATTACTTACTGGTGGGAATGGAATGTAGACTGAGTGCTTGGAAAGAGAAAACCTAGGTGGAAAGTGTTGAAGGGAGTATCAAGGAAAAGACATGATTGGCTTATTGGAATCTTGAACAGAATGATCAATGTAGGAATATTGTTATCACTTTCCTGGTGTAATTTCTCTGCCCTTGAGGTATAATAATAATAATAATAATAATAATAATAATAATAATAATTTATTTTTATCCCGCCCCTCTGCTTAGCAATCGAGGCGGCTTACAGCAATTAAAAATACAATAGTTAAAATACATTCTGGTATCCCAATCCCTCCACCCATCCCTCCCACCCCCCTTAAAACAGAATTAAACTTGAGAATTTAAAACAAATAAATACATTAAAAGCAAATTTGTGTAACACTGGCAGAACAACAGAGAGCTTGGGGAGGAGATTCGATGTTCATTCTCTAAGGAGAATCATTCTGGGAAGGCCTGCCGGAAGAGATCCGTCTTAACTGCTTTCTTAAAAGCAGTGAGTGTTGTAATGAGACGGATCTCATCCGGCAGGCCGTTCCATAGTTTAGGGGCAGTGATGGAGAATGCCCTTTGCGAGGTCTGTTTAGATTTTGTTTTCGGTTGTTGAAGTAGGTTCTTCCCGGCTGACCGAAGGGCACGGGGGGGCTCATATGGGGAGAGGCGATCCCTAAGGTAAGTTGGACCCAGGCCATGTAGGGCTTTAAAGGTCAAAACCAACACCTTGTACTGCGCCCGGAAACTAATTGGCAGCCAGTGGAGGGATTTAAGCACTGGTGTAATGTGCTCCCTCTTAGATGTTCCGGTAATTAATCTGGCTGCCATATTTTGTACCAACTGAAGTTTCCGAGTTAGGCACAAGGGTAGCCCCATGTAGAGTGCGTTGCAGTAATCCAGGCGTGAGGTTACCAGTGCGTGCACAGCGGTTTCCAGGTCTTTCTTATCCAGGTATGGACGCAGCTGGCGTATCAGCCGAAGCTGATAACAGGTACTCCTGACTGTACCATTCACCTGACTAGTCATGTGAAGCGACGAGTCAAGGAGTACCCCCAGACTGTGCACATGGTCCTTGGAAGAGAGTGTGACCCCATCCAGGACTGGGGGCTGTAATCCCGGACCCGGATTCGGACCTGTAACCGTGAGCACCTCCGTTTTGTCTGGATTCAGCTTCAATTTGTTTTTCCTCATCCAATCCATTACCGCTCTAAGGCAGTCATTGAGAGGAGAGACGCCATCAGAGGTATAGTCTTTCTTTGATGAGGAGCATAGTCCAGTCAGCATCTGAATCTGGTTCCCATGATGGCTTCACACCACTAGCATTAACATAGGAGTGGCATCTACAAGATTGTGGATTGGAAGTTAAAGAGAAGCCTGCTTATTACCACCTAAAAGTGGAATCTATAAAATAGAAACAGGACAAAAGTTTTAATTTTTCTCCTCAGAGCGATCTATCCATCTTTTTTTACTGTAGGCAAGGGGACTGTCATCAGTGTCAAGGCTGCTTTTTGTGGAAACGAGGAAGACATTATCCTCACACTTCAGTGCCGGTGAAATTCTGCATGCAAAATGGACTGTTGTACAATGGCCACCTGCCATTTTAATCAGTGTTGCCTTTCTGCACTCAGGTATGAACACTCGTGCTTCAGCAAATAGAGCATGAAAAGTTCAAGATAAGACTGAGGACGGCCTTGGACAAAGAACTACCAAAGGAAAGTAGGACTCTCAAAGTCATTTTTGGGGACTGACTGAGGGATTCTGACAATTATAGTCCAAGAAAGTAAATTCCTCAATATCTGGGAAAAGGGGGAGGGGGTTGCAGTCATTAAACCCACTCCTGTAAGGTGTTTTCTCTATGAAAAACTCTATGGCCAAGGATGCATGTGAGGATATTTCCATGTGTTAACCATGCAAACTCATGCAACTGATCTGACGATGCCTCCCGGGGTGACTGGTCTTCTGAATACCAGTATGTTAAAATAGTATTTCTTTCTTATTTGCTTAAGACTAGCTGAAGTGTACCTATTGCCTTATACCCCAAAGAGGTCCATGTGGCCTCCTATTTTCAGTCTCCTCCACTCAAATATCACTAGGAATACATCTGAGAAACTTCTTTTATTTCCCACCTCTTTTGAAACCTCATGAATCTTAGCAGAAGTGCCCTAGTACTTACTCGTTTCCCTAGCTTTCTTCCTGTCTCAGGAATCTTAACAGCAGTTCTTCAGAAACCCTTCTTCAGAGTGTCCCTTTCTTTTCCTTTAAAAAATATAAAATAAATCCAAATGACTTATGGCAAGCCCCAGCCATAGAGGAAATCCCCATTTCTCTAGGAAACACCCATTTGCAATTTTGACTTGAAAGTGAGCATTGCAACTTGGATAACAACCCAAAGTACTCTGCCAAATATTGAGGTGCCCACCATGATGAGATATATGGCTGTTCCCATGTTCTTAGCAAACCCCTTCCCCAGTTTGGTATTTTAGCTTGGAACTCACTGATGGAGCTTGGATGAAAGCCCAAAGCAGTCATATTTTGAGGTATCTACCTGGCATGATATTCCGATTAGAAGTGGCTCTCATTGACAGAAACATCCAGACTTTCTCTTTTGTTATTGCAAATCTGACCATCCTACCTTTTTCAGTCATCATTTTTGGGGCAGCACATAATATTGTAAAACAACCATCACTTCATAAAATAAACCGTTATAATATAAAATAATCAAAAAGCCATTATTAAATCATATCATAAAGGTAAGTGCAAAGAACAGTCACACAAATCAAAAATCTTTATTCCATGCCTGGTCAGTGGTGCAATTAGGTGGTCTTATGGTGATGGGTCTCTCTATATGATAATGTGTATTATTTCAAATATGATAACTCAGCTCTCCTGCATTTGGGCCCACCTATCCTGAGTGGCTCCCTGAATTTGTGCCCTGAAGTCCTGCTCTATTGGCATCACTGTGCCTTGGTAAACAAGTCAGTTGTTTGTTTTTTTTTTGATGTTGTTGGCGTTTAAAGGCTAACATTTTTAATCCAAGTAATGGGTATGGAGGCACTACAACAGAGAAGGCCCTGGCTCTGCTAGATCACCACTTCACCACCTCAAAAAGCATGATCCCTCAGGGACTGGCCTTCAGGAATGACCCCAGTCTAGTTGACCTAGGGCAGAATGGTTGGCACTGTGTTCAATAGTAACTTTTGGGATTCATGTTGAAAGTCATTAATGACCAAATGTGACCTCAAAACCTGCCTTTTCAGCCAGGCAGAGAAGCAGTTGCAGAAGGACCCCAAGAGCTCTCTCAAGCTGCCTATTCAAAGTCTGCCCTGTAACTGGAGAGAGCTGTGGATGTCATTTCCAGCATGATCTTAGCCATTCAGAAAATGAAAATGCAAGTCAAGGTAAATACAGTAATGCTAAGAGTTTGTGTGTGAGAGAGACAATAATCATAGCTCAGTCACAGGCACAGGTCTTTCACCTGTATGCAAAGACTTTTTATTGGGCAAATTATCTTGGTTGTTACAGAATAGGTTTTAATTAGGTGGATGTTCTAAGTAGTGTTTTTAATTTCTTTTTTTTAAAAAATCTTGTATTTGTTTTGTTTAAACAGCATTGATATATTGTTTTCTTTTAAGCCACCTAGTATCCCACTTTTTGGGAGAAAGGTGGGATAGAAATCTGCTAATATGTAGTAGTAGTAGTAATAGTAGTAGTAGTTGTGTGCCTTTAAGTCATTTCAGACTTGTTGCGACCCTAAGGCAACCCTATTATCGGGTTTTCTGGAGCTGAGAGTATGTGATTTGCCCAAGGTCACCCAGTAGGTTTCCATGGGCAAGCATGGAATTGAACCCTGATCTCCATAGTCATAGTCCACCACTCATACCGCTACACCACACTGGCTCTCACTAATATGTTAGTAAGGATAAATTTAGGTTTTAGTTGTATTTGAATGGATTCTGCAGTTTCCTATATTTGTCTTGTTCTTGTTTAATAATAATAATAATAATAATAATTATTATTTTTATGCCGCCTCTCTGCAGCGCAATCGAGGCAGCGTATAGCAAATTAAAACAACATTACAAGTTAAAACAGTCAAACAACCCCTTCCCTAACCCACCCACCCCTTAAAATATATTAAACTATAACAGGATTAAAATACAAGATAAAAGATGTACAATAAATAAGAGATGAGACAAAAGGCCTAAGCAGACTGCCAGAAATAGTGCACATTAAATTGAGGCACTGCCCTGGCTCAGTGCTAGGGAATCATGAGAATTGTATTTTTTTCTGAGACATTGAGCCTTCTCTGTCAGAGAGCTCTGGTGCCACAATAAATTACAATTCCCATGATTCCCTAGCACTGAGCCAGGGCAGTGCCTCAATTTAATGTGCACTATTTCTGGCAGTCTGCTTAGGCCCCAAGATAATGAGAAATAAGACAAATAATAGAGCCTTTCTTGTCTCACTTCTTGGTCTTTTAATCCTTCTAGGACATGGACTCTGGTAGAGATCCTTGGTGTGTGAATGGACAGCTATTCCTGGTTCCATCACTGAAATATTAAAGGCTGTTCTCTAATTCAGAAGTGGAGAACCTATCACCTTTTCAGACCTGTGCAAGAATAGCTCTACATCACTGAACATTGGTTGTGCTGGTGGGACTTGTTGTCCAATGACATCTGAAGGGCTATGCATTTTCAATTCTTTCTCTAAGCCTTCCTTCCAGATACCAGTGTTCACCATCATACATCTAGTAATTCAATGACTAGAATCCTACCAGTTAGTCCCAACTACAATAGACTCATTGTTGAATGGTGAGTCAACACAAATCCTGTTGATTCAATAAGTCTGATCAGGAGTAACAATAGGGTTCAGAGTAAAGGCTTTCTCACTGTTTAGTAATATTTTAGTTGGTTACTAAGAAAAGCACTGGCCCACTGTAGATTTTGAAATCCTTCCAGTATAATTGACTGATTTCTTATTATTCCATCGTGATATCAGAGATAATTTTGCCTTCAAGTAAACATTTACTTTATCTGTGACGACAAAGCCACTTAAATAGTTAACACGATAATTACAAATTCCACGTCTGTCTCTTCTAATCAAAAGAAAACATAACCTTACTGAACAGAGCTGGGAGTAAATGTTTACAGAGTAGTGCTATTTGTATTCGTTAGGGGAGTCATGTTGATTAAACTCGAGTTTCTTAGCACGGATTTTTCACTTAACCTGTCCTTTGGAATTTGATGGTTGTGTAACATGTCTTTCCTCCCAAAGAATCCTGGGAATTGTAGTTTGGTGAGAGATGCAGAGAATTCATCACACCAACTCCCTTATTACATTGTCCACAAATGGTGTGGGTGGAAGAGGAGTGAATGTTCCAGTTTAACCCACCACTTTTCCACCAAGCTCTACCTAAACATCTGCTGCCACCAAATGTGAAGACAAATGTGAAGGTAACAGTAAGACTTCTTACTGTTGTCATGAAGAGTGAGGGTTTTCCCCTCTCCCCATCTCTATTACCCATGTAAGGGCCCCCTCCTCTCATACAAGTGTGGCCACCAACAGTGCGGACCTCCTAGATCCCCTCAAGGTACATGTGTGAAATATTATGCAACATATTCCCATTAGACACCACCCTCTTTATTCACTGCTGCCACTACAGACAGGTTGAGTCTTTCTTATTTGATATGCTTGGGACCAAGACTATTGATTTTGGAATACTTGTGTTTGCATATATGTACATAATGAGAAATCTTGTAGGTAGGACCCAAGTCTAAACACAAGATTCATCGATGTTTCATATACACCTTATACACATATCCTGATGGTAATTTTATACAGTATTTAAAAAATAATGTTGTGCATGGAACAAAATTTGTGTACACTGAACCATCAGAAAGCAAAGGTGTCACTATCTTAGCCACCCGTGAAAAAAGTTTTGGTTTTTGGAATATTCTGGATTTCAGAGTTTTGGGTAAAGGAGACTCAATGTACAATAAATAGCATTTCTGGAGGCCAAAAGCATATGAATACAAAAAATGATACAGAAGTTGAACATAACAAAATAGATCAGTTATATTTAGAACACAGCTCACACACTCTCACACATTCCACTCTTGGCTAATTCAGATTCTTAAACACCACTTATTAATTCCTAAATCTGACTCTCTTAATCCTAATCCTCACTTCACTCATTCCTTTCTTCTTTCCCTAGCTATCCCAACTATGGGTGCATCTACATTGTAGAAATAATGCATTTTTACACCACTTTAAGTGCTGTAGCTCTATCCTACAGAATCTTGGGATAGTTTTACAGTCCCTCTTTAGCCTAGTCTACCACAGAGAGCTGGTGCCTTACAAAAATACAAATCTCAAGAGTCTCTAGGATGGATCTGTGACAGCTGTTGTGGTGTTAAACTGCATTATTTCTATAGTATATCCTAGTATATAGCAAATTAAGCAATTAAAAGTCCAGGACATCACAGCATCATTCTTCTAAATGGTTCCTTTGACACTGATAAGGCTAGTTGTTGAGAGCCATCAGCATATAGTAACTGCAGCTACTTAAATGATCTTCTGCCCTACCATTTTTACCATTTAGGTCAAGGTGGGCATAGTGCAGTCTATGGGTGACTTGCAGCCCCTGGACTCTGCAGGCCTCCAGTACGCACAAAATTCCTGTCCTTCAAAAATCGGCTGCCAGAAACGGCTGGGGAACGGATCGGGGACTCCCAGTGGTATCGGTGGTATTCTCCTGTGAAGTTTTGCTCTGTTCCATTCCCTTGTGTTCCATTCTGTTCCCATTCTTCAAAGTGCCATGCGATAAGCTTATAAATGCATTTATTTGCACTTAGTTATACCCCACCATTCTATTTTAATATGGCTCGTTCTTATTCTCCAATATGGAGTGTCTATATTTTTGTGTATAGGATATAAGATGTATATAACTAATGGGATGCTTTGGTGGATTTTTTTTGTAGTTGGGTTGTCATCGTTTTGTCTTATGATTTATTAATTGTAGTAAAGGCTTTGATTGATTAACATTGGGATAGTGTGGTGAGAGCCTAGTAAACCTAGGCAAGATACTTGGAGATACCTTGGGAGTATGCTTGGAAATGACTGCAAGTACATGGTTTGGCAGAGACAGTCCCAATTAATCCACTTTCCTCCCACTTTTCCAGCTGCTTTTAAAATGTCCCAATTTATGTTGTCTGCTCCCACTTCCCCTCTTTATCCTCTACTGTCTTCAGTTGCTGCAAAGTGAGCTTGCTGTGCAAAAATAGCTTGCATTCAATTAACTCAGCAGAGGGGAGGGGAGATCTTGGCTTTTCCCAATAAACCCAGGCAAAAGCAAGCTGAGGCAGCCTCTCCTAGCTTGTTTGTTCGACCTCATCAATATCTTTTGCCATCTTGATCACACTCTGATGTGGCTTGACCACACATTTCCCAGTTTCGTTCTGTGAAATATCGGTGGGTATGCAAGTATAGAAGTTGACATTTGGAATCACCACTTAAACAACTGGCTTCAGTGAAAAGGCAACTTTATTACATGAAATACATAGATGCAGGAGAGAGAAAATAGCTCTAGTATCTCTAACTCCAGCATTAAGAGGACAGAAAGAGGCTAGAGGAGCATAGGAGGAAGTAAAGTCAAGCCTAATAATATCAGAAAGCAATAGAGCAGAAAACAAAAAAGAAGGAATACCGCAGGAAAACTACAACTACCATATTTTCTAGCGTATAATATTACTTTTTAACCCAGGAAAATCTTCTCCAAAGTAGGGGGTCGTCTTATACACTGGGTGGAGCAATCTAAAGAGTGAGGAGGAGGCGAGAGCCAACTCTGCACTGCTCATGGTCTCCAGGTGGAGCCTCTCATGCCAAAAGACAAGGAGGGAGGGAGGCTGGAACAGGGGGAGGAAGACTTGGCCCAAAAAACAGAAAACCCTCCAACGACGCTCCTCGGTTTGTAAATTCTCAAGGAACCCTTCCAGGGAAGAAGAAGAAGAAGAAGAAGAAGAAGAAGAAGAAGAAGAAGAAGAAGAAGAAGAAGAAGAAGAAGAAGAGGTGTTGGTGTTGGCGGCGTCCTAAATCCCGGTCCCAAGTTGAACCAAGGTGAAGGATGTTCAGCACCAGCGCTTGGCCTGGGGGTGCTTCAGTCCAAAGGTTGGACCATCTGACAGTGAGGTGGGGAAAGGAGGATGAAAGGAGGTAGGGAGAAAGAGGGAAGAGGAGGAGGAGGATTGGTTCTGGTTTGGCTCCCCTTCAGTCAAGGAGGGTGAGGGACAGAGTCAGGGAGGGAGGCAGGGAGAGAGGTGGCCTCCACAAGTGCCTCCTCCTCCTCTTTCCTTGCCCAAAACTCCTGGGCAGCGGTGATGGAGGAGGGCGAGGGCTTTACCGCAGCTGGCCAAGGAGAGCCAAGGAGAGAGGACAAGGAGCAGCCGCCGGAGAAAGAGGAGCAGCCAACCCAGGTCCCATTACTTGAGGCGCCCAGCCCCGACCCAGCCCCGACTCTGGGGCTTCTCCTCCTCCTCTTCCTCTTCCTCCTCCTCCTCTTCTTTTTCTCTTCACGGAGTCCCCAAGACTCGCTCTGTCTCTTTCCCCAAACACAAAAGCCAAGCATGAGGGAATGAGTGTGAGTGTGCAAAACTTCCAAGGGCTGCCTCCTTCTCCTCCTCCTGGAAAACCCAGCCCCACAGCACCCTCAGAGGGGAATGGAGGGAAGCCTCGTCCCCTCTTTGGAGCTCCGGCCGGCCCTGAAGTTTCTGGTGAAAGAAGGAAGGAAGAAAGGAAGGAAGGAAGGAAGGAAAAAAGAAAGAAAGAAAGAAAGAAAGAAAGAAAGAAAGAAAGAAAGAAAAGCGCACACTCCTGGTCTGACGCTGCCTCAGGACACCTTAAAGGAACCCCAAGGCTCAGAAACCCACCCACCCCATTCCGAGGATGTGGAATTCCTCGCCTTCCCCCTTCCTAATTTTTAAATATTTTATTTTGCTACACAAACACTGGAGCACCGCGGTGAAGGGTTCAAAGGCACCCTTTGGTAACTGGACAACAAAGAGCCACTGCTGGCTGGGGAGCTCTGTGTGTGAGTCTGTGTAATTGTGTGTGTGTTTGGGGGGATCAAAATGGAACTTCCCACTGGAGGACTTCAAAAAATCCTCCCCAGGAACCATTGTAAATCTTTGCCTTCTGCTGCAAAGCAAAGCAAGAGCCAGGCTCAGCTAGGAAGACAAAGAGAGAAGGAGGGAAGAAAGCCCTCTGGATGGGGAAGGGGATTGGGGGGCTGAGGTGGAAGTTTTAAATATAAAATAATAAGTGACAATTTTCCTGTTAAGTACCTGCATGTCAAAAGCATTTGAATTAAAATTGCCATATTGAAATCAAATTTGATTTTTTAATTTTTATTTGGTGTGCGTTGGAAGCGGGGTAGTGTTATACAGTGAGTATATCCCAAACTCTATATTTTAACTGGAAAAGTTGGGGGTCATCTTATATGCCCAGTCGTCTTATACACCGTAAAATATGGTATTTATCTTTATTATGTTGCCCTGAAGGCTAGATTAAAGTGACTGAAGTCCTGGAAGAGTTCCACAACTAGGCCCCCTTCATGCACATGTTGGTACAAAATAACAAACCAGCACAAAATTCTCCCTTTTTTGTCTTGCATTTTCAGTGAAACCCATGGCCTGATCCTGTGCTTTTTAACTACTCAAGTAACATAAACAATGTTGGTGATAGGAGAATAAGCAAGTGACTGGATAGAAAAGGAAGCAAGTTTTTCTCATTGGCACTGAGCCTCTATGTAGGGTTTCCAGATTGAAAACTGGAAAGGGCTCCTGTACTTTTAACAGTTGTGTAGTAGAGGGAATTTCAACAGATGTTGCTTGTTATCTGGTTGTAAAATTCACATGGGAGGCGAAGAGCTCAAATCCCATGAATAAACGGGGTTTAAATCCCATGAATATCCCGCAAAAGTGGGATTGTTTTCAGACACATCGGGTGACTTTGGCATCATCCCGACATTAATCTATGAATAAAGTGGAAAAATTGCTCTGCTTTTTATTTTCTGGAAAATCCCCAAAATAAAAAATGGCGCGATTTTGCCACTTTATTCACAGGGTAATGTCAGGATAATGCTCAAGTCACCCGATGTCATCCGAAAACAATCCTGCTTTTGTGGGATTTTCATGGATTTAAACCCCATTTGTTCACAGATTTTGGGCACTTCCCTCCTGTTTGATAAACTCCATAGCCAATTTAGTCTGGAAAATCAGTATGAAAAGAGATCTTGTAGCACCTTTGAGACTAAGAGCCTTTGCAGACTGCCAGAAATAGTGCAAATTGAGTCCACTTTAAGGGTTAGGGTTAGGGTTAGGGAATCATGGGAACTGTATTTTATTGTGGCACCAGAGCTCTCTGACAGAGAAGGCTCAACGTCTCAGAAAAACAAACAAACAACAATTCCCATGACTCCCTAGTACTAACCCTAACCCTTAAAGTGGACTCAATTTGCACTATTCTGGCAGTCTGCAAAGGCCCTAACTGAAGTAAAGAAGCTGGTTATATGAGGATTTGTAGACTTGAGCCTACTTGCTCAGATGCATGCTTGGAGTGGAAAATCCAGAGACAGTCTAGAGAAAATCCAGACCAGTTGTGTGTGAGAATGTCAATTTAAAACCTTGTCAACATGGAGATGAGGTGATGAATTCAATTTTAACGATGATTGTTGGGGGACAAAGGCAGGAGGAAGGTTGTTGCATAAAGCCAAGCGGAGTAGGTATCCATATGAATGAGTATTGGAATGTAGTGTGGAAGCAGAGAGGGGATGTGATGGAAGCTCATGCTACCAGCTTCTTTTATTTAATTAGTTTCAAAGGTGCTATAAAATCCCTTTGCATACTGTTATCTGGTTGTGTGACAAGCAGCATCTTTTGAAATTCCTTCTACACAGGGATAATAGCCCATTCCAGTTTTTATTCTAGCCACCCTAGCCAGTGAAGAGCCTGGAGCAATTGCACTGATGAACCATTGATAATCTGGCCCTGGTGTTCCCTAATGGCATATAGTCAGTCATGGAAGCATGGTTATGGCTTCCTTTACTTCCCACCAGGAAAAAGACATTTTGTTCACAGAGAATGCCTATTTTTGGAAAGCTTGTCGACTTCATTACTACCAGCAACTAACGTAGCCTTCCCAAACTTGGTTTTCTCTACATGTACTGGACTGTAACCCCAATCATCCCCAGCCAGTGCCATTATGTTTTTGGTCACTCTGATTATTGCATTGTATCCTTGCCATCCAGATTGTTGGATTAAAGTTTATTCTTGCCCATGTCCTTACCTCCTAATACCTTGCTCCTTAGCCACCCAGCAACTCATATACTGAGCTTTCTTATTTGTTTTTGTTGTTGTTGTTGTTGTTAACTGCCTTCGAGTCGGCCTCAACCCATGGCGACCCTATCGATGAGACACCTACAGGTCCTCCTGTCCTCTATTGCTCTGCCCAGCTCCTGCAGACTCTTATTAGTGGTCTCTTTAATAAAGTCTATCCATCTAGCATGTGGCCTTCCTCTCTTTCTACTTCCTCTCACCTTTCCTAACATTATTGTCTTATCCAACGATTCATGCCTTCTCATGATGTGCCCAAAGTATGACAATCTAAGGGCCTCGGCAGACGGCTAATAGGGCCGTCTCCGAGACCCGGAAGAGGAGGGGCAGCCGCATGTGCGGCGTCCCTTCCTCTTCCTGAGGTCGCCCTCGGTGCTTCCGGCCCTCCGGACGGCCGGTGCACCGAGGGCAGCCTCCTGCCGCAGCGACCGGACACGCTGCAGCGGAAAAGACAGAGAAAGTGCGCTCTACGCGTTTGGGGCGCACTTTCTCTGTCTTGTAAAAGGAGCGGCAATTTGCTGCTCCTTTTAGAGGCGCCGCAGGAGCGCCGCGGTCCGGCTGCCACGGTCCCACGGCGTTCCGGACCAGGGCATCCTGGACGCCCTGGTCTGCATCCCCCCATGTCTTGTCATCTTGGCTTCTAGGGATATCTCTGGCTTTATCTTTTCTAGGACCCATTTGTTTGTCCTTTTGGCTATCCATGAAATCCTCATCACTCTTCTCCAGCACCACATTATCTCAAATGCATTGATTTTCCTCCTATCTTCTTTCTTAACTGTCCAGCTCTCACATCCATACATGGTAATAGGGAATACGATGGCTTGTATGATTCTGACTATTGTGCTGAGTTGTATGTCTTTGTATTTTAAGATCTTTTCTAGTTCTTTCATAGCCACCCTCCCATTCTTAATCTTCTCCTGACTTCCTGGCTGAAGTCCCCATTCCATTCAATATTTGATCCCAGATATAAGAACTCTTACTATTTCTATTTCCTCATTGTCTAGTTTGAATGTGTGTAAGTTCTCTGTGGTCATTATTTTTGTTTTCTTTCTGTTCAACAGTAAGCCCACCTTTGCACTTTCTTCTTTGATCTTCCTTAGTAGTTGTTCCAGGTCTGTGAGATTCTCTGCTAGTATTATGGTATCATCTGCATTCTTTAGATTGTTGATATTTCTTCCTCCTATTTTCACTCCTCCTTCTTCTGTGTCCAGGCCTGCTTTTCTTATAATATGTTCTGCATATAAGTTGAATAGGTGGGGTGATAGGATGCAGCCTTGTCTGACTCCTTTGCCAATTGGGAACCATTCTGTTTCTCCGTGTTCTGTCCTGACAGTAGCCTCTTGTCCTGAGTACAAATTCCTCATCAGGACTATCAGATGTGTTGGCATTCCCATGTCTTTAAGGGCATTCCATAGCTTTTCATGATCTATGCAGTCAAAGGCTTTGCTATAGTCTATAAAGCACATGCTGATTTTCTTTTGGAACTTCCTGCTACACTCCATTAGCCATCATATGTTTGCAGTGTGGTCCCTGGTGCTTCTTCCTTTCCTGACCCCTGCTTGGACCTCTGGGATTTCTCTCTCCATGTGTGGTTGGAGTCTGTGTTGCAGTATTTTGAGCATACTTTTGCTTGCATGGGAGATTAGTGCTATGGTCCTATTGTTGCTGCAGTCTTTTGTGTCTCCTTTTTTGTGGACGGGGATGTATATCGATCGCTTCCA
This sequence comes from Phrynosoma blainvillii, assembly GCA_026167975.1. Taxonomy (NCBI): domain Eukaryota; kingdom Metazoa; phylum Chordata; class Lepidosauria; order Squamata; family Phrynosomatidae; genus Phrynosoma; species Phrynosoma blainvillii. Next base: position 19,406,597 of record JANUYF010000004.1, on the reverse strand, counting down.
ATCTGTTGGCCATCATTTTGTTTTCCATATCTGTTGACATATGTTGGTTAGCACTAGAGTTGACTCTGTCAGTGTGGATTTCAACAGTTCTATTGGTATATCATCTGTTCCTGGAGTCTTGTTTTTTTGCCATTTATTTCACTGCAGCTTCTACCTCAGTTTTTAGAATTTGGGGTTCATCTTCATATGGCTCTTCACTCCATGGGTTCTCCATTTTATCATCTCTTTTGTATAGTTCTTCTGCGTATTGCATCCAACATCTTTTTATTCCTTCCTGGTCTTGAATTATGTTATTTTTATTGTTGTAGAGTGTCCCAGTCCTTGGTTTGAACTTTCCCTTTATTTCTCAAATCTTGTGCTTTAAAATGTCCAGTCTGAGTTTGATGTACTCTGGGAGTGCTGGGTTTTTGGCTCAGTGTCTTGTAGTCTGTCTGGTTCTCCTTCCAAGCTGTTTGTCTTGCATGACTAACCTCAGATGAAACATTGAATCTCTTCCCATCAGATTCCCCAGTTGAGATCTCTTTGAAATGGCTTGTTCTTTCAAGAAAGTCCTCATATAATATTTAAAAACAGATTAGAATTACAGTTTTATTTAGGTCTTTCTTTAAACTGTATTCACCAGAATGCCTCTGGCATTTGGCTGTAAAAAGGGGCTACCAAGCAAGTCTGGACCATGGAGATGTCTTTCTGCGACTTTATTCCTTTCTGTGACAGCTTTTTCCCTCATGGTTATATCTGCTGTTTGCCAGGCTTGGTGCTGAGTTTCTTCCAGGTGTATTGTATTGTATTCTTTCAATACAATAAAGGATGAGTGGGTATGTTTTCACAGAATGAACTATAGCTAATGGATGTGCTTGGCACCTGTCATCTTGGTATCTTCTGTTATGTTTGATCAGCAAATGAAGTCAGCTAGTATGACTTGAGTAAACATGCCTTGTTTCTTCTCAGAAAAGATGTGTACTTTCAGATGGGAGGTTTTTTATTTTAGAAAAGTTATAAACTGTTAGCATGTTTAACTTGTAGCATCAGTTGCTTCCTTCTCCTTGAAAAAATATTTATTACAGTTATAGCCCACCTTTCCTCCTGTGAGGTCAAAACATCATATATAGTTCTCCCTCCCAATTTTATCTTCTCAATAACTGTAAGGAAGTCCAGGCAAAGAGAAAGAATTCTATGGGTGAACGGGAAATTGAAGATGGATCTCCTCAGTCCAGTACTGTAATCATTACACCACATTGACATATGATCATTATCTGTCACTACTTTCCATCCTCCTCTTCCTCTTCTTCAGCCTCTATCACAGGTTAATTTTTTTTCTTGTTACTACTAATACTTGTTACTATTAGCCATAGTAGCAGCAGTAATATTCCCACATTCTCTTTTTTCATTGAGTCTAGTATGATGTCCCTGAAAGATTACCCCCTTTCCCTCATAACCTACCTCACAGGAGTATCTTAACATCGCCTTCCTGTCCATGTTTATTCATAAGCATGTCTTACCAATTTCAATGGGTCTTCTACTCTATGAAGCATATATGAAACTTCAGCTGATTAGCACACCGTTATGTGCATTTACTCAAAATTAAGTCCCACAATGTTTAATGGGGCTTATATTTAAAACAAGTGTATGTATAGGACTGGGGGGTTAACATCAGAGATCGAAATCAGGCTGCCTTTCAGACAACATTGAACTGCAACAACCAGAAGCCCCTAACCACATCACCAATGGTGAGGAACACTGGGGAGTGCATTCTAACAATATGTGGAAGTGCCGATCATGCCCACCCCTGCAAGTGTATAACGTCTGCTCTGAAGTAGAGACCCATTGAGATGAATGGAACTTACAAGTAAGTGGGTGTAAGATGGTACCCATTAAGTACCTATACATGAATAGGGAATCTTTGGCAGTCAAGATGTTTTCACCTACAGCTGCTATAACCCCTTCACCATTGGCCAGGATGTTTGGAGCTTGGGGAGTTGAAGGTGACAACATCTAGAAGGTCAAGATTTTCTCACCCCTGACTATACCTATCTATATGTTGGAGAGGGGTCTCTTAGACACTGGAATAGCATACAATTTTCACCCAGTGATGTTTATTTATTTAATAATCACTCCCAGCCCCACTTGTCAGCACCTTGGAAACTCTCTTTCATGAAAAGAAGAGATCATTGGAGAGCTCGTAACATAATTCTCAGGACCCCCAAAATACAATTTGGGATAAACCATGGTAGTTCTTTGTTGTTGTTGTTGTATGCCTTCAACTCATTCCTGACTTTTGGCGAGCTTTGGGCGTTTCTTGACAAGATTTGTTCAGAGGAGGTTTGTCATTGCCTTCCCCTGAGGCTGAGAGCATGTGACTGGCCAAGGTCACCCAGTGGATTTCATGGCAATTAATCAAACCGTGGTCTCCAGAGTCATAGTCCAACACTCAAACCACTACACCACACTGGCTCCTATATTAATTCTAACAGTATTTTATATATATTATTTGGGTGTGTACACACACACACAAACTGTTTTTGTTGTGCAGATAAGATGGAGTCTACAAAGGTTTGCTTTGGAATATAGCAGATCTGACCCATGACCAGAATCAGCTTCTGGCTTCCATGTCAAGAGAGTGGCAAATCTGCTCCACATTTTAGTCTTCAAGGGAACTATCCAAGGTGCTGATAGCTGTCCCACAAATAGGTTATGCACATTAGACTAAAACCCAGAGCGGATTGAGCATCCCCCTGGTATGGGATCCACCAACTGACACTGCAGGAGATAATCAAGGTAAGACTTTTAAGTAAGACTGAGCACTTTGAGCTTAGTTTACAGCAGTTGAAATAAGCTGAGTAGCCCGAGTTATTTTTGCTTATTGCCTGATGCCAGTGGAAACCAATGTAATGTCAGAGCTGCCTAGCTGTGCACTGCTTCATTTAACTGCACGGTCTTGGGCTGAATAACAGAAGTCGTGAATGCAATGGTTTGTTTAAACAGCCTCACCCTGGCTGATATCTAGGTAAGGTAACAAGAGGCAAACCCATAGGTGGTGGCAGAAGAAGAGTAACATGCCTCTGGATTAGTTTCATAAGACAGAGCCATCAGCAGGCTACTGCCAAGCAATTCTTGAGAACAGGACAATGGAGAAGCCACCAAAGTAAGTTTATGTTTCTCTGTTCATTTTACAGATTGTCAAACAGATGTGTTTGTTTGAAAGAGAGAGAAACTTCATTTAAGGATGTCACAAAGACTTTTGTGATGCCTTGAAGACCACAGATGGGTCAAGTGTGGGCTGTGAGCCACATGCAACCTGCAGGTGGTTCTTGAGACCCCCTAAGTGCCTTCCTACCCCTCATTCTTTGGTAATATTGTTGGATTTTAAAAAAATTGAACTTGCTCCCCCCCCCCTCCATTGTCCCTTAGTGATTTCGACAGGAAGAAAGTTGGAGGTCAAGCTGTTTAATACCGACTAACAGATTTATTATTTATTATGGCATTATTATTTATTATAGCATTACCTTTTTGGTGATTGCAATCCAATTCCTGAGATGGAAGAGGTGTAATAATTTAGGAATAGATGACAATAGCTTCTGAAACATTCCAGTAGCAAAAATGAAGGTGTATAATCATGTGTACTTTATTTTCTTTATTCCACTTTATTTAAATAGTTTAAATTTAATTATCTGTTTTTACGTTAATTCAATTTAATAAGGGTTGAAACATTTTTGTTCTCTTTCTTTAAAGAAGGTTTGTTAGCTCTGTCTGACAAAAAAAAAAGGGGCAAGGCTCTATAAGGCTGTAACCCCATGAACTCAGTGGCATACCTCCCCGCTGTCCTAATTTGACAGGGGCAGTCCTGATTAATCCTATGTCATCCCATTTTTCAGCTGTTTTTTAAATGTCCCAGTTTCTCTCGCCTCCTCCCCTTTCCCCTTTGTCCTCAGCTTACTTCAACTGCCGCAAACTGCTGCATTCAATTAACTCAGCATTGGGGAGAGGAGAGCAGGGGCAGAATCTTACTTTTCCCAGTACACTTAGGCAAAAGCAAACTGCTGCAGCTTATCCAAGCTTGTGTGTTCTTCCTCATTAATAACTTTTGCCTTCTTGACCACACTGGATGTTGCTTGGCCATATATCCCTTTGTTTTCATTTGTAAAAATGTTGGGGGGGGTTGTTTTGGAACTTGCTTCTGGGTAGGCAAGCATAGTAGTTTAAATTGGAGAGTGTAACACTGGAGTCTGAAGAACAGAATGATTGCTTTAGTCCGGTGCAAATAACATCTGATTCCAAACATCAGTTGAAGAGTTCCTTAAGAAATAGGAAAGACTTTAAAACTAGTTCAGGCTGGCAATCCTGTATTAGGACAAGATTGGGAAAAGTCCAGCCCTCCAGATTATGTTGGACTGGAACTCCCAACAGCCCTTGTTAGCATAGCTAATGTGAAGAATCCTGTGAGTTGTAGTCCAAAATCTGGTTTCTGACTACAGTTCCAACAGTGATTTTGGGCACAATTTCCATATTGTAATACAGCAAGAGACCCCTGAGCTCAATCAGACTTACTTCTGAGTAAATCCAGGCTGTCCTGCAAGTCTCTCAAGTGGTTGTGCTTTACCTTTTAGAAAAAGGAAACTAATTTTGTAGTGAGTGAGTTTTATTTGTTTTTGGTTTAAAATTAAACTCATAAAGACTGCTGTCATTTAATTGCTTGTACGAGTTTCAAGACAATCAGTTCTTGGCACAGCAACAAATGAGCAGCTGTTATACAGGATGCAGACATCTTTCCCCAGGGAAGCCCTTCTGCTTTGGAGCAGGGAGCAGAATCTGGAAACGTTGCTTTTTGGATCACATCTCCCAGAATCCCCCAGCTGTCATGGCCAGTGGCCATGCAAAATAGGAATGATGTTTCCGAGGAATGATGGGGGAAATGATATTTTTCTGAAGGAGGGAGGCTCAGTTGCCAGGGCACCACATGATTTGTAGGCCAAAAGATTTTGGGTCAATTTCTACATCACTGGTTTAAAACAATGTAGAAGATCATGGGAAGGATGCTGAAATCCTGGGCAGCCTCTCCTAATCAGTCCGCATAATACTGGACCAGAAAGATTAATAATCTTGACTTCTTATATGGCTGTTTCATGTGCTCTAGTTGCTGAAACAAGAGTATCTTCTTGCTGAGGAAATGCAAATCTTTCCCTAGGTAATGATGCTACTCCAGCATCAGGAGGTGTTTGGAATGTGTTTATGTGAACGATGGTGAAATGACAAGTAAGGACCCTTGGACCCTTTCACACTACAGAATGATAGCACTATGATTCCACTTTAACTGCTATGGCAACATCCTGTGGAATCCTGGGATTCACAGTTTCGAGAGGGTATCCATAACATTGGTTTCCACTGGCATCAATCCATATTCTCAGCCAGAGAATTCTATTGCCTCCCTAATCTACAAAGCCCAGGATTCCATAGGAGGCTGCCATGGCAGTTGAAGTGGAATCATAGTGCTAACTATGGTGTATGAAAGGTCCCATCATCATGACAGCCCTTACACCAATACCTCCAAGGCGTGTCCAAAAATACATGTGGCGATTGATCTGTCTATCTTCTATCTTCTCCCATTTTTATCAGTTTTTATCTCCACTAGGAAGATGACTTTTGTAAATCAATCCATCCCCAAATACTTTGGATTGCAACAGGGATGCCTCATAACACTATACCTGCCAACAGTCCCAATTTGGCAGGGACAGCCCCATTTAATCCTCTACCATCCCACTTTTTCAGCGGCTTTTCAAATGTCACAGTTTCTCTACTCCTCTTCCCACTTTCCCCCTTTGTCCTCAGCTTATTTCAGTTATTCCAAATTGAGTTCAAACTGCAAAACTACTTTGCATGTAATTCAGCAGGGTGAGAGGGGAGAGGAGAGCAGGGGCAGAATCTTGCCCTTCCCAGTAGGCCCAGGCAAAAGCAAACTGCTGCAGCCTCTCTTAGCTTATGTGTTCTTCTTCATTAAAACCTTTTTGCCATCATGATTACACTTTGATGTTGTCTGGCCAGATGTGTCCCAGTTTTCAACTGTGAAATGTTAAAGGGTATGTAACAATACACTGCTGCTGCTGAGAAGATCAATTTTTGCTCTCAGTACTATGGGCACTGCAGCTAAGCTGAGAGGGGATGGGAGAGTGTAAAGGAAATAGATGTTCTCAGCCCTGTCTGCATGGGCCAAAAAACTGGTCACCTCCTCCATCCTCTCAGCATGGAGTCTGGACCATGCAGGGCCCTATCCCTGAGTCTGGTGTGAACAGACCGGATGACGTCAGGCCCATCCAGCACTAAGCCTCTCTTATAGTGAGCGAGCATAGCGTAGTGGTTTGAGTGTTGGACTATGACTCTGGAGATGAGGGTTCGAATCCCAACTTGGCCATGTAAACCCACTGGGTGACCTTGGGCAAGCCACACACTCTCAGCCTCAGCTGATGGCAATGGCAAACCCCCTGTGAAGAAACATGCCAAGAAAACCCAAGAAAACAAATACTCCACTTATAATGGAATACAAAAACTCCCTGATTGCTCCAGATCTTTTCAGAAGATCCAGAGCCCTCAGTTCTATGGCTTTTTTGAAACATGTCTGCTGTTCTACCCAGTGCAACCTGCACTGGGTTTGTCACTCTGATGTCAGAATGAGGTGCCCATCCATGTGCCAACCCTGGGCACCTTGTTCTGACCTCAAAGTGAGTGATGTGCTGCAGTGATAGCCGTACCAGGTAACAGACTGAGATGCACATGCGAACCACCACTCAGTGTTGGAACTGAGGGCCTGAAGTAACGGAGGGGTGCCATAGCAGCTCAGGGGCCAGGATACTCCAGGCTGTCCCTAGAGTATCCTGGCCAGTGCAGTCAGGACACAAATCCCTGCTAATCAAAACATTCTGATGCTTTGATCCTAGAATCCTCATTCCATTATTTCATTGTCTGGAAATATAGCAGGAACTTATGCCATACTCCTTGTCAAGTCTTTGGACACAAGTGATTCAGTGACTGAGTTTAAGGGACTTTCAGTGCCATGTTGCAATTCATCCCCAGTATGTCCAGCCTACAAAGAAGGACTTAACTTAATAGTACACAACTCACACAACTCAATAGTATCAAAGTACAATGTGAAGAATTCCCTTCGTTCCATCTCAGCAGACAGGCAGTCTCTAGGCTTTTGGCTATAAGGTCCAAGTGAAACTGGTGGGCAAGGTCTCTTAACTAGCTTAAGACATCAGTTTCACTTCCCTCTTTTTGCAGATCCAGCACTGTTGTGCATCAGAGTGCATAACATCCAGATTTTTTAATGTACACAAAAATACACCAGAATGCAAGCAATATCAATGCAGCTGACCACTTTTGCTTTTGACAATGATATTTCAGAAATATCTCAACTTCACAAAGGGCAGTTTGTTTGGTTTGAATTGATGGGCTAGATAATGTGGTTAACCTCATCTCATAGTATTTCAGCACAGAAGAAGACTATTGATTTTTCTTCCTTTCTTCTGAGGCTCTAACTAAAATTGCAATATTAAACTGGATAATCTGATTTCTAAGGAGCTTAAGGCAAAGAAGCTCTACCAGGAATTTTATTTTCCCCTTGTGTGCTAGTGGAATTCAATGCTTGGGGGATACTTGGTTAGCAATCATGTGGTTGCATGATGGCAAAGAGAAACATTAAAAGTGAGCCCACTATTCAGAGTACCTCAAAGGGCTAGATTGTACTGCTTAAATCAGGGGTAGGCAACCTACGGCCCAGGGGCTGGATGTGGCCCCCGAGGCCTTTGGACCAGCCCCAGGCTGGTCCTGCTGCCGCTGCCCCCCCCCACCGCCACCCACCGCTGCCCGCCATGATGATATTGATTATTGTTGTTATTACTTGTTCTTGGGGTTTTCTTGGCAAAATCTCCACAGGGGTTTTGCCATGGCTTTTCTGGGGCTGAGAGAGTGTGCATGCATATTCTTTTAATTTAAATTTTTTATTTGTTTATTTTATTTTATTTTATTTTATTTTGCTTCAGCCCCCCAATTGTCTGAGGCACAGCAACCCAGCCCCCGGCTCAAAAAGATTGCCTACCCCGGCTTAAATTTATGATATTTATATTGCTGGTAAAATAAGTTTAAAGTTTATTTGTTTATATTTTCACGTACTGCTGCTTTTGGCAATTTTCAAAACAGCTGATTTGTTCTGTTGCTTTCTTCATTTGTTTTGGGGTTGATTGTATTGTTTTTATTATTAATACTATAATCTGCCTTGGAGTTTAGAAAGGCAAGGTATGATATAAATCAGGGGTCGGCAACCTACAGCCCTCGGGCCAGTTCCGGCCCAGGTCGCCGGACTTACCAGCCCAGGCTGATCCCTGCCACTGCTGCTGCCGTGCACCACGTGTTTTCTCCTCCGTGCGGCTGCGACGCGTTTGCGCATGGGCAGGAATACTGTGCATGCTCAAACGAGTCGCGGCCGCCATTTTGATTTTCAAAATGGCAGCCGCGGCATGTGGTGCGCGGCGGCAGTGGCGGCGGCAGCAGACGGGGGTGTCGCGCATGGCGGGGTGGGTGTGCGCACGCACGTGAGCGCACGTGCCGCCATTCCCCTCCCCTTGGCCCAGCGGAGACGAGGACTTTGGGGGACCGGCCCAGGACCAAAAAAGGTTGCCTACCCCTGATTATAAATAAACCAGATTAATAAATACAATTTGACACTTTCTCTGCATCCTGGGACAATGACATTGTCTGGGAGTTTTTAACACCACTCTGTAGATACAGGAATACAAAGTACATCTCTCATGAAACTAGCAAATCTATTTTGCTACATTTCCTGTCTGCTAAGAAATTTCATTATGTGGAGGGAAAAAGTACTCTTCTTTCCTGTTTTGTAAGTGAAATTTCATTCAGGATCAAACTAAACAGGTGTTGTTGGTTTTACAGTGTATTTTAATCAATAGCCTTCCCACAAGGCTATTTGCAAAAGAGGGACATGGTGCTACATGAATTTTTCTAACTGCATTGTTTCTCTGATCTAAAGAGTCCCTCCAACTGCTTTGCTATTAGAATTGAGGAGGAATATATGTACATGCCAATATGATACCTGCATGTTTTCCCTTGTGCAGCTAGTAGAAGCTTCCAGGAGGGGTAGGTATTTAGGTAAGGGAGAGTGTTAGACACCTCTCCTTCAGAGTTTATCAAGATATACTTCTTGAATAATTATGTTGTAGGGCCGAGCTCTGAATTTCAAAGCAGACTCTGTTTTATTTCATGTGCTGCATCCTGAAAATGTGAAGTGTAGGTGGACATATATGCTGGGAAATCTGAGCTTGGAATAGTTCTTTTTTTTGCATGGAGACTCCCATATACCCAGAATTCCACACCCAGCATGGCCAATGCTGTAGTAACTTTTCCATCACACAGCCACAGGTTGCCAGATCTAAGGGTTTGGCCCCTCTTCTCCAGCTCTCAGGATGAGGGTGAGGAACCTCAGGGAGAGAAGCTTGCCTTGGAGGGTTTGTGAGTATGTATATTTCCTCCATTTGTTAGACTTGGTGTTTTTAAAATTTAAGCAGCATACTTTGTGCAACTGTGGTTAATGATTACTGTGTCATGTTTAATAGCATTCCCAGGAGCTGCAGCTTGTAATGTCATCCTTGTAACAACACTATGGCCGAACTATGAGTCTGGAGACCAGGGTTCGATTCCCTGCTCAGTCATGAAACCAACTGGGTGACCCTTGGCAAGTCACATTTTGTCAGCCTCAAGGGAAGGCAATGGCTACCTCCTTTCAGCAAATCTTGCCAGGATTGTTTTAGGGTCATCATAAATTGGAAACAACTTGAAGGCACACAGCGACAACAACAACAGGGTCTACTTCTTGTGACATCACAAGGGGTCATCCCTAGGGACGTTATCACATGGGGAGTCGCGGGGAGAAAGTGGAAATAAACGGGCATGAGCGGAAGTCTTTAATTTACGGGATTTGTCCCATTCCGCCTCATCTGATGACTAAATTCGAATTTAAAAGGGGGTTAATTCAAACGAAAACCTGATCTTTTCATTTTTGAGATTTTTGGGGATTTGAAAAGATCAGGTTTTTGTTCGAATTAACCCCCTTTTAAATTCGAATTTAGTTATCAGACGAGGCGGAACGGGACAAATCCCATAAATTAAAGTCTTCCGCTTGTCCGGTTTATTTTCAGTTTTCTGTGGTGGATCCCCATGTGATAACGTCCTAGGTCTCTAGTTTTACCCTTAAAATGTCAGGGCTTGGCATAGTCCTGACTTGACATCCCTAACACATATACACAGAATGTAAAGAGATCTACCTCAGTCTACTTCCTCAGATGCATATATGAAAAAGTTGACTGAAGTCTACAAAAGCTCATGCTGCCAACTTCTTTCTTTCATTTAGTCTCAAAGGTGCTACAAGATCTCTCTACTTACTGATTCTACAGACTAACATGGCTATATCTTTGAATTCTACACACAGAGACAATAATAATTATAAAAATGATGACTTCAGCTAGTAGGTGGTTTCATTATAGCCTCAGTACTTAATTAGTTTCCATGTCCTCTCTTGTTTTTCTCATAAGTTCTTGGAAAGAGTAGCTTTGTACTTAAGATCTGGCCTGTTAATTTAGCTTGCAGATCCCCAATGAGGCCTCTGAAATAAGCAAGTATTACAATGAAAGGCAGCATCTTCAAGGTGACAAAAGCCTTTTTGGCTGAGAATTAATTTAGCCACTACTGGATTGAGCCCAAATTTGCCACTTACTTCTTGCCAATAAAGAATGAATGAAAGAAAGAAAGAAAGAAGAAAAAATAGGGTATACATCACTGAAAAAGGAAGGCAAAAGAGGACATTTGCAGAATATCTGTGTAAACAAATTTATTGTGTATAAACGCAAAGTGATATCTCATTCAGAGGGTCTCTATGAGTCAGGGTTGATTCACAAGCAGTTAAAAACAACAACAACAAAAAAGAATTATTTTAATTTAAATAGAACTGCTATAAATCTCATCAAACTCCAGGTGGCCTATGCACCTGTTCAATTTTTTGTCCAGGTACGAACTGAGGATGGTCAGTTTCAAGGTCTCTGTCTGTTCTTCTGGCTTCTTCTGGTTCTTTATTTTTAAATCAGACTGGACTTGATAGTCCTTACCGATAGGCAATACTTTCAAATTGTGTCTGACTTCTGTAAATCTACAACCCTTGTCCCACAGTTAAGCTCTGTCATTAGCAGACTCTACTAGCTTCTTATCTCACAGTCTCTACTGTGCCTTGTGTGCCCATTGGGTGATATATTATTTTTTCTCCAGCATTAAGACAAATTAGGCGGATACCTTTAATAGAAGAGAGATCTCTGAGATTATCACAGGGAGAATAAGGATGGGAGCGAAGTGGATCGCTCCCATCCTTATTGCGCGATTGCTGCGAAGATTATCACACACATTGCACTTATCCAGTCCTTCTTCCATCAGTGAAATGGAATGGTCCCATCACTTTGCATTAACGGGAGTTTCTGTTAATACAAAGTGACGGGACCATTCCACTTCACTGATGAGAGAAGGACGAGATAAGCGTGACGTAATCTTCATGGCAATCACATGATAAGGACAGGATAAGAATGGGAGCAATAAGGACAGGATAAGGATGGGAGCGATCTGCTTTGCTTCCATCCTTATCCTCCATATGATAATCTCCTATGATAGATAATGTAAGATGTATAGCAAAGTTAGGAATAATGAGACCCTCCAACAATGGTGTCACTAGCGGGGTTCAGGGGCTGTGGCTCACACTGCGTGACATCCCAGAAGATGGGCAGGACACCGGTTGGGACCCCGCTCCTGTGCTGTGCTGTGCCATCCTTTTCCCCATGAGGAGAATGACAGAACAGCCCCAAGGGAGGCCAAGAGCGCTCCTCTCCCTGTGCAATTCCATCCTTCTCCTCATTAGAAGAATGATAGGGTGTCCCTGAGGGAGGCCAAGCATGCTCCTCCTGCACTATGCCATCCAGTCCTTCTCCTCATGAGAAGAATGACAGTACAGCCCTAAGGGAGGTTGTGTGTGCTTTCCCCACTGTGCTGTCCCTGTCTCGTCCTTCTCCTCATGGGGAGAACAACTCATGGGGAGTGCACTCCCCCCATGCCATCTTGTCCTTTTCTTCATGACGCGAATGATAGGGCAGCCCTGAGGAAGGCTAAGCACGCCACCACTGGAAACTCCCCTCACCAGAGCCCTTTCCCCCCATTGGATGACACCTGTCAGTTCTCAGCAGACTCAGCTCTCTGGGTAGCCAGTAAACCAGTCAATTGTTGCAATTAAGAGTTTATTGAAGAACACAGAGCCAGTAATCCACCAGACTACGTTTAAGCCAGAACTAACCGCCCCTTCCAACGAACACCTAATTAAACCCCACTAACTAATTGCTCCACCCCTCCTTTCATGGCGCGAAAACTAGCACCTACCTACAATTCCCACTGCTTGCCATTACACTATCCTACCAGCCCCCACCTTATCAGCAATACACCCCTCCTATCCCAGACCTAGCTGACTCCCAGCAGTACCAACCTCTTCCCACCAGCCATGCATTCTAGGGGCCCCAGTTTCCCAAAACAACCTCAGCCTCATCCCCCCCATCCCCCCAAGCTACTCACAGCCCGTTATGCCTAAAGCCTATACTATTAACTGCCAGCCTAAACCCATCACTATCCCAACCATCATCCCCACTACACTACCTAACCAACCATAACCTGGCAGAACATATGCACACAGGCATAGTTCTGACAACACCAGAAGAAGAGACACCATTGCCCTTCAGATGTTATTGAACTGCAACTCCTAGCATTCCTTGCCATAACCTATGCTGGTTATGGCTGCTGGTACTTGCAGTCCAACAATATCTGGAAGCAGCATGATTCCCACTTGTACTATTAAGACAAAATATATTTTCCTGGATAAGCAAAGTGCACGAGAGAACAGGATGTGGAAGTCAAGCTTGCCTTGCAGTCTTCCCAAAGCCACTAGGTGGTACTGCAGAGTAATTTTGTAATAAGTAAATGATGTGCAATTTTCAGTAATAACATCATAATAAACAACATGTGTTCATTGTACCTGGAGCCAGTCAGCGGTTATAATTGGTAGCAAGCAAAATGCAGTTTTCATGCTGCTTTGGTTTCTAAATGTTTAAACCTTCATGTGGACCAAAATGTCATGCTGAGCAAAGACTGAGCTGCTCAGATTGACTAAATATACCTTAGGGTCTGCTTTCTGCAAGGTGGTCATACAGTCACTCCCATCATCCTGAACCATCATTGATGTAAGAATTATAGTTCACTACATCTGAAGGGCACCAGATTAAGGAAGGATATTTTGGGCATGAAGTAGGGCTTTGTATGAGGTGGTGCCAGTGCCCTAATTCTCAGGGTGGTTGCCTTCCATTTCAGTGGGTCTGCTTTCTGTTGGCAAAAATTTCATTTGGTTCATTCTCATTCCTTGAGTAGAATGGTTTGTGAACAAGCACCTAATATATGACAGAGTAGGCAAAGTACAGTCCATCATCATCATTATTACTATTATTTATTTATGTAGCACCATCCAGGTATGTGGCACTTTACATATAAAATAATCAAAAACAGTTATCTTTACCACATGTGTACAATCTAAAATATCTAAAACAGAGAAGGTAAGGAGCAATACAAACATAAAACTAAAACTAAATGATACAAAATAAAATACAAAAGCAATCCTATAATATAAAGCAAAGTGACAAATACATGTAATCAAAAATATACAAGCTTATACAGCAACATTAAACTAGCATTCCAAAAGCTTTGAAAAATAGTTTTAAACTGAAATTTAAAAATAACAAGGGAAATGATGGTATTGTTGTTGTTGTTGTTGTTGTTGTGTGCCTTCAAGTTATTTCTGACCATGATGACCCTATGAGACCCTATCATGGGGTTTTCTTGGCAAGTTTATTCAGAAGGAGGTTGCCATTGCCATCCTCCGAGGCTGAGAGAATGTGACTTGCCCAAGGTCACCCAGTGAGTTTACATGGCTGAGCTGGGATTTGAACCCTAGTCTCCAGAAACTACAGGCCAATACTACAAATAGGCAAGCAGCAATCTCATCAATGATGCAACATGTCAACTACAAGAGTCTAACAAACAAGCGGCAAAAGAGAAAATAACCCTGGGAAAGATGAAAATCCCATGCTCCAATAACATGGGAAAATTCCTACCTGGCCCTCAAAGGCAACCAGCTGAAGCCTAGTACAGTACAGAATATACAATGCAATGGGAGGGGGGGAGGCAAAGCTGAAGCCAAAAACTGCTGGCAGCCACATACTTGGGGATATTCATGCCCGCAAAATCAAAATGTTTTAAGTCCCATGAGATTTCCAGTCTCACAAGACTTCCCCTGAAATTTGGCATGAGATTTGGACTAGATCTTGTCTGAAGTCTTGGGATTGCAATACCATCATGAGAGCTGCTGTGATGAGGACTCTGAGGAGGACTCAAAAATGCTCTTTTCTGCAAATAAATACATACAATTAAAATAAATAAAAAATCCATATGTGAATTTTGTTCTGTATTGGTTCTGAACTGCAAAGATTCTTGCCAGACCACAATTTTTCTCCTCAGGGTTCCTTGACATTAAAAAAAAAGAGAGGGTTTTTTGGACAATTTTTCAACAATTTTTAAAAATATCCTTTCCATCTCTACTTTTTTCTCATCTGGAGGACCTCTTGGATGTCACACAATCTGTCCAGAGGCTCTTAACTAGTTTGTTGCTTCAGGAGTGGTGGAGAATGCTGTTTCATCTCTGGTTTTGAAACATGATTCAACTGCCAACCCAGTTAACCTTAAAAATTAAATTGGGGAAAGGACAGTCTCCTGTCGTTTTCCTCAGGAAAGAAAATGTCTTTGCCTGGTCTTGTTCCCTGGATGATAGGTGGTGAAGAAACTCTCTTGTTTTTGCTACTGAGATGGCTGTTGAAATTACTGTAGCTAGAGATGCCAGAAATCATTTATGTTACTTTCCTAAGAAGCCATTTTTGTTTTTGATTGAAGCTAGGGAATGCTTTGGCATCTTTATTGCAACACCACATAGGGTTATTAAGAGGATAAAGTGGAGAGGAATGCATTTACAGTACTCAGAGTATCTGAATAATACCGGTACCTGAAGTGTGATCCTCAAAGTGGATGTGGCCATTATAACCATGGAGAGAAGACAGCACGCCTGTAAGTTAACTCAAAGTGAAATTTGCACAAAACTGCCTGTTCACCCTAAAGGGATCTTGCTAATTTCTTTTTGAGGAGTAGTGGAATTGTTTCTTATACTTCATAACCAGCTAATTCCCAGACTTTTAAGATCTGTTTCCCTTTTCTCTTGTTTGTATGCTGTGAAAGAATTCCTTCATATGGAGATGATGGAGATGATGATGATGATGATTACTTTTTATTAATAACACACACATAAAAACACAATATATCTAAAATCTACTATTGTTACATAATGGAAAAGACATTTAGCTTATTTTAAAAAATATTTCATCTTACAGTTGGGCGTTACATTATCAATTCCAACTCACTAAAAACTAGACTATATCATTTTCATCCAATCTCATTGAATTCCTTAAAAATCACCTGATTTCCATTAAACCATCATATTTCTATTGCATTTTCTACTATTTTTTGCTGACAAATTTTCTTTTTCTTCTGATGAATTTCCTTTGTTTTGTCAACTTCTGGTAGTTCTCTCCCCTTTCTTTATATATTACATAAATTTGGCCATATAGTTTTCCAGTAGTCCCTAACTTGAGTCCATTCTTCTTTTTTTGATAATTTATTTTTCATCCAACGGATCACTGGTTGAGAATTCCTTCATATGTAGATACAGGCATATTTACATATTCATTCTTTGTTGAAGAAGATGACACATTCCTGAAAGGTGGAAGATTTCAGAAGTTTGCACAAAAAAACCCAACTGCAGTCTTATTAAGCCAATAGAGACAAGTGGAAATGCAAAGGAATGATTACTGGTTCAATTTAGTCCTTGTGAACAAAAGCCATTGCAAAGTATGCATAATAAAGATACAAAAGCACAAGGAGATTAAAATTAAAATAAGAGAAATACAGTACAAAAATATTTACAAATGAGTGCCATCTGCACCCGCAGCTAAAGGCTAACCTCTGGTTTTCTTTTTCTGCATGAAAAATTCCTTCTCAAAATTGTTCTGAAAAATGGAACTCTGTCAAATGTCACGGCTTGAAGCCAAAAGCACTTTGTGTTTTTGCAGCATGATTTGGAACTGCAGAATTGTCAGTTAGTCTCTCCCTAGTGGTTCCCTTTCCCCCCTTTTTTTTGCTTTGCTCCTTTATCATTCTAAATAAGGACATTGATTTTATGCTGAAGTGGAAATGTGTCTTAGAAACTGGAGCATATCCATAAAATTTATTTTAACTGCCAGCTGTTTGTGACAGGGGTTAGATGAAGCTGTAACCTACCACTGCAGTGTTTGGTTTTACTGCCATTTGTTTTTCCTTCAGATTAGTAGTTCTCAATTTTGGTCCCTATATATTGTTGGGCTACAACTCCATCATTCTTAATCATTTATTTTGCATGCTGGAGATAATGGGGGTTGCAATCCAACAACAGCTGAGATCCCAAGGTTCTGCTTTCCACTTTTTTCTTTGCTGCTGTTTTAATACTTATGCCATTGTAATTGAAGCCTGTTGTTAATTTCTTTCTTTCTTTTTTTTTTAAAAGTCTCTTATTACTGATTCCATACACATCATTATCATATAGGGTAGTATTAACCATTCAGTTGTTGTGACTTCAAGTAATTTCCAACTTATGGTGACCCTATCATGCGGTTTTCTTGGCAAGATTTGTTCAGAGGAGGTTTGCCATTGCCAGGCAGAATTATTTTTCATATAACCACCGGCTGACTTTCGTTCGCTGTTCACTCCTGTGCTTTCTCTGATTAGATTTTTATTTTTAAAGGTATCCTTTTCCCAGGGAATGGTGATTCAGACCATTTGGGAATTCTATTCTAAGCATGATGATGTCACCATTCCACTTAACTAATCTGAATTGGCTATCTGAAATTGTGAAGCTAATCTGGAGTGAGGGCAATAGCTTTTATTCATTGCTTTTTCTTTGTGTATTTGTAGAGAGCATGTGGTGTAGTAGTTTGAGCGTTGGACTATGACTCAGAGACTAGGGTTTGAATCCAGGCTCAGCCATGAAAACCACTGGGTGATCTTGAGCAAGTATGTGATGGGGCGGCAACTGGCGGCACCGGCTGCCACCAACTGTGTGTGGAGACCCTTGAACTCAGATCTCTCACAAATGACTTTCACACTAGAACTCTTCAAATGCCAGCACTCCAGGATTTTGGAATCCCAACAGCTTGGCACCAATTGTCAAATTATAACTACATACTATCTGAAGGGTCCTAAATAATAAATGGTCTTTTCTCTCTTCATAGCATTTTTAATATGTTTGGTAGTGTGTATGATGTTATCTTTGAAAACACTGCAGGCAACTTCTTGTTGAAAACAAAACAAAACAAAAAACAAACTTTTATTGAGTTATCACAACAAAGGAAATAACAACAAAGGAAGTACAAAGGAAATAAAACAACAAAGGAAGTACAAAGGAAATAAAAGTAACGAGAGGTACAAGGCAAGGATGCCTGCTGTCACCAATATTATTTGCAATGGTTATAGAAATGTTAGCAAACGTTATAAGGAAGGACAATAGTTTGGAAGGAATAGGATTGGAATAGGATTGGAAAAAAAACATAAAATTAGTTTATTTGCTGATGATACACTATTAACTATTAAAGACTTAAAGGATAAAATAGGAGAAATTAAGGAACATTTGAATTTATTTGGAGAGATAACAGGACTTCAAATTAATTGGAATAAAACAGAAATTATGCTATTTAATTATACAAAAAAGGAAGAATCAGAGTTTATGAAGCAAAAAGAGTTAGGGATAAGAATAAAAAGTAATAAAAAGTAATATAAAATATTTAGGAATTAATATAACAAAAGATTTAAAAGAAATGGAAGGGGGAAAAAATTTAGTATTACGGAGAGAAGTTGAAAAAAAATAGTAGAATATAAGAAAATTCAATTATCATGGTTTGGAAGAATAGCGTTAGTCAAAATGAAAATTTTACCAAAATTAAATTTCCTATTTAGAATGATACCATTAAAAATATCAGAAGTAGAATTAAGTAAATGGCAACAGTTACTAAATGTATATTGTAATGGAGGGAAAAGAAGTAGATTAAATAAACAATTTTGGTATGAGTCTCAGAAAAAAGGAGGGTTAGGCCTCCCTAATATAAAAGGATATTATGAAGCTAACCACTTAAGATATGTAATAGAAGGAATGCTGGACATACCAGATTTAGATTGGTTAGAAATGGGGGGGAAAGAGATAGATATGAAAATAGAGAAAAATTTTTTTTAAAGAATTTAGTAGGAAAGAAATTAAAGAAATCGGAAATCCATTTATGGAAAATATATTAGAAATTTGGAACAAATATAAAAAAGGATTAATGAATGAAAACTCAATAATAACACCAATAATAATGGAAAATCTTTCCCAAAAAACTTAAAAGATTTATTAGATAAAGAATTAAAGGAAAGGAAAATAGATAAAATAAAAAATTGGATAGAATTAAAGATAGGAAAAGAAAATATAAAAGAAAAATTTAGGGGGATAAACATATCTTGGTTACATTTTATGCAAATAGAACAATGGTTTAAGAATTGGAAGAAAAAAATATAGAAAAAGGAAAATATACACAATTTGAACAAATAGTTCAGAAAGGAAAAGGAGTGGAGGAAAATGAAAATATGAAAAGCATAACTAGCAAAATTTATAAAATATTAATGGACAATAAAAGGGAAAAATTAGATCAAAATATTTTAAAAGAAATATGGGAAGATGAATTGAAATGTAAAATTTCTGATAATGAATGGAATAAGATTTGGGAACAAAGACATTTGAAAAACTTATTGGTGCGAATTAGGGAAAATTATTATAAATTGATTTGGAAATGGTATTTGACACCACTGAGATTACATAATATAAATAAAGAAAATTCAAAATATTGTTGGAGAGGTTGTCAGGAAGTAGGGTCATATCTACATATGTGGTGGCAATGTAAATATGTGCAAAAATTCTGGGAAATAGTAATATTAGAGATAGAAAAGGTTATGAATATAAAGATAGATAGAAAACCGAATATAGCATTGTTATCAATATATAATGAAATAGAATGGAAGGAGGAAAAAAATCTTGTAACAAACTTGTTTACTGCTGCGAGATTAATTATAGCAAGAAATTGGAAAACAAAAATAAATGTGAAATTGGAGGATTGGTATAAGGAAGTTTGGAAGATAGCGATTAATGATAAATTAACATGTAGATTGAAAGTGAAAAAAGGATTTTTGAAAAGAAATGATTTTGATGAAATATGGAAAAAATTTATTGAAAATGTATTAAGAAAGGAAGATGGGAAACTGCCTCCACGGGAGGAGTTAAGATTTTGGATGGAGTATAAAGATGGAAATGGCTCCGGGGGTGGGGTGCACGGAGGGGATATTTAGAGGTTTTTGTTAAAAAAAAATGTATGGAAGTTGATTAATTGTTTTATGCTTGTAAAATTAAAAAAACAACAACGAACTTTATTTACAAACAAAGCTTATTGTTGTATCTTTCTTAGTGGATGTTATTCAAGCTTGTTGCAGTGTATGAATTGCATCAGTAGTCACAAATCTTATCACTTTCTCTCACTTGACACTTTGTATGTTTCCTTTCACTCCTAGTTCACACAGAACCTATACCCAGCTTCTTTAGCTATTAACTCTTCAAGTTATCTGTTACTCTAACAGTAACTATAGCTGAACTTCCATAGCTTAACTACAATTGGCCCTCCATTTTCACGAGAGATCTGTTCTGGACCCCTCGCGAAAACTGAGACTTGCCAATATTCAAGCCCCATAGGCTGGAATGGGGCACGCTCCCGTGGGTGCGCATGGCCCATTGATTTCAATGGAGGTCGCCCCTCTGTGAATATGCAAAACTGTGGACTTGAAGTCTGCGAGAATGGAGGGGCGACTGTAGTCTCAGTTTCATCCGCTCCTCAGGTGGCTCCTAATATTTTCCATAGCCTTTATAGTTGTAATCCCACAGGATATAAACACACTTAATTCTGGACTTCTCTTGTCCCTAAATTAGGTGACTAAAACCCCTCAAAGTGCTCCTCACAGCAGTCCCACTCAGCCTCCTTGGCTGCTAACCCTATAGGGTAAAATAATACAATCTCCTCAAACACGGCTCCTCCTCTCTTTTTATACTCGCTCCTGGGAGCAGTCCCCACCTTTCTCTAGCTTAACTCCCATTGGCTGTTACCAAGATTCTAAACTGCCTGTGGTCTCCACAAAGTCACACTCTCTCAGCCTCAGAGGATGGCAATGGCAAATCTCCTCTGGGGAAACTTGCCAAGAAAACTCCATAATAGGTTCAGCTTAGGGTCACCATAAATTGGAAATGACTTGAAGGCACACAACAAAAACAACAAGGGTTGCCTTAGGACTGAAAATGTCTTGAAGGCAAAACAACACAACAATATGAGAGAGGGATGCCATTGCTTTTGTAACCAGGCAGTGCTAGCTAAGGTTAGATTATTGGTGGTGCAAATAAACAGTTGCTTCAGGGCCCTCAGCTGCTTCTGGCATTGCACAGCCACACCCATATACTTTCTGTACTGTGTTGTTGTTGAGAAGGAAATTATCTTCAGAAGATCTCACTCTTGGTAGCATTTACTACTTGCCCAGCTTCATTTCCCAGCTGTGTGAGGAACGAAGAGGCACATAATGCCTTGGTATCACTGTCACTGAGATGCCAGTCTTGGTCACATTAGCTGGGACCCAATGATGGGGGATGGCCAGAGATGTTTCCTCCCTCTGGCCTGAAGGAGTTGACTCT
Source organism: Phrynosoma blainvillii (assembly GCA_026167975.1). NCBI lineage: Eukaryota > Metazoa > Chordata > Lepidosauria > Squamata > Phrynosomatidae > Phrynosoma > Phrynosoma blainvillii. Next base: position 19,385,578 of record JANUYF010000004.1, on the reverse strand, counting down.
GGTCTCAAGGAAGACTCCTCTTTGTTCAGCACCACCACTAAGCCCAGTCCATTGCAGTGTAAAACCAGCTGGGCTTTTCTCTGGTCCTACAACCATGGCAGGCATTCTACTGAGGACACATAAGAGGGAGGTCTTGGTGGTTGCTCCCAAACTTTCACCCCTCATAGGAGGCTAGGCCACCTCTCTCCCTGTTCTCCTTCTGCTAGGGGGAAAACATGTTTTTATTTAACCAAGCATTTAGCTATTAACTGGTTGATGTGGCGGGGTGTTTCAATTTGGGCAGAGGGTGGTACATCTATCTTCATTGTGGGTGTATTCAAAACTATTTAAAAAAAACAAAAACCAAAAGTGCCATTTAGTAGGTCCTCTGTATCCAGAGATTCTCCATCCAGAGAATCAACCATCCACAGCTTGAAAATATTTTTTAAGAATTCCAAAACACGAACCTTGATTTTGCCGTTCTATATTTAAAAACACCATAGTTCTATGCCATTATATATAATGGGAATTGATTGTCCCTGGATTTTGGTATCTACAGGGTGGTGGTGGTGGTCCTGGAACCAAACCCTAGAAGATACCAAGGGCTCACTGGGTTTTGTTCCTGTTCTTTCTGTTTTTATTCTGGAGATCCATATATGTTTTGTTTATCCCAGAATATTTTCTGTCAGCTGCTTAGAGACTTTTTATACCAACTCATTTTATTTTAACCCAATATAAAATCGAAAAGAACAGGAACAAAATCTGGGACTTTTCCATCAGTCTGGACACACCTTCAATTGCTTTAAAACTGTGCTGTTAGAAATAGGGTAGTTTACTTAATGAGTTTTAAAATTATATTTTTTAAAAAAGCTGCACTTTGGTTTAATTTGCATTGTGAGCCTACCTTGGCTCCCATAATGGGAGAGAGATTGGATATAAATTAAATAAATGAACAGGACTTTTGCACATGTGCACAAACAGGGGATGGATGGGTTGTAGATTTGGAACTCCCCCAGAATCACTAACATCCTTGTCTGGCCTTCATGCCAATACTTCTCCATCTGCCTCCTGTTCCAGCCTTCCTTGAGAAAAAAACATGATGAAAAGGGAGATTTGAGCAGTAGCTGATTCATGAAAGTGTTCATGACAAATATCCTCTGTTTTAATTCAGAATTATTTCTATAGTCTTATGTGTAGAGCTTCTTTTTGAGAAACTATCTGCTGCACACGTTTCCCCTACATGACAAGATAAAAAGATAACAAAGCAAGTGCAAAGACAATGTTTCATATGACTGTGTCTTTATGGGGAATTTCCTTTGCCATGGGCTCTTGCCTTTTCATACCAAGGCAGCACATTTAGTAACAAATATATCCCACACTCAAAAGTGTTGACAAATGCCAGAGAAGCAGAGATGTTTGTTTGCTCCATCCTTTGTTTGCTCCAGGGAAAAGCAAAGACAGGTTGGTAATTCTTATCTGCAGGTCTCAGTCTTGTGAGTAGCCACCTCAACAATCTGGTTTCAGTTCACACATTAAATTCTTTCTTTGGAAAAGCAACAGGGAAGGTCTCACCACTTTGCAGTGCATAGTACCTTTGTAAGACCCATACCACATGCATACAGAAAATCAAAGATGGCAACAGCATAGAATTTCTGCATCACAATTTGGTACTATGCTTGCACAGTGCTAAAAACTGCAAAATTATTGGCTATATTGAAATGATGCCAAAGATTTTTTAAACTGGGGGATTATCATATTAATAAATAAAGCAACTTACCTCTTCTGAATTAGGGATGAATACTAGATGCTACTGAGTATTACTGCATGGATTTCGCCACCATTGCCATCTCCCGACTGCATCCAGGCAAAAACATGGCTAGCATCTGCCCTCAGCTGGCTGATTTGCAAGTGAAAAGCGGCCAGTTGAGGGTGGATTCTAGCTGTGTTTTTGCTGGATGCAGTGAGGAGGTGGCAACAGTGGCAAAATCCATGCAATAATGCCCGATTACATCCAATATTCGTTCCTAATTTAGAAAAGGTAAGTTGCTTTATTAATGTGACAAACTCCTTGATTTAGAACCCTTGTGGGTTTTCCATTGGGGCATCTAGTTAGCCAATGTTGGAAATAAAAGTTTGACTCAATAGGTCTATGATTTGATCCAGCAGGTTTCATATATTCTTATGTCCTGGAAGAGAATGAAAAAGTTAAAGGCTACATGGACAGTATTGATTAATCTTTGTCGTCCCATATTTCAGGTGCTTTAAAAATGTCCTAGTTTCTTTCTCCTCCTCCTCCTTTCCCCTTTTAATCCTCATCTTACTTCAATTGCTGCAAACTGAGTTCAAAATGAAAAAAATACTTTCCACTCAATTAACACAGTGGGGGAGGAGAGAGGTGTAGGAGGAGGGGATGGAATCTTGCCCAATCCTGTAGACTCATGCAAAAGCAAACTGCTGCAGCATCCCCTAACTCGTCTGTTCTTCCCCATTAATAACTTTAAAAATGTTATGTTGGCTGGCCATATGAGTACCACACAAGTACCAGTTTTCTGCCAGGAAGGAGAAGGAGAAGGAGAAGGAGAAGGAGAAGGAGAAGGAGAAGGAGAAGGAGAAGGAGGCTTTCCAGGTCAGTTTCTGCCAGGAAGGGAGAAGGAAAGCAGTTTCTGAGCAGCCATATTGAGTGGGCCCTTGAGGTTGTTGTTTTTTGCTCACAATTCAAAAAGGATGTGGAGAAACTGGAGCATGTCCAGAGGAGGCCGACTAAAATGGTGAAGGGGCTGGAAACCATGAGGAACGACTTAGGGAAATGGGTATGCTTAGCCTGGAGAAGAGATGGCTAAGAGGGGATATGATAACCCTCTTTAAATTTTTGAAGGGATGTCATATTGAGGAGGGAACAAGCTTGTTTTCTGCTGCTCCAGAGAATAGGACTCGGAAAAATGGATGCAAGCTACAGGAAAAGAGATTCCACCTCAACATTAGGAGGAACCTCCTGACAGTGAGAGCTGTTCGACAGTGGAAGACACTCCCTCGGAGTGTGGTGGAGTCTCCTTCTTTGGAGGTTTTTAAACAGAGGCTGAATGGCCATTTGTCGGGGATGCTTTGATTGTGAGTTCCTGCATGGCAGGGGGTTGGACTGGATAGCCCTTGTGGTCTCTTCCAACTCTATGATTCTATGATTCATTTGTGAAATGTTAGAGGTTATGGAAGCCTCTGGTCCCCTAGATGTTGCTGAACTACAGCTCCCACTGTGGCTCACTATTGGTTACACTGACTAGGAATGACAGAAATTGCTGAACAAAAGCATCTGGAGGAACACAGCTCCTCATTCTTCCCTGAGTTACAAAGAGAAGTGTAGACACCCAATGATGTCTCTATGTCCCCTCTTTCTCTGTCTTATTTATAATCATTATTTGCATTCATGGATATTAATTAATTTGCTATAAACATGACACAGTCTAGAGCAAAAGATGAAACAGTATCATATGGCAGAATGGTCAAAGGAACTGGTTCTGATTTGAGTTTGGAAAAGTTACTTTTTTTAGATTATAATTCCAGGAATGTCCTTAGTTAGCTGGTTGGGAATTCTGGAAGTTCTAGTCCAAAACAGTAACACTTCCAAAGCTATTACTCTCACTGTTGCATGGTTCTTTCAAGCAATGGCAATAAAATAAAATAAAAAATAATAAAAAAACCTAGGTACATTGGAATAAAAATAAATTGTTAGTATAATCTTGACTATTTTTTTTTCTTAGACCAAATTGAATATTTACAGGGTACACCTGGGACATGTTGTTGACATTGCAAAACACCCAGCTGAATATCCTGAACAATGTTTAAACAGTACACAAACTTCATAGAAAAATCTCAAGGTACTATTAAACAGCACATTAAACACAGCTCAACAACAATGAGATTGCCTGGTTCTCCCCTACAGGAAATCTGATTTGTTCTATATATTCTTCTACCCATTTCCACTATAATCTCTCTAGATCCCTGCTGGTGAGTTTCCAATGTAATGGATGAGTTAATAAAATCCTAGTATCACTATCAATGTCTAAGTTAATAGGTCTGTTGTATTCACATATATTCTGTTCATTATTTTTCAAATGAAAGCAACTGAGAGGCTTCCAGCTGTTCTTTGTAGAAGGCAGATTCAGCTCAAAGCCAGAAAATGGCAATTGCAAAAGGGGAAGAGAAGCAGGGCTCAGGTTGATACTAGACAGGAGAATGTATTTCTCTGAGGGAAGGAAAATGAATCAAAGGCCACTCAACATGTTTCAATAAAATTTTCATCAGTGCATTCTCTCTGTTCCCTGACAGAGTGTTCTTTTTGCAGAGCTAAAATTAATTTGTTCCCCAAAGTTCTCCCCAGCTTTTCTGCTGCGCATGCTGCTCTTTAAAAGTAATTTTTCATAGTTTCCAGCAATACAGCAATGCACCTACCGGGGGGGGGGGGGGGGAGAGACCAAAGAAAAAGCAAAACCAAGAGTCAAATACCTTAGATGTGCCTCACTTTAACAGAAATGTCTTTTCAGCTTCTATGATAATATGCCAAAAGATCTTGGGTAAAGTCAAGTGTTCTTACCCCAACTGTGTCTTTCACTCCAGAAATCTTCACTCTGGCTTCATCCACACTGCAGAAATAATCCAGTTTGACACCACTTTAACTGCCATAGCTCAATGTTATGGAATATTGGAAACTGTAGTTTGTTGTGGCACCAGAGCTCTCTGGCAGAGAAGGCTAAATGTCTCACAAAACTACAATTCCCAGAATTCCATAGCATTGATCCATGGCAGTTAAAATGATATCAAACTGGATTATTTCTGCAGTGTGGATGCAACTCTTATGTCCCTTTTCTCCACTTTCGATCTTTTGGGGGCCAGATCAGCAGCTGATGGTTCCCCTGTCAGTCAAGGTAGCAAATCCACCTGGGTTTTAGTCAAAACTTGAATGGTGTTATCCAAGGTGCTAATCTTATTTCAGACTATAGCCTGGGTCATATTCACCATCCCACAGACCTGGAAGCCATTGGCTGTCACAGTAGACCTGGAATGGAAAAATCTGACCTTTCAAACTTTGTTAGATTTGGATAGCCATTATTCCTGACCACAGCCCAGAGCTTGGAAATGTTATATATTGGACTACAGCTCCCAGAATCCCCCAGGTGACCGAGTAAGAAAGCATCTTGCCTTTCAGACTTTGATTCCAACTTCCATTATTCCTGACCATTGTCCAGAGCCTGGAAATGTTATCTTCTGGACTATACCTCCCAGAATCCCCTCATTGGGCTCAATCGCTAACCATGCTGGTTAGAGGATTCTAGGAGAATATTCCAAAAAGTAAAGTTTTCCAGTTCTGCTGTTGGGCATGATGCCTGGGACTGATGGGCACTGGAGTCTTAACAATTTCTGGAGGGCTGCAGGTCCTTTGTTCCTGATGTAGAATAACACTGGTCCTGAGAACTGCCTTTTTGCTAACAAAAGGGAATAAGGATGTTGGGACTGTTGATATTCTGAAGGTCCTTGCCACAACATGGGAGGAGAGTTTGAGCAGGAATCATTTCCCAGTTCCATGGGAACACCTCTTCATGTGTAAGCCTTCCAATTTCATAGTCCTGATAAATATCTTATGACTCGTGGCTAGATGCAGTTCCCACCTACATTTATCATGATGCTTAATGAAACACCTCCTTTGTAAACAGAGCGTGGTTTCTGTTCAACCTTTGTATACATATATTCTCTTTTTAAGAAGGGGTGGTGGAGAAAAGAACAAGACAGAGTGAGGCTCATGTTCTTCTCTGAGAATTAATAGGTTGATTTAAAGATACCTTCTTCCTTTATTTTTAAAGCAACATAAGCTATAGGTTTTTTTTGTGGGTTTTTTCGGGCTGTGTGGCCATGTTCTAGAAGAGTTCTCTAGGCCATGTTCTAGAACCCGAAAACCCCCACAAAAAAACTATGGATGCCGGCCATGAAAGCCTACGACTTCACAACATAAGCTACTTTGGAAGGAGCTACAATGAATGAACATGCTTCAAATGAACCATGTAAATTCAGTCTGAAGCCTTATTCACAAGAAGCACTCTATTTTAGATACTGACTTCTTGTCCTATGTGACTATGCTTATTAGAGTGGCCTCTTGCACCACCACCCCAAAAAAAGATAAAGTGCATCACCAAAAAAGGAGAATGAAAGAGGGAATTTCCATATGTATCAGTGGTCATTGGGTGACAAGGCAGGAGGATTTGACTATAGTTAAAACTCAACTTGTCATCTCAACACCCACAAAACTTAGCATTCCTATGGGCATTCTTACACACAGAATACTATACAGGTCTGTCCCTGGACTTTCCACTTTACCCCATGCATCGGAGGAAATAGGCTCAAGTTTACAAAAGCTCTGGCTACCAAGTTCAGTCTTTCAGTTAGGGGCATTGCAAACTGGCCTAAAGGGCTGGCCTTGGGGTGGAGTTGGGGTGGGGCAGCCACATGCTAGCTGCCCCAACCCCACCCAGACACCGTCCTGACACAGCACGCCCCGTATGCACAGCACGTGGCATCGGGACGCCCTCCTGGCACAGTATGTAGGCCCAAAAGATTGTGGGAGAGCTGTGGTGCCAGTTTTTAGGGTGACCTTTTGCCACCCCTAAAAGGAGCAGCATTGCCGTTTTTTGGGGGACGGCAAAAGGGAGGATCAGGGCCACGGCATGGGGTTGCCGCAGCCATGATCTGCCACTAGCAGGGGCAGCCCAGAGCTGCCCGAAACAGGCCATCTGTAGAGGACCTCAAAGGTGCTACAAGAGTTCTTTGCATACTGGAGAAAAATAAGTTGAAATTTCTAGAGGTCACTTAAAAGCTTCTTCCAAAATGTATCCAGGGCTGCTTTTCTTTGTATCATCAGTCTCCATTGTGCTTATTATGATTTCCATTTTGGTGGCTAGATCTATGCTTTTTTTTTTTACATGTTGGGGGGAGTTGATGTGGCAGGTTTATCTGCTTTCTGTGTTTCTCTCTGTTTTGTTGTTCATTCATGCTCAGTAAGGGAGTCTGAGATCACTTGCTCTTTAACTTTCCAATTTTAGGCAGCCACACACAGCTACAGTAGGGTCAACTACAGCAGAATCCCATTCTTTTCCAGTTTAAGGTTTATTACATTGCTTTCTGCAGACACACTGCTGCAACCCAATACTGAAACACGATGTTGTCATTAAGGGAGTGTGGGGGGTCCTGGACTGCACAGGGTAACACCCCAAAGAGGGGTGACTCCTGGTCAGGCCATTCTCCTGCTGGAGGGGTGAGAAGGGGCAAGAATATCCCTCCATGTTTCACCATGGCAGTGGCTTCTTCCTGAGGAGGAGGTGCTGCCGTGGTGGAGAAGAAGGGCAAATATACTGTGGAGAAAACAGACAGATTGGGATATTGGAACAATCAATAGGAATGGGGTTTGAACAATCAATGGGAGTGAAGCTAGGAAAAGTGGGGGCTACTCCCAGGAGCAAGTATAAATAGCAATGGCAAGCAAGTACATTTCTATACCACTTATCAGTGCACTTAAGCACTCCATAAGCGGTTTACAATGTGTAAGCTAATTACCCCAACAAGCTGGGCACTCATTTTAGCAACCTCGGCAGGATGCAAGCCTGAGTCAAGCCTGAGCCTCTTGCGGGTATTGAACTCACAACTTTATGGTTTGTGAGTGAGTGGATGCAGTACAGGCATTTCACCACTGTGTCACCAGGGCTCTTCTACACCAGTAAGGGGAAAGGTAATGTAGGTTTAAGTAGAGAGTAACAGTAATGAGGAAGGAGGAATGATTGGTAGGAGAGGATAGAGAAGAAGGGAAATGACAGGAAGGAGAGAAAGGGAGAAAGATTAATTAGGTAGAAAGGAAGGTGTATACATGAGGAAGGAGAAGAGATAAAAAGAAGGATGGAAGAGAGGCCAGATACTCAGTAGAGCTAAATAAGTATATCAACATTTAACTATTTAGATGTTAGGTTGTAATTGTGTAAATTGTGATGTGAGTCTCGTATGTTGCTTTTTGAATATATACAGATATGTTTAATAAGTATATTTTATTAAAATAAAAAGGAGCTTCTTTGCTAGATGCTTTGTTAATTGAGGAGGGCCTGTACAGTACATCTGATTGAGACCAGGCGAACTTTGACTCTGTTGACCCTGCTGTTCAAGTGCTAACTGTGGATGGGCAACTTCAAGATGCACCCTCTCTTGATATGGTTTGTTTCTTTTGTAATGGACTCAGATTGGATGTCTCTTCAGATAGAGACTCCAAATAGAAGACTCTTCTTTATGTTTTGACACATGGCCACATGGGCATTTTGTCTGCCATTTATAAGTGTACTAAATTATGATGTGTAGTATCATTTATATAAATGTGTAGTTTCATTTATCTCATATTAGTTTTCTGGCAACAGGTCTATAAGGTAGGCCAGGATTACTATCCTTATATTGAAGATGTAAGTGGAGGACTGAGGCTGATAAATAATGGTCCAAGGCTCTCTGTTGAATCCATGGCTCATGTGAAATTTGAAGGTATCAATTGGTAATTAATGCTTTTGTGTAAATGTGCCCCCAAACAAACAAACAAACAAACAAAAAATTGAAAAAGGGATTGAAACTCAAATGCATACTAGGTAATGAGAGGAAGGAATAAAGACTTACAAATTGCCTTCTCAATTGCTCATATGAACATATTAGGTTAATAGTTATTGCATGCTAAATTATTTAGAGCCCCAGAGTTGCCATATAATTATATTCCAATATTTGGCTTTGTTTGCTTTTGCTTTTGCTTTTGCTTTTGCTGTGTGCAAATCTTGTAGAGATATCAGAGTGGGACTAGGGAGAAAACTCAACTTCAGCATCAATTTCTCCACTGTGGAAAATGTACTACTGGGAATATAAAGGATTTCTTTACCTTTAATTAAAACCTTCCACTTTGCAGCTTCCACACCTGTTAGTGCTTCCTGTTTGGCACATGCATGGGAAAAGTGTTGAATTAACCATTATTTAAGTCTTCATGTGTACCACAACATGTTTATGGGTGTCCCAATAACATGGAGTCCGTATACATGAGGACATTCTCACACAAGGGGGCTCTTCTCCATTCATGGGTTAATATGACTGTACAATGAAAGAGTGGGACCAACAGGGAAGACCTACACATCAAAGGAGTTTGGACAGCTTTTACTGTGTGCATATTCTTTAACTACTATTCTTTCATTACTGTTTTTCTTTTCTCTCTGTTATACTGAAAAGTTGCTATTTCATTGTGAAAGAAGGAAATAAATGAAAACCCTAATAAAAATAAGGTAGACGCTGCTAACATTTCTGGACATTTGATCAACCATTATAAGAAAATGTTGACCATGGAAAGGGGCATTGTTCTTCTGTGAAGAATACCTATAACTGTGTTAACTCCTGTGAAGAACTTCCTTTCTATTTCCGCTTCCTCTTGCCCGCAGACAAGCAATTGTGCCTCAGCACTCCTACAGCACTCTTGAATGGAAGCACTTCTTGTCTTTTGTGAAGCATCACAACACAATAGGTGAAGCATCGTCTCACCTTTATATTTTGCGCTTAATATTTGAAAAGCCAAAACTTGCATCTGTGCCAAGCCAAGGAAATACAATGTTTGCACAAGCAGCAAGTTTCTCCATTCTAGGATTATATTTGCAGATCTGACTAACCCATCACTTAGCAGTAAATAATACAGATATGAGGTAGGGAATATGTGCAGAATGTGAAGGGCAAGCCCTGGGAGGAAACCATTCATCTGGAAAATGGAACACTCAGAGAGCAGTCCGCAGACTCCCAGGTAAGATTTGAGGATACTTAGGGGCTGCTGGCTTATTGTTTGAAATTATGCAGCTTCTTTAGTGTTGCAGCCCTCTGTATGCTTAGGACTTTATCACATGTGGGTTTTAAACTGCAACTGGAGCAAGAGAGTAGTGCCCTGGCAGTAGCTATTGCATGATGTTGCCTCCAGTCCATTGCTGCTGTGCCACTGAAGCATGGTTAGAGGGCATCTTTTCATTGATGAGGAAATCTGTCAATAAGCAGCCAATTGTGCTGCCATCCCATTACTGTGACAGTGACAGTCCATGGCAGTCCCGATACTGAGCAGCTGTATGTTGTCAGCCTCCTCCTTTCCTACTCTGCCACTCGGTATTCCCAGGCACCTTGTTTTCTTTTCTCACCCCCTTTTTTAAAAAATCACATTCCCATCTCGAAAATTGCATTAAAATTTAAAAAAAAGAAGGAGAAAGGCATAGGGCAGAGAAGTGAGGTTAAGGGGGAACGACGAAGAGAGCACACAGGGACTATCAATGGCACCAAACACCCTTATTGCACTACAGAAGATAGGTCTGATAACAAAAGCTCCAAAACTGGTATATTTCTGCTCTCTTAATAATGTGTTTGCTGAAAGACTAAGGTGAGACTAAGGTTCGTGTGATAACATCCTCACTTGAAAGGAAGCTTCATCTAACTGAATAGGACTTGTTTTCAGATAACAATGCAATGCAATGTTGCAAAGTTTCAAACCGAAAAGTGAAGGCAAAAGTAGTTTTGTGCAACCTTTCACAGAGTCATAGAATTTTAGAGTTGGAAAGGGCCACAAATGTCATGTAATCTAAGCCCCTGCCATGCAAGAAAATACAGTGAAATCACTCCTGAAAAATGCTCATCCAACCTGTTTAAAGACCGCCAAAGAAGCAGAGTCCATCATCCTTCAAGGCAGTCTACTCCCTAGTGGAACATCTCTTATAATAAATAAATTCTTCCTCATTTTTAGGTAGACTCTCTTTTCTAGTAATCCATTGATTCAAGTTCTGCTCTATGGAGCAGCAGAAAACAAGCTTACTCCATCTTCTACCTGATATCCCTTCAGCTGTTGAAGGATGGCTGCTTGCCCTTTTTCTCCTGTATCTCCAATGTAAAAGAATATAGGGCTCTAGAATACTGCTGCTCAAAGAGGTGGTTCATGCACTGGTACAGGTCTCACAGAATCCTAGAATCCTAGAGTTGGATGAGACCACAAGGGCCATCCAGTCCAACCCCCTGCCATATAGGAAGACATAATCAAAGCACTCTTGACAGATGGCCATCCAACCTCTGTTTAAAAACCTCCAAAGAAGGAGACTCCACCACTCTCCGAGGAAGCGTGTTCCACTGTTGAACATCTCTTACTGTCAGGAAGGTTTGCAAGCATTGGCTGCCAGTGCACAGTGGGTTTTCTGGAAAGCAAGAAACACTCGTAGTCAATAGGCAGAAATGTTTTTCCAGTTCCTGGGAAAACATTCAGAAAAAACCTTGCTGGTTCCCCATATCAGATAGCTTAAGAACCATTGGTCTTGAACAGTGGTTCCCAAACTTTGGTCCTCCAATGTCTTGGACTTCAGCTTCCAGAATTCCTGATTGTTGGCCAAACTGGATCGGGCTTCTGGGCAATGAAGTTCAAAACAGCTGGAAGAGCAAAGTTTGGGAAACACTGGTCTAGAATATGCTTGATGGGTCTTAAGACTCACAGTTGGGGTAGTCCAATATAATTTGTGGCCTGAGAGGAAGAAAAAGATGGTTTCTCCTTCCGTTTCATATGGAAAAGTCAATTCCACTGGCAGCTGGACAGGGTTGCCAGAATGAAAACTGGAGATGGCTCTTGTACCCTTTCATGGTTATGTAGAAGAAAGATTTTTAGTAGGTATTGCTTCTTACCTGGTTGCATGACAAGCAACACCTCCTGAAATTCGCTCTTCCACACAACTGTTAAAGATATTATCCAGTGCATCCTACTTCATTACAGCTGAAGGCAACAAGATAGCTGTGTTCCAGCATCTTCTGCCTGAGCTGAGTGTCTTACCTGGTACAACTGGACTTGTTTGCTATGGAAATATCTCCACATTCAGTTTGGTCTTTGGGGGTGCAGACATGCAAAAGGGTTTTATTCTTCCCTGCTGCATGAATACCTTGGTTTAACTTTCATACTTGAAACCATTAGCGGTATGGCTTTTCACACTTTCACAAACGGAAAAGTAACAGATTCATCAAAGACTGTTGTAATGCCTGTCAAAGAAAAAGCGGGGTAGTGTGATGCATTTATCCAGGGTGCTTTCCCCACATAAACATAAACATGTCATCTTGTTCTGCAAATGAGCTTTCAGTCACTTGAAAATGAAAACATTTAGGGAGATAACACTCAGTAATCTGGGTATCAGTGCCTTTGATCAGTAATTTGCTTATTTGTACCCTGAGGTCTCTGCTGTGGGTGGATTAGATATTACTGGTATATTATGGAAAACAACTCCATACGGACACTGCCAACCTATTAAGCTGTCATATGTTTTGAATTCTGTCAATGCCAGAGAAAAGATGCCTTGAGTTCTTGTAGGGAACAATGCACTCACAGCAAGAATGAAAGAAACCTAAATGAAGGTGGTGGTGTGCCCTACTTTACAGAAAGCAGACTTGCTTTTGAAAGGCTGTTCAAAGAAAAAGCCCTTTGAAGTCCTCCTCTAGGTGAAGAGTTATTCAGCCCCTCAAATGAGTTTAAAAGATAAGAAACAATAAGAAAGGAGAGCAGAGATTTTGAAATTGTCCCTTTAACATTAACACCTGGACACTGAGCAGGCATGAGGGGGGTCACCAGATCACACTTCTCCCCCCTATGCTATGCTATGATGTATTATGTTTCTGTCTTGTTGTTTGTTGTTGCTGTGTGCCTTCAAGTCATTTCTGATTTATGTCGCTTTATGGTGCACCTATCACAGGGTTTTCTGGGGCTGAGAGTATGTGATTTGCCCTAGGTCACCCAGTGGGTTTGGCCAAGCAGGGAAATCGAACCCTGATTTCCAGAGTCGTAGTCCAATGCTCAAACCATGACACCACACTGGCTCTTATGTTTCTATCTGAATTATAGCAGTTGTCTCAAAAATCCTATGTGCATATATAAATTAGGATTTGAAAATTTGATGTGAATTTGTGGCTGATCTTGGAAAAGTTACTTTTGGCCCTGTTGGCTGGGGGAAATTTGTGGATTGTAGTTTAAAAGGTTATGTTCCCAAGCTCTGATCTATAGCTTCTTTTGCCTTTTTTCAGTTACGTATTCTGCTCCATCCCGTTATTAGGATCACTAAAATGCCACATCTATTGTGAGTTTTTGAGTTTTCCAAAACTTTTCTTCACACTATGGTACAAAATTTAAGGAGTCATTCAAGATCTTCTGAGTGGGATATAAATAAATATAATAAATAAATAAAATAACCTCAGGGCAGCATATAATACCAAACAATCTAAAGACATTTTTAAAAATTTGAAAAAGCAAGGGATAATGTAAACAATCTAAAATGTGTTAAGTCATTTAACAAGTCAAAATAAGTTAAAAGGATTTAAAACCATACTGATTAATAGAGTTGGACGAAATCTTTAGACTCTAAAAGCCTTAATAAAAAGGCAATGTTTCAACTTGTTGCTGAAATGAAACCAGCGTTAGGACCAGTTTGGCCTCTATGGGGAGGGCATTCCATAACTGGAGTGACAGAGCAGAGAAGGCCTTCTCATAGAATCACAGAATTGGAAGGGACCATGAAGGCTACTTAGTCCAACCTCCTGCAGGAATACACAACTAGAGTATTCATAAAAGATGCCCATTGAACCTCTGTTTAAAGACGTCCAAAGCTGGAGAGTCTACCACACACCAAGGTTTGTGTGAGATCTGCTCTGCAAGAAAGAATGCCAAAACACCAATTAGTTGGGGAAAAGGTGGCCTCAACTTTTATTTATTGCAGCCATATATAGGGTTGGCTTACATATGGGTCCAGATCCTGGCATCGACTAACCTGGTGTTGATCGATGAGCCCATCACTCCAGCCAGCAACTGGACTTCCGGATGGCAGGATAAGGATTCAGCTGGGCAATGGCCCCGCATGACCCCCCTCTCATCAGTATGTGCAGGAAATGCATCTGCCCCCACCTGGGCACTGCCATTTCTGCCCCCCATACACTGAATCCCCTCCCCGCATATGTTACCATCAATATCGTGACATTGGCACAAAATATCCCAGATCCAGGATCCATATTGACTGTCTTACACAAAGTTGTGACAAAGATAAGGCAGTGGGCTCCTAGTATCTGCTGGGGTTTGGTTCCAGGAGCCTTTGGATACCAAAATCTGTGGATGCTCAAGTCCCATTAAATACAATGGTGCAGTAAAATTGTGCCCCTTATATAAAATGGCAACATCAAGGTTTGATTTTTTTGGATATATATATATATATATATATATATATATATTCAAGCTGTGGATCAGTGGATGGTTGAAACCATGGATATAGATGACTGACTGTACTTCCAGGGCTGCATCTGCACCACAGAAATAATCCAGTGTCATACTACTTCAACTACCATGGCTCAATGCTATAGAATTCTGGGGACTGTAGTTTGTTGTGGTACCAGAGCTCTCTGACAGAGAAGGCTAAATGTCTCACAAAACTGCAAATCCCAGAATTCCATGCCACAGTTAAAGTGGTATCAAACTGGATTATTTCTGTAGTGCGGATGCAGCCTGCATACATTAAAAAATCAGCATGTGCATGATTAGACAAATGCAAGCAACAACACACTAGTGAATGAGAAAAAGACGGTGGGATGCTGGGACAATTCTAAATAGCCCATTCAGGAGTGACCGTGCTCAGTGACCACCAAACAATACTTATACCTGTGGTAAGAGAGGAGGCAGAAAAAATGGGAAGGGAGAATGAAATGGAGTATTCTGGAAAACTCTGAACTCTGGCTGGCTGGAACTCTGAACAAGAGCACCCCGCATTACAAAATTTTGTCCACAACTAATAAGAAGTAACTTATAATAAATGTACAAATATCACATGTTGTAATTACTTTCAGCCCCCCCATTTACATGGATTCCTTATACATGGATTCAACCATCAACAGCTTGAAAATATTTGGAAAATATATGAATTCCCAAAATGCAAACCTTGATGTTGCCATTTTATACAAGAGACGCCATTTTACTATCCCATTGTATTTAACAGGACTTCAGCATCCATGGATTTTGGTATCCACAGGGGGTCCTGGAACCATACTCAAGTGGATACTAAAGACCTACTGTATCACTTTTTGTTCACAAACAGATTGGATTCTCTTATAATAGAACTAACATGGTGGCTTCCTTTAAAAAAAAGTAAAATACCATACTCAAACTACAATCTGGAATTTATCAGATGTGTTTTGATTATGGGAGCCCACTTTAGCATCATAAAAGAGATGAATATCCTCACTCTTTCAAATACATATACACCCGAGTAGATTTTTTGGCAATCAGTTCATCATTTTGCTAGTGTAAGAAATTAGATATCGCTCCTTGGATAATAAATCTTTTACTTATCAGAGTCTCTGTAACTTGGATGCATTCATTTATCTGTAAATAGACACATGCAACGTGCAAGAATTATGAACCTGATAGTACTAAATTAAGAAGTTGGTCTCATCTATTTCCCATTGTTCCAAAATGGCATCAATAATTTATTTCAAAATTATCTTGCAAGAAAAGCTTGAGTCTCCAACCTGTATTGCATAAAAATGGGCTGATCATACATACCATTTTAAACAGGACAGTACCGGGTTCTCCCCCCACCCCATATTTCCAGACTGTCCTGCTGTTTTAATGTAAATGTACATTTTGTCCCATTTTCAAGAAAAAAAGCCCTATTATGTTGTGAAAATGAAGATCCCTGTTTCAAACTGTGGTTGTCAAAAAAATATATATTGTGTCATGGAGTGTGAGAAGTTTTATGATAAGATGTTGAAAGACAAAAATTTGCATGTAAGATTACTTCATCGGAGAAATATTCATGGCAGGATCATGGTGAAATACAGTCCCCCTCTATCTAAATTTTTCTATGAGTTCTGTCACTGAAGAATAATTGTCAGTTCAATATGTTCATGTAATAAAACGTTTGTTATCGTCTTACTTTTTCATTATTCCATAATCCCATCCCATTTTTGTCATCCCAGTGTCCTGTTTTCGTCTCAAGGAAATATGATCAGCCTACATAAAAATGAAACAAATTTGCCTAATTTGTCTTTGAATGCATCAACAGTACATACCTCCCAACCGTCCCAATTTAGCAGGGTTAGTCCCAATTAATCCTCTGTCATCCCACTTTTCTGGCTACTTTTAAAATGTCCCAATTTCTTTTTCCTTCTCCCACTTTTCCTTTTTTGTCCCCAGCTTTCTTAAATTGCTGTACATTGAGTACAAAGTACAGAAACAATTTGTACTCAGTGAATTCATCTGTGGGGAGAGGAAGGGAAGGAATTTATCCTTCCCTGTAGACTTAGGCAAAAGCAAACTGTTGCAGCCTCTCCTAGCTCGTCTGTCCTTCCCCATTAATAGCTTGCCATCTTGACTACACTCTAAAGTCATTTGGCAACATGTGTTCCAGGTTTCATCTTTGGAAATGCTGGGTGGTATGACACTGATATATAGTGTCAGTTATATCAGCTGACACTACTTTTCCTGTGATGGCTTCATCCTTTGGAATGCTGGGATTTGTAGTTTGGTGAGGTAGTTAGAATTCTCTGTCAGAGCGCTCTAGTGCTATAACTTAGAGAGCTTTGTGTAGGATGGAGCCCTTTCCTGCAAAATAAATAAATAAATAAATAAATAAAATGAATTAGAGACCTTTCGGCAGGATGGAGCCATGGCATTTAAAGTGCTATCAAATTGCTATAAATGTACAGCATGGATCCCATAAATGTATAGCATGGAAACCAGATATACTCTTGTTTGGTGTGATTTATCCTCCTCTTATTGTGCATCAGGAGATGAAAGGAATTATGCAAACACTGATATCTACTCTCAGATTCATCCACTTCTTTGACTTCAGATTTCACCAGAAATTGCCCATGTGCTGTTCAATATATCTTCTCAGTCATGAAGGTTAGAATTGAAAGAAAGAAAGAAAGAAAGCTAAAAAGTTTTAACTTGTATCCTGGGGTAAATAAAGCATTCTGTGGGGTGGGTAGGCTCACACTTCTGCAGAGTTATAATTTACATCAGGGGTCCCCACACTTTTTGAGCCGGGGGCTGGTTCGCTGGCCCCCAGATCTTTGGAGGGCCAGAGGTGCACGCGCATGCACACTACTCTGGCGCTGTTTTGTGTTCCAAAATGGTGCCCTGTGTCGCACGGCGGTGGCGGCAGGACCGGCCGCGGGCCGGTTCAAAGGCCTCGATGGGCTGGGTTCGGCCCGCAGGCCGTAGTTTGGGGACCCCTGATTTACATACTGCCCCACTTTAAGTGCAACACCAATACATTCAGTTCTGAATGTAGTTTGGCTGTGGCAGCCTATTTAATTCAGTCTTCAAGGGTGGATCTTTTTGTAATCAAAACAGCACAACTCAGAGCACACATAAACTTAAAGTTTTTCAGCAGTAAAACCTGAAAAGGGTGGTTTTTTTGGGGGGAGGAATCCTTTGTAAAAAATCCTAGAGTGGGAGGAGAGACCCCCTCCCCCCGAAATGCAGTTCTGAGCATGTTCATATGAATAGAATACAGCTGATCCTCCATATCCACGGAGTCTGAAACATGGCTTGAAAATATTTTTAAAATATATAAATTCCAAAATGCAAAATGGGACTTGAGCATCCATGGATTTTGGTATCCATCGGGGTTGTTAATTCATTTTATTTATTTATTTATTTATTTTGCAGGAAAGGGCTGTTTGCTGGAATAAAGTTGAAGAAAAAGAAGAAAGTGGACAAGGGGTTAACAATTTCAAACAAAGGAGCATTGGGTAAGTCCTGCTAGGTCAATATTACAGAGAGGGAGAATGGAAAATGATGTCAACCCTGTTGTCACAGGGCAGTCAGTTGTTACTGGTGAACTTCAGAGGTAAGTGATAAAGTGAGAGAGATAAGGAGTTATGTTTGTCCTAATGAAACTTGAACTCTAATTATGGTGCTTTCAATTGGAAATTGTTTTAAAACACAAGGAGAGGGGAAATGGACTACTAGCCCCATCCTCTTTGTGGCTGTTTGGCACCCTCTAGGTAGGAAAGGCAACTTTCTGAATAAGAGAGAGCCTCTCCTCTCTGTGGAGGTTCTCTAGGCAATTTGGAATCCAGATTCCCAAGTGTGAACATATGTGGTGTGTCTCTATAGCTATAGGAGATTTTCTTCTTTATAAAGTTGCCCTCTAAGTTGCATTTTTAGATAAATAAATAAATAAATAAATGAGAGCATATTTCAATTTGTGGGGGTGTTTTTGGGTCTTTGAAGGCTTCAAAGATGACCTCGGGGCCAACAATCTGCACTTTGCTGACTCCTGTTGTAAAGGTTGGTAGAAGCAGCATTGAAAAGGACTGGGAGGATTATCGCATAAGGGTATAAACTAGTTTACCTGAGTCATTTTAAAATTAGAAGCTGGCAGCATCCTGATATTATCAGATGCATTTAGCTGCCAAAATCGCCACCTGGGTGCAGCCTGGATCCATTGCTGCTGAGAGGGGCTCTCCTGAGGCAATTTTTTCAACCCTGAAAACTCCTGGCTTCAAAAAGAGGTGCAAGGAATTCCCCTTGGAGTGGCGATGAAGCTGGGCGGCACCCAGGCGGCGATTTCAGTGGCTAAACGCAGTTGATAATATCAGGATGCTGCCTGATTCTAATTTTAAGCTGGCTCAGGTAAACCAGTTTATATCCTTATATGATAATCTCCTGAGTCTAGCACTCCCCTTGTTTCATTTTATAATACAGTTCTATGTATGAGCTTATAATACAGTTCTTATAATACAGTTATAATACTGATTACATGATTTGTGAAGGATGTAGACATGGACATTGGCTTCAGCAGAAAGTCCTTTTAAAGCCCAGTTGATTTACATGAGGTAATTTGGAGGGATAACACCAGGGAGGGAAAGGTTAATCGTCCTCATCCATGGCCTTCCCCAAACAGACCCTTCCACACACTTTGAAAATAGTCATCCCTAAATCCTTTCATTGTCTCCAGTGAAAAGGCTTCCACTCACGTCTGATTGCTGTGAGGTTTGTGCATGTGTGTGTGTGGCTTTCTCTGCATGAGCAAAAAACCTCTGTGCCCCCCCCCCCCAACACCAGTGCTGTTGCCCCTGGTTAACGTGACTTTGCTTCAGAGTTAGCAAAGTTGTGGGAAACCCCAGTGTTTCCCTGAAACACTGGTTTAATGCAGGGCTTTGTGCCATGTGAAATACTGGCTGGTCTGAATTGGGTCTGATCCAGCCGTTCACACATCAAAAATCCTTGGCCTGTGATCAGGAGTTCCCTTTATGATCTCCTCTATTGGTTGAATGATAAGAGACACAGAAGCAATGGCTCTGGAGATCGAGACAGGCCAGCCATGCTGATATGGTTTCTGCCTGGCAGACCCGTGCAGACAATACTGCACCACCATACCAGGTTTGCGCCCATCTTGTGGTCAATCTAGTTCCATACTGGTCCTCCACTAACTGGCCAGGGCAGACAGGTCCTCTGTGTGTATGTGTGTGTGTGTGTGTGTGTGTGTGTGTGTGTTTGAGAGAGAATGGGTGTGTGTTGGTTTGTGTAAATGTATGGGTATGTGCCTGACCACACATTACCTGGCCCATCCTGCCCCAAGACATTTTGCTGCCTGAGGCAAAGGCTAAGATTCCACACACATATACACACCTTTACAGAAAATGTCTGGAATGGAAGCTGAGACTCACTTCAATTATTTAAATCATTGGTTCCTAAATGTTGGTCCTTTTGGACTTCAGCATCAAGAAGCCCCAGCCAGCTTGGCCAACATTCAGGAATTATGGGAGCTGAAATCCAAAACATCTGGAAGACCAAGGTTTGGGAACCACTGATTTAAATGGGATGTTTAACATCTTGCAAAGTGCCTTACATAGCTCAACATCTGCTTGCTTTATCCTCTGTGAGGGAAGTTAGACCAAGAGAGAGTAACTGGCCTAAGGTCATCCCATGAGGGACTACAACTATGCTCACCCAAGTCTGATTTCAACACAATAACCACAACACTGCCTTACTTTAGAAATGATCTTCACTAATTTCTGGTGGTTTTTTGGGGGGTCTCTTCTTCAGGTGAACATGACGACACTGATAGTCTCCATCAAGAAGCCCTTACTGGTCAAGATGGGGAAGAGGGAGATATGATGTTTGATGACGCTGCCTCCACCAGCAGCTTTGGTGCCTCGGGCCCTATTAGGAAGAGGTATTGTGTTACAGGATCACAAAATGGCTGCATAGTCCCTTCCCTTAATAATAATAATAATAATAATAATAATAATAATAATAATAATAATACTTTATTTATACCCCACCTTTAGTCAGGGCTGTCAAGGTGGCTCTAGACTTCCCTTCTTCAACAGGGGCTGCTGGTGTTGACACAGTCAATGACAAGAAACCAATATGTTTGAGAAAGCTTATCTCTTGGCTGTTGTGCTTATCTGTAATCCAGCATGATATACTTGTCAGCAAACTATTGTCATTAGAAAACAAGCTGCCATTGGGTAGGAGTCTAGAACTGGAAAGAGTGATGATGGGAGGCAAAGCAGGAATAGGCTTTGGCATCATGGAGGATGGACAGCAATTGCCTTAGATTGTTCTAGGGAAAAAGAGATCAGCTATCTTGATTTTGCCTCCACTTGTCTTGATAGAAAGACAGCTGCTTACTTCAGTGGAAATTGGTTTTGGCTTCTAGATCTGCTTTATAGCTGAAGCTGCAAAGTAGATGTGCAGTGATAATTCTCATATACTGGAGTCATATAGTGGGGTTAGAAATGTGTCTGCATAGCAAGCAAGCAGACATATAAAATTTCTAGCATTCTTTCACCCCCTCTTTGGATTGATGCTTCTCTAAAAGGTCACTTTACAGATTATATTTAGAAGAAGGAAGGAACTTGCTGTTAATATCTGAGTCTGAAACAAGTCTTGAATTGATTATCTGAGGGATCTATGGCCAGGGATCAGCTCTGCCCACAGAAAGAACTGTAGGGGAATCAAATAATCCAGCAAAGAAATCTCTTAAGAATGATAGGTCAAACCACATCAAGCAATATATCCTGACTTCTGTCAAAGCTTTTGGGTACACTAGTAAGTTTACTTACAAGTTGGAATGACTAAGGGAGGCCTGTAATTCCTATACATAATGGCTGTGCCTGATGATCTCTTATAAAATGTGTGGACATTGGAACAATTACTTTTTGGATTATGTCTCCTAGCCAGCATGGCGAAGCATATAAGTGGCTACCCAGATAGAATAAGGGATTCTTTTAAATCTCTATATTCTTTCATATGTTTTGTGACTTAATATTTATACAGCACTTACATTAAATTGTAGTGTTTATTCTTTCAAAAAATCCTCTATGGTAGATCAATATTTTCCCCATTTAACTGATGAGATACTGACATTACTAGATTATTATTTACTCACTGCAACTCACTTGAGATTTGAGTCTAGGGGCCTTTGCAGACTGCTAGAAATAGTGCAAATTGAGTCCACTTTAAGGGTTAGAGTTAGTGCTAGGGAATCATGGGAATTGTGTTTTTTTTCCCTGAGACATTGAGCCTTCTCTGTCAGAGAGCTCTGGTGCCACAATAAAATACAGTTCCCATGATTCCCTAAACCTAAACCTAACCCTTAAAGTGGACTCAATTTGCACTATTTCTGGCAGTCTGCTAAGGCCCTAGGTCTAGTTCAACTCTTTGTTATGCACCTAGTATCTTAGCAAATAAAAATGCAAATAAGAAAATTGAAAAAAATTGTTTGACAAACATAGAACCTTGCACTGTAGTTACTATGAATCTGTTTTCCATGCCTAAAGCCTGCAAAATATGAAATTGTTAAATTTGATCCATGGGGGGGGGGGGGGGGAGAGAAACAAGTTCCATCATCCTGTACATTTAAATTTTGTGAATTAAAAAATTTTGTGATTAAAAACAAGTACTGGAACAAAATTCTCACTCTTCCTTAGGAATTGTCTTAAGGAAGCCACAATTGTCATTTTATGAAACATTCAAATTTTGTAATTTTTTGAAAATTTCCCTGGCGCCTTCCTTGGACTGTATTAGTTTCCTAGATATCCTTCAACTGTAAGTGATATTGGTATCAGTAGCAAGAAAACATGCTAAACTAAATGTCAGTACTTTCATTAAAGATGAAAGAGTACAATGTTTTAAAGGTTCATGCATCTTGTCCTTGTGTTCTGAAATGGAAACAGGGCAAAGCTGCAAAA
Source organism: Phrynosoma blainvillii (assembly GCA_026167975.1). Taxonomy (NCBI): domain Eukaryota; kingdom Metazoa; phylum Chordata; class Lepidosauria; order Squamata; family Phrynosomatidae; genus Phrynosoma; species Phrynosoma blainvillii. The sequence continues at coordinate 19,363,312 of JANUYF010000004.1, read as the reverse complement.
GAAGATCCACGAAGGGGAGGTGAAATCACAGAATTATCAGGTAAAGTACAATGTAATGGCTGTCATCTTTAACAAATGACCCAAACTTCCCTCAGTACTCTCTTAGTTCTGTTAAGAGGTTACATACAAATTTTAAATTTCATCCATTCAGATTGCCATAACAATAATTGAGGCCCGGCAGCTTGTTGGTGAGAATATAGATCCTGTGGTCATTATAGAAATTGGGGATGAAAAGAAGCAGACTACAGTTAAGGAAGGGACCAATTCACCATTCTACAATGAAGTAAGTAAACTGTGCTAATTGTGCTCTATTACTGTAACGTTTTGATGTCCCTACTGAATCTGAAAGCTGATTTTCTTTTGTTTTCTTTTGATAAAATATAGTTGTGCCCCTCCCCAATATCCATGGATTCTACAGACACAAAGTCCACCATTCACTGCTTGAATTTTTTTTTAAAAATTCCAAAAAGCAAACCTTGATTTTGTCATTTTCTATAAGGGACAGCATTTTACTATGCCACTGTATACAATGGGACTTGAGTATCCACATGTTTGGTATCCATGTGATGGTGGTGATCCTGGAACCAAACCCCAGCATATACTAACTGTAAAGGGATATGATTGAAAGATGAACTGTGCCCTCTTAAGGATTCTCAGTTTTCCCAGACTACACACATATTTCTTCTACAAAGTTTATATCAGTTTTACAAAAGCATAAGTTTTTATGGTGTCTTACAAACAGTTCTGGGGAATATAGTGTGAGTGTATTAGAGATGCTTAATATTGTTCCAGAACTATAGTTTAAAGGATTTCTTGAAGAGAAAGAATTACTATTAAAAACAGGATCCAAGTAGGAGAGATACATAAGGGATCTGTGATTAAGATCTTAAAAGAATAGCAGCTGGGACACTATACAAAATTGAATCAGAAAAATGCTGAGTTTTGTGTAGAGATGAGTTACCCTTTCCTTTAAGCCATTTTCTAGTTAGATTCTCACAGCTGCTATTTTTCCTACGTTTGAAAGCACACAGATGAATATGGGTACATGAAAGATTTTCTACTCAGTTAATTGCCATATCTTTTTCTTTGTATACCAGGTATTATGGTTTCTTATTGTTATTGTTTTCCTTCCTTAGTATTTTGTATTCGACTTCATTGGGCCTCAAGTTCATCTGTTCGACAAAATTATCAAAATTTCTGTGAGTATATTCATCCAAGTGAACAAGAAATTACTTTAGTCATTCTGAAACAGGAGGCATTGAGAACAAGGACCAAAGAAGAGATATGACTGTGGGATTTGTCCATTACCTAGAAGAAATAAAATGTGTATTTGAACAAATACAAAATAGCTAAGATAATTTTATATAAGTAATTCATGCAAGCATTTTTAACCATGCTTTTTCATCTTAAATGGAAATCATGATATAAATTGTTAGTCCTGAATAAAGCAGACCCACTGACTCAATAGGTTCAGTAGTTCTACTCTATCTGGAACCAACAATTGAATTTAAATCATAGTCTGGACTAGAATAGACCCACTGATTCAATGGGATTGACATTTGTGTTGCTTTCAATCGATAAATCTACTCCCATTGGAATTAGCAATGAGATTTAGGCCTCTTGTTACAATCATCCATTTTTTAAAAAATAAAACACTTTCTCTAATCTGGGTCTTTCATTTTATGTTGAACCTTTTCAGGTATCCATTAAAACACATAACCACCAGATCTCAAATGACGGGAGGCAGAACACACATTCTCAGCCAGTGCCTAGAAGCCATGCCTCTCTTTGGAAGTCACCTTTGCAATTTGCTTTTCTAGAGGATTCAGTTCCTAACTACTGAGGTCAGGTTGCAAGGGGTTAGGAGCTAGATTATTGCATCAATAATATTTTGTGTAGTGGTAATAATCAAATTCATTTTGGTTGGCCCTGATGCATCGCTTTCAGAAGGCCTTTTGGAATGACTGGCTCAAGACATTCTGCTGTTTATGGTAGTGTCTTGTTTCATTCCTAGTTCCAAAAGTCAGCCAGAATGGCTGTTAAATCTTTGCAAGGCTGGTAGTGAGAAGCATGCTCTACTGCTCCTGAAGGCAGCAGACTAGTTTAGGGAGGTGCAACTCCCAACCTCTGTTACCTGACGCTGGTACCTCACTCTCCCTGTTGAACAAGACTTAGGGGGGTTGCAGACTGCCAGAAATAGTGTGAATTCAGTCCACTTTTAGGGTTAGGGTTAGTGCTAGGGAATCATGGGAACTGTTATTTTTCTGAGACATTGAGCCTTCTCTGTCAGACAACTCTGATGCCACAAAAAAATACAGTTCCCATGGTTCCCTAACTCTAACCCTAACCCTAAAAGTGGACTGAATTCACACTATTTCTGGCAGTCTGCAACCCCCCTTATTGTCTGTGATGACATACAGTGTATGAGTCCCTCTCTGAAATAGGCCCACTTTAACCTTGCTGCTCTCACCAAATACCCGGCCTATTGCTTACCTTTTTCTAATAGGTCCCATCTTCAGCGGTGGCTGGTGGTTTTACATGCCACTGGGGTATTGAATCCACTACAGATTTTAGTCTAGAATTTAAAGTAGCTGATGAAGGTGCTTACCTATGACCTCCAAATAGATTCAGTATCTTGAATATCTCTGTTAAAGTTAGAACCTCAGAGCAATTCATCATCCCATTGAAATGGGAGCCAGTAGCCACCACTGAATCCAAATGGAGAGGAAAAAAGGTTGGGGAGAGAAATGGAAGGAAAGTAAAGGAAAGATAAAGGAGAGACAGGTGGAAGTTGCTTTCCTTTATTTGTGTTCCTTCCACTGCTTGCTTACTCAGAGAAAATGGGTGAGCAATGGAAGGAGAAGTAGACAGATCAGAAAGCTGCAGGACTTGACTCTAGGTTGTAGCCAAGAGTCTTTTTAAGGGGAATTTATGATTAGCCCAATGTTGTGAGATGGGCAGGCTACTGTGCCCTGCGGAACTGTCTTCCCAATGTGTATACTGAGAAGACCAGGGAATCCCAGAAATGGGGCTGAGGCAGATGCTTTCAATGAATGTAGTTTTATTATAAGGCAAAAATCACACAATAACATGCACTCGCACACTCATACAGGCTCAGGAAAAGTAGAGGTTAGCATGGGGATAGAATATAGGCTTCACTGGGGAAATACTCACCAATAGACTAGGCTCGCCTTTTGGGGTCTGGATGGGAAGAGTGGATGTGGGGACAAGTCTGTTCCGCAGCGTGGGTTTGAGCAGAAATGCCGGTGACTAGCTTCAGAGGTCAGAGTGACATGGAGTCATTTAGACCAGGAAAATAGCACTCCGACTGGCTAAAATCTGGGGTTTATATAGGGCCAAACAGGGCCTGAGGCGAAAGGTGATAATTGTGATGATGACACCCGACTGTATAGGGTTACATTGTCTCTATTGGTCTTAATCCAAGGGCCAATATCCTGGGGGAATGTGTGACTAGGTGGCACAATACAAACATTACACCTTTGATGGCTGGGGGTGCTTGTGACTGGGTGACACAATACCCCTTTTGATGGTTTGGATGATCTTATCAGGGGAAATCCCATTTGCAACTCTCCTAGATTGTCTGGGGCTATGTTTGCATTGAGGATTAAGGGTGGTTGGCCCATGCCAAGGGCTCAGAGGACCTTTGTCTCCAATTCCACTGCCAGAGTTCATCTGGAGGTCATCATGGAATTTCATATTTTTGGTAGCAGGGACACTTATGGGTTACATATGGGTTTTTTCATATTTTGGATATTAAGAGCACTATGGGTAACAAGGTTAGGGTTGCCATTTGTCCCGGAAAACAGGGAAAATCCCAGATTGAAGAGACTAAAACATGCCCTGGCTGGCTGGGTCAGTTGAAGCAATAAATCCCAGGTTCCCCCTTCATCACAGGCTGATGGGTAGATTAAAATGCGGCAGTGGCAATGAAGCAGAAAACTGTGCAAAAAGACTGTGCACTGACAGGTGCCTCATCCCACTACAGGCTGTGGTTGCTACTGCATAAGTGCAGCATTGCCACCTTTTTTCCTCCATTCCCTCCCACCTTCCCCTCACATGCCTAGAAGGCAGGAAAGGAAAGGAGGTAAACAGAGATGGCCTTGTGTTGTGTAGCGAGTGTGTTGGCTGCTTGAACTTAGGGCTAGGCAGCACAGTGGACCTTCACTTCCAAACAGCCTCTAGAGAGTAAAAGGAGTCCCTTTACTCTCTGGGACTCCTTGGAAGCTTTTCTCTCTTCACACCAACTTAGGGGTAAAAGAAGAAAAAAAGACTCTTAGCTTGGTACTGGTACTGCGGCTGAAACATAGGGAGGATGCAGACGGAGAAAAACGCCGTCTTCAATCCTAAGAAGGGGAGGGGCAGACAAACGCTGGGTGCCCCATCCCCTTCCTGAGGACATCATCGGAGCGATGGCCCATCCGCACAATGGGCGCTCCGATGACGTCCTTCCGGCTCAGTATCCAGACACGCTGAGCCGGAAGAGATGCCAAAGAAGCGCGCCACACCTCTTTCGGTGCCCTTTCGTGGCTTACGGAAGGAACTCTATTTTAGTGCTCCTTTCACAGGCAGCGAAAGGGAGGATCAGGGCAGAGGTGTCTGGCAGCCTCGGCCTCGATCCTCCGCTTCCGGGGGCAACCCAGGGCTGCCCGTCTGCATCTCCCCTAATGGTAGAAAAAAGTGCAGTGATTATTGTGTTGAATTTGCATAATCAGAATGAAATTAATAATATGCATAATTACAATAATTTGCATAATGTGGAAATTAGATGCCCAGATATGAGGGGCTAGACAATATTTTTCTCCTTTTAGTGGAACAAATAAATACATTAATATCTATTTCTTAATGACAGAGGGAAGAATGCAAATATTTTCCTTGTCAGAATGTGGAATGTTATGTTTTAAAAATTACAAGTTCCAGTAGCTCTTTTTAGTGGTTGAAAAGTAATTGATTGTTACTTTGATCCTTTAAAAGTAGCTTGTTGCATTACTCACTATGTTGGTCATTGCTTTTTCATTCCTTTTATTTAAAAAACCCAACAACCTAAGATTGATAAGAGAATGAAATACAACTTGGAAAATTCCTGTCCAAAGCCTCTAGAAATGCAGATGGATCCCATTTAGAAGTAACTGGATAATGGTACTCATTATGCCAATAACATAACTTCATTCTTATTAATTCCATTATTTCTGAAATGTGGCAATGGTGTGTTCTTGTTACCTAAAACAAGTAAAATGTTAATAGTTAACCACATTATTTTAAACTTATTTCTCAGTTTGTAAATTTGCAGTGTTTTACTTAGTCATTATCACAGATCCAGATGTTTTTCCTGCTGGTAGCATTTTGGTTCTGGGCATGCCATATTTTCCCAGCATCCAAGACATATCCTGGGTTCTTTTTTGGGGGTCAGACTAGTCTGTGATAATGAACTAGTTGTAATATATATGATTTTCATCCTGTGGTACTGTAACTGCCAGATTTTTTCTCATCTTGTGAACATTTCTTAATCAGTTGAAGAAATTGTTCTAGACATCCAATAAAGATTAATATGTCTTCCTCCAACAGGTTATGCATAACAAACTTATTGGGAGTGTATTGATTGGCTCATTTAAAGTAGATCTGGGGACAGTATACAACCAGCCAGGTAAGACAGACATTTTCAATTTGCTCCTTCTTTGTTGAACACTGAATGATGTTCCAAGCCTAGAATGATTCATGGGATTTCAGAACATATGGTTTGACATTTAAAAAAAAACAACAGTCAAATCTTGGCTTAAAGATTGCCCATCTATAATAGAAATTTCATTCAGGCCTTGATCACAGCCTCTTCATTGTTAGAAATGCCAATGAACTTGATGTTTCTGTTGTCTGATGATTCATAGATGCATACCCGGTCAAAAAGTTGGGCCTGCAGGTGTCTCCTTGTTGACATCAACAAAGCTGGGGAAGTTGATTTTTGGACCAGAGTTTTCAGAATCCCCAGCCAGCATGGCCATTAACCATACTGGTAGAGGGTTTCTAGGACCTATAGTCAAAAAGTAACACCTCCAAGCTCTGGACATGGATAATTCTCTTCTCAATACAATGGGCTCCAGAGCATCATGGAATAGTTGAACCCATGGTGCAGACTCCATGCAATTTCCTTCGAAAAATTCCACCACTTAGAAAAATCAACTATTGCCACATATGCTAATGTCAGACTCAAAACTGCACATCACAGTAATACATATGTCTGCTGCAGAACATGGTACTTGTCTGACTGCCTTCCCTTGATCTCTCCTGTAATGCATAGCATAATTTATCCACAATGATGCTGTTAAGATATTGTGCATTTCCCCATTACTTTTCTCCTTCCTTACCTGCTGTTGGTGAGGAATGGTGGTGGTGGTGGTAGATGAGTTTTCATGGTCAGGTTTTCTAAAATGCAAGCAAATTGTATTAGATATTGCAGAGGTGGATGGGTAATAGGCATTATGGAGGTAAAAAAGGGGCTGTCACAAAACCCACATCTCTGTGTATATATATATCCAGGCTGGGATGACAATATAGCTCTGAAACGTCCCTAAAGTGTTCAAAATGTAAATGTTGCCATTTATGAAACGGTGACATTTTAATTTGTGGTGCTGAATACGATCTGCTTCCCCCAATGTCTGACAGATCTTGGGATTGCACCTTCTTAATTTATTTCTCAGAGTTTTAGCCATTTTGTTTGCATGGCAGATAGAATAGTTATTACCAGTAACCTGCTGACTACTAATGCACATGTCCCACATCAGACAGACATTTCAAAAATTCCCCTGTGACTGACTCATGCTTGTATGTTTTTCCAGGTCATCAGTTTTGTGACAAGTGGGCGCTTCTCACAGACCCTGCTGACATTAGGACAGGAACCAAGGGATATCTGAAGTGTGATATTAGTGTGGCTGGGAAAGGAGACACAATACAAGCCAGCCAGAAAGCAAGTGATGCAGAAGAACAGATAGATAAGTACGTTCATGATTTAATTACTTTCTGTAGGGTTGGTATTTTGATTCTGTGCATAGACAGCAGCTGTAAAGCAAATTACTACTGAGTCACTGATGTAGCTTAGGGTGCTATCTTACCATATACTTAACAAAAGGGACACATCCATCCTGCTACATTAAGGCTTTCTGTATGGAAAATCTGATGTGGTAACAGCCACTCCCATTCTTCAAGGATCCCTAAGGGCTATAGTTTGGTATAGGAATATGAATGCACTTTTTCAGTTTTCCTGTACTTGTCTACATAGGGAAAAATTAAATGGGATGCCATTAATACAATAAGCAATGTATACATGGCTAGTCATCTGATTCTTATTAGGTTCATGGTTGCTTGTTTGTTTGTTTGTTTTGCAATGAGTTAAATCCCCTTACATCACACCTCTGTGGTCCTGATATGAATGGGAAAGCTTCTGTTTACTTTTTGGGGAAAAACATTTCCATGATTACTAAATGTGTGAGTGATGTCTTTTCTCAATGGGCCCACATCTGATCAAACATTTTTTTAAAGTCACTTTTCTTTTTCCTCTAGGAACTTCTTGATTCCCAAAGGATTTCCATCAGAACGACCTTGGGCCAGATTTTATGTGAGAATCTACAAAGCAGAGGGGTTACCCAAAATGAACTCAAGCATCATGGCTAATGTCACCAAAGCATTCATTGGAGACAGTAAGGACCTTGTGGATCCATATGTGGTGGTTATGTTTGCAGGTCAAATGGTAAGCAAGAGCATTTGTTCTCAAAAATATTGTTTCCTGTTGATTGGTTTTTATTTTCTTCACAATGCCACTACTCTAGCCAAAAATGTTTAAGCCTTTAAAGTCCTCTCTTGTATTCGAGTTAAGAATAGACTTCAGTGTACCATAGTCATAAAATCTGCTTTAGTAAAGTAAAACAGCTTGCTACATTAATACTCTGTACCAAACAACTGATGGATTAAATATTGAAAGTGATCCAGCCTGGATTTTAAGACTTTAATTGTGTTTTGATCCCCTGTCTATGTCCCCTAGACACAGACAGCCCCCTAGATTAATAGGAACTGTAGTTTGATGAGAGAAAGAATCCTTTGTTGGAGCTTTTTAGGCCCTTCTCCTTACAAAACCTACAATTCCCACAATTTTATAGGAAATTATATTTGCTTCATACAGAGCCAGTGTGGTGTAGTGGTTTAAGCATTGGACAATTTTTTTTTTATTTACAAGGACCTAGAGACCAGAGTTTGAATCCCCATATTAAAAGCTGACTGGGTAACCTTGGACAGGCCACACACTCTCAGCCTAAGAGAAAGGCAAACCCCTTCTCATCAAATTTTGCCATGAAAACCCTGTCATAGGTTTGCTTTGGAGTCATCATAAGTCAGAAATGACTTGAAGACACACAACAACAGTAGCAACATATATCTGTTTCATATCACCATTACCTGTCATGATTCTAGTCTAGGGAATGCAAAGATTTGTAGTTTGATGAACTACTTAGAATTCTCTTTGCTAGAAAGTACTAGCCCACTGTCCTGAACTCTTGGCTCTTTGCCTCTTGGCTTATATCTCTCATAAAACAAAAAATAATTCTTATTTTCTTTTTCCTATATCTCTGACCCTTTTGGAGGTCATGAGCCCTATTGTTTTTCCACTCCTCATAACTTAGATTCAGTGTTTTCTCCTTCTGTGTTGTTATATGTTTGCATGGCTTGTTAAAGAAGTCCTGGGGCCTTAACCTATGGCATGTTTAAGAGGTATCATAGCTGTACTAAAGAGTGTATGTTGTACAAACCTGAAATTCAGATTGTTTGGGGGATTTTTTTTTCCATTTTGTATCTAGATATATCACTGAATGCCAAAGTCAGGATCATCCATGCCCTAGTATTTCTGATTTTTATGTAGTGTTGTCAAAGGTGGACTGTGAAAAAGCTGTCAGGAAGAAAATCAACTCATCTGAAATGTTATGCAGAAGAAGAGTTTTACAGATATCATGGACTTCCACGTGGATCAATGGATGGGTCCTATAACAAATTAAGCATGAACTCTCCCTAGAAGCCAAGATGACTAGACTGAGGGCCTTTACAGAGTGCTAGAAATAGTGCAAATTGAATCCACTTTAAGGGTTAGGGTTAGGGAATCATGGAAACTGTATTTTATTGTGGAACCAGAGCTCTCTGACAGAGAAGGCTCAATGTCTCAGAAAAACAACAACAATTCCCATGATTCCCTAGCACTAACCCTAACCCTTAAAGTGGACTCAATTTGCACTATTTCTGGCAGTCTGCAAAGGCCCTGAGACTGTCATACTTTGGGCATATCATGGAACAACATGACTAATTAGAAAAAAACAATGATGATTGATAAACTGGGAGGCAGTAGGGGGGAAAAAGACTATATTACAGGTGGATAAACTCATTCAAGGAAGCCATAGCACTGAGTTTGCAGAACCTGACCAGGGCTGTTGATGACAGGATGCCTTAGAGGTCTCTCATTCCTAGGGTCACCGTAAGTTGAAGCCAACTTGATAACAGTCAATAACAAATAACAAAACACGATCTGATACCCTCAACTGTGGTGTAGCCCAAAAACCAGCCCTCTGGGACCACTCTATGACCCTGATACCAAATTAATATAAAAAAGGGATATCTTAGGCAAGTAGCCCAAATGGGGGCTCCACAGCACAGGAAACCAGCTTTACCAAGTTGAACCAGATAGCTGAGCATGGGAGAAGCCCAAGGCATTCAGCCATGATGGGATCTCTCAGGATCAGAATCAGCATAATCCCTAGATTATGGAGAGGTGATAGTCAGCTGGTTTGGGAGATATAGCTTTGCATATAGCAGGCAAAGAGAGTGCCTTCTGGGAATGTAACTCTTTTTGTATGGGAACAATTACACTGATTGTTTGGTCATTACTTCATATTGCACACCATTTTATTCCCTGGGACAGTCATTTAAGCCCACCAACTCCATTTCTGGGTATAAATGTAGGTGCCTGAGCACCAACAAATTGATCTAGTCTGAAATCAAACAGAACCTCTGTCTGATTTTAACTCAGCACCTCAGTAAGCTGGCCACCCCACCTGCTGCAGTGGCTACTGAGCCATCTTCAATTTGATATCCCTGTAACTGCAGCTATGCTTCAGGATAGCCACCCTGCAATTTGCTACCATTTACTACATTTTGCTTTATTAGTGTGCATGTGTGAGAGAGTTTGTTTGTGTGCTTGTTGACTCCCCTTTTAATAAAGCTGCATTAATTTGGAAACTGCCTCTGGGGTTCCCTGGGTCTGGAACCATTAGACATAGGTGAGGTCCCCACTTTCCATTACCAAAAATCTTCTCACTGCTCCCCATTTGAACTAAACTAATTTTTCCATTGGATACAATTAGTGGGTGCCCCTTCAGGACCCCCTGCAATTTCAGTAACAGTGGCTTACCTATGTGTAAATCTGGGACTGGATGACAGAATTCTTCTGTTTGTGGGCACATTAAAGAAAACGTGATATCTGTCATTGAATTTGAACACATATTTGATTATTTTTCTTTTAAGACAAAACTTTATCAAAATGCATGTGAGATAACATGGTCTAATTTTTCACTTGCAGAAAATGAGCTCATTAGCTAAAATAACGATAACAGCAACACGTATGAAAAATTAAGGCCAGTTTTAATCTTAATGAATCTGTTTTACTCTTTAATAAAAGTAGCGCACAAAGAAACACAGCCATTTAAAAGTGTCACTTGTTATACTACCTTACATAATTGTATCTTAAATAGATTTTCATTCAGAGGACTTGCTTGCTGTACAAAATGTATTGGAAGAGAAGACGAGGCAATCCATCCAGAGGTTTCACCTTGACGGTTCAACACAGAGTTATTGCAAATAATTTCATAATGAATTTTATGTACTATGAGATTCAGTGTGTTAGTGAACCTTGCTCAAATCCCCATGTGAGCAGGACTATTGTTTCAATTCTGCACTGAACCTGAAAAAGTAACATTTTGGGGCAACAGTAACTATACTGGCTAGGGGATTTTGAGAGTTGCAGTACAAAACTATACTGGCTAGGGGATTTTGAGAGTTGCACATTTTGCTGATTCCTTCCACTTTCTACTACTTCATCTTTCTCTCCCAAAGTGGGGAATAAAGTAACTTTAAGAGAGCAGATATATGTAGCCAGCAGTTGAGGACTCTGTGGAAGCTGGCAAAAGCCTAGTGGCCCTCCTCTCCTTTCCTAGATGATGATGATAATGATGGAGAATAGTGTGGTGACACTAACAGTAGGTTTTTCCCCCCCCAAAGCAGAGTGCTGTTTCTACTAAAACATCATAGAAGTTGTAGTTCAACCCCTAAGATCACAAATGATGTTGCAAGAATGGGGCATCTGTGGCCCCCAAAAGGTTGTTGGAGAAAATCTCTAACCATTGGCTATGCTGGCTTCTTATTGTTGTTAATTGTTGTCGTCAACTTCGACTTATGTTGACCCTATGAATGAGAGCCCTCCAAGTTTCCCTGTTATCAGCAGCCCTGTTCATGTCCTAGATTAGAAGCTCATGGATGTGGCTTCCTTGATTGAATCTATCCATTAGTAATGCAGTCTCCCTCTTTTCCAACTGCCTTCCATCTCACCAAGCAATATTGTATTTTCTAATAAGTCTTCTCATGATAAGTCTGACTCACAATAGTCTCACCTTAGACATCTTCACTTCTAGTGAGAGTTCAGGCTTGATTTGCTTTAAGACCCATTTATTTATCTTTACCAGTCCATGGGATCCATAAAACTCTCCCCCAGCACTCCATTTCAAATGAGTTAATTCTCTTCCTAGCAGCTTTTTTTACTGTCCTGCTTTCACAACCATACACAGAAATTGGAAATATCATGTCATGGATAATCCTGATCTTAGGTATTTATATCTTTACTTGGATTTTGGAAAGTGACTTTTTTGGACTTCAGCACCCCAAATATCCCAGCTGGCAACCTGCAGATTCTGGCAATTGTAGCAAAGAACAAAACAAAAGCTTCCAGCTGAGTTATTCTAGATCAAGATCTTCTCTGCTGACTGGCTTACTTGGGATTTCTTCTTTACCTCTTTCAGTAGGATTATGCAGATGGCACACCACTGGATTTACTCATGTTTTTCATCCACAGCCAATGTAGTGTAGTGTTTAGAGGAGGGATGCAAATCCTGCTAGAGCCAAGGAATTCATGGAGTTACCCTTGATGAATCACTGTATCATCCTAATCTACCTTACAAGGCTGTTAGGAATATAAAGTGGGACTGGGTGGGTGAGTGGAGAACCATGTATGCCAACTAAGTTCACTGAAGGAAAGGCATAGTAGCATTGAAATAGATAGATAGATAGATAGATAGATAGATAGATAGATAGATAGATAGATAGATGCATCTAGTAGTGAGTTGGGAGCAGCAAATAACTGTTCTGTGTATACACCATTCCTACTGTATGTGGGGTTAGGATTAGTGATTAGAGATCAGACTCCCCAAATAACTTCTGCCTCCTCATTTCAGGGACGGACCACAGTGCAGAAGAATTCTGCTAATCCTGTGTGGCATGAGCAAGTTGTCTTCAAGGAGATGTTTCCCCCTCTGTGTCGAAGGGTCAAAATCCAGGTGTGGGATGAAGGCAGCATGAATGACGTCGCTTTAGCCACTCACTTCATAGACATAAAGAAGATCTCAAATGAACAGGATGGTGATAAAGGTAACTGTGCATGTCCTGAATGAAAACAAAACACCACTCTGGGCTATTAAAACTGATTGTGTGGTGAAGGAAGTACTGCACATAGGCATAATCTCCCACCCCATCCCTAGAGCCTAGTTCTACAACTTGATTTTTATCATCAACATTCTAGCTAAATTTGCACTAATGCAGAGATGACATCATTGCTTAGGAATGTCACATGTTTCCATGCCTCATTTGTAAACTTTACTTGAGGAAAGGATGGGCAAGGTTAGAGGAGACACTGTCAGAAAGGAGGAAAATTGGAACAAAATAATCTACTGGGATATCTTAGTTAAAGGAGGAGATGTGTTCCTCAGTATTACTTCTTTAAAGAAATTTGGTACCAGAGAAAGAAAGAATAGACAACACACACACACACACACACAAAAAAAAGAGGGGGAGAAAGGGGGGAAGGAAGAAAAAGGAAGAGTTCAACATGTTTTTTAAAAAAATTGTTACTAAAAACTAACAATATTCACTTGTGCAATGGTCAGATCAGGTAAGCCTTACATAAGTAAACACACACACATTTTGAACCTTCTATTGACCACTTGAAAGTTTCTTCCAAAATGCATCCAGAGATTTAGTTTTATTGCATTGTTTACCGGACACATACTGCTGCAACCCTATACTGAAAGCTTGTGTTTCTTCAGTCCTCCCAGTGCCAGTGCTTCCAAAAACCTTGTAGCTAGATAGAGGACAAAAAGCAAAATAGAAAAAGGATCAACATAAAAAGACTTTATGGAAAGGAGCTTCTTTCTCAGAGATTTTGTTAATTGAGGTATGCCTGTATCTATATAGCAAGGACAAGCAAAGGACAGCCATGAGGCCACATGCAGTTCCCCAGGGTTATTTCCAAGGCCCTTGACTCCCCTGGGCCTTTCTTTTTATAGGAAAAATGGTGAATTGTTTTTCTTTGAAGTTTCCAAGCATAATAGTTCACCCATTAAATAACTTGCAGCACACAGTTATGAAAGTAAAGAAATCCTTATTTTTCAAATCCAGAAATGAATTTCTGGACACTTCTGGTTCTTCTTTATGGTCTTTGTGCCTCACAGAACTGGGTTATCCTGCACCTGCACTGGGGCCAGGGAGAAAATTGACCCTTGGACCCAGGAAAGTTGTCTTCTCGCTCCATCTGTGGACTGAGGAAGCAGATTTCCCAAATGTGATTTCTTCCCCTCCACTCTGATGTCCTCCCTTCTTCCTGTCCCCAAGCCCTACAGTGTAATGCTTCTTGTGTTATGAGATTTCTATGGATATTCATCGGAAAAGAGTACATTCTGCTTTACTGCCCTTTTTTGTGTGCCAGGGCTATTCAGACAGAACATAGAAAGGTTACTTTTTGGTCTACAGCTCACAGGATCTCGCAGCCAGCATGGCTAACTATGAGTTGTAGTCCTTGCAGGTAACTTTTTTCTAAACTCTGTTTTCAGCACTGGGACTGTGCACTAAGATTCAGTCCTAAGGAGAACATTCAGCACAGAGTGTATTCAGCACTAAGGAGAACATGGCAAAGATTGGTTACTGCTCTGAGCATGTGCGGAATGTTTGTTCCTTATATTTAAGGTGGCCAGGTCTAGGAAGGAAAAGGCTTTAATAGAGCACTGCTGTGAATGTAGAGCTCTCTTTGCTGGAACCACTTATAGAGATCAAGCACTATGTCCTGACTTGGACCATAAGGCATGTAAAGCACAAATGAAGAGGAAAGAACATGGAAGTTACTCTTTTGGAGAGAAGCCTGCTGCCAGCATGAGCAGTAGTCACGCTCCATATAGATGCTTTTGTGGTAGGAAAATCAGCATGTTATTAAAGTACTATATTTCCCACTGGGTCCCTTGCAGTAAACATATATGGTGAGCAACATGCCTTTCACATCAAGGCTTAAGTGTATATGTGTAAAAATACTACTGAATGAAGGTAGCAATATAGCTTTTCAAATGTCCAGCGCCCGTGCCTAGCCACAAGGAAATTAGTGTACAACCAAGCATGTCTGCTTTAAATTGAATATGCTTTCCTTCTATTCCTTCATTGTCCATATAATGTGTTATGAACATGTATCTTTTCCAGGTTTTTTGCCAACTTTTGGGCCTGCTTGGATCAATCTCTATGGCTCACCTAGGAACCACACCTTGATGGATGACCACCAGGAGCTCAATGAAGGTTATGGGGAAGGAGTTTCCTTCAGGGGACGTCTTCTGATTGAACTTGCTGTGGAGATCCTTTCAGGAGGAGCCCATGAGTCCAAGTTTTCAAAGATCATCAAGGACATAAAGCTGCCATCCAAGGACAAGGACTCCAAAGGCTCTAAAGGATCAGGAAAAGAGAAAGAGAAAGGTTCAGATGATGGAAAGTCTTTCTCTCCTTCAGATAAAACAAACTCAACAGATGTGGAAGTAGAGCCTTTTGATGTCCCACCAGAGGTAATTTATGGAAATGCCAAGCTAATTTAGAAATTAAGCTCTTAGGCTCAGGGGCATGCATAATTTAGGTGCCACAGCTTCTCCTTCAAGGAAACCTGAAATGTATATTTCTATAAGGGGATCTGTGGGATGTTCCATCAGATAGATCACAACATCCATACCAGACTAGAGTTCACTGGGAAAGTGATGGCAGTGAAATGGAGTTGAATCGTCTTTAAATTTCTAATGGAGCTGTGTCTCTGGAAATGGTTCCCTTAATAGTCATTACAATAATGGAGGCTGGTTTTGAGTTATAGGTATGGTAGATGTCAGGGGCATGGGTTTGGAAAAGTTACTTTTTTGTACTATTAATTGCAGACTCCCTAGTCAGCATTGTCACTGGCCAATTGGGAACTGTAGTCTAAAGGGTAACTTTTCTGTATTCTGCTCCTGATTGTGATTATGCTGTTTCAACAATATTAAGACTTATAGCCCCCAAAGGTAATTTTTCCAATCTCTGGTCAGAGTCAGCATCATCAGACCTCTACTGAAGCCTAGACTTTAGTAAGGAGTCCTCTTCTCCTGCTGAGTCCCCTGGCCCTGCTCTTGCTCCTTGTTGTTGATCATTTACCTGCTCTCTTTGGTGTCAAACTGCATTAATTCTGCAATGTAGATGCACCTGAGAGGCAGACATTATATGAAAGAGCAGTTGTGGCCACAGTTATGGCAGAAGATATGTGTTTCATAGAAAGGCTTAAATATCTTGACGGCGCCAGGTTCCCACCTGATCTTAGAAACTAAGCAGGGTTAGCCATGGTTAAGGTCTTGAGTGGTAGACAGCCAAGGAATATCAGATGCTAAGCAAGGTTAGCTCCAAAACCCTCTGTTCTCCACTGCCCTGCTTAATTCCTGCAACCCCTTAATACCCGTGACCTCCTTAATAGAGTCCATCCATCTGGCATGTGGCCTTCCTCTTTTCCTACTCCCCTCCATCTTTCCCAGCATTATTGTTTTTTCCAGAGCCCTCCCTTCTCATGATGTGTCCAGTTTGGTCATCTTGGCTTCCAGGGAGGTTTCTGGCTTGATCTGCTCTAGGATCCATTTGTTTGTCCTCTTGGTTGTCCATGGGATCCAGCACCACATCCCAAAGGAATTGATTTTCTTCCTATCATCTTTCCAGCTTTCACATCCATACATGGTAATAGGGAATTCAATGGCTTGTATGATTCTAACTTTTGTGCTGAGTTGTATGTCTTCACATTTTAGGATTTTTTCTATTCTTTCATAGCCACCCTCCCTATTCTTAATCTTCTGATTTCCTGACTGCAGTCTCCATTTCTATCGATGTTTGATCCCAAGTATGGGAATTCTTTTACTATTTCTATTTCTTCATTCTCTAGGTTGAGCTTGTGAAGGTCCTCTGTGGTCATTGTTTTTGTTTTCTTTATGTTCAACATTAAGCCTGCCTTTGCACTTTCTTCTTTGATCTTCCTTAATAGGTGTTTCAGGTCTGTGAGGTTTTCTGCTAGTACTATGGTGTCATCTGCATATCTTAGATTGCTGATATTCCTTCCTCTTATTTTCACTCCTTCTGTGTCCAAGCCTACTTTTCCTATAATATGTTCTGCATACATGTTGAACAGATAGGGTGAAAATATGCAACCTTGTCTGACCCCTTTGCCAAATTGGAACCATTCTGTTTCTCTGTGATCTGTTCTGACAGCAATGTCTTGTCCTGAGTACAGATTCCTCATCAGGACCATCAGATGTGTTGGCATTCCCATGTCTTTAAGGGTGGGCCATAGCCTTTCATGAGCTATCCAGTCAAAAGCTTTGTTATAGTCGATAAAGTACATGCTGATTTTCTTTGGAATTCCCTGCTGTGCTCCATTAGCCATCATATGTTTGTAGTGTGGTCCCTAGTGCCTCCTCCTTTTCTCAACCCCGCTTAGACCTCTGGGATTTCTCTCTCCATGTATGGCTGGAGTCTATGTTGCAGAATTTTAAGCATGATTTTGTTTGTGTGGGAGATTGGTGCTATGGTCCTATAGCTGCTGCAGTCTCTTATGTCTCCCTTTTTGTGGATGTGTTACATACAGAAACTCAAATTTATACAAGGCAGTGGATATACACAACTATAGTGTGATGTGGCCACAATAATTTTATTGTGGCTACTAAATTTTCAGCCATTAATGACTGATTAATGCTGTTCAGAAATTTGACATGGTAGAGGAACAGGAGACTAAAATTAAGATGTCTCCTTTAATTTCCTCTTCCTTATCTAGTTTGAGTAAAAAGTTAAGAGGAAGTAGTATGTACAGTAAATGAGATTTTCTTTTACCCTTTATCAGATCCATGAAGAACATAATGAAGAATTTCTTCTCTTTGGGACATTTTTTGAAGCTACAATGATTGATAGAAAGATTGGGGATAAACCAATAAGTTTTGAAGTGTCTGTTGGTAAGTGTATAAAATTCTTCATCAAATACATAGCTGAATGTCAGTAATGTTGCTGTCATCCTGGTTTATCTGACTATGGTTTGAAAAAAAAAGGGGGGACAATATGTCATTTAATGCCATAGGCCTCTTTAAATATCACTGAAGATTAAGAATATTGGATCTTCATGGTTATGGGGTGTCAGGCTGTGCATTGGTGAGGTGAACATAAATAGTCTTGGATCATTCAACTGGTTCATTAATGAATAATACAATTAGCTGTGAGAATTAATGCAAACTGCAGGATGTGCTGCTGAGAGACATGTACCTTACATATGCTGACCAATGTGCCAACACAGAAGTGTTCTGAGTATTGCAGTGACTATTACAAAAAAGTAGATGCTGAAAAGATCCTAACCTCAGTGCAGATCTCATAGACAGATCTGAGTTGGTGGTGCCAAATGTAATAGCCATGATGCACCTGGCTGTGTATATATTATACCATTGTTGAAGCAACTGTCCAGATGTCCAATGCTGCTGGCACAGAAATCCTGAACAATTTGGAATCATGTTATCTGGAAGATCAACTTCTCTAGTGTAGACCTATGCCATTCTAAAATCACTGGAGGAATCCTTGTTGGTTGTACTGCTGAGTTCCATCTGGCAACAGAACAGAAGTGGGTTTTCTCTGTGTTGCTACTTATCTTTTGGAATACCTTTCCCTATTCAAGACACCATACTCTCCACCATTTCACAGCTAAAAACAAGGACATGTGTAGCCAAGCAATATCAAAGTATGGTCAAGATGGCAAATGTTAATAATGGAGAAAAATGTATACGTTAGGAAAAGCTGCCATCAGTTTTCTTTTGTCTCAGTCTATTGGGAAGGGCCAACCACTTCTCAGTATTCCTTACCTAAGAAAATCCTATGAAATTCAAAATTTGAACAGGTGACATGAAGGGGTACACATACACTAGGAAAGGGAAGACTCCACCTCTCCCTGGACTGAATGGCCCATTAGGCCGCTTCCAACTTTATGATTCTATGATCTTCTCTCTCCCCTGTTGAGTGAATTGAGTGCAAGCAGTTTGCAGCAGTTGAAATAAGCTGAGGGAAAAGGGAGAAAGTGGGAGGAGAAGAGAGAAACTGGGACATCTTAAAAGCAGCTGAAATAGTAGGATGAGAGATTAATCAGAACTGTCCCGATCAAATTGGGCCTTCCCTGACTAATTGTGTTGCCCAGTTTGTAAAATTTCTTATGGTTTGATTTCGTGCTTTTAAATATTTTAGTTGAGGTTTGTATAGTATCATGATATTTTGTAATTAATGCCTGGTTTTTTTAAACTTCTCTTCTTTTAAAAATATATATTATCACATTTAGCAATTGTTTAAATAATTAAATGGAATAAAAGATAGAAAGTCATTCCAATATTGGCTTGGCATGCTGCATGAAAGGGACATAGGCTCTTTTGCCTAACTAATTCTTTGTACACCAGCCAGATGAACAGAACATTAATATAACAGTGTGTTACTGGTGTTAATGCATGTTTAACTTAATGCTGTCTAGAATCAAAGGTTAGAATTGTCACTAATTTATGCCTACAGCAAAACTCAAGATGAAAGTAGAGGATTCTACTGAAGTGAAACATCTGTAGGAAAATTAAGGGATGCAGAAAGTGTTTGAATAACACCACAGTCTCAAAGCTCTGGCACATGTCCTAGATTGCCACCAAATGTCACAGCAAGCAAAATCTGGATTTGGAAGGCCTTTCCCTAGCATCATATACCTACAAATTCTGAGGAAAGCTGAAATAATTTTAACAAAACTATTAACATTTTCCAAGAAATTGTTTTAAATGTAGGATCTGATTTGATGTGTGCAGTCACTAAAAAAAGCACCTTGGCTTTATCTCTCTTGCCCTGGGTAAATATCAGCTGTAAATTGTTTGCAGGCAACCTAAGTGCTACATTTTTATACTGCCTTTTTCTTTTAAGTATAACAATACCAAATGTCAAATTGTTCTCTCTGGGCAAAGAGTAATAGGCAAAAGAGTAAAAAAAGATTAAAATGTATACATGTTAGGTGAGCAATTGAAGTGGAATTGCTTCTCCCAGCTGCACCAGGAAAGATTCGCTCAGATGTGACTAGCAACCTGGTAACACTGATAGAAACAATAAACAGCTTTATAAGAAATTACTTTAACCCTTATACAAGAGGAATACAAATCAACAATATGACAATGTAATTATAACAAAATGTGATAACATTTATGACAATATAAATGTAATGTTACCACTGCAGCAGTAATATCACTCTGTAACTATTGACAACCATGTTGCCATTTATATCCATGATCACCTCCGTGGAAGAAATTGTTATGATTATATTTTCATATTGTTTATTTATATTGATGTTGTAGAAGGATTAAAATCATTTGTTATAATTTGTCATATTTATAGTTTCTATCAATGTTGCCTGGTTGTTCTTCACATCTGAATGAGCTAGTTTGGGTCACTCCTGTGTTAATATTCAGGCACTAGGAAAGATTAGCAAGCCATGCTGGCGAATCAAGGAGCCAACTTTATTTAGAGAAAGAAATTCATTTCAGTGCCCCACCCTGAAAGAGAAGTATCCAAAAAGAACGGGAACCCCAAGCTGAGAGTTCTTACATCCTAATATAGTTTGCCAGGGTTGTCAAGTCACTATTGCAAAGCACATGCACTGGGAAAATTTCAATAGACGTTTTATATTTTAGGCATTAGTTGATCATTACACTGTCCTGGAAGAGATGTATTATTGCTTGCTACATACCCATTTCCTGGTTTCTTGGTATTTTTAGAGAACAAAAATGTACTTTGCAACCTTCACAGTGTTAGTAAACAATCATTCCCTAGTTCTTGCTACATAATACTCATTCCCTGGTTTCTTGCAGTCTTCACTTCAGAGAACAAAAATATACAATGCAAACTTCACAGTGTTAGCTTGTTCTTTTTCCTGAATTTCCCTAGCACTAGGGCTGCATCTGCGCTGCAGGCATAATCCAGTTTGACACCACTTTAACAACCATGACTCAATGCTATGGAATTCTGGGAATAGTAGCTATTTGTGACACATTTAGCCTTCTCTGTCAGATTGCTCCGGTGCCACTTTAAACTACAGTTTCCAGAATTCCATAGGATGGAGCCGTGACAGTTAAAGTGGTGTCAAACTTGATTATTTCCGCAGTGTAAATACAGCCTAGGATACATAATAAACAGAGATGCAAGTATTTTGGGTTAGCACAGTGATCCCCAGACTTTGGTCCTCCAGATATTTTGGACTTCAGGTCTCAGAATCCCTAACTGTTGGCCAAGTTGGCTGGGGCTTCTGGAAGCTGAAGTCCAGAGAGCCAAAGTTTGGGAATCACTGGATTAGCACATGCAAAGCTATGTAAAGATTCCCTGTCTACACTTATGTTCCTGTGTGCTTTCAAGTCATTTCTGACTTATGGTGACTCTAAGGCAAGCCTATTGCAGGTTTTTTTTTTGGCAAGATTTGTTCAGAGAGAGGTTTGCCAGTGCTTTCTTCTGAGGCTGAGAGAATGTGACTTGTCCAAGGTCACCCAGTGGGTTTCCATGGCTGAGTGGGGAATCTCCAGAATCTAGTCCAATGCTCAAATCATTACACCACACTGGCTCCAACGCCTACAGTATATTAGTTGCCAACTTGTTCTACCCTCACAGTGTTATGAACTATGATACATTGGTAGCAAGTCAACTTAAGGCCAGTATCCCACATTAAATTGTGGCCTTGAACCCTATTGATAGTTCCAACCAAAATAATCACATTGAGTTACTTATGAAGTGGTGAGCTGCCATGTGGGTTAATCCCATTGATTCAGTGGATCTACACTGGTTGGTGGCTATTAACAGGATTCAGGCCACGAATTCCAATTTAGGATCAGAATGCAAACTTGGGAAAAATCCATCAGGTCTTTTAATTACAGGGAAGCTCCTCTTTCCCCCTAATTTCTTTGCCTTGCCCCTGTCTGCCCTGATGGCCCTGACAGAGTTATCCTTTCCAGTTTATATGCAAGGTTACAACCCTAGTTTATCACTTTGCATATTTGAGAACCTGAAGGATTCTTTTGAGGAACAGGGTGGATAGAGGAAAGGCCTCTTAGACAAACAAGGCAATGCCCAATATTTGCTCAAACCTGAAACTTGGGAGAGGTTGAATGAGTAAGAGCCTCATTTCTTTATTTGCACAACAAAGAGAAGGCTCTTTTCCCTCCTAAGAACTTACCCTGGTCTGGATCCAGGTCCTTACTTTAAAGAAGGACAAGGGATTTATAAATACAGGTATCTAATTTCCTGCGCAGTTTAAACCACAGAAGGTGAGGAGGGAAAAAGCCTTCTTGGTGTTTGCTCCCAAGTTGCCAAACTCTCTTCCATGGGAGGTTGGGTTGACCCCCTTCTCAATGTCTTTCTGATCGAAGGCAAAGACCTTTTTAAATCGTAGGCTTTCATGGCCGGCATCCATAGTTTTTTGTGGGTTTTTCGGGCTGTGTGGCCATGTTCTGGAAGAGTTTCTTTCTGACGTTTCGCCAGCATCTGTGGCTGGCCAGCCACAGATGCTGGCGAAACGTCAGAAAGAAACTCTTCCAGAACATGGCCACACAGCCCAAAAAACCCACAAAAAACTAAAGACCTTTTTGTTTAGGCAGGCCTTTTGCAGCAGGTGGAATATTTAATGGGGCATGTTGTGTCCTTATTTTACTATGTTCTAAATGTGTTTTTAAAAACTGTTTAACTTTTTTGAAAACAGAATTGCAGTTTAATTGTTGTATTTTTTTAGTTGCATTGTGTTTTAAACGACTGTGAGCTGCCTTGAAGAGAGCCAGTGTGGTATAGTGGTTTGAGCATTGGACTATGCCTCTCAAAACCAGGGTTTGAATCTCTGCTTGGCTATGGAAACCCACTGCGTGACCTTGGGCAAGTCATATTCTCTCAGCTTCAGAAAAAAGCAATGGCAACCTCCATCTGAATAAACCTTGCCAAGAACACCCTGTGATAAGGTTGCCTTAGGGTTGCATAAGATGGAACTGCCTCAAAATCACACAAAAACAATCTGCCTTAAATACTGCATTGGGAGAAAGGCAGAATGTTAAATAAATAAATAAACTAGAGTTGGGGAACCTATGCCTTCCAGATATTGTTGAACTCTATATCCCATCATCCCAGTCAGCATGGCCAATGATCAGTGATGATGAGGACTGCCACCCAACATCATCTAGATGATCAGGGGTGATTTCTACAATGATTCAGACAGATATTTGAACTAATACAGGTCAAATTAGACAAGTCCCAGTCCAAGGAAGCACATTCTTTCAATCCTCCTGTATATCTGAATAAAAATGCTGCCCTGTCCCATTCACCACCACATTTGTAGGCAATTATTTGACCAGGTCTCAAATCCCCACTTAGCCATGGAAACCCACTGGGTGACCTTGGGCAAGTCACACCCTCTCAGCCTCAGAAACTCCGGTGGTAATTTTGTCTTCGGGTAACCATACGTCAGAAATGACTTGAAGGCACACAGCAAGAAGGAGGGAAATCTCCAAAAGAGAGGGCAGGAGTGACAGTCCTTTACTATATTTTTGCCTTTACTCTGATTCTGAAATTCATTTTTTAAAGCATTGGTTCCTACTGCAGCAGAGTGTCTCTTGCAACCATCAACTGGCAGATGCCATTTCTTCTGCCAGAATTATTCCAGAGCATAAAGCATGTCTGTGTGTGTGCGTACAATACACATACACAAAATGACTTTAGCTTAAACATTCCTACCTTAGAAGCTTCTCATCACAGTCTTTTAAACAAGGAGCATGGGACGCGAGACAGGAAAGGACCTGGCCATAATTAGACCCAGTGCTTTATCTGCAGATCAAATGCTATTATAGTGGGCCCTTGGTATCTTTGCTGGGATTTGGTTCCAGGCTCCCCTGTGGATACCAAAATCTGTGGATGTTCCAGTCCCATTAAATACAATGGCCTAATGAAATGGTGTTCCTTATATACAATGGCAAAATCAAGGTTTGCTATTTGGAATATATGTATCTTTGAATATTTTCAAGCAATGGATCCAGAGAGCCAACTGTATTTAACTCATCATTTCCTATATGTAACTTTGGGTTTGCATCTCTAGGGAATTATGGTAATACTATTGATGGAGTGTCACCAGGAGCTGGAGGGAAAAAGAAAGCCCATGAAGGAGAAGAGGAAGAAAGTGCCCCACTGTTGCATGAAGGAACTGGAGATGCTTCACATGATCTTGCCATTCCACTGGTGTCTACCACAAACCCTGAGAAGCCAGTTCTCACTGAGGGAAACAGGTAGAGCTTTGAAGCCTGTGCTTTGTTAAATCTCTGTCCTTGCTCTGTGTGTGCACTTTTTGTACCTGATTCTAGGAAACTGGCATTCTTGGACTGACAAACAGACCTTACTAAATCAGTATGGCTAGTTGCTGGGAAAGATGCCAATACTCTTCTGCCTGTTCAATATAATTATTTGCCATTAGGCTATAGCATAGACTAAAGTGCTGTTATACTGATCTGAGTACCTTCCAATTGTCCCAGTTTGGCAGTCCCAATTAATGCTCTGCTGCCCCACTTTTTCAGCTGCTTTTAAAATAGTCTAATTCTTCTCTTCTCCTCCCACTTTCCCTCTTTGTATTCAGCCTACTTCAGTAAAAATGGAATTCAAAGTGCAAAAATAGTTTTCACTCAATTAACTCAGCTGGGTGGAATATTCTCTTCCCAGTAGGCTGGGGAAAAAGAAAACTGCTGCAGCATCTCCTAGTTTGCATTTTCTTCCTCATTAAATGTTTTTATTGTCTTGACCACACTCTGATGTTGCTTGGTCACGTATGTCCTGATTTTCATGCATGAAATGTTGAAGGATATGGATTTGCCACACCAATGAACTTGCAAATTATATCCAATGTATTACAGCTACAACATACAGAAATCAACATTCAGATGAAATCAAACTATCCATAACATTACAAACAATTTAAAGCTTACAAATAACAATAAAATACAGCTTGAAAATAGTAAAATTAAGAATAGTACAGCACCTGTTAAAAGTCCTGTCTTTAAACAATTTAAGTGCTCAGAAGCCCATTGGAATAAAAAAGTATTTGCCTCCTGGTAGAAGGACAGCAAAGAGAGTGCCGTTCTCACCTCCTGGGAAGGGAATTCCAGAGTCTATGCGCCACTACTGAGAAGGCCCTCACTCTAAAAAGAATATAGTAGTAGTTATTAAACTACCTCCCTTCTATCCAGCTGTTTCTTAAGCATGGGAATTAGATTTCATTAAGCCTTACCAACACAGTTGACATTGTCCTGAATGTTTGACATACAGCTGAACACTAAAGTTAGAATCTTTCAAGACATTACCATGAAAGGATGTGAGAGCTGGACAGTGAAGAAAGCACTTAGGAAGAAAATTAATTCATTCAAGATGAGGTGATGGAGAAGAATGCTGAGGATACCATGGATGGCCAAAAAAACAAACAATTGGGACCTCGAACAAATCAAGCCTGTCATACTTCAGCCACATCATGAGAAGGCACAACTCATTAGAAAAGACAATGATGCTGGGAAAGGTGGAGGGCAGTAGAAAGAGAGGAAGGCTGCTTGCCAGATGGCTAAACTCAATCAGGGAAATCACACAGGCTTGAGCCTATAGGTCCTGAGTAGAGAGGTAGAGGATAGCGGGGCTTAGAGATGTCTCATTCACAGAATTGCCATGAGTTGAGGTCCACTTGAAGGAAGCTAACAACAACAACAACAAGAAGCAGTGGACACTGAAACAGTCCTTCCCTCTGTACTCCCATGCTTGCTTGCATTCATCCCCTTGTTTCCTAACTCTCACAAAAGAGCTTTTATTTACATGATTTACTGTTAGTTTTTAAAAACCATCTTATATTAATGTTGATAGGATAAGCTAACTTGTGTGAAGCTTCCTAACTTCACACATGAGCTTCAATATATAAAATCGAGTTCATATTCACTTAGGGCCTCGGCAGACGACTAATAGAGTCATCTTGGAGGCCAGGAAGAGGAGGAGCAGCCGCATGCGCGGCGCTCCTTCCTCTTCCTGAGGTTGCCCTCGGAGCTGCCGGCCCTCCGCACGGCCGGCGCTCCCAGGGCAACCTCCCGCCGCAGCGTCTGGACACGCTGCAGCGGATAAGTCAGGGAAAGTGCGCCCTACGCGTTTAGGGCGCACTTTCCCTGACTTATGAATGGAGCGCTATTTTTGCGCTCCTTTCAGGGATGCCACAGGAGCGCCACAGTGCGGAGGCTGCGGTCCCGCGGCACTCCGTCCGGCGGCGTCCTGGAAGCACTCGTGTGCTTCCCCCCTCAGAGTATATTTTTGGATTCCAGTTCCCATCGTCACCCAACCAACAATGTCCATGGTGCCTAGGGGTGAATTTTTGTAGTTACTTGCTAGAATCAAAAAGAAGGGGGGAGGAATTTCTATAAAGGAAAGGAAGTGGAGAAAGAACATAAACCCACATGCTACTGATTTCATAACCACTGGTTAGGAGCTTGGGAATGAAATATTTCCACTGGCCCTTTTTCTCTACACTTAATGGTAAAACGTCAGAAAACACAGGGATGTTTGCTTCTGGCCTCTCTCTGCAGAAGACAGCACAATTAAATAGAGTCTCTGGCAGCAAGACTAGAATGGAGGGAAAATGGCCTTTAAGGCAGTCTTCTGAAAAGAAATGAGAAGCCAAGACTTCTGAGAGTGTAGTTACTTTCCCTTATGACAATGACAGAGAATGTTAATGCTTGGCTGTTATATTGAGGAACCAGGTCGAGGATTTTTATGATTTCTGAAGATAGAAGTTTGGATATAAAGAGCTGCAATAGAAAGCTGAAAATTCTTCATTTCTTGATATGGGTGGTTGCATGATGGATCTTCTACCTTCTTTTCATTAAAAACTGGAATTGCCCCAGCCTGGATGTAAAACAATTCTGGGTTGTGCCTTTTTATCTTTCTCTATGTGATGCTTGTAGCCAACTGAGCTTCACCCATGAAATATAGCAGAATTATGCTTTGCCCCAGAGGTAGCCAACAGAAAGATCACTAGATGATTTACACTAGCTCAGCAAGAGTTTAGCAGTAGCAGCAGCAGCAACAACAAATCTTTTCTCCCTCTTTCTGAGAGTCAAATTAGATTGTAGTATTCCTTACAATTAATATATCCCCTTCCCCTCAAACAGCAGAGAGAATATGCGGCAGCAATCAGATATACAAATTAAGCTCTTAAAAAAACTTTGATAGCAAAACAAAGCACACTGAATGCAAATATGCCTTAAAGAAGGAATGTAATTCTTCACTAAGTTTTTTCTTGAATGATGCAATGGGTCATTTTAGCAATGTTCTTCCCACTACAAGCAGGTCTTCAAAAATGATGCAGTTTTCTAAGCCTATTTGCAAATTGAGACTAATTCTGCCCAAAATTCACACACAATTGGTTTGCAAAGAAATATGACTTACAGCATAGGAAATGATATTTCTACACATAACAATTATTTTTTGCACAGAAAAAGCTGTTTTGTATACAAATCACCCAGGTGAAAATTTTGCATAGAATAAGTCCTCAATTACAGAATTTTCTGTGCAGGAAATAACATTTCTGCATTTTGCACAGAATTAGGGCGTTATCACACGTGGCGGCAAGAAAGCGGCATGGAATCAATTCAGAACCATACCGGAATAGACCCCGTAGCTTCAGACAAGAAAGCAGCATCATTCCGGTATGGTTCTGGTCGTGGCAGATGTAATTCCTCAAATAAAGAGGAATTGCAAAGAACAGGGATGATGCTGCAATGCGCCGGGGATGGCACTGGATGGGGTGGGGTTTGCTGCGATGTCGTTTGAACACAGGGGCAATGGATCCGGAATGGGACGGGGATGCGCCGGGGATGGGACTGCTTTAGACCCTGTGTGATAACGTCCTTAGTCTTGAACGTTGAAGATTCCTGCCAGCCTAGGATTCTTCTTAGCAAGGTTTTCTTACACTTAAAAAAACATGGAGTGGGGTGGGGTTTGGGACCATTTTTCAAATATTTTAATATACTTTCCATTTCTCCCTCAAAGCACTTAAGTGCCTAAGCACGCTCTTTAGCTAGAAAAGGACATGGCCCAGAAGTCTTGTCATTTTATCAAGATAAGGCTTCACTTTCAGTATGCTTCTACAGTATAAATTCAGAAGTGTGGCAAAATCCTGTCTGGTAGGCTTCTTCAAATGTAGCAGCTGTCTTTCTTCTGTTAAAAACCAGCACCTCCCCACCACTTCTCCTTCTCAAACTTCTCAGTTTATTTTAAAAAGCAGTGACATGATGTATCTGATGAATTTTAATTAGTCAAGGGAAAGAGTCCGAATTAGTACCACAGAAATAAGAGTATATCTAAAGGGAAAACATTGGCCAGGAAAGCACTGTAAGACTTGGGAAGAATTTTTACTGCAAACCAAACTGCCTTGAAAATGGCCTTCTAAAACAGCACGCTGCCGACAGGAGAAACCTTTGAACGAAGATATGCAGCCTGCTGTCTGATGGCTGGCATAATTCACAGAGCTCCCAACCAAGCTGGCCTCTGGCTCACTTTCTTTTTTGTTAAGAATTTTGTTTTTCAGGCAGAAGGGAGGGAAAAGAAAAGTGCAAAGCAAAGGATTTCTGAGTTTGGATTTAAGACAAATTATTGCCAGGGGAGAGAATAAGGTCTGCCATTTAGAGCAGTGACACTGTTGGCATCTTTTTCACAAATTTGAGCTTGCCCAGTTAAAAAAAGAAGATGCTATTGGGTTCCCTGTGTTGTTCACCTTTGTACAGAAGTGGTCTGTTCTGGAGGAAGTGGCCTGTTCCAGTGATAAGACTGGTGTATAAATATATGGGACACCATCAGCTGCTCAGTTGCCTGTTGAGAAGCTATGTTCTTGCTGTATTTCTTGTCAAATGTACTTCCCCAGTAATGTACCCAAAATGACAGTTTTAAGTGAAAAAGGGTTCTTCAAGGGTTCAGGGAAAATGTGTTTGAGGATTGCAGTATTTGTCTTCTGAGTTCTCAGATATTTTTTTTAAATCCAAACATTTTCATTGTCATGAACTGTACTGTTTTCTGGCAATTCCTGACAATACCTGCAGGGGAATCTTTGGATGATTCCTATTGCAGATTTTTTAAAAAAAATCACAACAAAATTACTAGTTCCAGGACCCCTTGCGGATACCAAAATCCTCAACTCCCATTATTTCCAATGGCATAGTAAAATGGTGTCCCTTATATAAAATGGCAAAATCAGGGTTTGCTTTTTGGAATTGATTTATTTAAAAAATATTTTCAAGCAATGAATGGTTGAATCCACGGGAACAGAATTCATGAATACACAGGGCCAACTGTAAAACAAAGGGAGTTGGAAACTTTTAACATTTGCATTAATTCACAGCATAGCCTTAAAACAAAAGATTTGAAGACCGACTTTTATTAGCAGGCATTACTATATCCTTATCTATACATATACTATGTTTTTAATTTTATTGACTAATATTAATTTTAATATTAATTTTAAATATTTATTTTATTTTATTTTCATTAATATTGCCTGTTTGCAAAAGAGCCAAGACCTTACATCTCACTACATAGCTGCTCACGTTGATCAAGATCTGTGTGAATAAACTTGCAAAGCAGCCAACCCCTTCTGCTTGCTAAACCTCAGATCTCAGCAATCTTTCATTTGAGCTTTAGCAATGTTTATCTTAATTAACTTGTGAGGAAAGTCAAACTTTGAAAGGGGCTCCTCTTTGATCCAGCTGCCCAAGGGTCACTAATTATATTTTCAGAGCCAGCATTTGCACAGAATATCCAAATGGCCCACTGTCTTATAGTTCTTTTCTTTTCTCTTTTTGTCCTCGAATTCTGCAGAAGACAAGGAGGGGAGGCTGAATCTAGCCACCATATCTCACTACGCAGAATGCCGCAATACTTCTCTAATCCTGTCTGGGGATTTCTGGAATTTGTAGTCCAAAAATGTAACTTTTCTAGGCTTTGGAGCATTTGTCTATGGACAAAGGAGGAGACAGACTCACTTGAAGGATATTTTGCCCACTGACTCCTTAAGCCCGAACTCAATAATAATAATAATAATAATAATAATAATAATAATAATAATAATAATAATAATAATTTATATACCGCCCAATGGTTGCCCAATCCGGGCGGTATATAAATAAATTTTAAATATATTTTAAAGTATATTTAAAGTATATTTTAAAGGGGTCAGAAATAAGGATGGGAAAAAAAAATCTGACAGTTTCAATTTCTCCACCACATAGACCTCTGAAGTGCTTTCTGTCTCTTTTGTGAAGAATTTGCAGATTTTTGGCAAGTACTTATCTAAAATAGGAACCAAACCATGTCCACCTGCATAGGCCATATTCACTAAGTGTAGCTGTTCTCATTGAGGGGCTTACAAGGGAAAAAAGAGAGATGGCAGCCCTAATTCAGCACCAAAAATTGTTAAAACACTAGGATTCTTAACCAGGGATTCTATAAGAGGTGAAAGCCCACTCTTGGGGTGGACAAATCTGTCATTTTTGCTTTCCCTTGTATTAACTTCCAACTCATCATCATCATCAACAACAACAACAACAACAACACCTCAAAATATTCTTTCCATCCTATTTATAAAGAAATTAGCAAATTTGGATAATTTTTGTTTTTTAAAAAATGAACAAAATTCTCACACATACTTGATACATAGTGCCTCCCAAGTCAGTGGTGTGGTTAGTTTGCTCCAATTTTTAACCAGAACTTCAATGGACCCATTCCCAGAATAAGTTCAGTATCATGGGTATCACCTTTAAAGTTTACACTAAAATCTGGAGTGGATTCACCACCCCACTGACGTGGCAGCCACCAGGTGCCACTGTCATATATAATCTTTGGCTTATTATTGGTGGGGCTTGTCTGTACTTAATTTTCATTTTAACTTCAGAAGCATTTCCCAGAGTATTGATCAAATCTTATCTCTTTCAACAGAAACTACAGTTACTTACCCTACGATGAGAAAAAGCCCTGTGTATACATAAAAAGTTTTTGGGGTGACCAGACTTTCAGGCTATATTTGTCTAATGTCCTTGAGAAAATGGCAGATCTGCTGGTAAGTCTGCTGGAATATCATGGTCTAAGATAGAGAGAATTCAACTCTATGAACTGTGCTTCTCCAAATGGGATGCTAAATTGGGGTGTGCGGGAGTCATCCACACATGAGTGTTTTCATGTTCTTTTTTTTTTAATAAATAAATTTTATTTATTTTCTAAAATAAACAATCAAACAAACATATCAACTTAAAACAGTACAAAAAGTACATACATACATACTACCATACTAACATAAATCACTAACAAACAATAAACAACCATATCACAATTGGCTACCTATAACTTATTACTGATTTGTAAATATTTGTCAGATAATATTTCTCTTATTATGTGATTGATACACATTGTTTCTTGCTTTTTCCAACTTTCCTCACGTCTATACAATAAATAGATCTAGTTCAATATGTATCATATTCCTTATATAGACCTTCTCCATTTTACCATTTTTTTGTCCCCACTGGATTATCTATGGTAAACATTGCCCACTCTAATAGCAGGGGTAGGCAACCTAAGGCCTGGGGGCTGGATGCGGCCCCCTGAGGCCTTTGGACCGGCCCCAGGCCGGCCCTGCCACTGCTGCCGCCGCCCCCTGCCGCCGCCTGCCATGATGATATTGAGTATTGATGTTATTACTTGTTCTTGGGGTTTTCTTGGCAAAATCTCCACAGGGGGTTTGCCATGGCTTTTCTGGGGCTGAGAGAGTGTGCGTGCATATTTTTTCATTTTTTAAATTTTTTAAATTTTTATTTATTTATTTATTTATTTATTTATTTATGGTGCTTCAGCCCCCCAATTGTCTGAGGGACAGCAACCCGGCCCCCAGCTCAAAAAGGTTGCCTAACCCTGCTAATAGAATTCCTATCTTATTCTATACAGATATATCACTTATTCTAATCCCATTGCCCATATTTCACCCCACTTTTGTCTAATATATTTAATAAAAGGATTCCAAACCTTAATGAAATTTTTAGACGGTTTCTTTTGTATTTTCATGTTCTTTGTAATACTGTGATATGATCTGCATTAACTAGAATGTTTATTCACATTACAAAATCTGCCCCACATATTCTTTCTTCTTCAGTAGCATGAAAGCTGCCTTGGGAATGCCCCCCCCCGCACGTGTGCCATGCGAATTCGCACGGCGCACGCATGGGGAGCGTTCCCAAGGCCCAGGGAAGGCCCCACGGTTGCTGCACCATGCGAATTCACATGGCGCAGCTGCCGTGGGGCCTTCCAAAATGGCGCCCGTGTTTGTGGGTGCATGTGCGTGCGAGAGTGCCATTTTTGCGTCCAAAATGGCACACGCGCTTGCGCACATATGTGCACGTTGGCAGGCGCCATTTTGGAACGCCCAATGCGCCGGCGTCATGTGTCATGCGCACAATGCCAGCACGTCGGGTGTTCCAAAATGGCGCCGCCACCGTGCGCATGTGTGCACAAAAATGGCACTCGCGCTCACGCACCGGGTGGTGGTGGCGCCGGCGTGACTGGCCACAGGCCGGTCCCAAGGCCTCTGTGGGTCACACCCAGCCCGCGGGCCGTAGGTTGTTGACCCCTGGTTTAAGCCATGTTTCCGGGGAAGTATGCTCTGTGTGCAAATGATTCAGATACACATCATCCGCTCATGGATTTCATGTCATGGGGTAGTAAATATGCACTGGGCTTTAGGCTGAACACAGTGGCATTACTAGGATTGGCATCACCCAATGCAGTAACTCATGGTATCACCCCCCCATTGACCTCCTCCCATACCACACCATCTAGAATCCTTAGTAATGTTTAGTAATGTACTAATGTTACTCATAAACCATAATTCCCATATATCACTGAATGTAATCGCAATAGTTGTGACGTAAACAACAAGCAAAATTAAAATTATACCTTTAAATTAAAATATCATACACACAGTCTAAATGTATTTACATGTATCTAGTTTCATGTGGTTAAAGTGAAAACATTGTAACGTGATGTTTTAAAAGAAAATAAGAATATCGAGGATCCTTGGTATCCACTGGAGTTTGGTTCCATGACCCCCTGTGTATACCAAAACCCATAGATGCTCAAGTCCCATTATGTACAGTGGCATAGTAAAATGGTTTCCATTATATAAAATGGCAAAATCAAGGTTTGATTAATGGAATTTATATTGTTAAAAAATATTTTCAAGCCATGTATGATTAAATCCATGGATTAAAAAAATCAATGGATATGGAGGGCCAACTATATATATAAGATTTTAAACCTCTGAGGCCTCTTCTTTCCCCTCCCACTGAGCCTTGCCTCACTCATAAATAATAATAATAATAAATAATAAAATTTTATTTTTACCCCGCCTTTAGCTAAGGCTATCAAGGCGGCTTACATTAAAATAATAGCCCACACATTATAACAAACATATAACACCCCCCCCCCTTAAAAATACATTAAATTGACATCCATCCATTGATACTCACACCATCTCTTCAGTGTTTTAAAGGGACACAAATGAATGTCACAGCCTGTTTCTGCCAAAAGGTAAATGTTTGGGGAGCAGTGGTGTCACCTTCACTTATGGTGTCACCTGGTGCAATCCGCACCTCCCACTCCCAAACCCCAGTAATACACATGGCTGAACAGTGAATGAGCTTTCCAAGTTTCTTAACCCTATCAATACCTTAGATATATCCTTGGGTACAAATTAAAACATGGAATGTATTCATTCCCCTCCTGACATGGGAGCTACCAACTGCCACTGACTAAGGATGCATCTACACCAGGGGTAGGCAACCTTTCCCCTTTAAGGGCCGAGGGACTTCAGCTCCCAGAATCCCAGGAGCTATTGGCCAACATGGGACTATTGGCCAACATGGCTGAGGCTTCTGGGAGCTGAAGTCCCTTGGCCCTTAAAGGGGAAAGGTTGCCTACCCCTGATCTACACAGTCGAAATAATGCAGTTTGACACCATTTTGAGTGTTGTAGCTCTGTCCTATGGAATTCTGGGATTTGTAGTTTCATAAGGTCTTTAGCCTTCTCAGCTAAAAGATACTGGGGCCTCTCAAAACTACCAATCCCAGGGTTCTGTATGGAGCCATGACAGTTGAAGTGGTATCAAGCTGCATGATGTCTGTAGACGCACCCATAGCATTGCCAGGTGTCTCTTTTTATAGAGAGCAAAATTTGGCAGTCCCAGTGCCATTTTGTGACCTCCAAGGTACTCCCAGGTTCAATTTTTTACCCCACCCCCCAAAATAAATGTTCCCAAATGCCCTCTAGGGAGCATGGGGGCAATTACCCCCAGGCTTTTTTTAGATACAGAAGAGACCTTTTCATCACCAAGTGCCTTCCACCTCACTTCTTGTTGTAAAAAGTAGACCTTCCTTGGACCTGGGCAAAAATGAGTGATGCCTGGAAAACCGTGATTCAGTTCCCAAGTTTGATTTTAAATAAAAACATGTTGGCTTAGGCCACTGCAGAATGGAGTGTGCCATTACAGGCAACCTTGCTGTGTGCCTCAAAAGTCTACCTTACCATTGATGGTAAGGAACTGTCCAGTAGTTCAGGAAGCAAAATGCATTAGACGGCAAAACTATCCTGCAAGAAGAGAGAACTGTTTCAGTACTAGATAGCCCCTCAAAAAACAGCTGCATAGGTGCTTCTGCTGTTCTACACCTTCCTGGTCTGTTTTCTGGAGCACATGAGTCTCTTTGCCTGTAATTTCAGGTCAAGGAGGTCAGTGTCATGCTAGCAAGATGACCTCTGCATCTCCAGTTCACCACAGCCTGTTTTCTTCCCAGCCTGGAAGTAATTTTATGTGTCTGGTGGAGTGTGGTATTTTCCACTTTTGTGGCCTTGTAAAAGATGAGACCCCATGAAATCCCCATTATTACTAGGGCCACCAATAGGATAGTTATGAGTTAGGCCTACTGGAGAAGATAGTGGTATAGAACATGGATGTGGTTTCTTAGCCTTTCCTCTGCAATGTTTGCAATTTAATTAGATGCCAAAAGGGATAAAATCCAGATCCCTATATTTCCCCCTTGTGAGTTGCATAGTTGTTGGGTGAAAGTTACTTGGATTTTTATCACAAAGCTGGCTTATAGAGAAAAGGTTAAGCACACCCTTCCCCTAACAATGCTGCTGCTAGGAGTTTTCCCATCTATTCTTTTGTCTCTGTTTCACCAAAAGTAAATAAATAATAAGATGGTGATTGATCTCCTGGCATCACATACATTTTGAAGGCTAAGATGTTTTTATATTAATGAGAGGAGAATTCTGACCACAGGCTTTGTTAAAATTCACATTGGAAAAGAGAGGGATAAAGAGCCATTTGCATCTTTTGTAGGCTTCATGCAAGAATTGGTAGGTGTGAACTAAAAGTCAGCACATTTAAAATTCAAAATATGGCTTTTGCCAAAAAACAACAACAAACAAACAACAACAACCCAAAACCCCAGTAACAACTGAAAGATGTAACATTGTTTATAACAAGATCTTAGCAATGAACACCCACATATTGCAGACTTCTGTGTTAATTATAATAAACTGTTTTATGTCTGCAGTGAACTTTGGAACTGATACATTCACTTCTCAGTTAGAAACGTGTTATGTATGCTAGTTAGCTGGCACCATTTATTGTTCACTGCTCATGCTAATTAATCTGTAAGGTTTCCCCTCTATTGATTGAATTAAATTACAGGATCTTTTCCTACTTCTGGTGACATTTATATGTCCTTTACATAACACTCTTCCCCCTCCCTCTCTTTTAGGAAGAAGGCTTAGAACAAGTGAAAGATTTGATTAAAGTTTCTGAGATGGCATCAGAAGAGAAAATGAAGTCTACTCTGAATGATTTTATCAACCAAAGTAGGTAAGAACATCTATAGGAAAAGCTCCAAATGTACATTATGGATAGGCAGCAATTCCCACAAGGTCAGTAAGAGATGGATAATAAGTATGGAAGTAGCTCGACTTAGGAATGGACAGATTGGTCTATTTTCCACTCCATGATAGTATCACATTTCTTTTTCATAAGTATATTCAGTCTCATTTCTATATCAATCTGCAGTTCTAAAACACATGTAAAAATTGTACTTGGATTTTGTTCCTCCACAAAAATGCATATTCTTCTATGTCTTTTACTCTAAAATATCTATTATGGTGCACAGTTTGCCCTAAAATGTGCATTTTTGATGCATCTGAAGCTAATATACACAATTTTAAAACCTATTATACCTTTAAACTAAGAACTGTTATCATAAAATTTGAAGAAGTGCAAAAATGGAAGGGATGACATATTCACATCTCTGTATTAGTGTAGAAAGTATAAATTGGGTCAAATTGCTTAAAAGTGCAGATTGACCAAAGTTTTTGAACATGTGTAGCCATCTCACAGTTGCTCACCTAACTTTATAATGAATGGAAAATATATTGTTACCTTTGGCTCTAATGTTATACAATGAAATGTTTTCAGTTCCATTTCCTTTGCTCATTCTTCAGTGATTCATTTCTAGAATGCCTACCAGGCTTTTGGAACTGTCAAAAGAACATAACATACACTGGAAATGATTGGTGACATCCTTTGCAAATATATTAAGCAAATTCTGGAAGGTCAATATGCATACAGAGGCGTTCCCTTGCTCAAATCTCTTTTGTGCACAGTGGATAAGATGCAAAATATCCACATATCCCCCAAACTAATTAATATAATGCTGAAATATTACCATACAAATTGTATTTCCACTTCTCAATACTTCTCACTACTCTAAATGATGCATCCATTTTAATCTAATATTATGAATTTGAGCTCTTACTATCTTCTAGTTCATCTATTCTGCTAAATAAATGGACTTCCTATGGGAGAATTATTACCTATCATGAAAATATAATCTTTTCCTATCTTTTTTAAAATGCTTTTGTGTCTTCCTCCCAGGGCCTTCAT
The DNA here is from genome assembly GCA_026167975.1 of Phrynosoma blainvillii. Classification (NCBI taxonomy): domain Eukaryota; kingdom Metazoa; phylum Chordata; class Lepidosauria; order Squamata; family Phrynosomatidae; genus Phrynosoma; species Phrynosoma blainvillii. The sequence continues at coordinate 19,326,585 of JANUYF010000004.1, read as the reverse complement.
TGCAAATGCTGAAAAGAAGCCCAAACTGATGAATCGGACAGCTTTGGATAAAAAGAGGCTGACGTTATGTAAGCAAGAGCTGGTATGTGAGATATTTCCTTGAATCCCTGCTGCAGTGTGCTATAAATGTGCCTCATTGACTGAGTTGATTGACTCTGTGCACCAGAACTGACTCTGTCTCCTAAATGATGGTCTCGGTAATTTTATAGTATACAGGAAATAACTGTCTGCAATGTTTAAGGATTTGAGCAGAATCAGCAGAGCTCTTGTACTTCATAAACTGGCCCTTTCCCACAGGTCTTGGAAATGCCATTTTGTTGGACTTATATCTCCCAGAATTAGACTTTATGCCTTTGGTAGGGCTGTGGTTTATAATTTTATTTTTATACAATGCCAATGTATTAATGGCAATATATAAATATTTGTGTGTGAGACGGAGGGAGGGAGGGAGGAAATGTAGTGTAGTGTTTTGAGTATTTGGACTATGTATTTGGACTCGGAGTGTGGTGGAGACTCCTTCCTTGGAGGTCTTTAAGCAGAGGCTGGATGGCCATCTGTTGGGGATGCTTTAATTGGGAGTTCCTGCATGGCAGGGGGTTGGACTGGATGGCCCTTGTGGTCTCTTCCAACTCTATAATTCTATGATTCTATGATTCTAGGACTGTGGAAAACAGAGGTTGAATCCCCACTTTGCCATGAAAACCCACTGGATGACCTTGGTCAAGTCACACTCTGTCAGCATCAGAGGAAGGCAAAGGCTTCTCTGAACAAATCTTGCCAAGAAAACCTCATGATAGGTTTGTCTTAGAATCACCATAGGTCAGAAACAACTTAAAACAACAACAACAACATATACATGCACATATACACACACTCCTCAGTAACCATCAATCACTAGTGGCGATACTGGCAGGGGAATTGTAGGAACTGTAGCTCAAAAAAGTGTACTTTCTATATTGTAACTTTTCCTATTTTGCTTCACTGAGCTTCCTTGTAGTTCAAGAAAAAGTAGTTCGACCTGTGATCAATGGGATAATGTGGTGATGTACAATTTTGTAACCTGGGACCGATAGAGTTGATTCATCAAGATTTCAAAGATAAGGGACATGGTAGAATATCTAAAATAGGACATATCTGGTAAACACAGTACATAGGGGCTCATGAAGCTGCCTTGTTCCATGTCAGACCATTGGTTCTTCTATCTAACTGGTGGGAATCATGTGGCCCTCCAGATGTTGTTGGATTACAGGTTCCATCAGCTCTAGCCAACATAGTCAATAATGAGCAATACTAGGAACTCCAGTCTAATGACATCTTATGCTCTAGCATTATTTTAGTGTCTACACTGGCTAGTAACCCTCCAAGTCTTTCCCTGACCTACCTGCAGATACTAGGAACTGATCTTCTTCAAGTAAAGCATGTGCTATACCATTGACCTATGGCTTTCCATGCCCCCTCCACCACTTCTTGTGGAAGTCAGCCAATTGTGAATTAATTCTATTCTGCAGTTTTCCAATGACATTCTGGAGGACCAAGGGAGCTCCTACATGAGAAGATAGTTAGTAACAGTGAAGGATTCATGTAAGGCAGCTTGTCTTCTGCTCATGCTCTTTCTCTGAAACTATATGGGAGTTATGGTTGTGTTTTAGATCTTCAGTCTTTGGTCATCCAGATAATTTGGAAATTAAGGTCCTAGAAGCCCCTGCTAGCATGGCCAGGAGTTAGGGATTCTGGAAGCTGAAGTCCAGAAAATATCTGGACTTAAAATTTTTGATACAACCTCCTAGCCCTATTCAGTATTCAAATAAGTAGCAATGCAACCCTCTGAGCCAAGAGTAGGGTAGGGCCCATCCTTAACGTCACACACATTTCTGGCTACATTACAGAGAGGAAGCCTCTGTGCATACAGTTGTACATGCAGCTTTGTCCACATGAGCTGGCATCATGGGCTACCAAAATTCTAGCTTGCTTAGAAACTTCTGCATGTACAGAATGTGCTGTTTTTGGTTTTGCTGAACAGGGTTTCCAAGCTCAGTCAAAACAATGGAAACCCAACAGGCATGGTCTATATTCTTAGGAAAAAGAAGAACCAACATCTAGTACTGGCAAGGAAATATTTATTATCACTTTGAGTGGGTGAGATATTTCATGGAAGAGTTCCCTTTCTTCACAAGCTAAATCTCTGCAAACATAACTATGTTTTCCTTACTCTTTATTGTCTGATAGTGAAATAGTAAACATAGTTTGCAGATATTTATCTCATGAGGGAGTTCTTCACTGATCCATTATGTCAATGACTCATTGTAATATTTTTTCCTGATACCACTAGGCATTGTTCCATCATTTTTCTAAAACAAAAGAGGCAGAAGGCACATTTTAAAAAAAAAGTTCAGACTCCCTGAACTTAGAATGCATCCTAATAAGAATAGGGCCCTAAATGCTTTTCATGTCCTGCAGTACAACAACAGTTAGGAGGAGTTCATTGGCATACATCAATGTAGAAAGGCCCAATGTTGTTGTTGCTTATGTTTGTTCCAACTTATGGCAACCCAACAGCAAACCTATCCCAGGGCTTTCTTGGCAATGTTTGTTTGGGGGGGGGGGGTAGGTTCCATTGCCTTCCTCTGAGGCTGAGAGAGTGTGACTTACCCAAGGTCACCCAGTGGGCTTCCATGGCTGAACAGGGATTCAAACCCTGGCCTTCAGAAGCATAGTCCAGCACTCAAATCACTACACCATGCTGGCTTCTCTTAGTGATGCTAGAAAGCCTGAAAATGTTATATAGGAGTAGGATGATTAAGAAAGGGTTTATGATCTTTTGCTTCCAGAAGTTTTAATAATTCAAACCTAAGCTTAAAAAGGGGGCAACCTCCCTAGCAGTGTGGTTTACAAGGAGCCCCTTTGTAGACTCAAGAGATTGATTCTGGTTGCCCACAATTGCCATCTTGCAGCCAACATGTTGTAGAACATTTTGGAAAGGGTACAAATCATATTTCTTTTACTTCACCTGCATACTCAAACGTTGGAAAATGGGAAGATCTAGCAGTTTTACTTTATCTCATAGTCCAGTTTTTAAAACTTCAAGTCGTTTCCATTCCAAATATGGGGGGGGGGGGGGGGAGAGGAATCAGTAGGTCATGCTAGATTCTTCAAAAATTAATGGAAAGGATTTTCCCCCTTCATGTGCACCAGCCAAATCCAATAAGTCTTCCCAGAATGTGGCTAACTGTATTGTACACAAAGCTCAGAAATGTTACTTTTTTGGATGACAATTCCCAAAATCCTGCAGCTAGCCTTGTCTGTGAATATGATGGCTGAGGGATTCTGGGACTTTTAGTCTAAAATGTAACTTTTCCGAACTGTGCTCGTAGCTTGCCTGATCAAACCCAAAGATTTGAGGTTTAATATCTGGAGTGACTCATCTAGACAGATTAAGTGGCTGCCTAGGGTGACACTGACATAATTGGAAAAGCCACCTGCTGTACTAAACACAGCTTGCATATCTTTGGTTTTGGTATTGCTTCTGGCATCCAAAGACACTAGGAATGTAAACAGAATTATTTGTGACATCTATAAGATATATTTTGTTCAGATGGCTGGGAAAAGAAAAACCCTTGAGTGAATCTAATTGCCATCACTTTTTAACAAATATCAAATATGGTTTTTCAGTCTTGGCAGCTCATGCAGTCAAATGAGCATGACTGAATGCCAAGCAATTTGATGGTAAGAGATCAAACTATGCTTGTACAGCTACATTACTTTATAACACATTTTCATTTGACTTGCTTTTCTATATTGTTCTGCCCAAAGTGGTGCACAACATATTAAATTAAGAGAAACAATTATAACCAAGCAAATAACCCTATGAAGGAATACAGGAAGAAGTTGACAGCACACCAACACAGGATGTCAAGCTCATCATTGGAGACTGTAATGCAAAAGTTGGAAGCAAAGCAGAATTAAAAACAGTAGGCAGATTTAGATTAGGCAAAAGAAATGAAGCAGGTGAGCATCTGAAAGATTTTTGTGACGCCAATAACCTATTAATTGAAAACACATTCTTCATACAACCAAAAAGAAGGCTATACACATGGACATCACCAGATGGTCAACACAAAATCAAATAGACTATATAATTTGAAGCAAAAGATGGTGGAACTCTATTCTGGTGGCCAAAACCAGATCAGGTGACGACTGTGGCACAGATCACAAATTACTCATATCAAAAATAAGAGTGAGACTCAAGAAGGAAACAAAACCAGTCTTTATACCAAAATATAATCTAAATAATATCTCAACAGAATTTACTGACAACATAAGAAACAGATTTGCATTACTAAGCATAATAGACCAAGAATCAGAGGAACTATGATCTGAAGCCAGGGACATAATAAAAGAAGAATGCAGACAGACACTTTCAATAAACAAAAAGAAAAAAAACCCAGACAAAAAAACCACTACAAGCCAGAGACAAAAAACAAAAACAAAAGGGAGATAGGAACAAACTAAGAATTATGAATGCAACAGTACAACAGCATGTGTGGAAAGATAAAGAAATTTACTACAACGACCAATGCAAAGAAATAGAAGATAACAACAAAAAGGGAAGAACAAAAGATCTGTTTTACAAGATCCAGGAAATCAAAGGAAAATTCAAACCAAGGACTGGAATGTTCTATGACAATAAAAATAGCATAATTCAAGACCAGGAAGGAATAAAAAGATGTTGGATGCAATACACAGAAGAACTATACAAAAGAAATGCCAAAATGAAGGACACATGGAATGAAGAGCCATATGAAGATGAACCCCAAATTCTAAAAACTGAAGTGGAAACTGCAATAAGAGAAATAACAAAAAACAAATCAACAGGAACAGATGATGTTCCAATTGAACTGCTGCAATCCACATTGATAGAGTCAACTCTAGTGCTAACCAACATATGTCAACAGATATGGAAAACAAAACAATGACCAATAGATTGGAAGCAATCAATATACATCCCCATCCACAAAAAGGGAGACACAAGACTGCAGCAACTATAGAACCATAGCACTGATCTCCCACACAAGCAAAATCATGCTCAAAATTCTGCAACATAGCCTCCAACCATACATGGAAAGAGAAATCCCAGATGTCCAAGCTGGGTTCAGGAAAGGAAGAGGCACCAGGGACCACATTGCAAACATATGATGGCTAATGGAGCACATCAGGGAATTCCAAAATAAAATCAGCATGTGCTTTATAAACTATAGCAAAGCCTTTGACTGCATAGACCATGAAAGGCTATGGAACACCCTTAAAGACATGGGAGTGCCAGCACATCTGATAGTCCTGATGAGGAATCTGTACTCAGGACAAGAGGCTACTGTCGGAACAGAACATGGAGAAACAGAATGGTTCCCAATCAGCAAAGAGGTCAGACAAGGCTGCATCCTTTCACCCTATCTGTTCAACTTGTATGCGGAACATATTTTAAGGAAAGCAGGCTTGGACACAGAAGAAGGAGGAGTGAGAATAGGAGGAAGAAATATCAACAATCTAAGATATGCCGATGATACCATAGTACTAGCAGAAAACCTCACAGACCTGGAACACCTACTAAGGAAGATCAAAGAAGAAAGTGCTAAGGCAGGCTTAGAGTTGAACATAAAGAAAACAAAAACAATGACCACAGAGGACCTTCACAAGTTCAAGCTAGACAATGAGGAAATAGAAATAGTAAAAGAATCCCCATACCTGGGATCAAACATTGATAGAAATGGGGATTGCAGTCAGGAAATCAGAAGAAAATTAAGAATGGGGAGGGTGGCTATGAAAGAACTTGAAAAGACTCTAAAATGCAAAGATATGCAACTCAGCACAAAAGTTAGAATCATGCAAGCCATTGAATTCCCTATTACCATGTTTGTATGTGAGAGCTGGACAGTTAAGAAAGATGATAGGAAGGAAATAAATGCATTTGAGATGTGGTGCTGGAGAAGAGTGCTGAGGATCCCATGGACAGCCAAAACAACAAAAATTGGGTCCTAGAGCAGATCAATCTGAAAACCTCCCTTGAAGCCAAGATGACCAAACTGAGACTGTCATACTTCGTACCCATCATGAGAAGGCAGGACTCTTTGGAAAACACAATAATGCTGGGAAAGTTGGAGGGAAGTATGAAGAGAGGAAGGCCACATGCTAGATGGATGGACTCTATTAAGGAGGTCACAGGTATTAAGGGGTTGATGGAATTAAGCAGAGCAGTGGAGGACAGGGGGTCTTGGAGATGTCTCACTGATAGGGTCACCATGAGTAGAGATCGACTGAAGGGCAGCTAACAACAACAACAAAAATCCTAACATAACAAATTACAAATGCAGTCGTAATGCCAATAACATTTTTAATTTAAAAAAGTAAATTCATACAATACTGTCCCAGTTCTGCATGTTTGCGCAGAGTTAAGAAAGTGATAAAGACGGATGATAAAAGGAAAGTAATGTAGTTCTTTTCTGTGAATAATTCAAGAGCTGGTGATGCACAAAAATGCAGTTAGGAACCTGGGTAGATAAGATTCTCTTCTGATATCTAATCTATTCCATTGTGACAGGCAGTGTTAGTTCAGAACCTTTAGTTCTAGTACTGGAGGATGTTGCTAAAAGAGCTAAAGAAAAATAGGACAATTTGCCCTCCTTTTGTGTTCTGGTGTGGATAATGTGGAAGAAATATTGGAAGAAACTGACAGTGACAGTGGCTTTATGAATACACTGCCTTTTTGTTTTGATAGGAGGCGATGTCCAAAGATGCCAAAGGAATAATCCAGCAGCAAAAAAAGAAGATTCCACTAGATGAAATGATGCGTGAAACCCAAAGTTTTATTGAGAAGATTCGCTTCTTAGTGGATGAGGTAATGCATCCAAGCTTGTTTTTGGAGCCACTGGGCCTGTTGCATGTCCAGGGGCAAATCCCACTCCACAAAAACAACACACACAGAGATACTTTGGAAGAAAACGTCAAAACTATTTACTGCTCACAGCCACGTCCTATTAATATTCTCAATTAAAGGAGACACATTAAGTGGGGTTTACATAAATTGACTCATTCACCTGTTCATTCAATGAGTCTATTCTAGTTGAGACCACCAATGAGATTCAGGTCAACATCAACTTATTTTATGCAGGTGCATTTTGATGTTTTTATTTTTATTTATGTAGACTTTATATTTGATTACATTGATGTAATTATTATTTCAAACCAGTTTTTTTAAAAAAAATTGTGTCCAGTGCATGTGGCAGAAAAGAGATTAATGGATATGAAAAATAAAGTCTATATGAATAAAAATAAGAACATTAAAACACACATGCATAAAGTCCTGTGTAAATGGAACCCACATAACCCTGCTTCTCCTGTCCTCCAACTTTTTCCTGTAATATCTGTATTGGGCTTTAGGTCTGTTTCAAACTGAGGGCACATATATACTGCAGAAATGTTGAGGCAGTATGCCCTAAAAGTGGGCTGAATATCTTCTGTCACTTTTAAACCAGGCCTGTATTTTTATTCTCTTATTAAAGTTCCTACAGAACTGCTGATATTTTGATTCTTGATTCACACACACTTGACATAATCAAAAAAAGTTGATTTCCCAAGATATACACACCTTTCAGGAGTCTAATGTTGTCCTTGATACTCAAAGCACATGTCTGCCTTTTTCTCAAGCCCCAGCATACAGTGCCTGATGTGTTCATCTGGATGTTGAGCAACAACAAAAGAGTTGCATATGCAAGAATCCCAGCCAAAGACGTGTTGTATTCCCCTGTGAATGAGCAGAGAGGAAAACACTGTGGGAAGATTAAAACCCACTTCTTAAAAGTAAGTTTGAGAACCTTCTAATCATTTTTTTAGCAGCACAACATTGCATCTGGTGCTCCATTTAGACTGCTGGATAAATTTGTGGTACTCCTCACTTCACAAGATATTTTGGGAGTTGCCATAGGGAACCTGCAACCATTAGACAAAATTCATGTGGAATGACAGAGAGAGATGTGGAAGAATGCATTTTGCAGTGCTGCAAACTTTGCTGCCATCAGATCTGACTCTGCCCACCATCAACTGCAGCTCCTGGCCTTTTTCTATGGGTCAATAATCCTTGATAAACTAAAAGGCTTCCAAACTCTTTTGAAGGATTCAGTTATGAATCGACATGGGTTTCCTTATATATAGGTCATTGAATCTCTAGATCACTGACAAAATGAGGAATGGAAATGTGGTAAGCATTAAGGTTATGCAGACTCAGCATGATATAGTGGTTTGAATGCTGGACTAGGACTCTGGGAGACCAGGGTTCGAATCTAAGCATGGAAACCTACTGGGTTACCTTGGGCAAGTAACACACTCTCAGACTTAGATGTATGCCACATCAACACCCCCACCCCCAACAGATCTTGCCAAAACACCTCATGATAGGATTGCCATAGGCTGCAAATTACTTGAAAGCACATGACACACTGAAGTCATTGCTGGGTTACAGCTCTTTTAACTGTGATGATTAAAAGAAACCTCAAGTGGAAGGATTTGCTCCCCAAATACCTGTGATTCTTTAACTGTTAACTCCAGTTTATAATTATTCTCCACAAGCACTATAGATGAAAGAGACTAGAAGTTACACAAAATTGTGGAGAAAAATTGACAGATGTCAGAAAGAAAGAAATTCAACCTTTGTAGTATGGCCAGTAAGATAGCTAAGTTCACTATACTGGAGTACATGATATGCCCATGTGGTGGTGAGCATTGGTATACTATTTATACACTGATGCATAGTGATGGACATATATGATAGTCTTTTCACACTATACAATTATAGCACTATGATTTCACTTTAACTAACATGGCTTAATTCTATGCAATCATAGGGCCTATCATTTGAACAAAGGAACTAGAGTTCTTTGGTTGGGAAACACACAAAACTACAGATCCCAGGCTCACAAAAAAAATTTTTTTTACAGGATCCCATAGGATGGAATCATTGCTGTTAATGTGGAATCATAGTGCCTTAATTGTATAGTGTGAAAATGCCCTTGGTCCTGAACAGAAGCATCTAACACTTCTTATGAACACCTACTGGTGTTATTACAACCAGTTGGGGCTTGCTGGAAATATCCTGGTTGGAAAGGAGCAAAACCATCTCATCCTTGCAGTTGTTTATTAAGGGGTATTATGAGTACTTGCCACAAATGACTGTAAACCTCATAAGACCCAGAGAGAAGAATAGGATTATAGCCAAGGACCAGCAACGTGGGAGTGGGGGAATGGTGTCTCTGTGAACAACGCTCCTCATGTCCTTGCTGCTAGACCTGCAAGTCTCAAGAGTTCTTAGGATGGACCCATGACTACTAGGGAGTTCACATAGATCACATGTGGAAAATTGAAAGTTTAAATGGGTAAGAACCCGTGATTATCCAGCGTATTAGCTGCAAATGCACGAATGGTTTTCACATGACGTTGTGCGCAAACCACATAGACTCTGACAAAAAAGTGACATGAACCAGCAAATAGGCATTTTCTGGGAAATATCATGAATTCATTTCCGTTTCATTCACAAATTCACTTTTTTTGAGCAATTGCTGTAGTGTGAAAGCTACTTGCAGTTTATTCACGGGATTCTCCCTGTTTTTGTGTTTGTTGCCAGATTTCCCATGGTTCTTTGGGGCAAATTTACTTCCAGTGCTGTGGGGCAATACAGGAGAATACCGTAATACTGCTTACAAAGCTCCTAAAACAAGTGCCCACCCTTCTTGGTATCCAGAGCTCTTAAAACAAACAGCTGATGCAAGGGCAGAGAGTGAGAGCGAGAGGAGAGTGAATGAATGCTTGCCTCCCAGTCTGTGTCCTTGCATGCTCCTCTCTCTGTCTCCAGAATCTTCCCTTCTAGCCGGAGTGCAGCGATCCCCCAACTGTCCACTTTAAGAGATTTTGGACGTCAGCTCCCAGATTCCCAGACTATTGGCCAACATGGCTGAGGCTTCTGGGAGCTGAAGTCCAAAATAATAATAATAATACACTTTATTTATAGCCCGCCTCTCCCTGCGGATCGAGGCGGGTTACCACAAATAAGAATAACAATAAAATACAATATACAATTAAAAACCACATTTCTAAATAATCCCCTACCCCAACCCCCCTCCCAATCATAAAAAAGAAGGAAATTAAAAACAATAACAATATAAAATGTATAGCAATATAAAATACTAATTAAAAGAGGAAGAAGTAACAAATTAGCTAAAATTAGAGGTAGCTGGAGGTGAGACATCTATCCTTAAATCCCTTAAAGGGCACAGTTTGGGGATCACTTCAGCCTTCCCTTCTAGCCAGAACTCTTAAAGAAACAGCTACAGAGGCAAAGGCAGAGACTGAACAAGTGAGATAGAGAAAAGGCTGAGTTCCCCCTCATTCTTTCCTGTATCTGTCTGTCTGTCTCCAGCTTCAGCCTTCTCCCATAGCCAAGGCTCTTAAAGGAACAGCTGCTGAGGGAATGCAGGAACACATACAAATATTTGTTGCTGTTTATGTGTTAATATAATTTGTGCATTTCCTCACTTTCGTGGGATGCATGTGCTTTAATCATTATCAGGATGGAGATACATTTGGTCCCATCGTATGAAAACCATTTGCACATTTGCATGAAAGTGCGGGTTTATCTTGGATTCTGCACGGGATAACAGACTGCTTTGCGTGTGAAAGCCATTTGTGCAATTATGAGTTAATAATGGTTCTTACCATTTTAAACTTCCAATTTTTCCTCGTGTGATAAATTCCTAAGCTACTATGGAAATGATATAATAGTAGTGCAGAAATACGCTTGCTTTCATTTTTCAATTCAATTCTATTTACTTTTCTTCTGTAATCCTCTGCTATCTTGGAGTAGTAAGGGACTTAATAGGACCCATAGCCAACCCTACCATTAGGTAAAATGAGTGAGTTGTCTCAGGGTGAGGAGGCAATGATGGACATGATGGAGGAGGCAACAGCCAGCTTGCTCCTTTCTTCTTTTGTGGAACCAGATTGGGTCCTTTGTATGGTGTGCTCTTCACTCCCTAAACTAGCCCACTCTCCTTGGGTGATGTACAGGACATTGTCAGTGTGAAATGTACGGTATGTAGATTTGCCATCTTGACCTTGGCATTAGGCAACAATGCACCTTGGGCTTATCCTGCATTAGCAATCTCTTCCTTACTTGGCTCTACTGCAGTATTCTATTTTTTTTTCTTGTAGCAATTTTTCATGATTCAGATAAATTAAAAACAAGCAACCTAGGAAGGAGCAGACTTTGTAGCTTCAGGAGGATTAGCTGGATAAAGATTTATAAATATTTATTGTAAGAAGATGATGTTTGGAATGTTGTGTAATGTTTGTAAGAAATCACTTCTATGTTCTATCAAATGGTGTTATTTAACTAAAGCAAATAATTTAAGGAGTAGATGCTGAAAACACCAAATGAAAGAGTTGTTAGTTAGCACTTGATTCTTCTCCAAAAGATCTGTCTGCGCATTAGGATAATTCTTGGAGGCACTTCCAAAGAAACCTGTCAGAGTCCATTCTCACTCTCTTGGTAGAATGTTTGTCTAAAGTATAAGGCATAAAAGATCTCACTTAAATGACATTTATTCACCTTGGTGTATTAAAAAAAAACCCAGTAAAACAAACATTTATTTTATGTAAATGGATGATATCCCTTCAAGAACAATATGGATACTATTTTTCTTACTAAAGCACTGGGTTTTATTTCTTATGAGCCAGGGGTTAGTTTACACAGTTTAGGGGAAAACAAATGGAAACTCATTTTAAAAGTTGCTATTTTTTGATGGAAACATATGAATTCAGTTATTTCTCTGTTGGCCTTGTAAATTAAGTTGATTGGACTTATAAAGCAACTTAGCAGTTGCCTAAATGCTTTTTTAAAAAGTAAAGAGGAGGGACATGAGCCTCTATTTTGATTAGTACCATGATGTGGAGTGAGATAAAGGTGGCTACAATTCATGGCCGTTGTGGTCCTGATCCAGATAAGCCTTCTGCATCCCCTTGAAGACATGAGAAATCTGATCCATATTGGAACTCTAATATGGGGCAAAAACCAGTTGCCATATTTCACTTCCTCAAATCTGAGCATTTAATTTCTATTTTATGCATTTTCTTCTAATTATGCATTTTTCCAGTTATACAAATTACTCTGATTTGCATTCTGACCATGCAAATTGAAAACCTTGTGATAGGTTTATCTTAGCATCATCAGTTGGAAATGACTTGAAGGCACACAGTAACATCAAGTACCTGCTGTGTTTACTTAAACATCACACAAATAGAATAAATTGCTAATTGTGTGAATAATGTATTTGACCCTTGTTGGAAGATCTTTGCATTCTCTTTTCCCCTCCTTAGATAGATAGGGATTCCTGCTTGGAAACTTCTCCCTCTCTCTCTCTTATTCAAATTAACCTTGTGACTTAGCTCACTCTCTCTTTGAGACTAACTGAGCTGTTCCCATCTTTCTGCTCTCTTAAAGATGGTGAGATTTTCTCTCTTTACCTGAATGAACACTAGTTAGATTAGGATTTAGAGTTTGTTAAATGTAAATATAAATTAAAGCCACCATTGTTTGTTAAACTACAAGCTACATGTTTATTGTTTTTTGAGTTAGGCAAAGTGACATTTCTGCTATTCTGCTAATGAAAGCCAGGCTCTAACAGGTTTAGCTTTCATATTTGTATATTTTTGTTTCCTTTAAAAAGGGTTGAAGCCCTGGGAAATTTAAATTATCCCACAGTCCTACATCAGACTACTGGTCCACTTTACTATTTCTATCATTGTCTATCATTATCTATCACTGTCTACTCTGATTTCCACCTGATCTTTTGAATGCTACCTTCTTTCAGTTGCCAGGAAAAAGGCCTCCAGGCTGGAACATCCAAGGAAAAGTTGACACGTACCTATGGCTTGGCTCTGCCAAATATGCTCATACTATTTTGGACAACTTACCTGTTGGATATGAAACAGAAACACCTTTGGCAGCAGGTGGAGGACACCATGCTCCTCCTCCACCCATCAGTGTGGTCTATAAAAGTAAGAAATGTTTTAAACCTAGAGGAAGAAATGCAAGCTAGACAGATATCAGTATGGCCTACTTACTGTGCTACTGCTGTAATGTGTGACATGAGTTTTTATAAACAGAGAACATATTGCACTTGACACTTCAGATGTGTGCTTTCTTGCATATAACAACATCACACATCCCACCCACTCCTTCTTTAAACTCTGCTGTTAGGACCAGCTCTCCAGCACTCACTACCAGTTTTTGTGAGATGCAGGTCTGGAGCTGATGCACAACGTGTTGAATTTCTAGCAAACACTTAACAATCACATGCACCATGTGCTGAATTTGGCTTGTAGTGCTTCACCATTAATTTAGTTTTATGTAGTAGTGTTCTCCAAAAGCTGCCATGTCTTCATGGCAGCTGAGATATTCAGTAATGCAGCAGGTGCTGAACTGAGGAACGGCTGTAGCTTGTGAAAACAGAACACCATTTTAAAAGCACATTGCCACTATAGTTCTATGGCTATTTATTTGGGAAGTAGTTCCTTTGAAATCAGTGTCTGTACTGTGAATAAACATGCATATGGTTAGAGAGGACATATTACTTCAAAATCATTATTTGTATGAACAAATATACTTTGTGGCTCTTTCAGTTTTTTTGCATTGATCATCAGATTGAATCAACCTGAGACCCACAGGAATACAAGCAAAACCTTGAAATATTATTGGGGGCGGGGGCGGGGGCGGGGGCGGGGGCGGGGGGAATACAGCTCCCAAATACCCCAACCTGCATGGCCAGGGGTTATGACCATTAAAGTTGGCAAGGAAATTTAGGGAGTTGTAGTCTGGATGTAATGTTTCAAAGCTCTGTCTAAATGATCATTTTTTTCCTGTTGCTCCAGAAGATAGACTCTAGACTGATTGGTATGGATAGAAAGGGGATTTTAGATAACCATTGGGATGAACTTCTTGACAGTACAAGCTGTCCAACAGAAATGTGATGAACTCTGCTTAAGTACACCGTATGTCAGAGATACTTTTGTAGTAGACTTTCTGCATTGGCATCAGATTTGATTAAATCTGTTTAGAGGTCCCTTTCAATGTTGTGATTCAATCCCACTCACAGTAATGGGACAGGAATGGTAATGATGCTGTGCTTTCCTTTGTTATGTTCATGCAGCCAAGCATGTCTTCCAGCTAAGAGCTCACATGTATCAGGCCAGAGGACTTATCGCAGCCGATAGCAGTGGGCTTTCGGACCCTTTTGCCAAAGTAACTTTTGTTTCACACTGCCAGACCACAAAGGTAAAGAAGAAAAGGTGGAAAGGTTGTTATTTGGGGGATGGGACGGGATACTAAAATAGCGTCAGACTGTTTGTTGGATAACCATTGGCCAACACAGAGATCATTTTCTGGCACATGCCTGGTAAAATATAGGAAAATGTTTTGTGAACACCTGGTCATCTTAGGTGACAAGAAACACAATGTTGTGAGACTGAGGGTTGGACATAAGCAGTTTAATGGACTCAGGAGATTGCCTACATAATCCTGGCTAAATTGTCAGATATCTCAACTATCTCTGCATGAGCAGTGGCTTGAATTAAATGCCTGTTGGGATCCCTTCCATGATTTCTGTCTCCAAATGGGAATGGGCTAAAAAGGAATTTGGGCAATGAGGATGTACAGTATTTGATTGAGAATGACAATTCTACTTTCATCAAAACAATGATTGTCACTGTTTTCACTGTACCGTTAAAGAGTACAGGTATCTTGCATACCCTGCTAGTATTCTAGTTGCTTTATTGATTTTTTAAATTCTTGTCCCACTAGATCATTCACCAAACTTTGTCTCCTACTTGGAATCAGATGTTGCTGTTTAATAATATTGTACTTCATGGGGATGGGAAAGAAATTGCAGAATTCCCTCCAGTCGTTGTTATAGAACTCTATGATGATGATGCAGTGGTAAGTAGGATTTTTCCCTTTTTATTAATTTTAAAATCAGGATGATTGTGTGTTCATATGTGCACACAAACGTTCATACATATATATAAACTAAAACCCTGCTGAGTTACTACATTGTTTATGTAGCAAACAATATTGAACATGAACATATTTTTAAAAAATCTTTTCACTGTGCAATCACATTTCTGACCCCTTTTAATAGAGGACAGTTTTCACATAAGAAAACAACAACTATGCATTTTTGCTCCAGAAAATATTTAGAATGCAGAAGAAGCTAAGCAAGGCATGGATGCCCTGTCCATCCACTAAAATGGCCAACTTTTGATTTTAGAAAAGCTAGCATCCTGACTGATGGGGTCAAAACTAGGTCAGATAGTAGACAGGGATGCAATTCTTTACTATGTTTCTTCCTAAAGGAAGAAAAAGTAATTTTTGCACTTTTCTTCCCACTTCCTATGAGAAAGTCTTTGAAAACCATAGTTTCAAAGGCCTATTCCTAATTTGTGACTTACTGCATGCAAAATTTGGTCATGGACATTTTACATAGAAAACAGCATTTTTATTACAGGAAACAGAATTTTCTACACAAAAAATATTATTTGTATGCTGAAATATTATTTCCTGCACAAAATGTTTTCTGTCTGTCATTTTCTATGTGAAGTTTGGGAAGAATAATCCTGAATTACAGCATTTTCTGTGCAGGAAACAATATTTTCAGCACAGGAAATCATATTTATGTGTAAAAATACTGCTTTCTGCACACAAAATGCTGTTTTCTGCATAAAACAATCATGTGCAATTTTTGTGCAAAATACTTACTAAACTGCAAAGATTCTTGTCAGTCCTGGATTTTTCTCATCAGAGTTTCTCAACACTCCAAGATTGTAAAGATTGCTTTTCAATCTTTACAAATATTGTTTTTCCATATTTACAAATCTACTTTCCATCCACCCAGGGAAATGTTCTTAGGGAATCAGCCAGTTTAGAGCCCAACCAAGTTGAAATTTGGTGTCATGGGTGGAGTCAGGAGAGACTCCATTGTGTTGTGCGTCAAACCTAGAGACAGCTAGAATTGGGTGGTTCATTCAGGTGAAACTTGGCAAAATCTAGATTTCAGTGTGTCACCTCATCTGACATTATTTTACTGGAAAGTCCAATAAAATTCTGTATAGTTGGCAGTGCTGGTCACCAATGCAAGGCCTGGCACTTTTTACTATACTATATTACCTTACATTTTATATACATACACACATATAGCCTCAGTGGTCACATGGGGTGCTTGTCATGCAAGCTAGACCTGCTGAAATTTCTTCTACACAAAATTTTAGAGGTACAGGAGCCCTAATTCTTTTTATGTCTAGCCACCTAATAATTCTGTGCCTCTAATTAGCCCTCCTTTATATCCCAAAGTCTGTTTGTCAAGATGATTTTTGATGACTGGTAAAATGTGCAAATAAATGGCATTATGCTCTCTGTTTTTAAAACATCTAGGGTAAATCAGAATACATTGGCTCTACTGTGGCTGCCCCTGTAACAACCCTGTCTGGTGAGAAATATGAGCCACCTAAACTTAATTACCACCCATTGTACTGTGGAAATCTTTCAGGAGGTGATCTCCTTGCTGCATTTGAACTACTTCAGGTAAGCCTGGAATCATTTCTTTATCCATGTTTTTACTGGTGATCATATAAAAACAACCAAGACAGGACAATCCACCTTACAATTTGACCATAACAGAGACATATATAAGACTGGGATGGGAAGATAGAAGCTTTTGTAATATTTGTAATATTGTAATATTAAGCAAGAAGAGTTTTCTTTATGAGCAAATGGATGTTAAGCAAATGCCTCCAACATGATGAGATCTTTATGGGAACTTGCCCCAAAGGTTGGCAAGATACAGAACTTTCCTAATTAGTAAGTACAGTGGTACCTCGACATACGAGTTTAATTCGTTCCATAACCTTGCTCGTATGTCAAATTGCTTGTATCTCAAAGCATCTCAATTTTCCCCATTGAAATTAATTGAAATGTAGTGTGCGGTGTAGTGTGCGATTCCTCGTATCTCAAATCTTGCTCTCATCTCAAAGCAAAATATCGCTCACTCGGCAGCTCGTATCTCAAAACACTCGTATATCAGGGCACTCATATGTCGAGGTACCACTGTACATGTAATAGCACCACCTCATGGCTGGAAGTGTTGCTGGTAGAGTAGTTTCACTGTTTCTCCATGTGTCTTCTCTACCCATAAGATTCTGCTGGTGCACAACTTGTTGGGTAAGTAAGCACTCATCTGCTACCTGATGCAGAAAATAAAATCAACTGGCTCTTTCTCCTGCCGTCACTCAGACTCTGTCTCATCCCTTTCCTCATTCACATTTGTACAGGTATCAATTTAGTAATCATGGATCAAGCCTAGTTACAGAGAAATTTGCTCTTTGAGAACTTCATTACAAGCTGACCTATGTAAAATTCCTGGACAAATATCAACTTTGGAACATAGTTATCCATGTCCTCCCCTGCCAGACTTCCTCAATGTATTGACACATTTCTTGTTTCAAACATTCTATCAATGCATATTTTGAGAGATGATACATAGGCAGAAGATTCTGATAGACATCAGCTCAGCTCAATCTGTGGCAGAGGAATCACCACATTCAAATCCTGACAGCCTTGTGTTGATAATGTATGTGTGTTTGTGTGGAGTTTCCTCTACATGACAGCTAGTGGCTTCCATATTTGTGGGCCAGTGAATCTTCCCTAGTTTTTAGTCTGAAGTGTAACAAAGTTATCCAAGTCATGAGTTTGCTGAGCCATATCTTCAAAATAAATTCTGTACTACTCTTCCACCAGCATGAAGAAAAAAGGGAATCCCAAAGTGGTTGTAAGTCTGACAGAAGCAGATGAAGGGCAGGCTTTTTGGATAAGTCTTTTCAAGTTTGGATTAAAACCTGGAGAGGATTCACTGCCTCATGGACTTGGAAGCTACCAGCCTCCTCTGCCCCAACCCCAACTTTCCCATCCACCAGAGTTTCTTTTTCCCATAGCATTTGAGGAGTCTGCTGGAAGAATCAATTGATCTTGGGACCTATAAACTAGGGGTGAGCAACTGCATGAGGGTTGAGGGTAAATTCCCCTGTCACCTTACTTATGGGTTGCACCCCCAAGTATGGAGCAGCTGTACTATCATTTGTGGCTGTATCCCAGCACAAATGGTGTCCATCTGTTACTCCCAGCCACCATTTTGTCAAGGATACAGCTGTGGGTCTTGCTTCTCCTACTCCTGATGTATACTCAAGCCTGCCTTCATCTGTTTCTGTCAGACAACCCCCCCCCCTTTTTTTTATGCTGCTGGAAGATTAGTGTTCGATGGGCAATGGAAGTAGATTTCCTCTATAATGAGTGGACTTCAATGCAGAAGTTCCTTCTTGTCAGAGTACTGAGATCAAGATGTCCCTGGGATGTCCTCCCAGGGCTAGAGTGTTTAATCCTTAGAAATGTGTATTTGGAGAAAAATAGTTTATTTGAAATGTGCACTAAATGCAAATTTTTATGTGTAGGTAAAAGAAGATATGCGGAGTTAATGTAGAAATAAGGTCAGAACAGATTTATGTGTGAACAATTGTAAAGGTATTTGGACCCAGAACCAGATGTTTTCAGCCATCTCTACAAATTAATCATGACCTTCTTTATGAGTAGGCAAAGATCTGGAAGAGCTTTCTCTGTATTTTACTTACGACCACTTTGGGATTCTTCTCAGTAAAGGATGTATTATACATATTATGATTTACGCTACTATAAATCTTACTTTATATTGTGCTATCCCTACTCTTCATGTCGCTGTAGCTCACCTCACCAATATATTTTGGCAATTCCTTTTGTGTTCTGTCAAGGTGTAAAAGGCATCTGTAAAAGCTCCCATTGGCCTTATCTCAGTCAGTGAAAAACAGATGGAACTCATTTGATAGGAACAGAAAATACAAAGTTTTATATGTCCCTGAAGAATGTCCCTGAAATCTTAACCTTTCCAAGAGAAATAACTTAATTTTATAACTGTGAAGTGCTTTAAAGGCACTTCCATTTATGAACAGTAATAATTTCATTATGCTTCCACCAATGGATGATCTTTATATAATCTGAAGAAGTTTATTGTGTGTTTTCTCCATATGTAACTTCTGCCTCATAAAGAACCAATAGAATTTTGTAAATTATCTTGCTCTCTAACAAAGCAGAATTCCTACAGGAAAATCACAGTGAACCAGTATAAATCTTGCATATTATACATTTATTCTGCCAGTATAATGCTGAAATAACTATTTTTTTCATCACCATTTTGGTCTCCTCCAGTGGAGTTTTAAAAATTTGAAACAATTAGATGTTTTGAATTAAAACACAAAATGGGATGTTTCCCCAGGATCCTTTTTGTTTTATCTTGGTTTTGTACAATAAACATATAGTTGTCATAACCACTGATCCTTCCCTCCAAGAAGAATTGGCCTAAATGCTATGGTTAGACATGGCTAGAGAAAATGAATCCATTCAATTTACCAGTGCATTGACACACCACTGAGCAAATTATTCAATGCATTTACTCTAGTTGAAATTACAAGTAGGAATCTGGCCACTATTTATTGCATTGCATTTTCCAAATTTTCATAGAAAGATAGTTTGCACTTGGAAAAATGTGATTATCCAAGACCAACACCAAGTACAAACTGTACTGTTTCAAATGTTTAGGAAATGGAGCAAGCCCTAAAACAAACATGCTATCTCGGCATCAATGAGTTTTCCTTATCCATAGATTTCCTGCAGCAGACTTATATATGTTTATTTTTGTATGAATCTGCTTGAAATGAGCACTCAGTTTCAAAGGCCCTCCTTACTGTTGCTCCATCAGAAGAAGTACATTTCTTAGAAACAAAAGAGAAAGCTTTTTCAGAACACCTAAACAGTGACATTCACCTGGTGCCTTTGGATGCTTTTAAGTGGGCACTTTAGCCAGTTCTATTCCAGTGAATAGATTAGATTGAGTCTATTCTGATCAAGGCTGAGAAACCTCTTAACCCAAGCACCAAATTCGGAGGCCACATTCCAACAAAAGGTTCTGTCCAACATATTGAGTCCTGGTGGTGGGATGTTCATGTTGGCATAAATGAAAAAAAAACCAGTTGCTTACTATAACCTAAATTACAACATTTTAAAATGGGAAAATAATCCATACAAAACTGGGCAACTTTCAAATTATATTATCATGGGGGAGGGGATGTGGCCATCTAGAGAACTGCAAAGCAGTAGCGTCACTAAGGGGGTGCGGACCATACTGGGTTACACTACCAAAAGGGTGACACCTGGTGAGCAGCCCCCCACCTCCCTGTCTGATCTTGGAAGCTAAGCAGGGCAAGCTGCGGCTAGTACTGGGGTGGGAAACCACCAATGAATACCAGGTTTTGTAGGCTATATTTCACAGGAAGTAACTGGCAAAACCTCCCCTGACTATTCCTTGCCTAAGAAAATGTGGCATCAAAATGACTCTCTAATCATTTTAATTTAGTCCTACTTCCAAATTTTCGGCCTAAGTTTAGCTACAGTAAATGCAAACAGAGGGAATGCCCCAACGACTCCAGGATCATTGCTGTTCAACAGATGGTTCAACCACCTTAAAATTGGCTCTCTAAACCATTTTTAATTTTGTCATAATTCCCAAGTTTCTGCTTAATTTTAGCTACAGTAAATGCAAACAGAGGGAATGCCCCGAAGACTCCAGGATTATTGCTGTTTAACAGATGGTTCAACCGCCTTAAAACTGTAGGTGTCATTTCAGTAGCAGTTGTTGTGACTTCTGTGTAGAATACAACTTTGTTAAAGCATCAAATTATGTCTGTTAATAAGAATTAAGAATGACCTTTCAATTGACATA
The DNA here is from genome assembly GCA_026167975.1 of Phrynosoma blainvillii. Classification (NCBI taxonomy): domain Eukaryota; kingdom Metazoa; phylum Chordata; class Lepidosauria; order Squamata; family Phrynosomatidae; genus Phrynosoma; species Phrynosoma blainvillii. The sequence goes on along the minus strand of JANUYF010000004.1, from coordinate 19,305,637 downwards.
CCCCACATAACCACATGCAATAGATGCCTGTTCATTTTGGTATAAATGGAAATGAACAGCTGCTTCCTATAACCTAAAATTGCACTTTCTGTGTATGTGTGATGGTCTTCCATGCAGTGAGAACTGCTGTAGCATCTCCAGACTCCTTTTGAGAATGCTAGAAGTAAACATTAATAAAACTGGGATACACTTTCATTTTGCAGGTCCCTGATTCTGGCCCTGAAAACCTCCCACCTGTGGATCCTCCAGATGCCGGTCTGATCTACCCAGTCCCAGCCAACATCAGGCCTGTTTTAAGTAAATACAGGGTAGAGGTGAGTTAGGAAAGAATAATGCTCCATATTCTGCCCTTGTACTATTCATCAAGGATTCTCTGTTGTTTTGAGGCTACATGCAAATACTTGCAGTCAGGATCATTGTTTTTAAAACAGTGAAGTGATTTCTGCTTACCCTGTTTTCCCACCTGCAATGGCATACTTGTATGGCCTTCAGATCTATAGACTCTGACTGTTATTTTCTCTAGGACTTTAGCACACCAAGCTTGAAAAGTGGAGTTAGAGCAGGATAGCGGCATCTGAAGCTATACCTTATCAATCACATTTCTGTCTTAATATATTATTTTCTGTACAGAAGATGCTGTTTTCTGCTCAAAACAACTATGTGTGAATTTTACACAGAATTCATCTTGAACTGTGAATATTCTTGTCAGTCCAGGATTCTTTTCAGCAGGGATTTTCAACACTCATGATGGTTTTTGACCATTAAAAAAAATAATTTGAAGTATTAGTTCCAACTCTAATAGATAGACCCTGGTTTATGTCTTACTCCAAGCCCCAAGCCCTCTAGATGTCCTTGGGCCAGGCACCATACTATAAGGCTACTGTGTATTTATTTATTTATTTATTTATAATTCATTTACATTCTTCCTGTCCCCCAGAGCTGGGACTCAAGACAGCTTACAAAAATTGAAGCAAATACAAGCATGAGCCCCCTACAAAGACATAAGGAAAAATATAAAAGAGTTACTGTTAAAATGCTACCTAGTTGAAAGCATTTAAAACAAATCCTGTAAAAGCACAAAGAGAAAACTCAGCAAAGCAGCATACTATTATAAGACTTGCCATCAGTTCTTAAAAGCCTACAGGAATAGAAAAAAATCCTTTACTGATGGAAGGGCAGCAAAGAAGGATTTCCAGAGGCAGAAGCAGCCACCAAGAAGACTTATCCTCTCCCCTCTGTATCTACACAATATGAGGATAATAACTCCAGCCTTCCTTGCAGGATTATTGTAAATATTAGTCAGATAATGGAGAGATAAAAGCATTTTGACCACTTGTGGTTCATGAATAAAGAAGATACTATATATCCATTTTGTCTTGCTTTATATTGTATGTTTTATGTCTGTTTTATATTGTTGTTTTATGATGGTTGTATATAGATTCTGGCCTAAATACCCTGAAGGCACCAGATCTTGTCTGATCTTGGGAGCTAAGCAGGGCCAGCTCTGGTTAGTACTTGGATGGGAAATGGCCAGTGGTTACCATGTGCTATAGGCTATATTTCAGAGGAAAGAACTGGCAAAAATGCTTCTGAGTATTCCTTGCCTAAGAAAACTCTCTGAAATTCATGGGGTTGCCATAAGCTACTTGAAGACACATACACACATACAGATTCTGTGCATTGTTTGATGCTGTATATTTTATTATTGTTGTATGCCCCTCCAAGATCTTTACAGGTAACCAATTTATTTATATATAAACGAGTAGTTGTAAAGAATGAGTTTAAGTATTATTATAAGTAAGTCATAAAATAACAATACATTTAAATATAATGTATTAAAAATAGATGTGAATGTTATTTTTGTTTCTTCTGCTGCAGGTTCTGTTCTGGGGTCTTCGTGAACTGAAGAAAGTTCAGCTTCTCTCTGTGGATCGTCCACAAGTTCTCATTGAATGTGCCAGCAAAGGAGTGAAATCGTGCGTCATCCAGAGCTACAAAAACAATCCAAATTTTAATGTCCTGGGAGATTGGTTTGAAGTGGTAAATATATATCTATAACCATCTACTACTGAAACTCTTCTTACACAAACTGGAAAATATAACTCAAGTATAGTTTGGTATTTCATAGAGAAGGACATATGATAAGGAAATAATCTAAGATCAAGCAAAATGCAGTGAGTAAAAGTGTTAGATTGGGTCTGAGTTCAACTCTTGTCTGAGATACGGAGATCACTAAGTTATTTGGGGCCAAACGTACTCTTCTTATTTAAAAGGATTGTTTAGAGTATAAAACAGGGGGAAATTCACTTAGACATTGTGAGTGTCTAAGCACATACAGTGCAAATAATGTGATAAGCACCCACCTTTTTGTGGGTTTTAAATAAATATCAGATGGGCAGAGATGGCTAGCAGAACTGCATTATGCAAGAAAGTATGGCAGTTACCATTACGAAAAAGCCTCCCATTGACAAAAATAGTAAATTTGTCTCTAAAACTAGTGGGGAGACACTGAGATCAAAGCTGGGGAGGAAAGACTTAAACTCTCCCCCCCCCCCCATCTTCCCCATGTGCTGATGTTCTGTTAAAAGATCATCACCTCTTAGTATCTGGCATTTAATTTTTTTAAAAACACACCACAATGTGGTTAACTATTCAGATTGTTAATGTAAATGTCAGCAAGCCCTGAAATACATGGAGTCAAAGAAGGAGGGGAATGTAAATAAGCGGACACTTTCAATTAATATATTCTCCTCTCAAGTGTGCAAGTGAAAAAAAATGTAGTTGTTTCCAGAAAATCTAACTCGACTTGCCAGATCTGAAATATAATTTTCCCAATATATCTGGCTTTTACCCACTATAAAAGTCTATGGAGGAAAAAAATTATAAACATCTGGGATTTTCATGATGTGGCAAGTCATTTGTCCCAGAGGACTGGTAAATTGATAAACGGAGCTGAAACTGAAACCGAATTTTGCTTAGATTTTAGGTGAAATTTGAGGTTCTTATATGGGTGTAATGAGTATAAGAATTCAGTTCCGGTGTCAAAGCTGTATTTTGTTAGCATGTATTTTGAAGATATACACCCTCAACAGGTGAAAAATGACTGCCATAGCATGGGATTTTGCTCATTGATGTATTCTGCATTTGGTTTTCTGGTTGGTCATTGGAAGGTAAATACTGTAGAGGCTTAATTTCCAAGTATGATTGTGGAGGTATGTATCTCTAAGGAAATCCTATTGCTGGGGTGGGGAAAATGTATTAATTGCAGGGAATAAAGATCCTCCTTAATGTTTGGTTTGGTTCTCATTTAATTGTCTAGGAGCATATGTGGTTGCAGCATTGCTATAGGTGTGGATATGTATTCCCTGCATGCAAGAGCAAAATAGAAATAACAGTTTTAAAACAATTAAAAACACATTTACAGTTTCACTTTCTTGAAGGTATTTCAGTAGGAGTGCTGATATTTTCCAGATTCTGCGCATTTTAAAGTCACAACTGAACTTTTCATGAATTTAAGGCGGGGTGGGAAATGTGACCATCAAGATTCCAAAATGCCACCTCCAAATCCCCCAAGCCTGTTTTTAAAAATAGGCTGATTTGGGGGTGATTTTTCACTTTAAAACTTGCCAAATCCACCTCAAACTGGCTGCAAATGAGACAGTTTACTTCCCCCACCCGAACACTACAACCCCAGAAAAATTAAAACTGTCTACAGTGGAGGGTGAAAGTGATGAGTGATATGACAGCACTTCCAGTATACTGAAATGCAACAGTGTGATTTGCCGGACCCTCCACAGTTGCCCACACCAAATTTAGAGGAACACAGTGGGGATAAATAATTTTCAAAATCTCAAGGAAAACTGAAGACAATAACTTAGCAGTGATCAAATTCCCAGGAGATTTTCTTATAGATTTGTAGGCTACATGGAAGATACATCTCCAATTAAAACAAAATCCTCAGTGGTCCCCTTGAAGAAATGGCTTGTTATTGGGTTTTGTGCTTTTTTTCTCTGCTAGGAACTGCCTGAAAATGAACTGCTGCACCCTCCACTCAGCATCTGTGTTGTGGACTGGAGAGCCTTTGGCCGGAGTACTCTGGTTGGGACCCACACCATCAACTGCCTTAAGCAGTTCCTATATAAACCGAAAGAACTACCTGCTTCACCAACAAAAGAGGCCAACATCATAGAAATTGATAAAGGTGAGAAGTGCCAAACAACTGCACCCCAAATATACACCATCATATTTATTTTTTCACAGGTAAATTCATGCAACAAATGTCTAGATGATTTTTATTATTTGTTTATTGTCAAGATGGTGCATTGCAAGGATGGGGAAATTTGGCCCTCTATGTGTTGTTGGACAACAACTCCCATCAACCCTTGCTAGCCTAGCCATTGGTGAACATAAAAATGTAAAGAATACTCACAAATTTTCTCATCTTTAATGAGAAACAGTGTTTTAACAAATTAAGACAATTACCAAGAAAATTATCAACCACTATGAGGTTTATTTGTTTTTTTGTTGGCATTCCAGGGTTGTTGGGTTTTAAAAAATAATCCTCAGAGACATCTCTGTTTGTCTCTGAAGGCATTATCAAATTCTGCAAAATGTTGGAAGGAACTAGTTTTTCATAGATGATAAGATTCCATGTTGAAGACTTAAGATCTCTATTTAAGGAGTGTCAAGATCAGGAGGGCCACAAGATCTGTGCCTATGATCCTGGTGATCTAGTCCTAGTAATTATGGCTCTTGATGTAATGCTGCTGCTTATGCTGGGGAGGCAACAACATGGTTTGTATCCTGTGCAAGGCTAGTATTTCCGTTCTTGGGGTCTGGTTAGAAAGAGTCCCAGCGTGCAAAGCTGAGCAAGTCCTCTAACTAAAAGGCTGATCAAAAGAGATGATAAGTCAAACAACTTAATGTGATCCAGATCCCATTTGGCTTCAGGAGAGGCAGCTTACTCTTTATCTTGCTGGATCAATTAATTTCAGATGAGGTGGAAGAACAAAAGGAACAGGAAACAAATCTGTTGTGCATCCTGGTTTTGTTCAGGGTAGTGCCAAGAAGAGATACACGTTTACTGGCATCCTTATGCATGTGTATATTATAAAGGTCCTTGCTGGGCATCAGTTCACTCCATGCCCCTGAGGAGGTGGACCAAGTGTATGAAAGCTTATGCTACAATGTCTTTTCCTCAGTTACTCTCAAAGGTGCTACAAGATCTCTTTGTATTTCTATATGTGCATGTGTACGTATGTGTATATATGTGTGTTTTGGTCAGTGCAGAGGTTTGTATTTGCATGTGTACGTATGTGTATATATGTGTGTATTGGTCAGTGTATTCCTCCCTCCATAATGTCCAAAGCCCTCTCAGGGCTCACTGTTTTGTTGTGATAGCCCTCCCCCCTTCTGTTGTTGGAGGAGAGTGGAGGAGATTGGAGAAATGTCTGGCTGTGTTCCCATAGCCAGGAACAGATTGATGACATTGTCTACTGAGACTTCTGGAGGACCCCAACAGATCTCTGTGGAAGATGTCCTCAGTATGCATCTGGCTATGGAAACATAGCCAGGTGCTTGTCTGAGTCCTCTGCTCTCCCGCAGCAATAGAATGACCAGCAAAATGATGAGTCTTGGCGACAGTGACAGGGAAGCTGTAGTATATGAAAATATGTGAAAACTCTTCTGTTATGCTTGACAGTGCAGGTTCTTAGCAATTATCTGTGGGGCTTTTTGTAAGACAGACTGTGGTTCCAAAAAGATGGGTTCCAGGATATTGGACTTGAATTCCAAGAAGCTCCAGCCAGGGTGGTAAGCAGTGAACAGGGTTTCAAGACTGTACTCAAACAACCATACCAACCTGAACACACCCAATGGCATCTGATTTCAGCAGCTAATAAGGCTCAAGCCTTGGATGGGATACCACTAGAAATAATAGGGATCTCCAGACAGGGCAAAGAAAGAATACTGCCTTAAACTTCCAGTCAAGTGTGGCAGTTCTAAGCCAGATGGGTCAGTGCCCTAAGGAGATTCTGATGTTCTTAAGTCTGGCAATCTAAGATTGAAACCACTGTTCTACTGCTTCTTGTAGAATTATAATCTGCAGAATTCTGTGGACAGAGTTTAATGACTATTAAACCATTTTGAATCTTTTCTGGTGACAGATCCAAAAGCTCTCTATATAGGATGCCTATTTTACTGCCTTGTCTAATCTTGCATGTGTCTTGGTTTCCAGTTACATCTGCACCAGGAACAGTTCAATCTTTTCAACCTCAACAACCACCAACAGATCATGTCTACGTTGATGTGGAACATGGTGCACCTATCTTAGCAGTTCCTGAGCCAGAAATAGCACCTGCACTTTCACCGCCACCTCTAACAATACCACCACCTTCACTGAAACCTGCACCATCTCCTACCTCTGACCCTACTAAAGATGGGAAACAAAAAGTGAGTATTGCAATTATTGCTGGTTTCCTTATCCTGGAACTCCTTGCATTTTCCAGTAGATGAGGGATGGGCAATATGTAGCCTGTGAAACACATGGAGCTCCCTCAAGGCTGTTTTAAGCCCACAAGGGCTCCATGGCCTAACCAAAAAATAAAAAAAATGATTTTTTTGAAAATTATAAATGCCTCCAACTCCACTTAGGGAGTATGAAAGGTGTTTTTGCCACATCCCTCCCTAACCAGTTGTAATAGGCCCAGGAGAGGCCTTTTCAATACCAGGAAGGATAGCAAAAGTCAAATTCTACTTCATTTTTTGGTTTGTTAAAGGGCTCTCCTGTTCCTAAACATCCAAGAGTAGCTTCAAAATGCAGCAACATTGCTCCCATACTCCCTAGATGGTGTTGGGAGATAAATAATAATAATAATAATAATAATAATAATAATAATAATAATAATGAAAACAGTTTTGAAATTTTCAGAGGTTGTGGGACACAGCAGGGAGTAAGAGGTTGAGTTCTTAAAGGTCCAGAATTTCAGTGTTTTCAAACAGCATTTTATGCCCAGGATGGTTTATAATGTGTTCTTCTACTACTGATTTTTCTGGCTGACCCAGTCTGGTCCATTCCAACAACTATCAGGTCAGAATGCACAGGGACTCCATTGAAATCCACAAACATTTGGACAACTTCAACAGGAAAGAAGAAAGCCTTAAAGTAAACAAGGTTTGGCTACCAATCCTGCAAAATAGAAAAATCAGCACTCAGCAAATGCAAATTAGAAACCACCCAGGGTCAGGGGCTTTCCTTACAGACAATGATCACCAATTAGCAGACAATAATTCTCGTTTGCATATCCTCCCACCCTGAGGTGCTGCCATCAACAACAGAACAATACACAGTTGACATGGGAATCACTCCTCCCTACCCAGGGTCTCACAGCCCGAAAAACCCACAAAAAACTATAGAGACAATGCAGTTTTGTTTGACAAAACATCTACATGTGAATCACCCACAAGGATCCTGTATAATAATTTGGCACACTTTGTTGCTGCTGTTGTTACGTACCTTCAAGTTTTCCCAATTTATCATGTTACTATCCTAAAGTCTTTCCTGTCAAGATTTATTGAGATGAACTTTGGCTTCTCTTAAGCTGCGGAAGGGTTACTTGTAAAGGATCACTCAATGCGTTTCTATGGCTGAGTGGGGATTCCAGACCTGATCTTCCAGAGTCCTGGTAGAACACTAACCACTACATCATAGGACGTTATCACACGGGGCCTAAAGCAGAAAGAATCCACACCCAATCCCGTCCTATTGCGGTTTTTTCCCCCGTGTGTTCACACGACGTCGCACGGAACCCCATCCCAACCCCGTCCCAATGCGGCATCATCCCCGTTCTTTTGAATGCTGGTTTCTTGGGGAATTACAATTGCGCGACCAGAATGATACCGCAATAATAACGCTTTTGCCGTATGTCTGATCACGAGATACATATCGTGGAGCATTTCCCCGACATGACCCATGGTTCCCCGCGCTATTTCCCATGGATCTGTGAGGAAGCATCTTATGACGTGTACTTCCTGTTTTGATCGGGCAGCAAGAACAACTTGCTGGGTTCTGGAAGGGATCTTCTCACTTGTGTGTGAACGGCAGATACGGTTCCCAGGAGCGCATCTATCGCTGTTTCGTTAATTGCGCAATGATGCTAGTTGCGTCTGATAGCCATTTCCATCTTGTGGGGTCTATACCAGTATAGTTCTGGATTGATTCCATACCGCTTTCTTGCCACTTTGAGACCCGTGTGTGATAACGTCCATAGTGGCTCTCAGATACTACAGAATCTAGACCGCTCCAATAAATAAAGGCACAATTTAAATTATTGATTTAGACCTATTCACATCTCATTGATTTAGACCATAATGTTTGATAGATTATTTCCCTTTGTATAAACTTGACTGTAATTTGGTCATAATTAACAGTCCTGTTGCATGCCCTACCACTTAGACAGACCAAGGCTGCATCCACACTGCAGAAATAATCCACTTTGACACAGCTTTAACTGCCATGTCTCAATGCTATGGAATTCTGGGAATGGTAATTCTGTGAGACATTTAGCTTTCCCAGTCAGAGAGCTCTGGTGCCATAACAAACTACATATGCCAAGATTCCATAACATTGTGCCATGGCAGTTAAAATGGGGTCAAACTGGATTATTTCTACAGTGAGAATGCAGCCTAGGTCAGTGACAGGATCTTTTTGGTAGCTATGCCATGAAGTGTCGTCTTTATTTACTTTTAGACACACAGTATAGACTGTGATGTTCCATCAGGTTTCCAATGCTATGTAACATTTATCCTCTTCAGTTTTAATGTCACACTCAAAATTTATTAATTTATTTATGCTTCTAATGTAATATTATATTTTAAAATATAGCTATATCTATTTCTATATATCTCTTGGTGATTTAAAAGCAAACAAACAAGACTCTTAAGAAGTTTGTTCAGAAGGGTGCAATTTATTACTAAAAGTATATACACACATCCCTTGCCATTCGCGTTCCTTGGTCTTTCCAGATGGCAAATGCTGAGGGACAAAATGGCACGGGCACCCATTATATCCTATGGAACTTCAATATTTGTGGTATTTCTGATTTGTGGGTGTGTGTGTGTCCGGAACAGATCCCCCCACAAATGGGGAGGGATGAGTATATTTATTAACGTGATTGACAAACAAAAATTACTAAACAAGTTGGCAAAATGTTAAAACTTGTGCCTCCTTCAGATACCCTAAACAAAATGAACTGTATTCAATGTATCTGTTTAGATCACACTATTGTCAGAATTCTTAAGTGGATGGTAGTGGGCAACTAAGAAGGCAGAAACTAAAAAGTTTTGCTAATCTTTCAAATTCTGTTTGTTAATTACTCTAATAAATGCATATCCATATCTGCATGGATGATAGACAGACGGAAAGAAAGACAGACAGAAATTAACAAACAGAATCTTGCATATCATCCATGGTGGGTGAAGTATGTGATATATATACATAGATCCCATAGGGTTTATCATCCAAGCTAGACGGGAGTAGGCACAGCAGGATCCTCAAAGGGTTCGCGAGACAGAAGAGGATCTCTGGGTAGCAAAATAGAGAAATATAGCCATTCTCACCAGTCCTAGTTTTTTCCTTTCTAGGGTTCAAGAAAATCAACCCGACGATCCACCAAGAGAAAAAAGAGAACCATAGCTGATGAATCTGCTGAAAATGTGATTGATTGGTGGTCAAAGTATTATGCTTCCATACAAAAAGTACAAAAGGTAAGGACCCCAAAGTTGCATTACACAGATAGTAGCTCCCATCTTTACCAAATTTTAATATATGGAGTGCTCCTTTTGGGGGCTCCAGCCTTCTGGTATTCTTCCCCCTCCCCAGCACACAGTAGTCAGTCTCCCATGGTTATTGAGCAGACTCTGTCCTCATTTGCACTATTTATTTCATTCCTCACTAAGTAATGCTGTAAGTGTGTGTGTGGGGGGGTTACTTCTACAAACCTTGAAATGTCCCCATGCCTCATGATAACTCTGTGTTGTATATGGTTGGCTATTTTAGCTATATAAACAGTGATACTGTAGCGCTGATAACCTGAACAGTGGAAATAGTAGGGAATATATAACCAGATTCTCCCCTTTTCTTCATGTATCTCTGAAAGACATTTTGCACACTTCACATTTCTATATGGGGGAGGGGGCATGGGATAACTTAAAACCCCATAGTATTTTATTTCTTCAGGGAACAAATAGTCTACACAAAGTTTAGAAAATATCTTTCTTTGATAAATTTCATTGATATTCATATCAGGGGATGTGTATCAATATGTGTTTGAAATTAATTTCTGTCCTGATACCAAAAAATGAATCATTTGCGCTTAGATTCCAGAGGTGGGGGTAAGTGAACCTGTTGAACATACTCAATGAAGACTCTTGATTCCTTAAAGACTGACAGATTTATTCTGGCATATTTTTAATGGACCAGAATGGACACACACATGCACACACATGAGCCAAAGGGCCACCAAATGTAAGGGGTACAACTTCAAACATTTCTGTGCAAAGCAAAGGATTTAGTCTTCTATGCGTTTTTGCATAATGATGACACAGACTCTACATCAGGGGTCGGCAACCTTTTTTGCCCGACGGGCCAGGGGAGGGGGGGAAATGGTGCTGGGGGCTGGAGCGCGTGCGCGCTTACGAGTACGAACTTTCCCCGTGCGCATGGGGCGTGCGGAGTGTCATTTTGAAAGACAAAATGGTGGGTGCCGTTCCCCCGTGGTGCGCACACATGCTCACGGCGGCAGGGCCCCCCAGGAGGGCTTCCTCCGAGAGGCCCAGCGCCGCAGCGGGGGCCCCGCAGGAGGCTTCCCTCAGCGGCGATGGGCCTCCGAGAGGCCCAGCGCCGCTGCGGGTGCCCCCCAGGAGGCTTCCCTCAGCAGCGATGGGCCTCAAAGAGGCCCAGCGCTGCCGTGGGGCTCCTCCGGGATGCCATTTTGGCTGTGCCGCTGCCGCACGTGCCACAACCACCATTTTGTTTAGCAAAATGGCAGTGGAGGCTTGTTCGTGCATGTGCAGGAGTACTGCGCATACGCAAACGAGTCGTGGCTGCCATTTTGGCAAACAAAATGGCGGTGGTGCATGGCGGCGGCGACAGCGGCAGCGGTCAGTGGGGGCCAGGCGGCAGGGGTCCACAGGCGGGGTGCGGCCCATGGCCCGTAGGTTGCCAACCCCTGCTCTACACATTGCATGCCATGACCTTTTGGTTCCTATACATGTGAGTGTGTGGGATGTATATCTGTCAACTAAGGATAATACCTTACACCTCACAATAAACCTGTTACATCCCAAATCCACAAAACAGTGATAGCTTTGGGCCTATGCAGACTGCCAGAAATAGTGCACATTAAATTGAGGCTCTGCCCTGGCTCAGTGCTAGGGAATCATGGGAATTGTATTTTTTTCTGGGACATGGAGCCTTCTCTGTCAGAGAGCTCTGATGCCACAATAAATTACAGTTCCCATGACTCCCTAGCACTGAGCCAGGGCAGTGCTTCAATTTAATGTGCACTATTTCTGGCAGTCTGCATAGGCCCTTTGTTGGGCCAACCAAAATGCGCAATATACATGTTGTAAGCTATCAAATCTCCCCTGACTTCTTCTTCAGGCAAAGGTGTTAAAAATCATACATGAGAAAGAATAAAAAGGTGACAATGTTAGTCATAGAACTGTATTTTGTCAAGATGTAGTGGTTGTTGTCCTTAGTTCAGATGATATGGAAAGGTATTCATGCAGGCAGGCCTCTCCTCCTTCTGGCCATGTGGGTACTCTTAAAGTCCAAGAAATAAACTTTAAATTCCACTAGCAAGACAAAAAGCTACTGCCATTGGGATCCGGTTTGTCTCAAATCCTTTGTGAGGCTACAAGCCCCTAGTAATCTATAATAAACCTGTTAGTAGTCTTTATTATGTCACAGGATTCCCTATTTCTTTAATTTCTCTCCCTTTCCGTCTTTCTCTCTCCATTGAGAAGGTTTCAATAATTATGACTTTGGAGACACAATGGTATTCCAAAATTGGTAATAGTTTCAGAAACATGAAAAATTTAGGTTTCAGAAACCTGAAACATTTAGAAAAATGAAATATTGCTCTTTCTTGGGGCCATACTCATGGCACCCTACTGGTTCTAAACAGGTCTTTAGGATCTGATTGTTCCAGGCTGTTTTTCATTAAATGTAAATCTCTCTTTTATGTTGAGATCTATTGTTTCAAATGTTGCAGGTTATTTTTAACTGTGATTAATATTTCATTTTTAAACTTTTCAATTTGTTAATAACCTTTGCATGAGATTTACTTGCACAGGTGGAATAAAAATATTATAAGTAACTGCATAAAACTAAAGCAGATTTCTGCTACAGTTGGATTGTAAGTAAAGTGTTTTGTAACGCTCCATTTATATTTATTTTGAAAGGCAAAAATACTTAATTTCAGCGATGGAAAATCAGGAAACAGTGAGTAAAATTTTGCATTTTTATTGCTTCGCATGGTTAATAAAGGACACCCATTACCTAGAAAAATATTCAGGCAGAGATTGTTCCCCCTCTCCTTAATTTATTGTAAATAGCATGCTAAATATCCCTTGTAGTAAACAGAAGGGCTTTTTCTATTTGTGAAAACAATTTTGATACAGTGGTGGTTCTCATGGATGAAAAGAGGTATGTCAATATTCAGTAATGTTCCTCTTTCTCCTATAGTGTCTACTGCTTCACCATCTCCTACATGAACCAAATGAACACAGGGGCAAAGGAGATGTGGGGGGAAATTACCTAAACATCTTTCCACTTACAGATAGAACTTGGAAAAGTTATTTGGGGAGGTTACATAATGCCAGCATGGTGTAGCAGTTTGAGCATTGGACTAGAACACTGGGAGACCAGGATTCACATCCCAGCTCAGCCCACTGCATGACCTGGGGCAAGTCACATACTGTCAGCTTCAGAAGATGGCAATGGTAAACACCTTCTGAAGAAACTTGCCAAGTAAACCTAATGATTGGTTTGCCTTAGGCTCGCCATAAGTCAGAAATGACTTGAAGGTACACAACAACGACAAATACCAAAATCGGGAACACTGGCCTTAGAATCTGGAGAAGCTGATGTCCAAAGCTGTTACACAATGAAGTGCTGTGGGGTGGCCTTAGTCATTGCTTACTCGTTCCATTTATCCAACTGTTGCTCATTCTGCCTAAAGTACCTTCATGGGTAAGATATGCAGTCAGTATCAGAAAAGGTCACAGTTTGAAGACTTTCTATCAACTTCATCTTACTACATAGGAAGCCTCATCTTGCTAATATACCTCTGTAATACAAAACAGGAGCCAATATGATGTAGTGGTTTGAGTGCTGTACTACGACTCTGGAGACCAGAGTTCAGTCCCTCTCTTGGCCATGGAAACCCACTGGGTGACCTTGGGTGAGTCACACACTCTCAGCTCCAGAAAAAACCCATGATAGGTTCACCTTAGTGTGTCCATAGGTCAAAAAGAACTTGAAGGCACACAAAAAGAATGGAAGAGACATAGGAGATTATTGCACCTGGAAATCCCGCCGGGATAGATGCGGGATTGAAAAGTCAAAACCCAGCCAAGGCCTGACGAGTGCAATCCATATGCAGCCCAGATCCCAGCCACACTTATACATCAGCTTTTCAAAAACATCAAGTGCTCATTTTTGAAAAGCCGCTGGATAAGAGTGACTGGCATTCAGGCTGCCCTTGCTGGGCCACAACTGCGTGCGATAACATCTGGTTTTGACCGTTCAATCCCGCATCTATCCCAGTGGGATTTCTGGGTGCAATAATCTCCATAGTCAGAATAACAACTTCAGGGGAAGCAGCAGTTGATGGCTTCAGTATCAATGAGACAGTGAATCTGCTCCAGATTTTAGCTCTTTTAAAGTTTGGACTTGTATCCAGGGTGGATTCACCAAGCACTGATATTCTCCCTCCACTATAAGTGGGGATAGAAGTGCATGGTTTATGTCTTGTAGCCACTTTACACTTCCTTTGAATAGGTGAGGAGTTTGGCTAACTTCTTCCACTCAGGTCTTTACCCGTTCATGTCCTACTGCAAACTGTCTCCATGCTTCCTAATACAAACTTCCTCCCATCTTCCCTCTTGATACAAATAGTATAGTATAGGCAGGGGGTTGTACCGGGTGGCCCTTGTGGTTTTTTCCAACTCAATGATTCTATGTTTTTATGGTTCTAGCTTGGAAGGGGGCCATTTACATGAAGATTGTGTTGGATGGGGAGCGATAATTTCTTTGTCTAGTATCCCCTCTGGCCCTGCCACTACTCAAGGTTCTCCATGGCTACTGTTTAAAAAACATAAAACATACACATTGGCCATAGGCCAAACTATTAATGTCAAACATATGTCATACACCAATGTGTATGTTTTATGTTTAATATTCTGAGTTTGTTGTATAGATTTGCTGAATCGAATGGCACAGGAGGAATAGAGCCATTCAAACGTGTCTTCTGTAAAGATTTTGCTAAAGTGGCAAGGCATCATCCCCTAAATGTTGATATAATTTGACTTTTATTCATTTGTCTGGTACTCAAACACACATATACACAGAGCACACCACAATTCCATGAATATAAGATACATGTGACCTAGTTTATTGTGAGCCTGTAAGCTCTAGGTGAGTGGAATTTTAATCATTAAATTCACTAGTGCAGTTGAGCTTGTTGGAAATCTAATTACGCAGCCAGTTTGCATCCTGCCTAAGTGAAATGCCTAGATAGGTTAGCTAAAAGCCTCTTTAATGATGTTGTGTATCTGTTTTTAAGATACTGCTGATTTCCACCTGATAAGTAGAACTGTGTGAAAACAGTTGTTGTTAACTGCTATCAATCAAGTTGACTTTGACTTATGGTGAACCTATCAGAGACCTCCAGGTTACTGTATCATCATGAGCTGTGTTCAAGTCTTGCAGACTCTGGGCTGTGGCTTCCTTGTTTGAGTCTATCCATCTGGAACAGGGGTAGGCAACCTTTCCCCTTTAAGGGCCGAGGGACTTCAGCTCCCAGAAGCCTCAGCCATGTTGGCCAATAGTCCCATGTTGGCCAATAGCTCCTGGGATTCTGGGAGCTGAAGTCCCTCGGCCCTTAAAGGGGAAAGGTTGCCTACCCCTGATCTGGAATGAGGTCTTCCTCTTTTCCTACTGCCTTCTACCTTATCAAGCCTTATTGTCTTTTGCAGTGAGTCATGTCAAGTGGCATCACTATGGTTGGTGACACCCCAGTGTGGTAACACATGGCTGCCTAGCGCACATACCCCAGGCATTCCTCTCCACCAGCCAGGCTGCCTGTGCTGCGGTGGAGGTGGGTTCCACCTGGCAGTCTTTTCCCCTGCTCAGCCAGCAGTCACATTCCCTGCACCCCCTGATCAAATGCACATACCTCCACACACACCTGCAGTCAGTGGATGGCAGAGATGCCCTGGCTGGTGGAGGAGGGCTGCCAAGGAGGTCTTGGGACGTACAAGAGCTACTGCCCCACTGGGTGTTGAAACCCCCCCCTCAAAGTGTCACCTTTTGCAGTCACACTCCCTGCACCCTCTGATCAAATGCATCTGAGGAAATAGACTTAAGTCTATGAAAGCTCATGCTACCAATTCCCCCCTCCAGTTTTTTCAATTAGTCTCAAAAGTACTACAAGAGGAGAGCAACCAAAATAGTGAAGGGTCTGGAAACCATGCTTCATAAGGGGAGACTTAGGGAGCTGGGTATGTTTAGCCTGGAGAAGAGATGGTTAAGAAATGATATGATAGCCCTATTTAAGTATTTGAAGGAGGGTCCATACTGAGGATGGAACAAGCTTGTTTTCTGTTGCTCCAAGAGACTAGGACGTGGAGCAATGGATTCAAATTATAGGAAAAGATTCTACCTAGAACTTCCTGATGGTAAGAGCTGTTTGAGAGTTGAATATGCTGCCTTGGAATGTGATGGAATCCCTTTCTTTGGAGGTTTTTAAACAGAGGCTGGATGGCCATCTATCGGGGGTGCTTTGATTGTGAGTTCCTGCATGGCAGGGGGTTGGACTGGATGGCCCTTGTGGTCTCTTTCAGCTCTATGATTCTATGATCTCTCTACGTACTGCAGCCTGTAGTGACATTCCTGGACATCTCTTCTCATGATATGTCCAAAATATGACAGTCTCAGTTTAGTGTGTAAAAATAGTGATGAAAATTTCAGGTTGGAATCCCCTTGTGTCTTTACCCTAATGCAGGAGTGGGCAACTGTAGGGGTACTGGGGCCAATCATCTGCCATTCCCATAGGCTGCATGTACCCATTGATGGAAGAAAATACCTAACTTTTTGTCAAATAACAATAAAAATGTGATCAGAAATGACACTGATATCGATAAAAATGTGCCTTTGTACCCCAGTGCGATTAGCTAATATCCATACAGGGGAAAGGTGAATTTATAGTTTTATTTGTTGCAGTGAATATGTATCAGTGGTCTCATGACCCAAAAGATTGACATGAAGGAAATAAACAGACATTCATGCATATATATTTTCCCCAATCACACAGCATCCTATCTCTAAGTAGCCATAGTGTCACAAATTAGTAAGTCACATTTCATGAGCATGTGTACTAAACAGGTCATGTACGCCTTCCCGGAATAACTCTCAGTGGAGAGATGAGTTTTTTTAATCCTGTTGCCTTGATTCCTGTGTTGTCATATGCTTTTTAATTATTTTTAATTTAACTATGTGGCATTTTTAAATTGGATTTGTTGTTTAATTCTATTTTAGGGGGATGGGAGGATGGGGTTATGGGAAGAGGGAATGTCTTTTAACTTTGTTCTGTTTTTTAACTTATTGTACCCCGCCCCGATTGCCACGCAGAGGGGCGGGCTATAAATAAAAATTTATTATTATTATTATTACCTATCCCATAATGATCCTGCATTGCCTAGCAACTCAGAAACTGAGGAGGGTACTTTTAGGCAGAGAGGTCTGCTTTCGGGTTCAGGAATTCTATACAACCCTGGAAAGCATCCAAGCTGTACCAGGGATCATCTAAACTCTGGCGCCTGTTATCTACCTTGTTTTCCAGTTAGGCCTTGTAGTTTTGCTCCTCTTGCCTACTCTCTGCATTTGATTCTTTGCATCTTTGGTCAGGCTGACATTACCAGGGTTGGCTACTACATTGAAAAATGATAGGAAAGGGCAGACAGAAACAAGCATGCATTTTCTCTTCTGTTCTATTGGCATGACATTTCCAGACTGGTTCCTCTTAATGGTTTCTCATACTGGTTTATTGTTTTCTCCCTGTGTTACCTTATCAACATGGTGTCACCTCTGGTCATCATCTTGACTGGTTTGTTGTTGTGTGTCTTCAAGGCATTTCTGACTCAGGGCAAAACTCTAAGGCAAAACTAACATGGATGGGGTTTTATTTTTGGGGGAACATTTGTTCAGAGGGAGTTTGCCATTGCCTTCCTCTAAGCCTGGGAAGGTATGACTTGACCGAGACATTTTGGCATGTTTTAACATATTTGGGGGTAGGGTTGGCTTGGGTTTGGGATGAAAATTCCTGGTTCTTTCCCGGCCCAAATAGGAGCTGATCTTTTCCGCTATTATTTGGGCTGGGTTTAGGATGGATTGGGGCTGCAGCATGTGTTTGCAGTGGCCCCAATCCATCTTCGGTGTTAGTCTTGAATAGGCAAGATCTATGAGCTTTATAAAAGATCTGTTACTGATGGAGATGAAAACAGCTACAATTTTTCACCCCACCTGCTTGCATATGGAGAACTTCCTTGGAAGTGTTACAATAAAGAGTGCTATAAGCTTTTGAGATTTATCTTTTGATGTAGCCATTATGCAACCATTAAATCCATCCCTTCATTTTTACAGCAAAGGAGACTTCTGGCCACGTAGCATTAAACATTGAAGATGAGCCAGACAAAAAGAAGAAAGACAAATTGCTCAAGAAGGCAGTGAAAGAAGCTCCTCCAAACCTAGCAACCATGGAGGTAGAGTTTTGCTGAGATGATTTTGAATTTGGTAACTTGGATTTTTCTGCTAATTTGGAAATCAGAGAATGTGCAGAAACACTTCTGAAATCTAAGATGATGGGTACTAAGTACAAAGCGTCAAGTAGGTGGGGTATGCATGTTACTCTTTTGGAGCAAAAATGACAGAGCTTTGTGCACTTTAAATAGTGAAAGGTTTTAGTTGTCATAAGCTTTCATAGACTCCAACTCAGATGCAAGGTCTGTGCATCACATGAAATAGGCTGGGGGTCCCTGAAAGCTTGTGCAAAATAAAACTGGCCATTCTTTAAATTGTCACAAAAACCCTTTGTTGTTTTAAGTGCGAATTGAAATGGTTTCACATTCTGTTTTGTTGTCTCTTTCATTGCATTCATTTTAAAAAGCATGAAAAGAGAACACGTGGATAAGACAATACGAATACGTAGCTGGATAAAAGAGTATTTAAATAAGACAAAATTAATCAATTTAGCATTTTGATTGTAGCTTGGAATATGAGCCAAATTCCTTCAGACACTCATGAGGCACGAACACAATAACCATTTCTAATTCTTTCTTGCCAGCTCCTGACAACATAGATGTTCTATCCAGCTATTATAACTGGCAAATAAATATTGCTTTGGTTTCCCTTACACCCAACAGGGCTATATAATTTTTTGAAATGACATGGAAGCACAACCTATGGTAGGAGCCAGCTGGTTCATGTAACCAGACTGCTTGTGGATTAAATTGCAATGATATTTATTTATACAACTATAAAGAATTCCAAATTGTGGACACTCTGTTAATTGAGATTTCTGCACAAATCCAATTGTGTATTGGCATTGGACAACTCACACCATGTTAGTGGAGCTTGCTCAAATACCTTTCCAGGAGCCTCTATCCCCTTATTTTCCTTAATGAATTCTGTTCTGCTCATGTTTCCATTGGAACAAACTAGTTCTTTGGGTATTATGGAATATTAAATTGTGGCCAATCTTTTCCAAAGATCTACGATGGAGACCTGGAGAGTGAATTTAACAATTTTGAAGACTGGGTGAAAACGTTTGAACTTTTCCGGGGCAAATCTACAGATGAAGATCACAGCAATTACGAGGAAAGGATAATAGGGAAATTTAAGGTACTGTTAAAGGTGGCTTAAGTACTTTGATGTATTGCATGGACATTCATGTTACTGTTTTATGTTGTAGGGAAATGGTTTATGCTATGTTTTTTATTGTGTTCTTGTGTTGTGGGGAACTGCCTAGATATTCATATATGGTACCAAACACCTTGCAAGTTTTGTAGTGAAGAGAAGTTTGCTGCTATAAGATTCTTCATTGTTGGGAAATGTGAGGAATAGTAGTGGATTTTTCTAGAGAGTAAGCATTTTGGCAAGGGAGAAGATGAACAACAACTAGTCCCACATCCCCCCCACCACATCTATTAGAGAAAAAAGCAAGTTTAGTCTTCTTTGTAAAATATATAAAATAGTTTTTCTTATAATGGGTAGTGCATAATCAAATACATGGATTGATGGAAGAAAGAGAGGGAATAAGAAAATGCCTGAATGTTAGAATGATGCAGGGAGAGAACGGGTACGGTAAAACAAGCAAGCAAACAGGAAATCTTTTATAGCAAATAACAGCAGTGTAGAGCGGGCCCTTCATCCATCTAAGAACTGTCTGTTCTACTGAAGAATTAGAGAGCTAGTGGCACAGGAGGTAAAGTTGTCAAAACTGGTTGCTGGAGGCCCTCTTTTCTCTCACACATCCACATCCATACACTTGTCTGTTACTATGACACTAGCATTTTATAGGTAATGTGGAGTAGGTTGGCCAAGCTCTATCACTTTCACCACAGTCCAAATAGGAAATAAAGCCTGTATGTTCCCCACTTACAAGGTATAGGTTTTAGTGTCATCATCTATTCTTTCAGTTAGGCTGGATCTATAGCAGAGAGTAGGCAACTGTGCTCCTCCAGATGTTTTTGGCTTATAATCAACCTTAGCCAGTATAGCCCATGGTAAGGCATTATAGAAAGCCAGCGTGGTGTACTGGTTTAAGCATTGGACTATGACTCTGGAGTCCAGGATTTGAATCCCTACTTGTCCATGGAAACTAACTGGGTGATCTTGGGCAAGTCACATACTCTCAGCCTCACAGGATGGCAATGGCAAACCCCCTCTGAAGAAACTTGCCAAGATAGGTTTACCATTATAGGTTTAAATCATCAAAAATGACTTGAAGGCATGCAACAACAACAACAACAACAACAACCCATTATAAGCTTTGCAATCCCCAAACATCTAAAATGCTAAAGTTGTTCACTCCTGATCTATAGGATCAGGGCATTTATCTGGAGATATCTCAATGCACTTATTGTAGGAAAACTGCCAATATAGTAGTAGTATAAAGTGCTCTCTGCTTTTGAACTGCTCCCATTAATGCAATACCTTTTGTTGTTAGAAAACTGAACATATTGTTGGAAATGCTTTTGCAATTCTAGAAAATAAAATAATAGGAAATGAAGCAGAAAGGTAATAGAATAGACGATAACTCCTTTTTTGAGATAAGAGCTGAATGCAATTTCAGCATATAGTGATTGCATACATGATTTCCTCCCCTTTGTTGGTGCTAGTAACTATATTCTTTCTGTATTCTGATAGGGCTGTTTCTGTATATACAAAAGTCCAGAAGATTGCTGCCCAGGAGATGGAGGCCAGCTGAGAATTCTGCAGGGTTTACCTCCAAATCATTCTGTAAAAGTTCTAATCAGAGTATATATTGTGGCAGTAAGTATATCCTGTACTATATTCTTCAATGTATGTTAGGGTTCCTTTTTAAAAATGATTTCCTACATAAGAATCAGCTCAAAGAGTAGATGGAAATAAAGAAATGAAATCTATCAGCCCAGATTGAGTCATCCAACCCTCATAGGTCTTTCCATAACTGAAATCCAAATACCATTTTGATTATTGTTATTATTGTTTGAAGAGGGAAGGTAACAGAACATGCTGCTCGTTCTTCTTCCTTCTCTTGCTTTTGTGATCATTGAACAAAATAGCTGACTGTATAATGAAGATTCAAATGGAACAAGAAGTATCAGAACTCTGCACATCTTCATTCCCCATATATTCTGAGCTGGAACATTTGCTATTGCAACTAGAATTTCTCTAATTTGAACATCTCCTTTTGAGAGATGGCCGGGCTATGCTTTTTAGGTATAACAAAGGATAGGGAGAGGAAGCGCATACTATGTGTGCTTCTTGTTCCCCTCCTATTTTGATTGTACTGAAAACCAATCTCCGTATTGCCTTTGGAAACCTTCTTAAATGGCAGAGTTTATCACTTATTAAGTAATTCTCTTTTCTGTTTTTGCAGGCATTTAATCTTAGTCCAGCAGACCCAGATGGCAAATCTGACCCCTACATTGTACTTAGACTGGGGAAAACAGAAATTAAAGACCGAGACAATTACATTCCTAAGCAGCTAAACCCAATTTTTGGAAGGTCAGTACAGTGATATTTGTGCGATGTTCCGCACTTAATCAATTGGTTGTGGACTTTTTCTTCTCTCCATTATTCAGGCCAGTGTACATTTGTTAAACTTTGATGAATGTCTGTTTAGATGTTATAAAACCTATTGATTAAATCTTGACAATGTTTCACATTGTGCAATTGCAATTTATTCAGCTCTTATACTCTTCCAGTATCTTCCAGAATTAGGTTGTTTGTTTGTTTGTTTGCTAGATCTCTTTTCATGTACTAATACAGATGACCTTTCTATCTGTATTACTGTTTATGTAAGTGATATCCACTGCCCATTCTATAACTAAAACGTTTAGATATTTAGCTCCTTTAGGATTAAAAATGCCCCCCCCAAAAAAAAAGAAGGGAAAAAAGAAAGAGAAAAGAAAAGGGTATCAGAAGGGAAAAAGGGGGATAACATTAGCTGTTCCTCAAACATGCAGAGGTACATTTTGTAGTTCAGTGTGGGACATGCCTTGAAACCCACTAGGTGACCTTGGGCAAGTCATACTCTCTGAGCCTCAAAGGAAGGCAAAGGCAAACCTCCTCTGCAGAAATCCTGCCAAGAAAACCCCATGATAGGGTTGCCATAAATCAGAAACAGCTTGAAGGCACACAACGAAAACAGTCACTAGGGGGTATGGGGTGTGAAACTTTTCTTGTTAGAAAACTGAACATATTGTTGGAAATGTTTTTGCAGTTCTAGAAAATAAAATAATAGGAAATGAAGCAGAAAGGTAATTGAATAGAACTCCTTTTTTGAGCTTAAGGGGGGGGGGGAGGTGATACCACTTCTCCACAGACCTTTTGGCAGAAATGGGCTGTGGCATTCATTTGCTTCCTTTTAAAATGTTTTAAGAGATGGTAGGAGTGGGGTGAAGCTCAGTGAGAGGAGAAAGGAGAGGCCCCAGAATTTTTTAAAATTAAAATTTCAAATTTCAAAATTTGATTATTATTTTTTAAAAAAAATCTTTTAAAATTTTCATTTAAAATTCACATTTTAACCCAGTCCTCACTATGTATATGTAAAGACACTTAGGTTGTGTATATAATATTGTAATTTGAAGGTATAATTTTAATTTTCCTAGTTGTTTGTGACACAACTATTAGCATTACATTCTGTGCTATATGGGAACTACCATTTACGAGTAACATTAGTGCAAAAAAGCATTACTAAGGATTCTGTATGGGGTGAAATGGGAGGAGGTCAATGGGGGGGTGACTCCATGAGTTACCGCATCGGGTGGCACCAATCCTAGGGACGCCACTGGTGGCACATACCACCCCTTGCAGGAACATGGAGAGCCACAACCCCTATTTTTCCCTCCATCTATCCCCCCAAATTGGGGGAGTAAAACATTGTTTGTTTACCCTCCTGAAAAGCAAATAGTACCTTCAAGGTTTTTGATAGGATGACAACTGGCTATTTCACTAGATTTGATGAACTTTCTGCATCCCCATACTTTTTCCAGGCATTATCAGGTTTTTTTCCTAAATTCAAAGTGACTAGATGGTCACTTCCTTTTTGATTAAATATCCTTGTCTGGGCCTTAAAAATGTGAGAGGAGCCAAAAGCATACCCTTCAGGATTTCAAAGATGAAAACCATGTGGCCAAACAACATCAGAGTGTGGTCAAGTTGACAAAAGTTATTAAGGAGGGAGAACAGACAAGCTAAGAGCGGCTGCAGCAGTTTGCTTTTGCCTGAGTCTACAGGGAATAGCAAGAGTCTACTTCTCCTCTCCTCTTCCTACTGCTAAGTTAATTGGGTGCAAACTACTATTGCACTTTGAATTCATTCTGCAGCAGTTGAAGTAAGCTGAGGACAAAGAAGGAAAGTGGGAGGAGGAGGGAGAAACTGGGACATTTTTAAAACATCTGGAAAAGTGAGATGACAGAAGATTAATCAGGACCTGCCAAGTTGGGAGGCTTGGAAGGTATGCAAAAGGCCCCCATGGAGAACAAAAAGACCAGTAGCAGCCCCCAATGGCTTTTCAGGGATACTATTTCTCATTTGGGGGCAAAACAAAAGAAATTAACCTACTGAATCCGTGAGGGACGTGCAAATATACTTGAGATAAGGGCAAAAATAGGCTTGGGGACAACATGCATCCCATAGCCACCCTTTTCCCACTCAACTAGAGATTATTCTGCCTAACAAGCAAGATATTTGAAATGTGGATATTTGTAGAGAAGCAGGAATATTCCTTTCTTTATACTGAGTTATTCAACCCAAATGCTAATGTCCAAAGCAGCAAATTGTCAATCTGAGTGTAATATTAATATCTTCTGGTCATGCTCACTGCATAACTTCCTTGACCCATAACTTAGAAAGGACTCGCTGCATTGCCTCAAAGTATTAATTGGAGAAAATTTTAAAAGTGGTGGAATTTGAAACAAAAGTCTAGATGGGCAGGAAGCATAGCTTAGTTGTGTTTTTGAGAACAAAGGGAAATACATATTGGAACTACATTCCCAAATTAATCTCCTCAAGCTGAAAATGTTAATTTGTGCCTGATTTTGTGATCCCACTCCCTGGTGAAAAGATTAACTG
The DNA here is from genome assembly GCA_026167975.1 of Phrynosoma blainvillii. Lineage (NCBI taxonomy): Eukaryota > Metazoa > Chordata > Lepidosauria > Squamata > Phrynosomatidae > Phrynosoma > Phrynosoma blainvillii. Next base: position 19,281,516 of record JANUYF010000004.1, on the reverse strand, counting down.
AGGAACTCTGGCATAATAATGTCCCCAAAGAGAACATTCTTCATTCAGAATTCATCCTAAGTGGTCTAAATCAGCAACTGCCAAAACGGTTTACGTAAACAAACTGATCTCTAGAGATGATTATTAAACTACTGACGTTTAAGAAAGGCAACAAAATTGTTCCTGATCATGACTTGACCAATAATGATTGGCATTAATATTTGTGCCAGTACATAGAGCAGAGCTGAACAAACCTGTGACTCCTCCAGATGTTGTTGGCATTCCATAAATTGTAATAAGTGTTGCATATTTGTATTTGTATAAGATGATTAAGTATGGTTAGGAGCATGTCTGAAGATTGAGATGCAGATGTAAAATGTTGAGTGGAGTATATTTTCCTTATGGTAGTGATTAAGTGAGAGAGTTTGGGAGGTGCTTTGGGAATGATATGGTGATAATGAAGATGGGTGTTGGATAGGATTAGGGTCTTGAAAGATAATGGAGGGGGCTCTGGATTCGAGAGAGAGAGACTACTGTGTGTGAGAAATTGTTATATAGTTAAAGCCTTGGTGGAGATCTCTCCATAAATCTCTGCATGTGGAATTAGGCATTAATTGTGCAGAACGAACCTTGTGTTGAATGGCAGAGTTGCACAACTGAACCAAGACAGCAATGCACAACTAAACACACGATCAAATATGCAAGGGCATTCAGAACAATTTGCAAGCGCATTATATAATGAATGAAGCCATTCCACATTGGATAAAAATGCCCATCTGCTTCCTTAAGAGAATGTATGCAAGCATCAATAGAGTCCTGGAATGTTATATTAGTACTATATTAAAACAAAGGAATACTGGAAATATAAGTGCTTCTGTGCTTGGGAGTAAAAAGTAAAATAATGTGCATACAACATTTAATGTTTAATATTTGTTTATTTAATGTAACCATGCCTACCATCTAGTAGTAAACTTAGCAAAGGAGAATGTAAGAGCCTTATATACCAATTTAGCAGAAGTGGATCCATTGGTGATCATAGTAGTGACAATACCTTATAGGAAGAAGTTGAGGATTGGAGGTAGGATTGCTATAGATGTTGGTTAGTGGTGGAATCACTATGGAAGGATTATTACACAGTGCAGCTCCTATCTTCCAAGCCAATGACTATGCTGATGAGAACCGCACTGCAAAAATATATAGAGAAATATATGTTTCACACCCCTATCACAGGAGGATGTAATCATAGCATTCAAAAAGAGAAATCTATGTTTTTATTAAGACCTATAAAATGAAGCAACTTGCCACTGTGCATTGTGCTGTGTATGCTTGGTTGAGGGAAATATTCATTGTAAATCTGCTAATGAGTAAATCTAATCCAGATGATTTCCCCAAGGTCATCAGTGTCTTGTTTCATCAGGATAATAGAGAAAATAGGCTTGCTGCGTAAATTTGTTGTGGCTTCACTGATGTCAAGAAGAGTGTTGAAGCTAATGTGGCAAACTAAAAGACATCCATGTGAATTAGCCATACTTCTTTGTCCCTTCCAGGGAAGTATCTGTATAGCTATGAATCACCCTCTGAATCTGACTTGCTGTTTTTATTAATTGTTGTTTTGTGGAGATGGTAGGAATATTCTCCCAAGTGAGGCTCAGAAAATAAATTCAGGAGATCATAAAGCCTGGCTCAAAATGAGAAGCAAGCTTTAAAAGTGCAGAAATTCTTCTTTAGGTTGGATCAAATCTGTTCTCACCACAAGCAGGTCTGGCTTGGTGTCACCCTCACCTGCCAAATATGCTCCCTGCCCTGCCGAAACTTGTTGACAAACTCATGCCATAATTCCTCAACCCTATTCTGCTCTTAGCCAACATGAACAGGAATGAGGATAGGAGGAACCCTCCTTCCTTTCTTTTCTTTACATCACTAAGAGGAGAAATGTACTTGATGAATGGTAGTGGTGGAGACAATGGCCTGGATGGGTACAATTGATTTAGGATTATGGTTTTTGTTTTTTTCTGAGAGTAGATGAAAAGCTAATCTGAGGAATTTATCACATGGAAAGCTAAGTGCCCAAATCCTGTTCAAAAACTGGATTTAAATTCTGGACATATACCGCAAAAGTGGGGTTGTTTTCAGACACATCAGGGGCATTGAACATTAATCCGATATTAACCCACACAGAAAGTAGACAAAATCGGCCACTTTTTACTTTTGAGAAAATCCTGAATGTAACCATGCCTACCACCTAGTTAGCAAACTTAGGGAAAGAAAATACCGAAAGTAAAAAGCAGCCAATTTTGTCCACTTCCTGTGCATGTTAATGTCGGATTCATGCTCAGTGCCCTGATGTGTCTGAAAACGATCCCACTTTTGCAGGATCTTCCCAGAATTTAAATCCAGTTTTTGAACAGGATTTGGGCACTTAGCCTCCCATGTGATAAACTCCTCAGATTGGTTTAGGCTTTTCATCTGCTCTCAGAAAAAAAAAAAAAATCCTAAATCCTAAATCTACTTTCTGTGTGGGTTAATTTCAGATTAATGCTCAGTGCATCTATAAACAATCCCACTTTTGTGGATTTAAATCCCGTTTCTGCACAGGATTTGGCCGATTCCCTCCTGTGTGATAAACTCCTGAGGCAAACATTGGAGAGGTTGCTGATCTCCGCAGGCTTAGAATGATCTTTTGAGTTAAACACTGAAACTCATCCAGACACACCTTAATATAGTGGGTCCTTGGTATCTGCTGAGGTTTGGTTCCAGGACCCCCTGTGGATACCAAAATCCATGGATGCTCAAGTCCTATTAAATACAATGGCATAGTAAAATGGTAAATCCAAACAAAAATCCACCAAACAGTGATACCTTTATTGGACTAACCAAAATGCACAATATACATGTTGCAAGCTTTCAAAGCTGCACTGGCTTCTTCAACCAGATAAAATGTTAAAAACCATACAGGAGAAAAAGAAACTGAAGATGTTAGTCATAGGCCTGCATTTTGCTATTTCTATTCTCCGTTCAGATGATATGGAGGGGTACTTCTTGCAAGCTTGCACTTCCTCCTCCTGTCCTTGTGGCAGCTGGGAGATTCTCAAAGTCCAACAAATTTAACTTCACAAGGATGGAGACATATTGGATTGCAAAGAAAATATCTTTCCTGTGTTGCAAATGGATGTTAAATTTCCTGGACTTTGAGAATCTCCCAGCTGCCACACGGCCAGAAGTAACAGGTGCAAGCCTGCAAGTAGTACTGCTCCATACCATCTGAACTGAGAACAGAAACAGCAAAATGCAGTCCTATCACTAACATCTTCATTTCCCCCCCCCCAATATGGTTTTTAACACCTTGCCTGATGAAGAAGCCAGTGGAGCTTTGAAAGCTTGCAACATATATACTGTGCATGTTGATTGGCACAATAAAGGTATCACTGTTTGGTGGAATTTTTGGGGGGTTTGCTATATGGCCAACATGCTGGATGTTTTATAGTAAAATGGTGTCCCTTATATAAAATGGCAAAATCAAGGTTTGCTTTTTGGAATTCATATTGTTTATATTTTTAACCATGGATAGTTGGATCCAATCTGTGAATACGTAGGGCCATTGTAACTTTAACACCTCAGTCCTAAGTATCTCTACTGAAAAGCAATGTCGATTTATTTCAGTGGGACCTATTTGTGAGTAAATATGTTTAGAACTGCATATGTAATAATGATTCATGTGGCATAATTTTATCAATCTTTTTGCATTAGGTCATTTGAAATTCAGGCGACTTTCCCTAAGGAATCCCTGCTCTCAGTCGTGATCTATGACCATGACATGATTGGTTCAGATGACCTTATTGGAGAAACCAAAATTGATTTGGAAAACCGTTTCTACAGCCGGCACCGAGCTACATGTGGGTTACAGAATCAGTATGAAATGTAAGATTCTATTTCAATATGAATCAATACAAAATGTAAGGAATATAGCCTATAGATAACCATTGAATAAACAGCACATGCAGGTTTGGAAATGTCTAGTTAGTGGATTCTAGTGGAAGCTTGATATTGCTCTGCTAATGGCAGTATTGCAGATCTCAACAGACTCAAATTTTAGACAATTTTAGTAACTTTAGCCTGAAAGGAACATTAGTCTTCAACAATCACCACTACAAATGTCCATCCATCCATCCCAAACTATCTTCTCTAATTCTCAGTGAAGGATACAATGCCTGGCGAGATGCCACCAAGCCAACTGAAATCCTGACCAAGCTCTGCAAAGATAACAAACTGAGCGGGCCATACATGCAACCTGGAAAGATACAAATTGGAGACAAGGTCTTTACTGGCCAGACAGTCTTCCAGGAAGATGAGAATGGTAAGTATGCTGTGAAAGACTTATAAGCTTATCGCACGGCACTTAAGGAACAGGAACGGAATGGAGCAAAAAAGCATTTCACCGCACGGGAGAACGCCCCCTATGCTGCCGGGAGTCCTCGATCCGTTCTCCAGCCGTTCCTGGCAGCTGATTTTTGAAGGAAAAATCAGCTGCCAGGAACGGCTGGGTAATGGATCAGGGACTCCCAGCAGCATCAGTGGCGTTCTCCCGTGCGGTAAAATGCGTTTTTGCTCTGTTCCATTCCCTTGCGTTCCATTCCGTTCCTGTTCTTTGAAGTGCCGTGCGATAATCTTGATACATACAGATAGATAGAGGGAGGCATTGACATTATAGTACTAACAGTATATATCTGTGCTGCCAAAGTTTTGGTCAAGTTGTAAAGCACTGCATTTGTTGCTATTGTTTAAAACAAAGCCATGCATCTCCAATCACCCAGAGCAGGAATGATGTTTAAAATGAACATGTGCAGGCCCAAACTCTCTAGTTGTTTTAGAGCAGGATTGGGTTTCTTTAATCCTTCATTGTGGGCTGTGCTTTCTTGAGCTGATGGGACATGTAGGCAAAAAATACCTGGAGGGCCACATTTCTCCATCTTGTTTTAAAAGGTAAAGCCAACTTACCAGTTATTATTATTGTGGGGTCTCAATATTTGGCCTTGGATTTGTGTCAAGTTAACAAAAACATTTCCAAAAATGAATTTCACATAATTTAAAAACCACTGTTTATCAAAAGTCTATTCAAATACACACTGAAATAGCAGATTTTATAACAGTTCAGGGGAGAAGGGGGAAAGTCTCTGGAAATATCAAGAGTTTCCATTTCTTTTTGTTTGGATTTTACCTGCATATTCCTAGGTCTGCATGCAATGTCTTTCTTGAAATATTCCAGGTTTCTCTCGGTCTCCCTTTGCTTGTGTTCTTCCTTCTCCCCTTCCCACTGATCATGGAGATTATTGCACAAAGCTTCCCTCCTGATGCTGTTGTGGCTGTTTGAACACCGGAAACAGCAATTATTCTTATCACATTACCATGCAGTTGTGAATTGATAACAGGTTGGCTATGGATCCCATCCATTCCATTTACTCGTTAGCTATCCAAGATTAATCAGTAAAAGTCTTGCCTTTGGCAGTGGGGTGTGTTCACTGAAAGCCCTTTTAATCCCTTTTTTACTGCCCCAGATGAAATGGTTGCCTACTTGGCACTAAGAAGTCTTACTTTCAGTGTGAATGGTGTGTATGAAGTCGAAAGCTTTCACGCCTGGCATCCATAGGTTTTTTGTGGGTTTTTCGGGCTGTGAGGCCGTGTTCTAGAAGAATGTATTTCTGACATTTCACCTGCATCTGTGGCTGGCATCTTCAGTTCTCAGAAAATGCAGGCGAACATCACAAAAACCTATAGGAAGGGGGGGTGCACCTGTGCAGTGAAAACCCTTTAAATCCCATTTCTTCTACCGAAGACAGATTACCTCCTCAGCACTAAGCAATCTTGCTTTCATCTGGAATGTGGAGAAGTGCAGTGAAACCAGTTTAAATCCCCTTCTTTCTGAATTACCTCTAAATGACTTATGGCACATACTTCAATAATGGGCTAATATTGACAGCTATTCACAGGATTTTCCTGTTCATTAAAAGCAGCAGCAGAAGCACAGATTGACTTCAGGATACCTAATGCCTAGTCACAATGTGGTGCAATAAGATCCTGTGGTTACAGTTTCAATCCCACTTCTATCCCACTATTGAAGAACTGTGCAATAATCTCCTATGTGTCATAGCTCATGCAACATTGCAGAAACTGATTTTCATCATTTTCCACTGAGCCTTCCTTACTATTATTCAAGAATTATAGTGAAAGCACTAGGATCACTTTGTTTTGGTGCAAACATTCCTCTTTCCCTTGCTTGATCTGTGTTGAATCTGTGTCCTGGAAACAATCGTTGTGTTTATTGGTGGAAGCCATCTTAGCTAGTTCCAGCCAAGTAGAGATAAGTTTCATTTTGGAAAATACTGGTTTAAATTCACCTGAGAAGTAGGAATGAAAAGCCCTTAGAAATACTGGGAGTTCTCAAGAAACACTTCCGGATGAAAAAAATGCCATGTGGAGCCCCAAAATAAAATCATTTTGTACAGGAACAAAAGCTGGGACTTTCAGGGACTTTTTCTTGTGTGGAAGGGCTCCCATATTTTTAAATTATGTATTTGTTTGGTGCTTTTCTTGGTCTGGGTGTCTAACACTAAATGATGTCCCCTTTCCCCAAGGATGATGTATTGGGATAAAACTTCTGATTTCAAGTCTGTTCCCTTTGATGAAGAGTAGAGAAACAAGTCATTTAATGGTGGGGAAGAATGTTGTTGGGGAAGGAACTATATTCTTTGTTAAGTTAGAATTCTACCCAGCCCTGAGAGATATAGCTGACATATGCTGCAAAACCTGGAAAATTGCAATTAGATAGAGTCCCTAGGCATTGTTGACATTGTGAAATCACTTTACATTTTACAGTAAACATCAGTGACATTTCAGTGCATCTCTGGCAAATTCTCTTGGTGACCAGAGGTCCTTCTCTCAGTGGAATGATGAAATGTTGTGAACTTAAAGCATTCATGAAACCAAAAACAAAGCAGTGTTTATATTGCTGAGGTTTAAAACCACAAGACAGAAGCTGCTGGGCTCTTAATCAAGGCTGTAAACAGCATGAAAGAGCATCTGATTATTGAGGAGCATGGAAGGAAACATTAAAAAGGAAGATAGTGAGTCATTTAGCAGTCTTTATTGGTTGTGTCCTCAGTCCAACTCTTAACTACATAAAAAGGTGTTAACATATGAACTTTTGAATGAATAATATGTATCTCAATCAAAACTCTGCAGTATGCATAGTTTATATCCCAGATCATATGTGCATCTGGATGTACATCCAATTTCTGCAAGTGATATCCATACATAATTATATACATGGATTTTGACTACCTGTTGGCACTGCATGTTGCTTACATAAATCCACAGCTTCCTAGATATTACCTTCCATTTTTTCATGAACCTTCTTATTGTTCCCAGGGCATTTTCATAGATGGGTACATAATCTATTTTATACTATTTCTTTAGAAGACTCTTTATGCTCAAGCAGTTTTTAATGAGCCTCTTTCTTACCTAACACAATCACATTAAAGAGTTCCATTATGTGCCAACTTAACTTTGACAATTTGTACTCCCTTTTCTCTTGCAGAGGAGCCAGTAGAATCATATGAACACCTTGCTCTGAAAGTTTTACGTTCCTGGAATGAAATCCCAGGTGTTGGCTGTAAGCTGGTGCCTGAACACATTGAGACGCGGCCTCTCTACCACAAAGATAAGCCTGGCATGGAACAGGTAAATGATTCAGCAGAGGTAGATAGCAAAAAGGAAACTTTAAGGATCTCATTAGACACACATTATCTTTTTCTTTTCACAAATCCCAGTTGACCCCATAAAACTCAGGACAGCACATATCCATCCTGAGCTATCGTTTTGGTTTGCCATGCATCCTACTTTATAGAGGACAGTCGGTTAAGAGGTGATATGATACCCTATTTAAATATTTGAAGGGGTGTCATATTGAGGATGGAGCAAGCTTGTTTTCTGCTTCTCCAGAGAATAGGACTTGGAACAATGGATGCAAGCTACAGGAAAGGAGATTCCACCAAAATATTAGGAAGAACTTCCTGACAGTAAGAGCTGTTGGACAGTGGAACAAGTTCCCTCAGAGAGTGGTGGAGTCCCCTTCTTTGGAGGTCTTTAAACAGAGGCTGGATGGCCATCTGTCAGGGGTGCTTTGATTATGAGTTCCTGCATGGCAGAGGATTGGACTGGATGGGCCTTACGATCTCTTCCAACTCTATGATTCTATAAAAGTCTATCAGAAGACAACCTTTTATTTGAAGCATCCTCTATTTGAGGGGCTGTGTTCTATCCAGTCCTGTTTAAAGACTATAAGAAGTTCCTGAAATTGCCTGTTCACAGTTAGTACCTAGAGAAGGCTGAGCAGGCAGACAGTTCACTTAGCTACAGTATTCCCATACTGATGAAATATATTGTATTTCTGTTTGAATTATATAAGTTTTTGGTAAGTCTTAAATCTAATCTCCACTTAGCCATGGAAACTCATTGTGTGATCTTGGGCAAGCCACACTCCCTCAGTCTAAGAGGAAGGCAATGGCAAACCCACTCTGAAAAAATATTGCCAAGAAAGCCCCATGATAGATCTGCCTTAGGGTTATCCTAAGTCAGAAATTACTTGAAGATACACAACAACAATCTCATTTTCAAACCCAACTACAATAAACTTCTCCTGTGCATAGAAAGGACTCTAAGCCAGCTTGTTGATGGTTCTTTTAGGGCCATTGTAGGTTGGCAAAGGTGTGGGGTGGGAGGAGATGAAAATTAATCCTGTTATTTATAAAATTAACTTGATCCCCCTTCTGTGTGTTTATGTTTCCCTTCCTAAAGGGTCGTGTACAGATGTGGGTAGACATGTTTCCCAAGGACATGCCTCTGCCAGGACCACCCGTTGATATTTCACCCAGAAAACCAAAAGGGTAATTATTTGCACACACTCTGTCCCACTCTCTGCATATACACATGTGCTAACATCCAGATAATAAGGTGGTTTTCACAAGGTGTTTTTCATTTCCTATTTAAATATTTTTAAATTTAAAACCACACGTTCTGTGTCTTAAAAAAAACAAAAACACCTCCTACATTCTGTCCCTCAAAAAGAATGTTTAAAAGTGTGCACATCTTAGTATAAATGATGACTTGAACAATGCCTTTACAGAAACCTGGTGGGGCAAAAATGACATTCCAAAGTATTCACTTAAATAACACAAAAGCAACTGCATCTGAGGAAGCAGCCTCAAGTCTATGAAAGCTCATGCTACCAACATCTATCTTGCCCGTCCTTCTCGAGTGCCTTGGCTCCCTTGCTTGAGAGAACCATGGCACGGCAAAGACAGGTGGGGTGGGAGGACGGTCTGACTGGGTGTCACCCCTTTTCTGAGGTGTCACCCCATGTGGTCCATACCCCCACACATCCCTCTTCCCTAGTGACACCACTAGCTGACAGCAGTGGAAGCAGAATTACACATACAGCTGTGGTGCATGTTGTGATAGCACTTTGCCCACTGTGGCTGTGGAAATGTGGCTGTACAGTACACATTGCACATTAACTCTCCGTCATTGACACGTGATGCATAACTTTGCTATTTTGCATGGGAGTTGCATAGTACTGTTATAGTGTATGTTATGCTCTGGGCAATATTGGACTGCAGTGTCCAGGTATTGCAGCAATCAAGGGTGCGTTTCTATTTTGTTTTTAGTGGCAGTAAGGGAAGGTAGGGCAGCTCCTAACTTCACAATTATTTTCTACCCACTGCCAGCTGTACCACAGAATCCTTCCACTTCCAGATACTTAATGATGCCCTCTTAGGCCATGTTGCTCAAATATGTACAATACACATTGCACATTAACTTTCCATCATTGACACGTGATGCATAACATTGCTATTTTGCTATTTTGCATGGAGGTTGCATAGTGCTGTTATACTGTTGCTCCATGTTGCTTCAAAAATGTTGACCCTATTTTATCCCTCTTTCCTATCTGATTAAGCAGGTATCGTAGGTTTGTAAAACAATATAAAAACCTGCAAGAGCTGACTGAATATTCACATATACACACCAGTTCCTCTTTCAAGCAGACGTTTGCTCTTTGAACAACACTGTCTCTGCCCAGTCTTCTTTTCTTGCATTGGTTTCACCAGAATGATTGTAATCTTTGTCTCCAAAAAGTATTTTATTCTTTGCCATTCTTTGCCAATTGTCAAGAGTCTTTGCACTGCTCCACAAACTATGAGCTATGATCTCTTGGAATAAATATGGCACATCCATCCACCGGCCTTTATTTGGAACAAATCTCGATATTTGTTTGGACCCTAGGATTTTGAGAAAATTCTCAGTGCATAATTTCAGATAATAAAATATTTAACTTCATCAAATTGGCGGTCAGCCAGAGAGAGTATGGTGAATACCAAATAGACATAAAAACCAAGGAAAAATTCAAGGCTCATTTAAAAGGAGCTTAAGGAGAACTGTGGATAGCAATCTTTTAGTCTGGGGTAGTTTGGGGGGGGGGTTAATATATCAGTTATGTTCAGTCTGAAGCTGGCTCTACCAAAAAGACCTAATTCTTTTGTCTTGGTCCATGAGGAATTAATGAAGGGCTCTAGGTAGTCACTTTCATAGGCTCTCATTTGTTTTTGTTTATAATATAAGATATAAATTAAGAATTTTTCTAGCAAGACAGATATAGATTTAATATATACCAATCATGTAAGCACATAAATTTGATTCATAGCATTAGAAGCTATGTTGGAGGGGGGGGGGAATCAAATTCCCAGACTATTGGTATGTACCTACCTGGCAAATCTGCATTGGCACATCTTTTAGTCCTCGTTAAAATTCATTCGTAGAGTGGCCCCAACTAATCAGGAATGACATAGTCAGCATGATGACAGCATAATACTTTGGAGCCAGTCAAATCTGGGTACATACTGACATCATTGAGGGAAAACAAATCCTGTTTACACTGTGAATAATGCTTTTTAGACACATGATCTTGGTTAATCAAACATCAGTTGTGAACATAGTAATGCCATTGAAGGTGAACCAGCTCTTAAGGGTAATTCTTCCTGAATAGGCCATATAGAGTTTGTCCCCCTTCACAGCTGCATCTGAAAAAAGATCACCAAAAAGAAGAGAGGGGTTCTTATCGGTGCTCATGAAATTCCCAATTCACCCCAGATGTATATATTGTGATTTCTTGTTTAAAATCACCACTTTTTCAACATATATATGCAAATGGAAAGCAAACATACAAGGAAAGACAAATAAATTTTAACGTGTTTTCCTTCTGCTTTCTTGCATGATTGGTATATATTAAATATATTTCTGTCTTGCTAGACATTCTGATATACAGTTGTACATATACTATATTATGATATTCCCATTCAGAAAGCTTGACCTAACTCTCTTCCAAGCCCACTTCCTACTCCTAATATTCACTCCAGACCTTTCACCCTCAGAATTTTCTCAGCAGTAATGGTTTTAGTTTCAAATTGGATGCTAAGGAGAATGCAAATTCCTTGCTATTAACATTTCTGTCTTTCTAAGACTGAGATTTCCTCAAGGATATGCGCCTCAGTGATCAGACTTGCAAATTAAGACCATGTTTACTCTCTGATGATCAATCCAAAACAAAACACAATAAATGCAAAATGCTGAAGTGAGGAAAAGCAATGCTTTGAGAAGTAAACATCTTTCACCACTTGAGAGACCACCTCTTCTGAAGATATCTTGAGCATATTGTATAGTATAGCTTGACCCTCAACCAAGCCCCTACCTCACAATTGGGAAACTTTTATACTGGAGATGTTTTGGACTACAGTTGTCATAAGTCTTTATCACTGGTCAGGGGTTTCTCACCCATGCCCTATCATTACAATTGTTCTCAGACTCAATATTGACTTAATTTTGATGTCTTCTTCCAAAAGAACGCTGTGAACAGTAGGTCTGTAAGTGGTGTAAAGATCTTTTACCACACAAGTGAAGAACATGTGACTTTGCAGATGTTGCTTTTGGATTCCAACCTTAGCCAGCATGGCCAATGGTCAGAGATAATTGAAGCTGGAATTCAAGAACATATAGAAAACTAAGGACCCCTCCCAGAACTTTTCATAAGCATTCCACAAACTACAGTTCCCATAGTTCTTGATGGGGCTTGATGGGGCTGGGGAACCAGGTCAATTACAATAGTTTAAAGCCAATGTATGCTTGCAGTGTAGATACATCCTGAACAATTTTATCCCATAAGCAAACCATGAAGGAACTATAAGGTATGTAAAAGGATCTTGTACCTTTGAGACTAATTGAAAGAAAGAAGCTGGTAGCATGCGTCTATTTTCATTCCATTTAAACATCAAAAGCAAAAGTCTCAAGGCCCCAATTTCCTCAAAGCCACTTAACTTTTATTGTGTTTATTATGTTATTATAATTTCTCCCCAGAAATGCAACCAAAATGCTTTGAGTGCAAATTAGCAAGCAACATTTTGCTAATGAAACTTCTTATTCTATTTTGGCTCTTTCCTAACCAACCAACGCCAACCAGTTATGAACTAAGAGTGATAATCTGGAATACTGAAGATGTCATTTTGGAAGATGAGAATATCTTCACAGGACAAAAATCGAGTGACATCTATGTAAAAGGGTAAGTTCACCCAGGCACAGCCTGTGAATCTCATCAAATATTCATTGACAGGTGAATTAATTTATTACCCTATCCATCCATCTGAAATGAGTCACAGTGGTATTAACAAGCCCTCAGTGTGCATATGGATGACAAGTCTGTGGCCATGGCATTTTGCAGCAATGCCTCATCAGAAAGTCAATCTCTGACTAGAATTAAACAGGCATAGAGCTGGTGTGCATAGAAAATGAGGCCCTGCAATACTAACAATTTAAAAAACCAGAATTTTGAACTCATGCAGGACCAATTCACATATGTCCTAGAACTGTCCCAACCTGGTAGAAACAGCCTTGATTAATCCTCTGTCATCCCACATTTCCAGCAATTTCTAAACACCTCCCAATTTCTCTGTCCTCCTCCCACCTTCCCCCTTTGTTCTCAGCTTATTTCAGTTGCTGCAAATTGAGTTCAAAATGCAAAAGTAGTTTATACCCATTAAATTCAGCAGTGGGTGAAGAGGAGAAGAGAGGGCAGAGTCTTGTTCATCCCAATAGGGTTAAAATTGCTGCAGTCTCTCCTAGTTTGCATTTCTTCCTCATTAATAACATTTGCCATCTTGACTGCACTGAGATGCTGCTTGGCCACACATGTCCTGGTTGTCATCTGTGAAATGTTGGATGCTATATAGGAAGATTTAATTGCTTTATCACATGAAGATCTAAAATGTGATTGGAGTGGCTGGGGGAGCAAAGCAGTGGGTCTATTCCTCACTGGAAGCAGGGCAGTTTAAGCCTTTCTGGAAACATTCATCTGCCAGCTCCAATGTGCTGTAGGATGAGGGGCCAAATTCTGGGACAGGTTGAGGAAAGGGAGGGATTGAATCTGGCGATTCAAAAGCCATAAACTTTGCACCCAGAACACTTTGTTTCAGGGCCTTTCTTTGACTATCATAAACAGAAAGAGAGTCTGAGGAGAAGAGAGAAGCTGGGACGTTTTAGTCACAACTGAAAAAGTGGGAACACAGAGGGTTATTTGGTATTGTTCCATACTGGGACAAATGGGGAGTAGAATTATTTTATTAATACATTTCTATATGTCTCTATATCTGAAGATTTCTAAGTGGTTTGCAAAGCTGAAAGCAATTCAGCTAACAGTAAAAACCTTTAAAGGGAGCAACTAAAAATCAGTTCAAACTCAGACTTTTAAAAAGCTCAGGGTTTGGATACCTGAAAGATGTCTGGTTCTATGTAAGTGTAGCGTGAAATGAGAGATCTTCAACAGAGACTTTGTTGCGTCTCCTACCATCACCCACACCTAGGAAGCTGGGCTGGCAAATACATGAGTCTTTTTTTTTCTGGAGCAGCACTTCCACTTTGGTACCCTCCCACCTTTATTGAGCTTCCAGCAGTTAGTTAAAACTACCCTGTTCTGTCATAGGAGTTTATCATACGGGGGAAATCCCGTGCGGAAACGGGGCTTTAAATTAAACAAAACCCGCAAAAGCGGGTGTTTTTTCAGACGACGTTGCTGTTAAAAGGAGGTTAATCCGGACGGAAATTAGACAAACACTGCTTCTTTTTACTTTTGGAAGATTCCGAAAGTAAAAAGAAGCGGTGTTTGTCTAATTTCCATTCGGATTAACCTCCTTTTAACAGCGCTTTCACTTTTCACACAGGGCAGAACGGGAGAAATCCCGTTCATTGAAAGCTTCTGCTTTTGCGGTTTTTTGTGTGTTTTTTTACTTTAAAGCCCGTTTCTGCACAGGGCTCCCCATGTGATAAACTGCATAGAATCATAGGACGTTATCACACGGGGAGTCGCGGGGAGAAAGTGGAAATAAACCGACACGAGCGGAAGTCTTTAATTTACGGGATTTGTCCCGTTCCGCCTTGTCTGATAATTAAATTCGAATTTGAAAGGGGGTTAATTCGAATGAAAACCTGATCTTTTCATTTTCGGGATTTTTGAGGATTTGAAAAGATCAGGTTTTTGTTCGAATTAACCCCCTTTTAAATTCGAATTTAGTTATCAGACGAGGCGGAACGGGACAAATCCCGTAAATTAAAGTCTTCCGCTCGTCCCGTTTATTTCCACTTTTTCCCCTCAACTCCCCGTGTGACAACGTCCATAGAGTTGGAAGAGACCACAAGGGTCATCCAGTCCAATACACCACCAAAGCACTCCCAACCAATGGCCATCCATCCTCTGTTTAAAAATTTCCAAAGAAGTAGACTCCATCACACTCCAAGGCAGTGTATTCCACTCTCAAACAGCTCTTACCATCAGGAAGTTCTTCCTAATGTTTAGATAGAATCTTCTCCTGTAATTTTAATCCATTGTTAATTCTTGTCCTAGTCTCTGGAGCAGCAGAAAACAAACTTGCTCCATCCTCAATATGACATCCCTTCAAATATTTAAACATGGCTCTTATCCTTCTCTTTCCCAGGCTACATCTACCCATCTCTCTAAGGCGCTCCTCATAGGTTGTGGTTTCCAGACTTTTCAATATTTTGGTTGCCCTCAGGCCTTTGATTTTCATGTGTTTCTTTAATCTGTTCCAAAATAATGTTATGCTCTTGCATTTTATTTTACATCAATTTGGTTTACTATGATCAACACATTTAATATGCTTTGTTGAATTTTTAATAAAAGTCTTGGGCATCTTAAATGTTAGTAGCATTTTTTGCTGGTAAAATCTCAGTTCACCATGAATTCCACAGCAACCCTCAGGCCCTTCTGAGGTTCCCATTTCACCCTTGAGAATGGTATTAAATGGAGCAAGGTCTTTTCCAATGGCCTTAACACATTGGGGAAGCTGATTTGGAAGAGAATGCCTGCCTCAGTATTTATATTCTAAACTCTTTAGGAAATACCCAGTGCTTCAAATTGGTCCCCAAACTTTCACCTTTACTATTGGGTCCAGTCGCCTCTTTTGATAAGGTTCCTCTCATTATGGAACATTACTTTCCATCGCTTTAGAGATGAATGTGTATCCGGCTATGTGAGCAGATCTTCTCCAGAAAGGATGGCAATGTGTCCTACTTTATGGAAGACAATCCTCTGTTTGAAGAGGATCAGATTTGCTGTTAACTTAAAACATGTTCTCATAATCTCTCTGCTAGTTCTAAGCTGCAGTTATACTAAAAGGCAAGCCGTGCCAGGAATATTAATAAAACAGCTGAATGATTAAATCCTAATAAGAAGGTATTTAAATAAAATTTCTTCCACCACCATTCCTTCATAATCTTTTCTTTCATTTAAAGGAACATTTTATAGTCAGAGACTGACTGGTCGTATACATGGTTTCAGTTGTACATTTTATTTCAGAATGTACTCTTCCTCTCTACAAGTGAGCATCAGAGCTGCAGAGCACATTTCATTTTATTCCTGTAGTCATGAAGACATTTGCAATGTAAAAGCTACAGATACTCAGAGCATTCCTTTATTCTTGTCAGGGCTGGGAAGCAGTTTAGTGGTTTTTACTTTATTTGCTGTAAGGCACAAGGAAGGTAAAAGCTCTTGTAAAGCACAAGATAAGTGAGGGCAGGAGGCATAAGAGGAGAGTAAGGATTATCACACAGCTTAACAAAGCGATTCACCTCTCCTGAGTTGAAGTCTCATTTGGGCTGCATCTGGGTTCTGTTGCATGGATTTTGCCACCGAATCCACTGGCCAAGTGCACCCAGGCTGTAGCCTGGGTACCAGGAGCAGTCAGCAAGCTACTTTTCAAAGTCTGAAAGCTTCCGACTTTGAAAAGCGGCTTGCTGAGCACTCCTGGGACCTGGGCTGCAGCCTGGCTGAACTCGGCCGGTGGATTCAGCAGCAAAACCCATGTGATAGAACCCAGCTGCAGCCCGAATGAGACTTCAACTTGGGAGAGGTAAGTTGCTTTTTTAAGCTGTGTGATAATCTCCTTAGTTGAGTGCATCATGACTGAAATGATACATACAGCTAAGTAAAGTTTCTTCCATCCATAAGACCATTTAGGCTGCATCTATACTGTAGAAATAATTCAGTTGGAGACTACTTTAAGTGCTGTAGGTCCATCCTACAGAATACTGTGATTTGAAGTTTTACAAGGTCTTTGGCCTTCTCTGCCAAAAGTGTGCTGGTGCCTCACAAAATTACAGATCCCAGGATTGTGTAGGATGGAGCCAGGGCAGTTAATGTGGTGTCAAACTGCATTATTTCTGCAGTGTAGATGCACCTTTAGTCTAGGACCTCAAACAGGATTGGGCAATATCATTAAGCCCATGGACCAATTTGGGGCTCTTGGGAACTCCTAGAAGCTAAGTAGGCTAACACAAATGTCAAAAAAGAATGGCTGGGAAAATCCAGAATGACTGGAAATTTACGCTGGAGATTTATCCTCCAAAAAAATGTACTTGTGGATATTAAGTAATGCAATAGGATCTGCAACCTTTTTAAAAGTGAAAAGTTTTTAAAGCTCTGGAGGCTTCTAGGGACATAATTCCTTTTAGCTGGTGTGAGGTGGAGGAGATCAGATTTTGGGCAAGAAGCCAGAGAACTGTAAAAAAAAAAAATATGGACACAGAAACCCCATGTAGCCCTCAGGCTATATTTTGCCCAACCCTGGCTAAAATTTCTTAGTGGCATAATTGGGTGCCGAGAAAGAATAGATGACATGGGTACTAGCCAATTGGTACTGTCGAGTTCTGGCTTTTGTTACATAAACTCAGGAGAGAGAGGAAAACTCAGAAAAGTTATTTCTTTAGACTACAACTCCCAGAATTCCACAGCTGACGTGCCCAGTGGAAATTATGCTGGGAGTAGTAGTTCAAAGTGAATTTTCTGGGTTCTGGAAGAGAGCAGGATCATGCTTTAGCCAAAGCTTGGAATAATTTTTGGCTGACAGATTCTGGGATTCAGGGAATATTTTTTCTAAGCTCTGGCTTTCAGCATAGATACAGTAGCTTGCCTTGTACAGAGAGCTGGAACTAGTTTACTTATCAAGTCCCCTACAATGTCATCTGGTTCTTACTTGTTTTTCAATAGGTGGTTGAAAGGCCTTGAAGATGATAAACAGGAGACAGATGTACATTATAACTCTTTGACTGGAGAAGGGAACTTCAACTGGCGCTTTGTGTTCCCATTCCATTATCTCCCGGCTGAGAAGCAAGTGGTGGTTTCCAAGAGGGAGAATATCTTTTCCTTGGAAAAAACAGAACGCAAAATTCCTGCAGAACTGGTGCTCCAAGTGTGGGACTTTGAGAGGCTTTCTTCTGATGACTTCCTGGGTAAGCCCTTAAACTAACTTTGAACTAAAGACTTGTAGTGTTTTTCTGCCCATTTCTGTATGATGCTCATCCTGGCAGCAGTTTGCAGTCTCTGCTTGCAATTGGAGGGTACCAATGGAATATCAAAATGGTGGAAAGGAGCTGTCATGTACAGGAACATCTCCCCATGGATCTTAAGAAGTAGACTGAAGTCTACGAAAACTCAAGCTACAAGCTTCTTTCTTTCAGTTAGTCTCAAAGGTACTACAAGATCCCTTTGAAATATGTTTCGGGAAAGAACTTCCCGAAAAACTTTATTCAGAAACTCCAGATGTTCACCACAGACATATGTTCTCAAAATTGAGAGTCCACCGATAATGAAGTACAATTAAAACACATCATAATTCAAATTTTGAGTGGGCTAACATTTGCCCATAACCCCAAACAGACTCCTTTCCTCTTCTTTCCCATGGTTGCCCTTCCTTTTGCCTCATACTATCTGTTCTCATGGGACTGACCTTGGATCTCCAGACTAGGGAATCATGGGAAATGTAGTTTTTTCTGAGACATTGAGCTTTCTCTGTCAAAGAGCTCTGGTGCCACAATAAACTACACTTCCTATTATTCCCTAGCACTGAGCCAGGACAGTTAAAGTGGACACAAGCTGCATTATTTCTGGCAGTCTGTAAATGCCCTATGAATGAGTTTCACACACAGAGCACAATAACACATTAAAAGCACATTACTAATGCCAGAAAGTGGGTAGAAAGTGCATTTAGTTTTCACACAGATGCAGACAAATCCCGTTGATGGTTTGGAAATAACTTTTTTGCACGTGCCCACAGAAAAAGTAGTTTCGTTACCAGAAATCATCCAGAAAAATAAACAATTTTATTTACACAATTTTATTTATAAAAATATACTGTACTGCCCTTATTTTCCAAGAAATAGTATCCAAACTGAGTAAAAAAGAACAGAGCATTACCCAAAAGAAGTAGGAAAGGAAAGAGAAAACTTCTCTCTCTCTCGCTGCGTCCCTGCCTTCCTCACCAGTCCCTTTTAGAGCCCCGGCTAATGGGGAAAGCTGGAGGAAGGGAGAGAGCCATATGAGGGAGAGAAGCAAGCTGTGTGTGTGTGTGTGTGTGTGTGTGCCTGCATGCACGTGCACGCCTGCTGATCCTTTAGGGGACCTGGCTGAAGCATAAAAGGCTGCATTCCTCTTGACCCTCTTGGCACAACAAAGCACAGCAAAGCAGCAAAGAACCATAGGAAATCTGGCAACAAGCACAAAAACGGGGAGAATCCAGCAAATAGTTTTCACACTACAGCAATTGTGCAAAGAAAGCAAATTCCTGTGAATGAAATGGAAATGAAAACACGGTGACTATTCCTTGATTCATGTCACTTTCTCTTTGGATTCTAAATGGTTTGCGCATGACATTGTGTGAAAACCATTCATGCAATTGTGTCTAATACGCTGGATAACTTCAGGTTCTGACCCATTTAAACCTCCAATTTTCCCCATCCATTTAGCTGTTCATGGTGTCCATAGAACTCTTCTCCAGCTCTTCTCTGTATTTTAAATGAGTTGATTTTCTTTCTGTCATTTTCTTCACTGTCCTGAACACAATGGCCTGAATGATTCTGACTTTGGTATTTAATGATATGTCTTTACATTTGAAGATCATTTATTTAATACACTTATGGATCTTACATAGATCCTTCATGACTGCTTTTCCAGGTTTTAGGGTGCATCCTTAGTCATAGGCTGCATCCTGCATCTTAGGCTGCACCATACCTGCTGACACCATTTTAACTGCCATGTCTCAATGCAATAGAATTCTGGGAATTGCAGTTTTGTGAGACATTTAGTCTTCTCTGCTAGAGAGCTCTGGTGCCACAACAAACTACAATCCCCAGAATTCCATAGCATTGAGCCATGGCAGTTAAAGTGGTGTCAAATTGGATTATTTTTGCAGTATAGATGCAGCCTTAGTCAGAGAGAGATAAGGGAGAACAAATCCCTACCTTCCCAGTCTAGTCATCTAGGAAAGTCCTTCAGCATGTTGAAGTTGGGCCATCCTGACCCAAAATCAACAGGTAGTGATGTAGTTATTTAATATAGATTTATTGAATTGTCATACAAAATAAGAAGCTGGTTTATACCGACTCAGAGCAATGCTTGCTGTAGCTCAGTATTATTTACATGGACTACCAGCTGATTTTCAAGGTGCCATACCAGAGCCTTTCCTAGCCCTATACCAAGATGCAAAGGACTGAACCTTTTTCTGTGATCTACTACTGGCCTGTAGCTTTTCCTGTGAGAGAAGGTCATGCTTAGTAGAGCTTGGAAAAGTTTTCCTTGAATAAAAAAGACTACAGTTTTGCAAATCCTACCTCCGGGGCCAGATTCTATGAGCTCTCGTCCAAAAAAGTCACTTTTCCCAACTCCTGATGCTTACCTACAGAGGCATTCTAAGCAGAAGAAAGTCAGGCTGCTCCTTGCTAATATGTTATCCTTCATCCTCTTCTAATCACTGTAACATCAATTACAGGAAATTATACACAGATTATATTATTACTAAGCACTAGGCGCTTGAGTGAGTTTATCTGAGCTGGAAGCTGTTCTGGGAAAATTGCATTGCCCAGTAGGTCTCTGAATGATGTGAAATTTTATTTCCCCCCCCCCCCTCCGCCCAGGCTCCCTTGAAATGAACCTGAATGGTTTTCCTCGAGCAGCCAAAACAGCCAAGCGCTGTGACGTAAGCATGGTGACCGCAACCAGCGAGGAGAACAAGATTTCCATATTTCAGCAAAAGCGAGTCAGAGGCTGGTGGCCTTTTGTCAAAGCTGGAGAACTCACGGTAAATCACCCAAGATTGCTTTTTGAAAAAAAGATTCTTGAATGCTGATGAAGTTGTTTTTTAACAAAAAATTCAGTGGTAACTGGTTACTTCCATGTCCCTGGGGGGGAAGAACTTCCCCCAGATTTTAGGTTGAACTTTAAAGGAATTATTCAAGGTGCTGAAATTATAGGATTCACCACTTTGGATAGCTCTTTTAAAGTTTGGATTAAAACATGGATCTGGTTCACTTCCACTGACATGGAAGACACCAGCCAACAAGTTATGAATGATGTCAAGAGTGAAATATCACATAAACCAAAAGAAAGACGTTTAACACATATTTACTCCTCTGGCACGCACACACACACTCTCTTGGCTTATTCCTATCATTCTTTTTGTCTTGCAATTATTGCGTGGAATTCCTCTTAATTGCTGATTAACCAAGCTGCACAAGTAGTATGCAAATGCACATGTGTGCCTGTGTGTGGGCAAGAGTGTTTGCGTTTAAATCCCATAAACTGTGATGGGGAAACATGTATGTCCAATCCATACATGAGGCCATTTAGAAATAAATGTTCCCATTTGTGGTCCATAGTTGTAGTCTGCTAGAGTTGGGCCATCTAGCTTAACCCCCTGCCGGGTAATATCAGAGAGCAGAATTGGGTATTAACTTAATTAGAACACAAATGCATCATGAAAAGGGGAACTTCAAAGTCCTTCGGAACTCTTCCTCAGGCTGTAATAAATCTCTTGGGCTATTAAATTTAGCCAAGATGACTTTGAGCTTTTCTGCTTCTGTCCCCTGCCTGCACACTTCCCAGGTTGTGTAACACCCAACCTGGTTACCTGATTAAGTAAGAAACATGGTGAGAATGGTCCCCCCACATTTTGGGGGACATTTGGGGACAAAACCAATTTTTGAACTTTTTTTGTGGGGGTGCAACCCTCCAAGTTGGCTTGGCTCTCAATGTCGTCAGACTGCACCTTCCAGCATTCTTCACCATTTGCTCTGCTGGCTAGGTATGCTGGGAGTTGCAGTCCATGACATCTAGAAAGCCATATAATTTCCACTCTCATCTGAAGCAAGTATGGGGAGAGAGTGACCCTTTCATTGGACTGCAGGTTGTTGAATTCTTCACTACTGCCTATGTTAACTAGGACTCATGGGAGTTGAAACCCCCCCAAACATCTAGTGCACTGCCCTTGTGCTTCCTATCTCCAGTGTGGGGATTGTGTTTTATCTTCTTTGAAACTTGATTTCTCAAGTATCTTTTTAAAATTATGTTTAAACCATGTACTCATAATTTGTGACTGCTTATGTTTTTCACACCACAGGGATAAACAGCTGAGACTCTTTCTCTCCTCCCCAGTCCTGTACACACAATCTTGTGGCATTTAATTTTCTCACTATAATTTCCATGGAGTTACTAAATACCTCTTTATATTTTGCTAAATTAAATTACAAAGGGAGGTAAAAAGGAATGGTGGAAAACATGTAGGTTTAATGTGCATCTGAGGAATTGCCATTCAATTTGGAATTATGAAGAAGAAAACCCCTGATGCTATGTATTTGAACTAGTACTTTTTTTTAGCCTTTGTCCCAGTACAGAGGAAATCTTTGTCAGTGAGGTATGAGAAGCCAGAAGCAAATGGATTAAGGCTTCCATTTGTGACAGGGAGGAATTTCAATTCCTTGCCTAGAGACCTAAGCTGCTGAGGAGAGAATCAGTGTCCTCCCATAACTATTGGTCATCCTGTTCAGTTGCCTTCTGGCTTCCAAAAATATCATCAGCTAGCTTGTTGTTGTTTTTTCTCTGCAGCTTTATTTATTACTTTGATGAAGTAGACCTATCTATTAAAATGTATGCTACAACCTTCTTTCTCTCTGTTAATCTCAAATGTGCTACAAGATCCCTTTTTATTACAATGCATTTGTAGTGATTTTGCATCTTAATGTTGGACTGGGACTTGGAAGAGGCATATTCAAGTAACCATTGAATATGCCTCTGAGTCTAATCTACAGTTTGTTGTAAAGATAAAATGGAGAAGAGGAGAGCCATTTGCACCGCTTTGAATTTTTTGAAGGAGAAAAGGCAGGATATAAGTGCAATATATGAAAAAATAAGCAAGCCAGTCATTGTGTTGGATGGACATTGGGTGTTGGATCGTACATTGGGCAATCCAAGTGACATTTGTAATTTCTTGACTCAGAAAAACAAACTCTGAAGGCTTAGCAGACTTCCTCCAAGTAAGCGTGATATACACTAAAGTTCTTTTCAAGCTCTGATTTTAACAGTGGAAGAAAGACAGACACAAGGAGGACCAGGAAATATGCTTTTCCCATTGCTACCTATTGCTATTGGGAGCACTGGGGAAATTACGTTTCCCACTGTTTCTTTTGCCTAGCATGCTGCCATAAGAGCCTGCCAGGTATCAGAAACGGATGGAGAAGAAGGATTTCCCTCCACCCAATGCTACTAGACCAGTAGTAAAAGTAAGCATGGAAGAGTGGTTAAATTAGAGAGAAAGAAACTCAATGATGGGCCTGAGCGATGGATTGGGTCCTGCCGTACTTTTTCTGACATTGTTGAGTCTGGGAATTAAGGCTGTCTTCTGAGTTCAGGGATTGTAATATTTTTCCCCTCCATGCCTAATTAAAACCCTGCCAGGAGGAAGTTCTTGCTATCATTCATTATTATTAATAAATATAAAGAGAATGGTTATGAGTAAAGGGATCTAATTGTTTAGCTTTCTTAACTTATGATTTTATAGTACCAACATTTTAATGAATTGCTCATCAACTTATAGTATATTAGGAACTCATTAAGTGATGTTTAAATGAACTGAAAGAGATGGTCTTTTTCAACCCAGGGCAAAGTGGAAGCTGAGTTTCATTTAGTCACAGCAGAAGAAGCTGAAAAGAATCCAGTAGGCAAAGCTCGAAAAGAGCCAGAACCATTGGAAAAGCCCAAGTGAGTAAACTTGCCAGCTGTGTGTCAGTTTTCATTATAGCCTGAATATCTAAAACTAATACATGGATGGTCCAGATTGCAGTGAAGGATCCCCAAATACCTCCAGACGTAGAGGGTGGTGGAAGGGATTTTAGCATTTCTGCCAAGTCCCCCAGTTGTTTTAGACCCAAGAGAGTTTTGTTTTGTTTTTTATATATCAGGAAGTCATGTTGGGGGGGGGAAAGGCCACCACTGGGCCTGAAATGGCCCAGAAAGGGTCAAAAACACACAAAACTGCCCACATGCCCCCTAGGTAATGCCCTCTAGGTGACATTTTATTTATTATTTATTGGATTTATTTATTGGATTCATACCAGGTCTTTTTCTTAGGATGAAGGCAAACTTTCTCCCCCAAAAAATTCAAAACACTTTTCGGAGTGTGTGATGGAGCATAAGCTTCCAAAGTCCCCTGGTGGCCAATGCATCTCCCCAGTTCTTGACAGTTGCCCACCTCCATCTCTCTACTCAGAATCCAGTAATGTCCCAGAAACTGGAATTGATTAGTTAGCAGCAGTAGCTTCTGATCACTTTAATGGTGTGAATGGAGTGTAATTAACACATTCATAAAATAAGATGGTTAAGAGTTGTACCCTGTTTTATTAATTTATTTTCCCCAAGCATATTAGAAACCTAGGTTGATACTTTCTGATCTCAATGGCATTTTCTATCATTTATTTAGAAGATGCCGAATGCTGGATCAGCTTGAAGAGGGCAACAATGCTATTGCTCGCCATGATATATTATTTTATTTTTCATGTTTTATTCATGTATCTGCAAAAGCCTGGAAAGGACTCAGAATAACTAACATTCTCCAAGGGTGTAACTCACCATTAGAGCTGTGCATGTGTCCCATGATCTGATTTGCAATCCAAATTAGCAATATAGACCTTGAACTGATCTACTCTGGAAGGATCAGGACTGGACCTGATTCAGACGTTGGCTCTGGCTTATGATTTGGAGTCTGGACCACAACTCTTCTTATTCATTTCTGTTGGGAAATCTAAACAGCTATGACTTTTCTGTATGTTGTGTTGTTCTTTGCCAAGCAAACAAGGTGTGTGCGATTCTGCATCTTTCTTGACCAGTGCATCAATCCAGTATTGCCAAATTATTTAGTGACTAAATTTCTGAATTAAAATCAGACTCCAAACTAATTGGAGAGCAAACTATAAAATGCTAGTACATCCTGGCTAAGCCCCAAAGAGATAAGCAATGAGGTAGTAGTAGTGAAAGTCAAATTAAAAAATGCAAGCAGATCCTAAATCATGTGCACACACACACACACACACACACACCTCACTCTCCTCCTTAAAGCGCAGTCCTTCCCAACTGAAAATGGGTGGTTATTTCATCAAAATAGCTGGATAAATTGTAAGCTTAAAAAGAGTGAGGAGAGGAACCTTCTATCTCACAAATGCATGCACATGCCTGAACAGTTAAAATTTGAGTCCAAGAAAAATGAGGGAGAAAATCCCTCCCCTAAATTATACCTCATACACATTCATGCAGGCACCTCCAAAACAGAATAAGAAAAACATGCCTTGCCTTCCTGAGCTAACAACAAACAAATGTGCAGCTCTCATTAAATGCATGCACAGCCGTCAACAAGCAAATAACTCCACACACATGCATAGGTTTTGTGTTTCTTGAGTTCCTCTCTATCTAGCACCACCGAAGACAAGGTAAGAACTAGGGAACAGCAGGAAACAAGGGAACATATATCTGGTATTATATAACAGTCACTTCACACACAAGCCCTCCCTGCAAATGCCATGACTGGAAGTTTCAGAATGCTAATCAGACCCATGTCATTGTCTGGAAACCAGAGGAGCCATTCCAAAATGGCCATTCCAACCTTTTCCCATCACAGTACAGTACAATATGTACTGGTTAGACAGAGTGAGGTAGCTGTCTCAAGCAGCAGACACCAGCAGAAGGTGAAACAGGGATTGCTGACAAGGTTTTGAAGAGCAGAGCTATGTGTGCCAAGTGGTCTGCTGTGCATCAAATAAGTTAGCCTGTTGTCACCAGACACAGTGGAGGACAGCCAACCATTTTGGCACATGAGGCAGCAATACCATACCCTCTTCCTGGCAATATCTAAACAATAATTACAAGTTGCCTCTTTATAATACCCCAGATCTGTTGCTTGAGGCCACTGCTTCATTCTACCTAATGATAGGGCTCATCCTAAGTATGTTTCTAAATAACCAAGAAGATCTGTTGTCATTATATACTGTGAAATTTCCAAATGCTTATAACTAATCACTATTAGGATGATGGATCAGGTCCCCGATAGATCTTTGGTTTGATCCAGTTGAGTGTTCCTTGTTTTTGAGTCAGATAATGATTCCCTGAGCAATCTTGTTTGCAGTAGCAATTGTGACTTCTGCAGCAACTCCAGAGCAAATTACACTATGCTGTATAGCTAACCCAAGCAAGCTTTGGGATCTTGATTTGGACACTACTTTTGTGTGGTCATATCCCATGCTGTACTAGTAAGTTTTATTTGCAACTAGGGTGCGAAACATGGAGATGTTACTGAACTGTGATTCTGGTGATTTTCCAAAGGTTAAAAGGATGATAACAAGTGTTTCTTGGTGTATACACCTCTGATAATACTCATGTGTTTCCCTCTCCTCCCCAATTCTTATTTTGTTTTTTTTCCTTTCAGCCGGCCTGATACTTCCTTCTCCTGGTTTGTGAATCCTTTCAAGTGTTTGTATTACCTCATCTGGAGAAATTACAAGAAATACATCATCATTGGGCTAATTCTGCTTATCCTAACTATATTCTTGGTGCTCTTCATCTACACACTCCCTGGTGCCATAAGTCGTCGGATCGTTGTGGGGAGTTCTTAGAAGACCTATGTATAAATCATGGCACAGATTAATCACTAAAATAAATGAAAACACTCAGCTTTTACCCAGAATAACACATATTCCGAAATTTGTGTGTGTGTGTGCTCACACCTTCAAGTTGCCTGTCAACTGATGGCTACCTCATGAATTTCATAGGGTTTTCTTAGACAGGGAATACTCAGAAGTAGATCTGCCACTTCCTTCCTACAGCTCCTGGTATTCATTGGCAGTCTACCATCCAAGTACTAATCAGAGCTGACCCTGATAAATTTCCAAGATCACTTTAGTGTATTTAGGCCCCTGTCACAAAATTTCAGCTATTTTAAATGTTTTCTTAACATTAAACACCTGGCTTAATATGACTTTTTACTTGCTGTCCTGGGGCCAAACGATTTGAAGGTGGGAGCAATTTATCAAGTTGAAACCCACACCTGTGCCAGTTGTGACCTCTAGGCTATATGTGTTCTTCACCTGTTTTTCTGGCCCTTGCCACTGAAGTTGCCTCCATGCAATTGAAATATAGCCATATACCAGCAGCAACCTCTTCTGCACTACTTCAAGTCCCAGAAGTGGCCCTTACAAGCAGCGTAAAAAAAAAAAAAAGTGAATGCCACCCACCCTCTCAAAAGCAGAATTTGTCTCTAAAAATCACATGCATACTTCCTGTGTGTCTACTTTTAAAGTCAAAGCACAGGGGCTTAGGGCAGCTGTACAGTGGCAGGTCTGGCAGCAGGGGTGTCTCCAACAGATTCATAATATACCAGTGTGTCCCTTTGACCCTCACATATTGCCTAACTCTGATGTAGAAAGAGGGGCAGAGATTCAGTTTTAACAGGGGCAGTGGATGCTAAACCTTCCTCCCCCATATGCCTGACTTCCCCACTATCTTCTCCCTGCAGCAAACATAAGGATCTGGTAGCACCTTTAAGACTGTGAACTGTGCCAAAGAAGTTGTAGTACAAAGTTAGCCTCAAAGGTGCTACAAGATCCCTTTGCGTAGTGATATTCCAGACTAACACAGGTATTTCTCTGAATTCTACCTCCCTGAAGTAAAGTTTTAGTAGAGGAAATGAATATTTTTTCTTCACTATGTTTTGGAAGTGACTATGAGCTTGATTAGCAGAAAGTCACTATTTAGTGAGAGAGGTAAATGGAGGGCTTTAGAAAGACTATATACTTCTTGCCCAGACACTCCTTTTGCTTGTTTACATCAGGTCCCTGCCCCTCAAGCTCTTCTTTTTTCACATTTGGGACAGACCCAGGCACCATTCATTCATGTCATTCTGCCATGTTGTATCTGGATTGGCCATCAGAGCCAAACATAATGTGTCAAATTATGCCTCTGAGTTCAAAATTTAGCCCAGTAACTAAGCATATCAGATTCTGCTTTTGAAATCATTCAGATCAGGTTTGCTGGGTGTCTACTGGATATTTGCAAAGTTAGAAAGTCTTGTTATTTCTAGATCAGATATCTCTGACTCGACACGGGCTAAGTCCTGGCACGCTAATGATGAGTCAACAGTCCATGCCCATATATATGTCAGGCTTCAGTCCAAAGCTTTGCCACAGCTTCACAGATCAAGCCTTGCAAGGTCAACCACAGATAGATGACAGTTTCTTGGTTTAATTCAGAGATTTCCAGAGTCTATTAAACAAAGTAAAAGAATGAGTGTTTCTACCATCTAAATCTGGATTTCAGTGGTACCAATTTTTATTCAGTATTTGTCAGAGTTCCTCAGTATCCACAGAGATGGGTACATTGGTGGTTCTCTCCGCACTCAAATTGAATGGGAAATGCTCTTATGAAGAAGATCTTGTGTGAGCACTAGAGCACACATATAAATAGGGTTACTGAGTAGAGCTGAATTTGCTTAAATTATACTGGAGAATTTAACTGGGGATTATTTGTTCCATTGCTTATGTTTTAGTGATTTCAGTGGTAGATCCACACACATAATTTTCTCATTATAATCCAGAGGCAATGAATACTGACTACAGATGGAAGAAAGGCTGTTGGACTTGGATCCCACATATTATATGTGCAAAAACCTGTATATGTTGTATTTGTTTGGGGAATCCAAAACCACAGTACACACTGAACTGCAAAGCAAAATGGGTATGTTGTACCAGTGCTCAAGTGCATCATGGAAATTATGTCTTAATATAAATAATTAACTTATGTAAATTCTATATGAAATAACATTCAGTATAAATGATCATTTGTAATTATGGTTTGTTTATATTTTATGTGAGGGGAGGGGGGTCCTCTAAAATTTTACTATTACTAATAGCTGTATTGTTTCTCCATTTGCAATGTGATTTTCACAAAAATGAAAAGAAGAAAGCAAACCTTTTACAGCTTGTGTCTCATATCATTTCATGAGCGAGAACTGCATTGTGCCTAGAGAAAACAAAAATAGCATACACTCATGAGCAACAAATGAGAGGAAATGAAAAACAGACCAAAAAAAGGAACTTTCAAAGGGAGCTTGGTAGAGAGTTAATGGAGAGAGGAATATTCAAAAATGCTTTGTGGGAGCATCTGTTGCAGGTGCAAAAGCAGTTGCAGAACTCATAGATTCTCTTTTGGGAAGCAGACAAAGAAATCATATTCAGTGGTAGCTGTGTTGGCCATGCAGCAAAATACAGCAAAATACAAAATCTGCTAAACAGTGATATCTTTATTGGACCAACTGAAAAACACAAAATACATCATGCAAACTTTCAAAGCTTCACTGGCTTCTTCACCTGGTAAAGATGTTTAAAATCATGCAGGAGAAGAAAAGTGACAATGTTAGGAATCATGGGCCTGCATTTTGTCTAAGATATTACTTCTGTTGCTATTTAAGATGGTCTGGAGGGATATCAGAGCATATAGAGGTTGTTCCCCTTCTTGGCCATGTGTGGACCGGGGACAAAGGGTAATAAAAGAGAGGTAATAAAATTTCAAATCCATTACCAGCAGCAAAGTTGCTTCCATTGAGATCTAGGCTGTCTCTGTTCCGTGCAAGGTCACTTCAACCTTTAAATCTTTCTTAAGTCTTCATCTCACAAATCTAATCAATCATGAAAGTGGAAGATCTGTGCCATAGAGGCTGTTATACAATACTTACAGCTTGCTGATGCCTGCCCCCATCTCTTCTGTATCTGAGGCTGTGCTGGCTGGAGGACTCTAGGATGCGTAGTCCAAAACAATAACTTCTCCAAGCTCTGGGCTAAACAGATACTCTGCTCTCCCACTATAATACCTTTGCATCAGTTGCAGAAAAATCCATAAGAGCCAAGGTTGGCCCTTTCTAAACCTTTTGTTTTCTTGCATGGTATATCTTGTTTCAGCTGTTTAGGGACATTACCAGGTGTTTAAACTTTGTCACACTTCAGACTTTCACATCATGTATTTTCTGCCACAGGCAGAAAGCTTTCTGAGATAACTTTGTCACTTATTCACTTATCCATCTTCCCCCCCCCCCTTTTAACATGGCTCAGTCAAACCCTCTCCATCTTCTCCACACAATTCTGTCAACAGATTCTCCAAGTGTTTGACAATAAATGGAAAGATGTTACTGTTCCATTTAACTGTGGCTGTATAGGCTGAGGAGGGAAAAGTAGACTCTTCTGACACTGCTGATGGAGGACTCATTTTTGCCAACTTTGTTTTCACAAGATCTGCTCTTGTTATATCAGTTTGAAATACAGAAATGCCACACGTGACACTTTTCATAGAATCATAGAGTTGTAAGAGACCCCAAAGGGCATCAAGTCCAACCCCTTGCCATGCAGGAATACACAATCAAAGCACTCCCGACAGATGGCCATCCAGCCTCTGTTTAAAAACCTCCAAAGAAGGAGATTCCACCACTGTCCAAGGCAGCATCTTCCACTATCAAATATCTCTTACCATTGGGAAATTCTTCCTAATGTTTAGGTAGAATTACTTTCTTGTAAGTCCAACAACATATGAGGGAGGTGGAAGCTGGTGAATCTAATGTTTATAGGAGCAGTGAACCCGCTATGAGATTCATCCTTAAAGGAGCTGTCCAAGGTGTTAAATAGGTTAAGTACCCCAGCTAGCTTCTTTAAAATCTGGACTTAAACCCAGAGTGCATTCACAATCCCAGTGACATGGGGGCCATATATGGATAGTTGTGGTGGCCAGTCTCTTTCTAGACATTGTGCAGCTATAATTCAAGGATGCTGCAAGGGGCACAGGCTAAAAGAGAGAGAAGGTCATATCTTTGAGTTTTAAAAAAATCACACATACAAAGAGATAGAGAGAGAGGGAGAGAGAGGTTCTTCAGACTGTCACAACTTCATAGAAATTCATCTTTCTCCCTCTGCCTTAATCAGTCAGTGAATCAGATCTGCCACAATCCAACTGGGAGTTATTAATTGTCTTCAAAGAAATAGCAGCTAGTTGACTGGAGTACAACAAAGGAAGTTTTTCTTAATGTCTCCTGTGGGATTCCTTTCAGGAAGGAAGAGAAGATTTAAATTTCTGCACTGCTTTGTCATGTTGTTGGCTGTGAGCACAGACATCAGTCTGTCAACAAAAACGCTGCTGACTTTTGCTGGCAGTGTTCAGTCATAGTTTCTGGCCAATGTCTTTCTTATATTACATCATACACCACATCACCACAGTGTTTAGATCAGGGGTCCCCACACTTTTCGATCAGGGGACCGGTTTTCTGGCCCCCAGATCTTCAGGGAGGGCGGAGGAGCACATGCACGCGCACTACTCGGGCACCATTTTGTGTTCCAAAATGGCACCCGGAGTCGTGCACATGCGTGCGTGATGCCGAGCACCATTTTGGAATACAACATGGCACCCTGCGTTGTGTGTGCACGCCGGTGGCGGTGGTGGGACCGGCCGTGGGCCAGTTCAAAGGCCTTGACGGGCTGGGTTCGACCCGCGGGCCGTAGTTTGGGGACCGCTGGTTTAGATCAAGGGCAGTAACAATACCACTCTATTCTGCTTTGGTCAGATCTCACCAGGAATACTTGGTCCACTTCTGGGTTGCACAATGCCAGCAAAACCAAGCATCTCAGAAAAGCAAAAGAGATTGTCAAGGCTTTGCTGTCCAAAGTGTTGTTCTTGTTGTGTGCCTTCAAGTCATTTCTGACTTATGGCGACTCTAAGATAATGGAGAAGGAAGTTTTCCATTGCCTTCCCCTGAGGCTGAGAGCATGTGACTTGCCCAAGGTCACCCACTAGGTTTCATGGATGAGCAGGAATCAAACCCTGGCCTCCAGAGCCGTGGTTTAACACTAAAACCAGTATGCCACACTGGCTCACAAATATGCCCCAGAGTTGTTGCAACCCTTGCAAAAGCAATTAATCCCAAAGAGAATTAATATCTGTTTTAGAAGGAATTGTCTTATTTAAAGGTTTTGCTTAAATGAGCCAGTAATCTTTAAGGATATAGGATAATTATTTAAATATTGATCCCCCCCCCCCTTTGCTGGAATTAAGAGTAGAATAATTTTCTTTTAAAAATGATTATACTGAGACAAAGTGAACTGTTTAGATTTCTTCCTCTCCTTGGAGACTGTAATTTTACTACTCCCATTTGAATCACCTATGCCTACATTGAGTTTTTGTCTGATCTTGTGTCTCTCTGCTCTGGGTGCAATTTAATCTATGAATTATTTATCTGTCTGTATTTTGAATATGTACTCTTAATAAACATTTTCACTTTGACTTAACTCTGCCTAGTTTGGGCTCCCCAGTTAACAGTTTAGCAGCCTGTTCACAACAAAGAGAAACAGAATTCCTCCCAATATCACATTTTGGCAGTCATTGGTTAAATCCTTTTAAAAAATGCCCAGATGACAGTAATGGAGATGACTGTGGTGAGGAGGCAATGGTGGATCCTATGTAGGCATCCTGTCCAAAGTCAGTTAATAACCTGGAAACAGCATGAACTGCCCCTGTACCTCCCTTTCAAAGAAAATTGGTTAGTTGTAAAACAAGGTGCTGTAGGCTATATTTCAGAGGAAGGAAGCCACCTCTGAGTATACTTTGTGTTAAAAAAAGAAGTCAAAATCCTAAGAAGCTCATGGGATGGCCATAAGTCAACAGTCAACTTGAAGGCACATACAGACAATAATCCCTGTAAATAGCATCACCACCAGTGGATGGCGGCATCTCTTTATGTTTTGTCTCCAATGGGATGCTGTTGAAGATGCATTTTAGCGGCTCATGAGATGGCTAAGAGTTGATACAGGACAGTAGACCATAAATCTTTGTTTTCTTTTCTGTTTTTGATGCAGCATCCAAATGAGATTGGGAAGATAGAGAATGGATTTAAAAAAACTAAAATGTTAGTGTTGGCCCCAGATACAGTGCACCCATTGAATCAAAGGGATTTTCTTAGATGTTGATGTTCATCATTCAGCAATTGATTCAATAGGCTTGCTCTATGTAAAACTAACCAAGAGTATATTTTTCATCTATGTTGTGACAGTTCCGTACTTTTAAGTGGAAAAGCAGGCAGCCCATTTCTCAGGTAGAACATCAAGTGACACTTTTGTCCTAATTAATGTGACTACAATGTTAATACAGGTTGAATCTCTCTTATCTGAAATGATTGGGACCAGAGGAGTTTGGAAGTTTTTCTTATTTTTATTTTTTTAATTGTGGAATACCTGTATTTGCATATAAACACATAATGAGATATCTTGGAGATGGGGCACAAGTCTAAACACAAAATTCATTTATGTTTCATATACACCTTATACACATAGCCTGATGGTAATTTTATACAATATTTTATTAATTTTGTGTCTGAAACAAAGTTTGTGTACACAGAACCATCAGAAATCTAAGGTGTCACTATCTCAGTCACCCGTGGGGGGAAAAATGGTTTTTGGAACATTTTGGTTTTTGGAATTCCGGATAATGAAAACTCAAATATAGTTCAAATTGATGGACAAAAAGATAAGCCTATATGTACGTTGGGAAGGGTGAAGTGCAACCAGTGGCCCACATGAGAAGACTCCAGGGCCATCAGAGCCTCCCACAGGTAAAAACAAATGTAGGTGATGTGATGAATATATTTACATTTTGTTGTTGTTGTGTGCCTTCAACTCACTTCTGACTCAGGGGGGTTGCAGACTGCCAGAAATAGTGCAAATTGAGTCCACTTTTAGGGTTAGGGTTAGGGTTAGGGAATCATGGGAACTGTATTTTATTGTGGCACCAGAGCTCTCTGACAGAGAAGGCTCAATGTCTCAGAAAAAAACAAACCAATTCCCATGATTCCCTAGCACTAACCCTAACCCTAAAAGTGGACTCAGTTTGCACTATTTCTGGCAATCTGCAACCCCTCTTAATGGTGACCCCTAAGGCAGCCCTATCACGAGGTTTTCTTAGCAAGATTCATTCTGATTTGTTCCATTGCCATCCTCTGAGGCTGAGAGAGTGTGAGTTGCTGAAGGTCATCCAATGGTTTTCATGGCTGAGCTGGGAATCAAATCCTGGTCTCCAGAGTCATAGGACTTTATCATATGGGGCAAATCCCGTGCAGAAATGGGGTTTTAAATAGGAAAACGCAAAAACAGGTAGATTTTCAGATAATGTCACTTTTAAGCTGTGCTTAACCCGAACAGAAAGTAGTCAAAAGCTGCTGCTTTTTACTTTCCCCTAAAGTACTTTTTACTTTTTACTCTCCCCTAAAAATATGAAAGTGAAAAGGAACCTGTTGTGGTGCTGATGAGTGAACATTCACTTTCATGCTCAGCTTCCATATATGTCTAAACAAAAGGCCTACTACAAAAATTCCACCCAAAATGCCCATTTGTTTGTTTTTAATTGTATTGTTTAATTTGTAAGCCGCTTCGTGTCCCAATTGTGGTGGGAAAGCAGGGTATAAATAAATATAATAATATTATAATAATAAACTTCCAGGGGTCTCCTTGGAGGGTAACTGAATCTGGGGTAAGTGTTAGAAGCTCCAAAACATCTTCCCCTTTGGAAGTAGGATGTGAGGGCATAACATGGAGGGATGCACAGACAGGGGATATGTGGCCGAAGTTACACATCTGAAAGCAAGCCTTGGGGAAGTGAGAGTGATTTTTAGCTAAAAACACAGCAGAGATTTATTTTTAAAGCAGGGATGAAGGACTTTCCCCCATTAAACAGCAGCACACTTTGGGATGTACCAAGAAGTGTTGCAAATGGGGAACTGCAGATTAGTAGCGGATGGGACTGAAAACAGGGATGAGCATGGCCAGAATCTAATGTGGATAGGGATCATCACTTCTCTCTATCACACACACACACACACACACACACACTTTTTCCTTCCCTCTTTCCCTTCCTTCATTCCCTTTTCATCTGGAGAGCAGCATGGGGAGGGATTGATTGCTGCAGATAGAAATCTTAACTGATCATTTGCAGAAGGATTCAAAGCCCACAGCTACATATTGCCCACCTCTGTTCTAAATGTTTTCGATGCATTGAACTCAAGCCCAGAGTCCTGCAAACTGTAAGTCCAGTTTGGGACTATGCAAGTTTGGGGAGAATCCTCTGGATGACATATGAATACACAACCTAGGTCTATGCACAATTGCAGAAGTGCAGTGTAACACTGTCTGGGTGCTCCATGCCTTGCCCCAGCCACTAAATAGCCATGAGATCATCATGATCACCAGTAGAAAGCTGCCTTCCGCACAAGGTGGAAGAAACAACCCAGAGCATGGATGCTGGATTTCAGTCATGAACAATATCCTTTCATTGTAGACCCAAAATGTTGTCAACCAATGTTCTGTAAAGCATGCCGGTAGGGTAATTTTGGCCATTCCTTCTCTGACAAACCAATGCAACAAAGAGAGGCCCTGTTCCAATAACAAGGTAGCATAATGTATGTTCTTTCCAGGGAAGTTATGTGGTACTTGCACTATACAACAAGAGGATCACACCATTGCACAACCAGATGCAAATCTGGAACTATGCTGGTGTAAGCTTGAAATAGGAAATCTGAACATAAATTTTCTATTTGCAATAAGAGATGGAGTTAAAGAACACAGTCACTTATTATGGCAATTACACTAGCAGAACTCCACTTGTACATGCACAAATAGCATACATTCATTGTACCATAACCAAAAAACCCACAACTGTTGGTGTAAAGTTGTTGTATCAACAGGATTTCAGCCAAAACTTCCATAACACCATGATATTTCTTCAAGATAGAACTCTAATATACCAGCCCAACAGTGTGTGTGTGTGCGCACATGCATATGCATGCATGCATACGTAGTCAGCATATATTCCAGTGTCTTGGCAATGGATGAATATACATTATTGATAGTGGAGCTTCTGTTCCCCCCCCCCTTCATACCATTCTAGACAGTCAGCTTTCAGATTCATCTGGTTTATTTTGCAGCATTGACTTCAAACCAGAGTGTTGCTTTCTGTCATTAATGAAGTACATGTGTTGCCCTCACAGCTACAGTGGAAATGCATTTGATTGCTCAGTGAACAAGATAGTGCTATCAGTCTTAGCAATACACCAAGGAGATGCCACTTTATTTAAAAA
This sequence comes from Phrynosoma blainvillii, assembly GCA_026167975.1. Classification (NCBI taxonomy): domain Eukaryota; kingdom Metazoa; phylum Chordata; class Lepidosauria; order Squamata; family Phrynosomatidae; genus Phrynosoma; species Phrynosoma blainvillii. The sequence continues at coordinate 19,245,403 of JANUYF010000004.1, read as the reverse complement.
GTTAAAACAAATTTTATTGTTGTTGTGTTTCTTCAAACTGGTTCTGACTTATGCTTACCCTAAGGCAAACCTACCATGGGATTTTCTTGGTAAGATTTGTTCAGAAGGGTTTGCCCTTGTTTTCCTCTGAGGCTGAGAAAATGTGACTTGCCCAAGGTCACCCAATGAGTTTCCATGGCTGAGCAGGGATTTGAATCCTGGCCTCCAGAGTCCTAGTCCAATGCTCAAACCACTACACCATGGTGGCTCTCATAACTGGTTTACTGATACCAATGTTGACGGGTATCAGATATGGACAAAATGACATTATCAGAAGAGCAAGCATTTAAAAAAAGTCCATCAACTTACACATTTCACATTTCCATATCCATTTTCTTCATAGCTTATATACTTTTCTGTCATTGCATAAAACCCTTTAAGAGTAAGCATTGGTAATACGGTGCTTTAACTACACAACAAGAGGATCATACCATTGGACAACCAGTTGCATATCTGGAACTGTGCTGTTGAATGCTTGAAATAGGAAATCTGAACATAAATGTCCCATTTGCACTAGGAGATGGAGTTAAAGAGCACAACCACTTATAAGGCAATTGCAAAGTAATCAAGATTAAGGCAAAGATCAAAGCAATAATCACGTCCTAATAGGCCAACTCCATTAAAATAACCTGATCTGCTATCTTAATGCACCCTACAGGACGTGGAATTCTATAAATCTCTGGACTGACTGTGCTACCCACCACTTGTGTTAACATGGTAAAATTGTACAACTGAATGCCCATCTGCATGTGCAAATACAGATCTGCCCACACACCTGGATGTGCAATGACATCGCATATATACAGCTCTCACAAGCTTGAACGCAGACCTTCTGCACTGGACAAAAATGTCTGATTGCTGCTGTCAGAGAGCTTATGCATGCAAAAGACAGCAACAGGATTCTGACCATAGAACTATATGAGCTGGACAGTGAAGAAAGCAGATAGCAAGAAAATTAATTCATTTGAGATATGGTGCTGGAGAAGAGTGCTGAGGATAGCATGGACAGCCAAAACAAACAAACAATTGGATCCCAGAACAAATCAAGCCTGAACTCTCCTTGGAAGTCAAGATGACTAAATTGAGGCTGTCAGCCAAATCATGAGAAGGCATGATTCATTAGAAAAGGCAATAATAACGCTGTCCTCAATCCCAGGAAGGGGAGGGGCAGCCGGACACTGGGCGCCCCATCCCCTTCCTGAGGATGTCATCAGAGCGCCGGCCCATCCGCATGACAGGCGCTCCGATGACGTCCTTCCGGCTCAGCGTCCAGACATGCTGAGTCGGAAGAGACATCAAAGAGGCGCACCACGCCTCTTGCGGCACCCCTTTTGCGGCTTGTGGAAGGAGTGCCATTTTAGCGCTCCTTTTGTAGGCGGCAAAAGGGAGGATCGGGGCCAAGGTGTCCGTCAGCCTCGGCCTCGATCCTCCGCTTCCAGGGGTGGCCCAGGGCTGACCGTCTGCATCCCCCCAATGCTAGGAAAGGTAAAAGGCAGCAGAAAGAGAGGAAGACCATATGTCAGATGGTTGGACTCAATCAGGGAGACCATGGGACTGAGCCTACAGGACCTGAGCAGGGAGGTAGAGGATAGTGGATAGAGGATAGGGAGACCTTAAGTGCACTGATAAGTAGTATAGAAATGTACTTGCTGTTGCTATTGCTATAGCGGGGTTTGGAGACATCTCATCCACAGGGTCACCATGAATCAAGATTGACTCAAAGGCTGCTAACAACAAACAACAATCTCATTATGTTGCTGGGAGACATATCCAGGAGTGTGCTGTTGCCCTGCTTGTGAGCTTTCCACAGACACCTGGTTGGACACTATGGCTGAGATGCTACATCAAGCAACCCTATTCCCAAAGATAGCTTCAGGTGTTGCCTGGTGGTGCAGTGGCTAAATGCAGGTACTGCAGACACAAGGTTTTGAGTTTGATCCAGACTTCTATCCTTTCGTAGGTCAGTAAAATGAGTCCCCAGCTTGTGGAGTCAATTGGCTTACAAATTGTAAACTGCTTAGAGAGTTCTGAGTTCACTATTAAGTGGTATAGAAATATAAATGCTAAATGATATTGTTGTTATGTGCCTCCAAGTGGTTTCTGACTTATGGTGACCCTAAAGTGACCCTATCACAGGGTATTCTGGGGCTGAGAGTGTGTGATTCACTCAAGATCATGTAGTGGGTTTTCATGGCCAAACAAATCCCGTTCTCCAGAGTCCAAGTCTTACACTCAAACCAGTACTCCACACTGAACAGCTCCTTTAAATTTTAGACTGAAGCTTGGAGTAGAGCTCTGTTAGAATTGGGCCACAAATATACCAGATTCAGTGAGTTGCTGTGTCAGCATGAAGATTTGGACAGGAGGTGGCATGCCGAAGGTATTTTAATTAGCTATGTCTGCAGCAGTTTCCTTCCAAACTTTTCAACACCTACAGAGTCTGAAAGTTCACCAGCCTTTAATTGAGGGGTAAAACGTCTTGAACCTTCTTCTGCTTCCCTTTGATAGAATAGCAGCTGAAGTGAAGCCAGAATGTAATACCTAATTAGGAGACCACTTAGGCTATTGTTTTCAGACTAACCTATCATCTGCCTTGTCATAAAACCTTCCCATATGGAAAGAAAGCTTTGTGCTTTTGCTCTCTAGCTGCCAAGGAACCAACTCTTGTCTAGTGGAATGGTTTCTGTTTGCTTACACACACAAGTTACACACACACACACAAACGTATTGCTATTGGCTGATGACATAAATTTGTGATTATCTCTGCATGAGAGTATTTTTCCGTGCCCTGATGCTGGCAAGAAATCTAAGTTCTTAGAGCTATACTATGCTTACCGTAATTATATAGATATATTATCTAGAATTCAGTAGAGAGAGAAACATATAGGACAGAAGATGGCCACCATTCTACAGTCTCTGCAGTGGTAACTGAGAGGCCATAGGATCTGGTCCATCTCACTTTCCAAATACAGTCAGTCCTCCACATTTTCAGCTTTGACTTTTGCCAATGTGATTATTCGCAGATTTGATTAATATGTTCTCTCTATGAAACTCTAGTCTAGGTCTTCCAGCATGACTCTGCTTGAGGTTGACCCCTGAATCATATTTGTAGACCTAGAGATTCCTAGAGAAAACACTTCTCTAATAATAATAATAATAATAAATTATTTATATCCTGCCCCTCTGCAGAGTAATCGGAATTTGTAGGTCCTCCAGCACAATTCTATGGTAAACTTCCATATGTTGACCATAGAGTTGCACTGGAGGACCTAGATTCTGCTTTAATTGTCATTTCATCCTATGGAATCCTGGGGTTTGTAGTTTGTTTTGGCACCAAAGCTCTCTGACAGAGAAGGCTAAATATCTCACAAAATAACAAGTTCCAGAATTCCATAGATTTGAGTCATGGCAGTTAAGGCAGTGCCCAACTGCATTAATTCTGCAGTGTAAATGCAGCCTTAGTCATGATTGTGATTCTATTGCCATGATTGTGTCTCCTCCGCCACAACCTCAATTATCTGGCATTAGCTGCATAGGGAGAAGGAGGTCCATTCTGCTAGCAACTGGAGTGTGGGTGAATGATGCTTCTGTCAGGTTTGGGGGGGATTGTGCCAGGAGTGGTTACTTACTTAAGTATACTTAATTGTATTTAATTAAGTATAATTAAGTATACTTAACTAGCTAGCTGATAATAGATTCTGGCCAATGTCTTTTTCTAAGTTCCCTTCACCATTTTTAATTTTATAAGCTTCTATCTTTTCCTGCCCTGGTGTCACCTGGTGCAGGGGGCTGCTGGGGGAATGCCTCTCTTTCTGGTTGGACCTCACCAGTCCTTGGAAGAGCTTTTTGGTAATGGTAGCGGCAGCGGTGGCAACATCAGACTCCCTACCTCATCTCCCCTCCTGCTGCTTCATTCACTTGCTCACCTGGGCAAGTGAGGCAGTGAGACAGGATGGAAGAAGGGGCAGACACTGGGCACAGCTACATTGGTGCACAAAGACACTCATAGTGGGAAGAGGGCCAGACCCGGTGCCCCCCCTCCTCTGAGGTGTCACTCGGTGTGGTATGCATGCCCTGCACCATGCTTGTGGTATCACTGGGAAAACACAATTGCAATTTAATTCCCAATATATATAACAATGATACAACAAATTCTGCTTTGGTCAGGCTCCACCTGGAATACTGTGTCCAGTTCTGGGCACCACAATTCAAAAAGGATGTTGAAAAACTGGAGCATGTCCAGAGGAAGGTCACTAAAATGGTGAAGGGTCTGGAAACCATGCCCTATGAGGAATGACTTAGGAAACTGGGTATGTTTCGCCTGGAGAAGAGATGATTAAGAGGGGATATGATAGCCCTGTTTAAATATTTGAAGGGATGTCATATCAAGGAGGGCACTAGCTTGTTTTCTGCTGCTCCAGAGAACAGGACCTGGAACAATGGATTCAAGCTAAAGGAAAAGAGATTCCACCTCAACATTAGGAGGAACTTCCTGACAGTAAGGGCTGTTTGACAGTGGAACACACTCCCTCAGAGTGTAGTGGAGTCTCCTTCTTTGGAGGACTTTAAACAGAGGCTGGATGGCTATCTTTTGGGGATGCTTTGATTTTGAGTTCCTGCATGGCAGGGGGTTGGACCGGATGGCCTTTATGGTCTCTTCCAACTCTATGATTCTATGAAATTGTATATTAAATTTGACACTTATGCACTGTCCCAAAAGGCCCATTCATCCAATGTGGTGCCAGTAGAGGATCTGACTGCAGGACTCATCTGCTTCTGCTGCTCAGTAATATTGCAACATTTGAATGCAACTTCAAAGTATTTTTTTAAAGAACAAGATACAAATGCAATATATACATTTTACTGCAAAGAACTGAACCTTTTGTTCCCTCCTATATACATAACTGAAAACACCACTATCTTATTCAAGGTGAAAAGAGCTTACACCGTATCCCTTGCAAATATAGCTCCACTCCAGCTTCAGCTCTCCCACACTTTCTGAAATTTATTTTGTTATTTTATTGGATTTATATCCCACCATACTCCCAAAATGGGATTCAGGACAGCTAGCAAGTTAACTAGCAAGTATAGCCACTTCCTTAGGGTTTGGTCATTTGGTCATAACAATTAATTCAAAGGAGTTATGCAACAGGGCCATTGTTCATGTCTATGTGTGTTGCAATGGATGCCCATCACACATTCATTTTTGTTCTTTCAGTTGCATATTTGATTTCTTGCTTCAGTTGCACAGCATTGCCATTCCATAAAGGAGTTGCCTAGTACAATTAATGCATAACTCTAGCTGAGATATTTATGCCATGCAAACCTGGTGTCTTGCCCATTATCTTATTTTTGACATGTCTTCAAAGAGATAGGCATGTTACGGTACTCTGGAACAGTATGCAAAGGAATCTTGTAGCACTTTTGAGACTAACTGAAAGTAAGAATTTGGTAGCATAAGCTTTTGTAGATTTAAGATGCATCTGGGGAAGTAGTCTTAAATCTATGAAAGCTTATGTTACCAACTTCTTTCTTTCTCTCACTCTCAAACGTGTTGCAAGATCCCTTTGCATATAGACATATTTTGTTACAAAAACACATGTTGGAAATAATTTCTGGCTTCCAGGCTCTGGTGTATTGCCTGCTTGCATTTGTTTTTGACAGGTTTTGCCTTTCATTATTTCATTATTTTGCCTTTCATTATTCATATCTGAGCAAGAGTTCCAAAAAAAAAACCTCCAATTAGCTGACTGGCTGGTGCCATGGTTGGGATGCCATGTTAGACTTCATTTAGATAAGGACAATGTAGAAAATCACACAATACAGGACTCAGCTATCCAGCCACTTGAACTTGGCCAGTTGGCCAAGACCAGGGGTAGGCAACCTTTCCCCTTTAAGGGCCGAGGGACTTCAGCTCCCAGAAGCCTCAGCCATGTTGGCCAATAGTCCCATGTTGGTCAATAGCTCCTGGGATTGTGGGAGCTGAAGTCCCTCGGCCCTTAAAGGGGAAAGGTTGTCTACCCCTGGCCAAGACTGACTAATGCAGATTATTCTCATCTTGACAAACAGAAGAATTATCTTGAAAATCCCATTAGCAAAAGCAAGAGTGGCACCAATAAGCTCATTATATGGCACAGCAAGAAGAGAGCAGAGAATGAAAATGAAGTTCTGAGATGAATCAAGACTGTGCTAATTCAGTTTGGAGCAGAGGAGGGGGCAGTTTTAAAATCCCTGCTGTCCTCCACATCATCTACCCTGATTCTCTCTGGAAAGCTATGAACACCCCATAATCTTGGAGCTTATCTGATGTTTCCATTCACAGAGTTTAATGGAGGGCAGGCATGATTAAATGAGTGGGATTTACGAAATGTTCAAGTAATGTGTTGCATTTAAATAGAAGCTACATTCATTATCTCAAATGCAGTTTATGTTTAATGCAAAGTGTTGAATATTTGTAACGAGATCTTGTAGCATCTTTAAGACTGAGTGAAAGAAACCGTAGCATACACTTTCATAGACTTGGTCTATTTCCTCAGATGCAACTGACTGAATTAGGCCAAGTCTACGAAAGCTACAGCTTCTTTCATTTTTTTAGTCTCTAAAGTACTACAAGATCCCTTTGCATTCTGATGTTCCAGACTAATGTGGCTATGGAGATTATCACAATAATATTTAAGCCGACTGCACCCTAATAGAGTGCAGCCAGGAGGCGGGATACAGGCGGGAATTATCGCGTTAGGCAACACAGTGGGACACTGTGTAAACCAGGGGTAGGCAACCTTTCCCCTTTAAGGGCTGAGGGACTTCAGCGCCCAGAATCCCAGGTGCTATTGGCCAACATGGGACTATTGGCCAACATGGCTGAGGCTTCTGGGAGCTGAAGTCCCTCGGCCCTTAAAGGGGAAAGGTTGCCTACCCCCGGTGTAAACAGCCATCTGATGTTAGTCCAGAATGCTCCAGATTTTCTTGGAAGATCCAGAGCAAATTGTGGTTTGTTTGTTTTTTAAAAAAAAAACCTGATTAAGGCAAGGATGGTCTAGATTCAGTGCAGAAGTGGCTTTCCCATGGGAAGACAATCTGCTCTCGAATTGGGCCTTTGGCCCTGCCTCATGTGGACAGGTGATGTGAGGCAGGGGGAAACCAAAGTAACTGGCCTATGTAGACATGCCCTCAAACAAAGCAAAGCAAAGCACCTTCATTTATATACTGCTTCATACCGCACTATGGAGTGTCTAAATGGTTTACAACTGTAAGCTCATTGCCCCCCAACAGCTGGGTAGTCATTTTAGTGACCTCGGAAGGATGCAGGCCTGAGTCTAGCCTGAGCCCTGGCTAGTATTGAACTCGCAACCTTGTGGTTTATGAGTGATGACTGTAGTACAGGCATTTAACCACTGCGCCACCAGGGCTTCTGACAGTAAGAGCTATTCAACAGTGAAACAAACTACTGGGAAAGATTATTTAGGTGCATCTGCACTATAGAAATAATCCAGTTTGGCACCACTTTAACTGCCATGGCTCAATGCTATGAATTCTGGGAACTATAATTTTGTGAGACATTTAGTCTTCTCTGCTAGAGAGCTCTGGTGCCACAACAAATTACAGTTCCCAGAATTCCATAGCATTGAGCCATAACAGTTAAAGTGGTGTCAAACTGGATTGTTTCTGCAGTGCAGATACAGCCAGACTTTGTTGAAGAGGTCAGATGGCTACCACCCAGGGATGCTTAAGCAGTGAATTTCTGCTCTGGCAGAGGGTTGGACTAGTTGGACTTTGAGATCCCTTTCAGCACAATGGACATATTCAATTCTGCATTGTCTCCCTTTGAGCTCCCACACTGAATTCTATGAAAGCAATTTAAACAGGTTATGGTGAGAAAGCAGTGTTTCTGAGATGCTGTGAGACTTCAGCCTGATGATCCCAAATTTAATGTAGTGTGTAGCTGAGCCTTCAGCAATTCACGTCTAATCACTATTTATTATCAGGAGATGAGCCAATAATGTCTAAAAATTTCAGAAGTGTCTATATTCCAGAAACCAATAAAAGGAGACAGTCATTGTTTTTTATTAGGATCTGATGCTTTCAGATTTTTTATTAGCAATTGCATTTTGAATTTGCAATGCAATAGTTATAGTAGGTGCACAGACCATCATTCCAGTTGTATTTCAAGCTAGATTTATGTCTGTCCATTGAAACTTGGGGAAAAGTATTAAAAGACAAAAAATAATATCTAAGTACCTTCGAGCAGACACTTCAATTTAACTATGGGGGGTTGCAGACTGTCAGAAATAGTGTGAATTCAGTCCACTTTTAGGGTTAGGGTTAAGGTTAGGGAATCATGGGGACTGTATTTTATTGTGACACTAGAGTTCTCTGACAAAGAAGGTTCAATGTCTCAGAAAAATAACAATTCCCATGATTTCCTAGCACTAACCCTAACCCTAAAAGTGGACTGAATTCACACTATTTTTGACAGTCTGCAACCCCCCTTAGTCTCCTTTGGAAGCTCAGTGGGAGACAATGTGGTATTCTCAAATCATGTAATGGCTTTCTTTGGAAAGAGAAAAGAAAGAAACCTGCAGCTTGACATTTGGTTCTGCTCCTAGTTCTAAAAATGGTCAACAACAAGGGAATTCAGGAATGAGCAGCCATGGTTGTACAGATGTAGTTTTTTAAAGCATGTTGGAAAGACAGTGCTTTCTTACATTAGTTACAATACAGCTATTAGACACAAAAAGAGTTTCAAAAGTCAGATTTATTAGCGGTTCATACTTCTGTGGCACTGTCCTGCTTTAACAAAGTTCAGGTATCCAGAGTCTGCAGCCTGTGGTCAGAAGGAAGCCAGGTGTCAGTGTGAGAAAGATGTGTTGGCAGTAGAAACAGACAAAGCAGATGTTGCCCAGACCAAAGTAAAAGATACCGTCAAACAGAGCCAGACTTGGAATACTGTGTCCAAAATGGTGAAGGGTTTGGAAACCATGGCCTATGAGGAGAGGCTTAGGGAGTTGGGTATGTTTAGCATGGAGAACAGATGGTTAAGGGGTGACATGATAGTTATGTTTAGATATTTGAAAGGATGTCTTACTGAAAATGCCTTGGAGTGTGATGGGGGAAAGCTTGCTCCTCCTTTCATATGACATCCCATCAAATATTTAAACATGGCTATCATGTAACCCCTTAGCCTTCTCTTCATACCTAAATGTCCAAGTCACTCTTCACATGGAATGTTTCACCAGACCTTTCACCATTTTGGTTGTCCTCCTCTGGACATGCTCCAACTTGTCAACATCCTTCTCGAATTGCGGTGACCACAACTGGACACCATATTCCAGTCGAGGTCTGATCAAAAGAATAGAGTGAACTATGACTTCTCCCAATCTAGAGAATTATATATTCCTATTGATACAGCCTAGAATTGCATTGGCTTTCTTAGCTGTCACATTACACTGCCGCTGACTCATATTCAGCCTGTGGTCCACTCAGAATCCGCGAGCGGTGGCGTCCTCGAGGCTGTGGAGGATGGAGGACTGCTTACCAGCCCCGGGAGACCAGCTGAGCGGCCTGAGCTGCCCCACCTGCGCCCCTCCTATATAACGCTGCCTGAAAACACCCTCGCTGGCTGGCGAGCCGCGGCGTCCTTGAGGCTGTGGAGGACGGAGGACTGCTTACCAGCCCCAGGAGACCAGCTGAGCGGCCTGAGCTGCCCCACCTGCGCCCCTCCTATATAACGCTGCCTGAAAACACCCTCGCTGGCTGGCGAGCCGCGGCGTCCTCGAGGCTGTGGAGGACGGAGGACTGCTTACCAGCCCCGGGAGACCAGCTGAGCGGCCTGAGCTGCCCCACCTGCGCCCCTCCTATATAACGCCGCCTGAAAACACCCTCGCTGCCCGGCGAGCCGCGGCGTCCTCGAGGCTGTGGAGGACGGAGGACTGCTTACCAGCCCCGGGAGACCAGCTGAGCGGCCTGAGCTGCCCCACCTGCGCCCCTCCTATATAACGCCGCCTGAAAACACCCTCGCTGCCCGGCGAGCCGCGGCGTCCTCGAGGCTGTGGAGGACGGAGGACTGCTTACCAGCCCCGGGAGACCAGCTGAGCGGCCTGAGCCGCCCCACCTGCGCCCCTCCTATATAACGCCGCCTGAAAACACCCTCACTGGCTGGCGAACGGTGGCGTCCTCGAGGCTGTGGAGGACGGAGGACTGCTTACCAGCCCCGGGAGACCAGCCCCGGGAGACCAGCTGAGCGGCCTGAGCCGCCCCACCTCCGCCCCATCTCCTCGGGTGCCGGAAGAGTGCCGGCGGCTACACAATGCCGCCTGAGAACACCCTTGCCAGCACCACACTATGGCCACGGAGGACTGTTTTGCCATCTTGCAGTTCTCAAAGGACCATAAGACTAGAAATTATGTATTTTTAAATTGTATTATTGGCTACTGTTATTTAATTTGTTTGTATGTTCGGGGGGATGGGGGGGTGAAGGAGGGATGAGATTTTAATTTGATTTATTCTTTGTAGTTTTGTAATGTTGTGCGCCGCCCCGATTGCCTGGCAGAGGGGCGGGATATAAATTATTATTATTATTATTATTATTATTATTATTATTATTATTATTAGATCCCTTTCACATGTACTGCCATCAAGCCAAGTGTCACCCAGCCTATATATCTGTATTTCATTTTTATTACCCAAGTACAGTAGCCTTCATTTCTACCTGCTAAACCTCATTTTGTTAATTTTGGCCCATCTTTATAATCTCTTAGGGTCATTCTGAATTCTGATACTGTCCTTTGGGGTAGTAGCTCCCTCGCTTAATTTAGTGTCATCTCCAGATTTGATAAGCATGTCCTCTATTGTATTGTATTTTTATTTTATTTTTTGTCAAGGATGAAGAGCAGTAGATTTGGCATTTTCTACCTAGCATACCAACATAAATTGGCTGGCCTTACATACTATGGTAGGGAAGGGAAACCCCTGAGCCTTCCTTCTCCTAGCTCATAAGTGGTGGCCAGTGGATCCCATGTCATTGGGAGCAGTGAATCCCCTCCAAGATTTATTCTAAATATGAAATGAGCTACCCAAAGTGCTGCCTCCTCTCCTGAAATATTCACTGACCCAATGACCTGGAAGCCATTAGCAGCTTCTGACCCTCCCCTCCAACTTCTTGACCTCTTACTGGAAATACATCAATGTCGCATTAGGCCTATCTGTATTATGAGAATGACTAATGAACAACTTTCCATCTATTTTGGTCTAGCACACAGGGAGATCCACTCACTGTATTTTGGGCTAGTTGGAAACCGGAGAGGAAAAGCAGGGAAAATATGGAAAACTCAAAAGTTGAGATTCTAATTATTATTATGTGAAATAGGTTATCCTGCACAAAGCATATGCTTCCTAAAAGCACAAAATGAAGAAGCAAAAACACATGCAGTGGGTATCCCTTCCCCTCGATGCCTACTCTGATAAATGAAAAGGCAGCTTGAATAAAAATCAGGATAATTAATGCTCCCTGGACCTTGCAGGAATCTTTGGTGGCAAGAAGGTTAGAGGTTAGCTGCACAAACAGGAGCTGCTGAAAGGGGAATTTGGAAAGTGGCATTTGTATTGAGAAGCAATAACATCTTCTATATTAAGAATATTTTTTCCTCCAGGGGGGTGACACATCAAAGTGATGATATTTGTCAGGGTAGAAAGAAACATTTCGGAGAAATTTCCCAATTCAGCTGCAGTTCAAAAAGCTGTGAAATCAGACAATGGTATACGAGTTATACAAGAGTGCAAACAAACAGTGTCATGAAATGAAAAAAGCAACCGTCCAAGTAATTTAATTCTCTCTCCTGGGTAAGTCAGCTCGGTATGGCAGGGGGGTGAATTTTGCTTGCAGTCATTTGTTATGCCCACATCTGCTGTTTCGGCATGGCATTTTATTCGTAGCTGTGGAAGGAACAGTTTCCTGTACCAATTATCTGTGAGATGAAAACAGCTAGCAAACTGTGGTTATTTTCAGCCCTTGGTGTTTTCGACTAGTCAACTAAAATGAAAACTTCAGTCAACAAAAGTGGCTTTAAAAAAAAAAAGAGGATGATGTGCACTAAAATAAAATTAATTGAAAGGAACATTCAAGAGGTGTTCATTGGGATCCAGCAAGGAAGAAACATAAGCACAGCTCATCTCGATATGCACATCAGTGCTTCTTATGTCCCTATTGAACATCATGTATGTGCTTATGGGAAAGGTGTGCAAGACACAGGGGCAACTGGTGGCTTCCACGTCTGTACAAAATAGGTTCTGGGCTTTGGATGCTTCTTTTTGTTTTGTACTGCAGGCCAGAAGCTTGTAACTTTCAGATTTTTGCCCATAATTTCCCCACTTTTCCATCACTATTTTGAGAAATGGATAAGAGTTATTTTGAAAGAGAAAACTAACAGTAGCTAGCTACTTTGAGAGCCTAGGAGAGATAATTGTAACTTATTGGGTCTCTAATCCAAATACAGCCATTATCCATAACTATCTTCTTCAAACAGCCATGGCAATACATAGGTCTTTGGTAGCAGCTTCTTCTGACATAAGGTGCCCACTGGTGTGGGTAGGGTAACAACGGTATTGATTCTTGATTGTATCAATTCCAAAAACAAGTGAGGAGAATTGTCATGTCAGCATTTGGAAAATATACAATTAAAGATAATAATAACTTTCTGTGTATGTCTAAAGATTAGCATTTAAATAACAAAGCATCAGGATAATCTCAGTGCAGCTGCAAAGCTTTTTAGTTATCTCCAAAGACTATTGTTTTATTTACTGCCAATGTGACCTTTTGAGAGATGGGAACACAATTAAGAATTGTGTTGCTAGGTACACATTGCATAATTTTGCCATAAAGCACTTTCAGACTCTGCTTTCCCAACCCATTCTTCTGTTCTTCTGAGCATTACAAAAAATATGCTTCAATGCAGAGATGAGCAAAATGCAGTCTTCTAGTGCTGCTGAACTCCATCTCCCATCAGTCCTAGACAGCCAAACCGATGGTGAGAAATAATGAGAACTGTAGCTCAGCAACACATGGAGGGCTGCAGTTTCCCCATCCCTAGTTTAGTGCTGGATAGCAGAAGGCTATCATAGCCACACATGATGTCCCAACTTATACACAAACTTGCAGAGTAACCATGGGAAATCAATTTATCCCTCAGCCTGAGTTTCCAGCCCACAATACTATTCCTCACCCTTGTTGGTTGAGTGAACATATTGGCTGGAATCCTGTTGGTGAATCCTAACTAGGTTTGTTATTGTTAATTACCATCAAGCTGGCTTTGACGTACAGTAAACTTGCTTCCAACACCACATTTCAAATGTCTCAGTTCTCTTCTTATCAACTTCTTTCACAGTCCAGCTTTCACAACCATACATAAAAATCAGGAACGTCAATAAGGTCACCCAATAGGTTTACAGGGCCAAGTCAGGATTTGAACCCTGATCTCCAGAGTCATAGTCCAAGGCTCAATCCACTACACCATACTATCTCATTCCTTTACAGACCTGCCTAAAGGGGCGGCACAGAGTCGCTCCTGGGAATGGCTGATTGGGACCATGGTAACCGCATGCCATGGCCCTGATCCTCCCTTTTGCCACCCCCAAAAGAGCAACAAAATGGTGCTCTTTTTAGGGGCAGCAAAAGGCCGCCCTAAGAGCCAGTTCTGCAGCTCTTCCATGCCCTTTTGCTGTAGCATGTGTACATGCTGCACCAGGAGGGCATCCTGATGCCTTGCACTGTGCAGATGGGTGCACAGCATCAGGATGGCATCGAGGTTGAGTTGGGGCGGCCAGCCTGCATAGCCCTTTTGATTTCTTGACTACAGTCTCCATTTTGCATGGGGACACAGAATCCAGTACTAGCCACTGCAAGGGTGAAGAACCCTAATAGAGGGGGCAAATTTCTTTCTGCAGTCTTCCAAAGGCTCTTCAATATCAGGGGCATAGACTTCCCATCTTGACATCATCAGGTCCCTGTCTTTTCCACCCAGTGATTTGGAAGAGAGCTCAGGAATACACTCTATACTGGGGCTTGCAAGTATTGGTTAAATCCTGAGAATGGGTGTTAGCAAGTGCTTCCAAAATCCAGCTAAGCTTGTGGGAAGAAAGGATGCGAAGGATGAGCAAGGGAGCATTTGTGGGCCAGATTACACTTGCAAACTGGAGGCATTCCCATCCACCAGCAGTCTATTCTGACTGGCAGAAGGTCTTGGGATTCTCAGTCTGAGGTCTTTTCCATCACCTCCTACATGATTCTTTTTTAAACTGGAGATGCTGGGAATTGAACCTGGGGCATGCAAAACATATGTCTTAACACTGTGCTATGGTTTCTCTGTCATTCCTCCTATTGTTTTCCTCTCTTGAACTAGCACATAATAGGAGGAAAAATGAAGGCCAGTTAACTTTTTTTAACTGTCAAGATGTTAACAGGCCTACATGACTCACACAAAAAAGGGAAGGTCAGAATGCTTGGTTCTAAACCGATATCTGAGACTCAACTGAACTAGATCTTGGCTGTAAGAGCAAAGAGAATAAAAACATTGGTTTCTTAGCAATACAAGCTGGGCTTATAAGCACTCACTGTGGTTGGGAGACATTAATCAATGTAAAGTGCAAATGAACTGGGCAGGGATGATCGAACAGCTGCATACTGCAAACTGCTGTGGGATCTGGGCCATCCATTAATTCCAAGATTACCTTCAGCATGTTTGCAATGAAAGCTTTTAAATGGGCAATTTCAGGGGGGCGCGGCTAGCCATCGATCATGGCGGATGCATAATACTTGAGCAGGACAGGTTCTCAGCTTTTACCAACTAAATGGAGTGAATTTTGCCCAACTTTCAAGATCAAAAATACCTATCTGATGCAAGTAACTAAAAGGTCAGCAGATTAAGCAATTTTGGGTTTCTGCTCATCTCTTAAAGAGCCAAAAATTCAAACGGAGGGCACAGAGATGACGTGAGGGAAGGGAGGCAGAGGTGAGAGTCCCCTGACACTGGAACCATCATTTTCAGACCTCCTGGAAAGGCTTCGTGTAAATTTAGTGCAGGACTCACAAAAAGACTGGGCACTCGCCCTTGAGCCAGTGAACTCAAAGCTCACTGCCCTGACAGCCCACATTGGAAATATAGAAAATACAGCTGATGCAGCTCTTGAACAGGGTCATTCTCATGAGGTCCGCATACAGGAGTTAGAACAAATGAATGAATAAATGACTATCTCACAAACAAAATACAGGATTTGGAGGACAGAAATAGATGTTTAAACATCAGAATTCATGGGATTCCTGAACAGGAGGAGCGTCAGGGCATGATTTCATTCCTCCTTACCTGGCTGAATAACACCTGCCCATGTCTTGATCTTGTTTCAGCTGACATAGAAAGAGTATATTGTATGTTGGCTATTAACTGGAGAAAAGGTGCTCCCCCCAGGGACATAATTATACATTTTGCACATTATCCCAAAAAAGCAAAGTATTGAAGAAGCTTTTGCCTACCAGGATTCCAGCGTGCAAGTATGCCAGGACATCTCCTCTGAAATGCTGCGGAAATGTCATGATTTTAAACCCTTCATCTCTCTGCTCCAACAAGCAAGCACAAAATACAAATGAGGTTTCCCTTTTAAACTAATTGTCTTTTATAATGGCTCTGTTGTGACTGCCTCAACTAAAACTCTGCTTCTTCATATATGTGAAACCTTAGACCAGGGGTAGGCAACCTACGGCCCCCAAGGCCTTTGGACCGGCCCCAAGCTGGTCCTGCCGCTGCCGCCGCCGCCACTGCCAACCCCTGCCGCCCACAGCTGCCCGCCATGATGATATTTATTATTGTTGTTATTAATTGTTCTTGGGGTTTTCTTGGCAAAATCTCCACAGGGGTTTTGCCATTATGGCTTTTCTGGGGCTGAGAGAGTGTGCATGCATATATTTTTTTAAAAAATTAATTTTAAAAATTTATTTATTTATTTTTGCTTCGGCCCCCCAATTGTCTGAGGGACAGCAACCCGGCCCCCGGCTCAAAAAGGTTGCCTATCCCTGCCTTAGGGGGGTTGCAGACTGCCAGAAATAGTGCAAATTGAGTCCACTTTTAGGGTTAGGGTTAGTGCTAGGGAATCATGGGAATTGTGTTTTTTTCTGAGACATTGAGCCTTCTCTGTCAGAGAGCTTTGGTGCCACAATAAAATACAGTTCCCATGATTCCCTAATCCTAACCCTAACCCTAAAAGTGGACTCAATTTGCACTATTTCTGGCAGTCTGCAACCCCCTTTTGACATTAAGGTGTCCCAACCTTGAGAAAGAGGCGAAGAACAATGGGCCTAAGCAGATTGCCAGAAATAGTGCAAATTAAATTGAGGCACTGCCTTGGCTCAGGGGAGTCATGGGAATTGTATTTTTTTTCTGGGACATTGAGCCTTCTCTGTCAGAGAGCTCTGGTGCCACAATAAATTACAGTTCCCATGATTCCCTAGCACTGAGCCAGGGCAGTGCCTCAATTTAATGTGCACTATTTCTGGCAGTCTGCTTAGGCCCAATGTCTCCTCTTCAACTGCACCTAAATTTGGGAAACAGACTGAACCATGGATGCCAGCAAGACAGAGAAAATATAAGCAGCTTAGTGGTCCTGCACAGCTGAAACCACACAGCCACACTGACTCTAACCAATTTACAACACAGAAGTCCTCTTCCCTGACTTTTTTTTTGACAACATGTGAATGGTTAAGCGTAACCACCCTTGCCTTTAACTAACTTCTGGTATCTTTCTCATCTATTCTTCACAACTTTCACCTGCCCGCCTGCCTTCTCCTGCCGCCATCTTGTCTTTCTCCCTCTTCTTTTGTTTCCCCTTAATCCTAATGGCAGCAGCCATCTTTGAAGGAAATAGTCACCCTGTTCACAAATGTTTTACATTTGCAACATGGCCTTTTGCAAGCAAATAGCCTCACTCTAACTTTCACTTTTATTGTTTTAATTTTCTCTCTGCCTCACTTCTCTCCCACCTCTCCCCTTGTTCTAACTTCTGGTATCTTTCCATTTGTTCTTCACAACTTTCTCCCCCCCCCCCCCCGCCACCATTGTCTTTCTCCCTCTTCTCTTGCTTCCCCACCTTATTCCTAATGACTGATAGCAGCCATCTTTGAAGAAAAAAGTTTCCCTTTTCACAACTGTTAATTGTTCTACATTTGCAACATGGCTTTTTGCAAGCAAATAGCCTCACTAAATTAATTCCCTTCTCCTTTTGTGTCATGTCTTTTTAGATTGTTAGCCTGAGGACAGGGAACCGTCTAATTAACCATTTGTAAGCTGCTCTGAGAGCCTTCGTAGCTAAAGAGTGGGGTATAAATACTCCAAAATAGCCTCTAAGGGGGGTTGCAGACTGCCAGAAATAGTGCAAATTGAGTCCACTTTAAGGGTTAGGGAATCATGGGAACTGTATTTTATTGTGGCACCAGAGCTCTCTGACAGAGAAGGCTCAATGTCTCAGGAAAAAAAAACAATTTCCATGATTCCCTAGCACTAACCCTAACCCTAAAAGTGGACTCAATTTGCACTATTTCTGGCAGTCTGCAACCCCCCTAAATTCACTTTTATTGTTTTAACTCTCTTTACACCTAGATAATCCTCTCCCACCCCACTCCTTGCTCTAAAACTATCACTGAAGTGCTATCATCCCCTCCTTCACTCCCCTGAATGCAAATGGCTCTTGCAACTTTCCCACTCTAGCACTACCATTAACGTGCCATCATTTTCTTGTTTTGAATGTGCAATTGGCCCTTGACTTTTGCAGCTTTGACACTCGCAGCTTTGATTATTCATGAGTTTGTTGCTGCAAGTGCATGCGCTCCTCCTTCTCCTTCCGGGGTTTTTCCCTTGGGGAGCAGGGGGTGGCTGGGGGGGATGCACACGGGTGCCCCTCCTGCCTCCCCTCTGGTGCCTTGGCCAGCTTGCCTGGGGTGCCTGAGGTGGAGTGGGGGTGAATGGTTTGTGTGTGTGCAAGCACTGCTCTCAGAGGGGTGAGAACAGTGCATGCACACACACAAACATTCACCCCCACCCCAACCCAGGCATCAACCTTGGCTGGCTTGCCTGGGGTCTCCATGTTGCCTTCATATATGGTAATATCTGAACAGCCCTATTGTTAATTAACTCTTCTCATTTTTAGATGGGTATCCTAATATCCTCCAATTCATCTTCACCTCTTTCTGTCTTTGATTACTGAGATCTTATCCCCCACAATGTATGCAAATGATGCTCACCCCTGCAACACTAGAGGGGATCGTCATTCAATGGCTCAATCGAGATGTGGGACTCACCCCACGTACTCCTTTTCTTGGTTTGCTTCTGTTCATTGTTGTTTGTATTGTGTTATGGTTAATTGTTTGTACTTTTGGGCACTGGGATGTATATTTCTTAAGCTGGAGCCTTATGAATCCCCTTCCTCCACCCTCATGCTTAAAAAAGCCTGAGTTTGAAGGGCACAGCATATTGTACATGAGACAAACTTTGAAGTCTCTTCTAAGTGTTTCTTACTTAGAGATTAATTATTGCAAATGTGGACAAAATTAAGATTGTCTCTCTCAATGTAAAAGGACTTGGATTCCCCACCCCCAAACATACCCAGGTTAATAATTATTTGAAAAAACTTAAACCAAGCATTTTTTTAAAAAAGAAATGCATAGAAAGAGCACAGGAAATCTTCTTGCACAATCTCCCTTTGACTTGCAGTATATTATTATTATTATTATTATTATTATTAAACTTTATTTATATAGCGCTGTAGATTTACACAGTGCTGTACATACAATCAATAAAATAGATAAAATAAAAAAAGATAAGCCTGCCAATGGCGTACATTCTACAAAATAATTGCCTTCAGAGGCTCTGCCTCTGGCTCCTCCTCTGATGGTGGTAAGAAGGGCAGTTGGTCCTAGGCTTGCCTTCAGAGGCTCAACTGGAAATTCTAACAAATCCAGAAGGGTTGCAATATTATTTGATAAAAGATGTCCTTTTCAGGTTGACAAATCCGGGACCCTTCAGGTTGTTATTTAATATTGAAAGGTATCCTGGCCAACGAAATCTTTACACTGGCCACATTTTACTCCCCAAACAATGACCAGCACGCCTTTTTGGCTTCTTTCCTACAAACCTTAGGGGAGATTCCAGACGGCAATATCATTATAAGGGGTGATGCAAATGAAGTCCTAGATTATACACTAGACAAATCATATCCTCCCAGAAAAATGAAAAAGAAAGCATCACCAGTATCTGATTTCTTAACTGGCCATGGATTTATAGACCCCCTGGAGAGCTCTACATCCATCTTGCCGAGACTACACTTTTTATTCAAACACATATCACACCTATTCTAGAATTCATCATTCCAAAATTATCCCTTCCTAACATTGCTGATGTACAGGTAGAGTCTATCATTTATTCAGCCATGCAGCCACAACATTAACCTAGCAGCTTGGACCTGATCTACCAAAAACATGTATCTGGAGATTCAATCCATATCTCTTCATGAATGAATGTTTTAAAAAACAGATTCAATATGAAATTAAACAATTTTACCTTGAAAACAGATCACCTGAAACACCTGAGGCCTTGTTATGGGATACCCTGAAGGTGGTCCTCAGAAGCCTATTAATTAAGGAAGGGGCTACACAAAAGAGACTTAAAGGAGCCATGAGGTAAAGCCTCCTCCAAGAGATAAAAAAGCTATCATTAGCTCATAAAAAAATCGCTCGATTCACAGGTATTCATTCAACTCCAGAGGATAAAAGCAGAGCTGGCAGCTCTTGACAATAGAAAGATTCAAATTGCCTTACATTACACTAAATCTTACTACTATGAATTTAACAACAAAAATTCTCAAGGTAGGGAGGAAAACCATATCCACTATCACTTCCTCTGAAGGGAATATAGTGAAACCTCCTGACAAAATTATGAAAGAATTTCAAAACTTTTATTCTAAACTATATACTTCTGAACTGCCACAAAATTTGGACAAGGACCAATTTATACAATCTCTAAATCTGAAGAAGCTCAAAGACTCTCATAAATCACTGTGTGCTTTTTAACTCCATTCTTAAGAATGCTCTTGTGCCAACAAGTTGGCATAGAACCCAAATAATTCCAGTCCCCCAAACCAAAGAGGAATGCTCAGAAACTAAATCTTTCTGTCCTATTGCATTCCTTAATCAAGATGCAAAAATATTTACTTCTGTTATGACGATAAATTAGTTTATTTTAGAATACATTGATCCTGATCAGGTGGCCTTCATGCCAGGCAGACACCTAGCAGACCCAGTCCACAGGGTACTCAATATCATCCACCATTCCAACCAGTCAAAGACTCCTCTAGCCTTACTTTCGCTTGATGCTTTGAAAGCCTTTGACAGGTTGGAATGGCCATTTCTTTTTGAGGTCCTTCAAGGAATGGATTTTGGAGATGGCTTCATAGGAGCACTCTGTCTTATCTATGAGAAATCAGAGGCAACAGTGTTGGTCAATAGCCTTAACTCAACACCCTTTGCACTTTCCAGGGACACCAGAAAAGGATGCCCATTGTCACCCCTCCTATTTGCACTGACAATAGAGCCCTTGGCTAACATGATTCGGCATAATGCTGATATGATTGGCCTTTGCATCAACAACCAACACCATAAGGTTGTACTTTACGCTGATGATATGTTGATTTTTTTTATTGTGCCCAGAATTATCATTTCTGCCTCTAAAAAAGACAATTGAGTCCTTTGGCAGTTATCCAGGTCTAAAAATTAACTTTAACAAATCCACATTAATGGCTCTAAACACTTCATACCAACAGCAAAAATCCTGGCAGAACCTAATGGGCTTGCAACTTCATCCCTCAGGTTTTTCCTATTTGGGAATAATCATCACGAAAGACATCCAGCAGCTTATACCCCAAAATTATAATACAGTAGACATATGGATGCTGAATCTAAAGAATGGAAGGCTTGAAATTTTTCCATCTTTGGCAGGATTGCATTAGTCAAGATGTTCATGATCCCTTGGCTCTTTTTCCTGTTTCAAACAATCCCATTTAGATTCAAGAAATGGCAAAAATGTATTGATCAATTTATTTTCAATAAAAAGAGACCTAGATTTCCCAAATCCACTAGACACATCACTTCCAAGAAAGATTGTCTGGCAGTCCCAGATATTGCACTATATTTCCAGGCTTTCCAATTCAGCCAAACCATTCAATTAATTAAGGACAACAGTGCTACCAGATGGGTAAATCTAGAAGTTTATAATATAAAGTTCACTACTCAGCTGGCATAAATGGAAACACATACAAGCTCCAGATCCCTCTCCCATTAACGTCCCTTTTTTTTGGCATCCTTTTTCTCTCTTAGATAATCAGTTCCCACTAATAAGGTTACTGAGAAGATGTGGACTCTACCGCACCTTAGACCTGTTCTCTGGTGAACTACCAAAGCCCACCAACACCATAAAAACTTCCCTATAATAAACTAGGGGTGGATGCAGATGGCCCGTAAGGGGTGGCTCTGGGCTGCCCCGGGGGCAGTGGATCGGGGCTGCAGCAACCACACGCCACAGCCCCGATCCTCCTTTTTGTTGCCCCTAAAAGAGCAGGCAAATGCCATTCCTTTTGGGAGTGGCAAAAAGCCTCCCTTAGAGCCGCTGCTGCAGCTCTTTTGCACCCTTTTGGTGCAGTGTGTGCACATGCTACACCAAAAGGGTGCCCTCATGCCATGCACCATGCAGATGGGCATGCGGCATTGGGGCAGAGTCAGGGTGGCCGGCATCCAGTTACCCCACTCCACCTCCACCCCCAGGCCAGCCCTTTTGGCCAGTCTGCATTCCCCCTAACATTACCTGGCTTCAAGTAAACCAAATTGCTTCCTTTGCATCACACCTAGCCTCAGCAGGAGAATCTCCACGTCCGCTCTCCTTTTTTGAAAACTTGTTTGAATTCTGCTTCTCATACTAAAGGGATGAGAAGCTATCTACAGACATCTCCAGGAACAGATGTATGAGAAAGGCCAATATATGCATTCATTTTGGCAAGAAGAACTGAAAACCACGATTTCAGAGACTGCATGGGCTCATATATGGTCTTCACCCCCATACAAATCTCATTCAGCATCTGTGAGGGAGAATACTTTGAAAACCATCCATAGGTGGTATCTCACACCTATAAAACTGTCTGAAATGGTTAAACACTCTCTCCAGATTGCTGGAGAGGCTGTAAATCTAGAGACTCTTATATGCATATGTGGATTGAATGTCCTAAAGTAAGAAAATTCTTGGATGCAGTTCTCTATCAAATTTCATGTATCACTGATCAAAGCATAAACTTCTGTCCAATTTTGATTTTGCTTTCTAGATTTGTTAAAAGTAATTCTAAATTGAAATATAGGAAACTGATATTTTTTCTTATTACTTCTGCCAGATTAAAAGTAGCCAAATGTTGGAAGTCAGGTGACGTCTCCATTGAGGACTGGTGGTCTAGAATTTGGGATATGTGGTTGATGGAGAAACTGTCTGCTACGAAGAGGTTTTGCATTAGCCACCAAAGGACTGATACATTTCAAGAAGACTGGATGATCTTTATTGATTATGTTAATCATCACTCCCATCGGATCCAACCTCCAACTTCACAGATAGATCTTTGGACAGACACTCTACACCAGGGGTAGGCAACCTTTTTGAGCCGGGGGCTGGGTTGCTGTCCCTCAAACAATTGTGGGGGCCGAAGCACCAAAAATAAATAAATAAATAAATAAAATTTAAAAAATAAAAAAAATATGCATGCACACTCTCTCAGCCCCAGAAAAGCCATGGCAAACCCCCTGTGGAGATTTTGCCAAGAAAACCCCAAGAACAAGTAATAACAATAATAATCAATATCATCATGGCGGGCGGCGGCGGCGGCGGCAACAGGACCGGCCTGGGGCCGGTCCAAAGGTCTCGGGGGGCCGCATCCAGCCCCCGGGCCTTAGGTTGCCTACCCCTGCTCTACACCTTGACAAGCCAGATTCTCTGGCTCTTGCTGGGAACTAATTTTTTTATTATTATTATTTTGCTGTAGAATAACTACTCATCAGATACATATCTTGGCCCTTGTAGTTAATTGTTGTTGTTGTCATTGTTCTAAAATTTAATTAGAAAAAAAAATGGGCAATTTCAGTTTGCAAAAGTTTGGAACCTTTGAAAGAGAAATCCTGACTGCAGTGCCAAACCTGCAATGGTTAAACAAAGATGGACATTGTTTTAATCTGTATTGTAAAATGCTTTGGGCTGTATGATGGGAAAGAGGTAGAATATAAATTAATTGCATGAAAATTATCTTCAGTGAATTACTGAATTTTTAAAATATTGCGGCAGAAAGAGAACATTTGAAAAAATTCCCTTTATTTATCTGAAATAAGCAGCTGCCCATAGATAATGTCATATGGGCTGTCCTTCCAGTATAACATATACTGAATATATGATCACAAAGAGGGGGAAGGTACATCACTGCAATATCTCAGTACCTCTTTCAAGATACATATTTTGGTATTTGGTATCTTGTAGTGAAACAACTGTGTACCAATGGGTTTTTTTAAAAAATGAAGGCTGGCATTCTGTTAGGTATTTTGTTGTTTGTTGTTGTTAGCTGTACTCTAGTCAACTTCAACTCATGGTGACCCTGTGAATGAGACCTCTCCAAGACCCTCTATCTCTCTGCTCAGGTCCTGTAGGCTCAGGCCCATGGTTTCTCTGATTGAGTCTAGTCATCTGTCATGCAGTCTTCCTCTCTTTTGGCTGCCTTCCCCTTTCCTTAATATCATTGACTTTTCTAATGAGTCTTTCCTTCTCATGGTGCATCCAAAGTACAACAACCTCAATTTAGTCATCCTGGCTTCCAGGGAGAGCTTGGGCTTTATCTGTTCTAGGATCCATTTGTTTGTCTTTTTGGCCATCCATGGTATCCTCAGCACTCTTCTCCAGCACCACATCCCAAGTGAGTTGATTTTCTTTCTATCTGCTTTCTTTACTGTCCAGTTTTCACATCCATACATGGTGATGGGGGATACAATAGCTTGGAAGATCCTTACTTTATTATTCAGTGTTATGTCTTTCCACTTTAGTATCTTGTCTAGTTCCTTCCCATTTCTAGTCCTCTTTTGATTTCATGACAGCAGTCTCCACTCTGATCAATTTTTGACTCATGGTATGGGAATTCTTTGATTGTTTCTATTCTTTCATTATTGAAGTTGAATTCATGTAGTTCTTCCGTGGTCATTCTTTTTGTTTTAATGTTCAGCATTAAGCCCACCTTAGTACTCTTGACTTTCTTTAGTAATTGTTCTAGGTTTTTGTTGTTTTCTGTATTTACATCATCTGTATTTACATTCTGTATTTACATCATCTTAAATTGACTTACAGTCACATGCAGGTGAATTGTGATACTGTGCTATACTCATATTCTCAGGAGGGAAGCAGAGATGTAGTTATGTCTCCAGGACCAATATGTAAGTACAGCCACCAGCATGTCCACAGCACTGTGGATCCCATTACACCATGGGCATTAGAATTAGCATGCTATGGGACCCATGGGACCATGGGCACCAGAATCTATGTGACTCATTGTGCATTGGGACCTCCTATTGCACAACACAACACTGTGCACAATGCCCCAATGCACATTGTTGCAATTCACTAGAAGGGTTGCAATTCACTAGAAGTATTTTAAGGGGTGGGTGGGATTGTGGGACATGAAATGCATATTTTAATGCTGTAAGCTGCTCCAGTTGCGTTACGCAGAGGGGCGGGATAAAAATACATTTTATTATTATTATTATTATTATTATTATTATTATTATTCTTTCAGTGAAGTAGATATGGCATTGTAAAGTTATAAATCATGGCCTCTGAGGCAGGATCTCAATCATAGATATTTTTTAAAGTTTAAAATGGAATATGAAAATAACAGAGCTTAGAAAACTTGTATTTATATCCCATCTTTTCCCCTACCCAGTATCCAAGGCAGCTTATACCCATTTAAAAATGGGGTAGAGCTTTAAAAAATGATTTGTATAAAAAAAAACAATTAAACCACCATTATGTTAAAAATAAACAGTTAAATCAGTATAAACACACACAACATAGTAAAACAGATAAAAGTCTTTTCTGCAATAGATAGTATAAGCCAAAGGCCTGCCTGAGTAAGTAGGTCTTTGCCTGCTGGCAGAAGGAGAGAAGAGCGGAAGTGATTTTCCCCCAAAATATGCTTACCCCCAAATGTCTTCTAGGGAGCATAGGGGTGTTTTGCCATGTTTGAGTCTCCATGGGCCATTTTTAAAAAAAAAAAAAAAAGTTTTTTTTATTTTGTATTTTTTTTAAAAAAGCAAGAAATGGACAGGAAATTATTTTTGGCTGCATCTACATTGGGTTGCACATACATTGCAGAATTAATGCAGCCATGGCAGTTAACCTGATGTTAAACTGCATTAATTCTGCAGTGCATATGCAGCCTCACTGTTTTGATGTCAAAAACAGAGAATACGCTAGACATTTTCCTTACTTATTTCCCTTGGAGACATCAGGGTTACAGCCACTACTGTGAGTTTCCCTCACCATTATTCCATTTCCTCTTATTTTTCACACACATTTTCATTCTGTAGCCACTGGAGCATAAGATTGCTGAAAATAGAGGGTTTTATCTGATGTGAGATAAATTTAAAAAGCAAGAAATGGTGTGTTATCAATATTACCATGTGGTACTGAGCTTTCGTCATCCACAGAAACGGACATTGGCATTATCTTCCTTGTCTGATAAGTGCAAACCTTTCCCAATGACACCTTCAAAAGGTATCTCTCATATATGGTGTGAGGGTCTTTATTTTTTTTCTTTGAGCAACACTGACATTTCCAAAATTCTATAATTATGCTGATAACAAAACCTTTAAAATATAACCTCCTTTCAGAGCTACAGCTGTATGGCAGAGACCTCACTGAAGCCTTTTAGTAACAGAGAGGCCAGCTCAGAAACTGTCTGTCAAATACTCCCAAAGTGCCTTTAAATGAACATTAATCAGAGTAAAATGATTCTATTTTTTTGTATTTGTGCCCTTTTTGTTTACTTGATGATTGTTTCTTTGATGATGATGATGATGATGATATATTTTTTGTGATTTATGCCATTTGCTGAACAGGTAGAATCCGTTTGGCAAAAGGCATGCTTTCACCACCATCTCCTCTCGGGAAAAGAACAGAAGTGCTATTGGGGGCATGTAGAGCAGCACGGAGAAAGCTGCTACTCTCCTGATCTGCTTTGCCTTTCTTTTCTTGTGCAGTAAAGTCCTTTGCCTATGTCTCTTGACAAGAATATCAAAGCAGTATTTCCAAGTTTAATTTCTTTAGTGATTAGGTCAATGGAGATGCAGATTTATTGTGAATCAGCATGGTCTATTGCTGATTGTAAGCAAGTGTGGTATAGTGGTTTGAGAATTGGACTATAACTTAGAGACCAGGGTTCTATTCCTGGCTCTGCAATATAAACCCACTGAGTGGCCTTAGGCAAGTCACACTCTCTCAGCCTCAGAGGATGGTAATGGCAAACCTCCTCTGAAGAAAGTTGCCAAGAAAACTCCATGTTAGGTTCATCTTAGGAATGCCATAAGTCAGAAACAACTTGAAGGCACACAACAACAACATGGTCTGTTATTAACTGATTGTTGTTTTCATCTGTTAATGAGTGAAGGAGATTCAGAGCCTTATCTCATGACATAAGAAAGCTGAGAGGGAGCAGCAAAAAAGCAGTTTTCTCCTTGCCTCTCTGCATGATGTTGTAGCACTTCCATTCTCTTCCCAAGGGAGGCAGTCGTAAAAGCATGCAAAAGCATTTGGCAAAAGGCATGCTTTTATGGCCATTTCCCTGAGGAAGGAGAATGGAAGTGCTACAACAGCCACTTCTCTGCTGTTCCATCTCAGCTTTCTTTTGCCATGCAATAAGGCTCTCGGTTAAAATGATTGCATATTTTCTAGAGCGATCATATTGAGTTCTATTTTTGAATTACTATCATTATTCACCTGACATTTTCCATCCTCTTTACTATTGGGCATGTTCTCTTTGTACATTTAACCTGATGAACATCATATATACTACTTGTCTGTGTTTGTTACAAATCTGATTACCGGTTCTTTGTTCTTTGTTACAAGTGTCACTTAAGTTATGAATTATCACATATATATATTGTTAATACTAAATAGTTTAACCTGTATAATATATTTTTCTGATCAGGGTAACCAGAGGTCCTCCTTTTCCCAGACATACCCTACGATTCAGTGTTATGTCCAGGGGTCCAGGAGGAATTGCAAAACATCCTCTATTTGGAGCCATAAAACCTGTCCTTGTGTCTTATGGTGCCTCTAGCTCAACAGATTACTGCTGCTGCAAAGGGCTGCAGAGAAAATTGTTGCTGACCATGTGGTGGTTTTGTTTGTTTTCTCTGACAGAGGTGTGGAAAGGAAAGGAGGATCTGGGTTGTTGAAGCAGATCAGCAGTACCGAGGGAAAAGGGAGGTGAAAGTGTGCAATCTAGGTTGAGGAAGAAGCAAGAAGGAATGAGAGAACAAATGAGGAAACAAATGAAAGTAAAAAAAATTAAATGTAGATTTAATGAAAATCTAGTGAAATCTAGTTTACTAGATTTTGCTACTAGTAAAGTATAATTTTAAGCCTTGTTTTCTCAGAGTTCTAAGTATATTAAAGCCAACAGGACATTTTAATGAAGATAGGTTTATTAGAAAAATATGGTACATAATACATAATAAAATATAGCACATAATAAAATCAGTACACAATAAAATACATTATATGTAATATAGCTGTAAATAAACCATATGAAATGAATTTGTATTAGTGTGTTTAGATTTTGTTTGGCAATATGCTACATTTTTCTTGAATGGCCTACATTTTGCAGTGTCTTGTCTTCCTTTGCAGTCGCCCAGTTTCTGGTACCATTATACAGTGTATTTATTGTTATAAACTGTACATTAGTACAGTTGGGTAGTTCTTGAAGCAATATTCCCTTTTCTTTAGGATAGTTACTTTAGGTAAAAGACCTTCCTGACCATTAATGTTACTTCTGATTTATCTTTATGCTCATGAATAACCAAATGTGACTGCAAAAATCAAACAAACCTACCTTTGCAGCATGGCAGTGCCTCAAACAAAATATTTCAAAGGTGCTGGAGACTGGAATGCTGGGAAATTATATCTGCAGCACACTTCTGGTCACAGGGTGCTTTGGGACAGGTACTTGTGGTAGGACAACGTCTTGTTCTCAAGGCAACTTGCAATTGGAAGCATGCTATGGAGCACTCCAATCTCCTGCTGGGATACTGTCAAGTTGTGCAACTAGATTGAGGAGGGGCATTGTCAGTTATAACTGCAGTGATGGAGCCTTGTCGTGGTAGTCACGTACACAGGATCTTGGCCAATATATTTCTGAATTCTTTTTTATTTTTATTCCTTTCTCCTGAATGGGTCCCAGGGTGGATAACATATGACTTAAAACCAGCTGCATGAATTAAAAAATAATTCACACTCTTTCAGACCCAGAGGATGGCATGATAGGCTCACCTTAGGGTCGCCATAAGTCGGAAACAACTTGAAGGCACACAATAACAACAACAAAAGTTTTTTTAAAAAGATAAAACCACAATGAAATAAGCTACCATATTAAAACACAAATACTTTGAAACAATATCAAATCATTAAAAAATAACATGATTTAAAATTACTTTTAAACCCCTAAATATACTTACCAAATTTGAAATTTATTAGTAGTCTAGTAAAATCTGCCTCTGACGTTGGAGGCACTATAGAGTCATGATGACTGCTAGCCATTTTTTATTGCTAAAGACATTTTTTATGCAAAAAGTTGGGATATAAAGCAATGCACTGAAAACAAATTTGGATAAGAAAGTGGGCTAGAGGGAAACATCTAGGCTGCATCTACACTGCAGAATTAATGCAGTTTGACACCACTTTAACTGCCATGGTTCAATGCTATGGATTTCTGAGATTTGTAGTTCTGGGATTTAGCCTTCTCTGTCAGAGAGCTCTGGTGGCAAAACAAACTACAGATCCCCAGATTCCATAGGATGCAGCCATGACAGTTAATGCGGTGCCAAACTGCATTAATTCTGCAGTGTGGCTGCAGCCTTAGAAGAGACTGGACTCATATTTCAAGGTCTAAATGACTGTCTGACAACATTTTACATCAGGACACTTTATATCAGGGCAGCATTTTAGGCTGTAAATCCCATAAACCCTAGCAGCACTGGTCAAAGATTGGAGATTATAGATCTGAAATCCAAAACATTTTGCATCAAGAAAGTTTCCACTCCTTGACCTGTATAATTGTAATGACACAGTAAGCAACCACAAAATTGACTGTATGTTCAAGATTGGAAAGACTGCAATCTTACACACACATACTTCAGAATAAGCCCCAGTGACCAAAGTGGGACTTCTGAGATTGTTGCATCCAAGTTGAGAAAGTAAGACATGAATCACTCGTTTGATTGAAATGCTTAGTATTCTTCTCACTTCCCAGAAGCTGTGAAATTTCTATTTCCTGAGAAGGTTTGACCTTCTGTTCTTCAGTATGAAAAACAACAACCCTTCAATCGTTTAAAAGAGTAGCATGAATATGTCCATTTCCCCCCTTAAACTTAACTGGAAGGAAATCAATGTGGCTCAACAGGAGAAATCAATGGTTTGCCATGCAGCACAGAAGCCAAAAGAAGAATAGAAGTGAAAAATGGGAAATGAGAGCAGGGGTCTGCTGTCCTGGCCATTTACGGGGCAATAAATTTAGTAACATTTGTTAATAGTGCCAATGCCAGTCCCATGTTCACAGCATGATGGCAGGCTCCTCTCTAGTTTGCAATTCTGTATGCTAGACATAATGTCATTCACACAGTCAGCAACAACATGAATGGCTTTTTAAAAACTATTCTTTACAAGAAAGACTTTTAAAAAATACATGTGGAGGGAACAATTTGGTAGAGGGATTTGTTGTTGCTGTTAATTCCTGTCAAATACACTTTGACTTATGGCAACCCTATGAATGAGAGACCTCCAACTCACCCTAGCATCAACAGCCCTGCTCATATCTTGAAGATTCAGGGCTGTGCCTTCTTTGAATGAGGAGCTTATCACACACTTAAATAAACTGGTTTACCTGATATGGCTTTAAAATAAATGTGGGTGGTGTCTGGACCCTATTGCAAGGGTTTTGCATCCGAAATTGCCGTCCGGGGCCATCCCCGCTCCTAGAGCCACTCAGCATAGCTCTTTTCGAAGCCGGGAGTTTTCCGGCTTACGAAAATGGCCGCCGGAGTGGTTCCAGGAGTGGGGATGGCCCCAGGATGGTCCCGGGCAGCATTTTCCATGGCAAAACCCTTGTGATAGGTCACCATCCGCATTTATTTCTGAGCCAGATCAGGTAAATCAGTTTATTTACGCTTGTGATAATCTTCTGAGTCTAGCCATTTGGAATGTGGTCTTCCTCTTTTCCTACCTTCTACTTTGCTAAGCATTATTGTCTTTTCTAGTGAGTCATGTTTTCTCATTATATGGCCAAAGTACAACAGTTTCTGATTATCTTGGCTTCTAGAGAGAGTTCAGGCTTGATTTGCTCTAATACCCAATTCTCTGTCTTTTTAACAGTCCATGGTATGCACAAAACTCTTCTCCAGCTTTTGTCATTGTTGTAGTATGCCTTCCAAGTCATTTCTGACTTATGGTGATCCTAATGTGAACCTATCATAGGTTTTTCTTGGCAAGATTTGTTCAGAGGAGTTTGCCATTGCCTTCTGCTAAGGATGAGAGTTTATGGCTCCTTAAACTCTGCAAAAAAAAAAAGGTTTTGTGGCTTTAACCAGAGTATCTGCAGAAATCAGCAGATACGGATGGCTGCACATTTTCGGCAGAGGGAGGGTGAATAGATGCAAATAGAGGTGAATATGCACAGGATGAAGCCAATTAACAGTCAACGTGAATGTGCAAAAAATCTGCAGCAATGTGTATAATACGCTATAGACTGGCCTTAGATAGCTCAGTTCTGAACTTGGAAATATTTCTTTGGACTACAACTTCCAAAATCCCCCAGTCATATATATACTGGGGGTTGTAGCCAACAGAAGTAATTTACTTTGTGGCCAGAGCTATCATTTCTGACAGGTAGCAGTTCTCTTAAATTGAGCTTTTTTTTAAAAAAAAATGACAGCCGGATGACCTGATGAACTAGAAATGTTAGGAACTTTACCAAAGCCTTTCTCTCTCAAAAGAATATACTGGGCCTGTGGATTTTGTCAATTGGTAGGACCACAAAAATACAGGCTATGACTGAGCATATGAAGGAAATGTTTGGACTAGATTTTAATTCCTGTCACTTCTCCTCTGTGGAATCTCAATTTTTTGCTTAGATCTTAATAACTGCACTGCTTTTTGTTATGTGGTCATGCAAAGGGGGCAGGAATACACTGAGCCATTATAGGGACTAATTAGCTGCTTCCGTTTGTATGAAAGTAAATATACAAGAGGAGTCTAAATGCAAAAGGGAGACAGAAAAGAAGACTGTCCAAATTTTCTGATGAAGATTATTGTTTCCTAATTCCAGACATAAAGACGTATGGGTCGGAACTCTTACTGGAAATGGGAGAAGCAATTTAAAAGGAGCGCACATACCTAAAGCACATGCTGAAATAATGATGATGATGAAACATAAAAGCTAGTCTGATTTTGACAATATCGGAGAGGGAAAATAAGCTTTTGTCCCAGTATTTTTCCTAAGCACCCATGAGCTATCTCGAGAGGAGAGTGAGCCATCCAAACTCCATTAGCAAATGAACGCAGGAAGCCGGATCATCAGTGATAGCCAAAAGCTCACTGCAATAAAGCAGCTGCATACAAAAGTGGACCAGTTAAATGGATCAGAAGCAAAAAGGGAAATACAAATTCCTTATACATTACTGGAAATCACAAAGAAGTTATTGAATGGCTTTTTCTCAGAGCTTCCTTGTTTGGACGACAATTCCCAGAATCTTCCAGTCATGCTTGGGGTTGTAGTCCAGACAAGGAACTTTCCAAAGCTCTCCTTTTTCTGCCTACAAAATCCATCAGGGGTCTGTTGTATATCCGCCAATCTTTCATAGAAGAAAACTGGGACACATGTGGGCAAACAATAGCGGAGTGAAGTCAAGATTGCAAACGTTACTAATGAGGAGGAACACAAGGTTTGCAGCAGTTTGCTTTTGCCTGAGCCTACTGGGAAGGGCAAGACTTCTCCCCAACTCTCTTCTTTCCCCTCACTTAGTGAAAAGTATTTTTGCACTCTGATCTCAGTTTGCTGCAATCAAAGAAAGCTGAGGACAAGAGAAGGGGAGAGAAACTTGGATGTTTTAAAAAAAGCTGAAAAAAGTGGGATGACAGAGAATTAATCAGAACTGTTTCCGCCAAATTAGGCTAGTTGGAGAGTATGCTGTTGTGATTCCAAGCCCAATAATGAGATAACTTCTGGTTCCACCTTGATCCATGAGGATAAACTCTAGCTCTGCCTGCCATAATTCTGTCTCTTGATCCTACACTACATGCTTGTTGTTTGGAACAAGTTTTTAAAAGTTGGCAACTACCTTAGTTAATAGAACACTGCATTTGTCTTTGGTGAAATGAAGTTGATGTTGTGGTTGCCACTGCAAAAAGACTAAAACAATACAGAGGTTCACCGTGCCACTTTTGTTAGCCATGATCACATGGTAAGGATCCACAGGAGCAAAACCTTCTTCACATAGAGCCAATTAATGGTACTTTGACTTTTCATTTCATTCTGCCTGGGCTTCACGGTAACTCATTAAAATGTGATTTCTCAGCAGTGCGGATTGCACAAAGCGACAAAGCGACAAAGCGGTTCTGGCCTCCCATAAATCTTTCAGGCATAAGCTTTTGGGGAGGTCAGTACAAACACAGAGTAATTGCATATAAAACCGGACACATGGGCGTAACTCAATGGAAGAAGAACAGCTAAAGCTTTGATTTAGTTCTTTTCTGGCTGACATTCCTGTCTGTGTTTGAGAATGAATGAGAATTGATAGACTGGGAAGAATGATTTTCAGGCACCTATGGTGATGAGGTTTAAGACTCAGCAGCATTCCCTGAGCATAACACTTCAAGGGGGGAGGGCTTTGCGAATTTTCCCCTGCCCAAATCAATCCCAATTTGCTTGTTTTTCTGTGCTAGCCAGCAGGGAAATGTTCAGAAGGAAAGTGTGGAAGCGAGGTCAATCTACAACAGGGAGTGGGAGTTGTGAGGTCAATATGCTGCAAGTGGCCCTTTGGGGGTCCAGTATGGTTCTTGGGACCCTCATTGACTCCCAGTAACTCCAGCATCCGGGGGGGGGGGCAGGGAAATCAGCTGAAAAATAATGTTTTGGGTCAAATCCTATTCTCTTTAAAAGTCTGTTTTATATATTTTTGCACCTCAGAACACATACCCTCCAACATTTCAGAGAGGAAAAGCAGGACATGTGTAGCTAAGCAACATAAAAGTGAAGTTAAGATGGCAAAAGATGGCAGATGGAGAAGAACACACAGATTAGAAGAGGCCACAGCAGTTTGCTTTTGCCTGAGTCAATAATAGTTGAAAGTTGAACTAGGACTCTGGAGACCAGGGTTTGAATCCCAGCTTGGCCATGTAAACCTACTTGTGACCTTGGGCAAGCCACACTCTTTCAGCCTCAGAGGCAAAAACCCCTCTGAAGAAACTTGCCAAGAAAACCCCATGATAGGTTTACCTTGTGATTGCCATAAGTCTGAAATGACTTGGAGGCATACAATAACAACATGGGGAAGGATAAGATTCTGCCCCCTTGTCCCTCTCACACTCCCTGATGAATTAACTGAGTGTGGACCACAAGCTAAACATGAATCAAGAGAGTGATGCAGCAACCAAAAGAGTCAATGCAATTTTGGGATGTAGCAACAGAAGCATAGTGTCCATATGAATGGAAGTAGTAGTTTCATTCTGTTCTGGTTTGATTAGACCTCACATGGAACTCTGTGTTCAGTTCTTGTCATAAATGTCTAATTCTCAGAATCATAGAACTGGAAGAGACCACAAGGGCCATCCAATCTAATTCACTGCCATGCAGAAACACACAGCTAAAGCAGTCCTCCTGAAAGATTCTCTTGCACTGTTGCTAACTGGCTGGCTTCAGCCTCACTCTTGCTTCTTTCTCTTCCCCTCCGACCTCTAGGATACTGAGTGGAAGTATGCCAACAGAACCAAGGGATCTCTGCCTTGCAATGTAACTCCCTCAATCCCTCAGCCAGCACAGGCTGAAAAAATCTGGAGACTGTAGTCCAAAAAGTAATTTTCCCAAGCTCTGTGTCAGCCACGCTGGGAGTGCATGCACCAACATTTCATAGTCACAGAAAAACTGGAGACCAGGTTAGCTCTCCTCTGTGCATAAAAGAGTGTGTGTAAAGCCCTTAGGGAAGAAAGCAACCCAAGGAAGGATTTGTAGAACTTTCAGAAGAAGCTCAAGCTTTGGAGGGCTTCCAGTGAGAGAGAGGATTTAGTTGATGGGAAAGGGTTATACTTGAAATTCATGTGTTAATGCAAAGCAGCTTCATTTATATACCGCTTCATATCACGCTATGGGATGTCTAAGTGGTTTACAACTCTTAGCTCATTGCCCCCAAACAGTTGGGTTCTCATTTTAGTGACCTCGGAAGGATGCAGGCCTGAGTCTAGCCTGAGCCCTGGCTAGTATTGAACTCGCAACCTTGTGGTCTATGAGTGAGTGGCGGCAGTACAGGCATTTAACCACTGCGCCACCATAATGTGCAGTATGACAGCTCACAAGGCATGTTTAGATTTTTGGAGCATGCTTCAAGTGAAAAGTCCCTCTCACACTCCCAAGTCCCAAGACTTCCCTCTTTGTCCCTGTGAGGAGGATGCAGCCTATATCCATCATAGTTTATGGAATTCAGCAGTTATAGCAGATGGGTACAAGACTTGACAGCAGGGATAGGAATCCTGTGGCTCTCCAGATGTTGTTGTACTATAAGTCCCAGAAGCTGTAGCCAAAGGAGAGGAATGCTAGAAGCTGCAATTCAGTGAGAGCTGGCAGGCTGGATGAATCACCAGTTCGACATGAATCCTGTCATAGTGCCAACACAGCAGAGACTGATAGTCCTATATTCTAAAGTATTTATGCATATGTGTGGAAGAGGATTCCTCTCCACAAGGGATGGGTATCTCTGGCCCTCTAGAAGTTTTGGTCCTACAGTTTCCATCATCTGTAGACAGCATATCCAATAGTGAGAAATTATCAGAATTGCTGTCCAGAAACATATAGAGGGCCACAGTTGTCCACCACTGTGCTTTGTACAGTTGTATCATAGCGTAGGAACAATTCTGTGACTAAATATAAACAAAAAGCAGGGCAATAGATCCACTTACAAAGTCTGGCAAGGACTGGAGGTCATTCATTATTGTCTACCTAAAGCAGAGCTCTTGAATTACTTCTGAAGAGAACAAAACCTTGAGCACCTGTCTTAGTCTAGTATCATTATATTCATCCACCTTCTCTCCCTTCTCCAAGCTCTTGTAAGTCAAGTGTTCCATTCCTGACAAAATCTATTTAAAGATAAGTACAAGGTGGATATTTAAAGCTGTTTCCCATCATGTATCCTGTCTTATCTCTAAATTGCCTAATTTTAGGTGCACAACCATAATACATAACACACACTGTGTTGCAAGGGCTGCTAATGTCCCCAAAACTCCCTCCAAAAGTTAAACAGAAGGCCCTTCACACCCAGTTTGGTCAATATCAAATGTGATCCTTCCTGCTATGGTTCCAGGCTGCATGTACCTCTTGCAGTTGTGACAATTCCAAGATAGACCAGAGAAGTCTCATGCAGAGACAACAAAACAGTTAAGGAGTTCCTAAAAACAGAGTTCAGGAAACAGGCCAAGGTCATCAACGAAAAGCAGATAAAAGCTGGTATCCTATTGATGATATAAGCAGGTAAAATGTGTGTGAGAGAGAGAGAGAGAGAGAGAATTCCTATGTCCTTTTCCCTTTTTTTTACCTTGTGGAAAGAGGAAACCAGTATCTCCTCCCACAATTATTATTAATGGCTGACATACAGTATTGCAGTTACAGATTCATAACCTAGAGTTAAAAATCCATAACTGCTCTGTATTTTAACGATCCACAGCTGCATTGGGCAATGGGGGGGTCTGTTGAGCCGGCAGCTGGGGCACAGGGGGATGGTGTTTTTAGCTCCCATCCCCAGCAAGCAAGGCTGCAAAAATTGGAAGCAGGATCCCTGTCACAATTCCTTGTTGTAGCCTCACTCACTGGTGTGAGGGGGATGAAAACATCCTCCTCCTGAGCACCAATTGTCAACTGAACTCGTCTCCATTGCTTGGGGCAGCTGGTGGCTGTTAAGGTAGGTCTAGAAGGTCAGGCCAGGAGACGTTACTTAGATCCTTATTGCATGAGAAAAGAAACTGAAACAGAGTGGAAGAGTAGTAGCTTTCTCCTCATGCCATTGTAGCACTTCTGGTCTTTTCCTGAGGGAGGCAGTCATAAAATCATACCTTTTGTCATGTTGGAAAAATCAGTTTAGCAAAAGGCATGCTTTTATGACTGTCTCCCTCAGGAAGGAGAATGGAAGTGCTATGACAGCATGCAGAGAGGCACAGAGAAAGCTGCCTCTCTCCCACTACATTTCAGCTTTGTTTGTCATTCAATAAGGCCCTGAGCTACACATGTGTAACTAAGGAGGCAATGTAGGATACCGATATAGGAGCTCAATATGACTCAGGACCAAGCTGTCTGGAAGAATGTATTTCCCTGTATGAGCCAGCCTGGACTCTGAAATCTTCAGGAGAGGCCCTTCTCTCACTCCCACCACCATTGCAAGGACAGTAGGTGCAGGCATGAGAGAGGGTCTTCTTGGTGGTTGCCCCTAAACTTGGGAACTCCTTACCCAGGGGAGCCATATTGGCCCCCTCTTTGTTATTCTTCTGGTGGCAGGCTAAAACCTTCTTATTCAGACAGGCTTTTAAAACAGGACATTTTTAAAGAATGTGCTAGGGGTGCTGCATTGTTACTGAACTGTTTTTTTTTAAGAGCATTTAATCTCTTTAATTGTATTTTATTCTTTTATTGAAATTGACTTGTTTTAATACTGCAAATAGTTTAATTCTATTTCAATACTCTCTTTCGGTATGTTTTAATTGTATTGTAAACTGCTTTAACTTTAAAATTAAATTTTAGACAGTTTAAACTTTAAAAATGTAAAACTTTAAAAGCTTTTAAACTCTAAAGGCCTTTGCAGACTGCCAGAAATAGTGCACTTTAAATTGAGGCACTGCCCTGGCTCAGTGCTAGTTGAATCATGGGAATTGCATTTTTTTCTGGGACATTGAGCCTTCTCTGTCAGAGAGCTCTGGTGCCACAATAAAATACAGTTCCCATGATTCCCTAGCACTGAGCCAGGGCAGTGCCTCAATTTAAAGTGCACTATTTCTGGCAGTCTGCAAAGGCCCTTAGTTGCTTTGAGTTCCAATTCTGGGGGAAAGTGGGAGATAAATAAATATAAATATAATGAGTAGTAGTAGTAGTAGTAGTAACAACTTTATTTATATCCCACCTTTTCCCCAAGATTGGAATTCCTGAAGGCTTACAGGTTAAAAGTACAGATTAAAATGATTATAATTAAAAATACAAAAAGGCAACATTAAAAGTGAATTCAACAGTTAACCATAAAACAATTTAAAGCACATGTTTTAAAAGATTTAAAAACAGTTAACGAGTAGAGTTTAAAACAACATAGCATGCTTTTAAGCCCTTACCTTAAAAATCTTTTGTTCTAAAAGGCTGTCTGAAAATACAGTTGCTTCTCTGTTCTCACGGACTTGAGGTCCGTGGTTTTGAATATTCATGGAGGGGTGACCCCCGTTAAAATCAATTTGGCATGTTCTCATGGGCATGTGTCTGCGCGCTCCCACGGGGGCGCACCCCATTCAAGCCCATGGGGCTTGAATATTGGTGAGTCTCTGTTTTTGTCGGGGGGTCCAGAATGGAGGGCTAAATAATAATAATAATAATAATAATAATAATAATAATAATAATAAATAGGCTTTATGGGCAGCAGGGGGAGTGGGCCATTCTACCATTCCTAGGGCAGGAGTTCCAAAGTTTAGAGGCAGCCACCGGGAAGGTCCTATCTCATGTTTGCACCAACTGCACCTGTGAAAATGGTGGGACTGGAAGAAGAACCTATCCTGCAGATCTCAGGATCTTCATCCCAGTACAAAACAATAGCCAGGGGCCTACCAGCCATTACTCTGTTTCTCTAGTTACCGATCATGATGAAGTTGCATTTGCATCCATTCTGCTCTTAAACTGCAAGGGAGGATGGAGCTGCCTTATGCTGGGGGTGGAGGCTGCTCTGTCTTCCCTCTTGCATGCTCAAGAGCAACCTGAATAATCCAAGGTACACCCCAAAGCCAAACAGCAACTGAGGAGATGGAGCTGCAGTTGTTGCACATGGGAAAAGCAGCCAGGATGAAGTAGGAACCTCCCCTATCTCCAGCAAGTATGCTGGTGGAGACTTGTGCTCCCCCAGGATGATATAGGATCTCGGCCAAGAAGTGTCACAAAGCACAGTCTAGAAAGCAAGCTAGAATCACAACAGATGGCCTACCAAGCTGTTAGTAGAGTCAGGTGAGGGAGAGCCAGAAATGGCATCCATTATCAAACCAAGGTCAAAAACCAGACAACCCAAAACTATGTCAGGGATGCAAGAAGTCTAGGAAGGCCAAGTATGGACATGTTGTTTCCAGCAGCCCCTCCTGCAGTGTGTAGTGCCCTCAGATGACCTCTACATAGGGATTTTTTTGTACTTTTAGAGTCCTCTGCTGCAGCTTTGCACTCCACTTGGGCACTGGCATTCTGCCCAGACTTTTTAATCATTACCACTCTTACAGACTTTTGTATGTCTCTGATTCAAATTCTGCCACCCAATCCCTCCTTTTCTGAAGCAAAGTGTCCTTTGCCACCACAACTTCTAGGCCCTGATCTTTGACAGGTAAGGTTGCCAGGTCAGAATTCCCCCAGACCCAAAACCTGAAACCAAGGGAATGGCCCCTAAAATTAAGTGTTATGCATTAAATACCAACCATAGCTACTCACAGCTTGTCAAACACACACACATGCACATTTTCTTGTTTGAAAAGTAAGGCAGAAATCTTGTTCCCCACCCCTCACCCCCTAAAAAACTTTAGCAAGTGGCTGATCTACTTGCTGGAGGTTAGCACTCAGCTCTTTTCCTCTTACCTTGCAATATAGAATTTGTACTCTTGTCTCCTGCTTGGAGGTTACTCACAAAAACTGGAGATCTAGCAACCCTAGGTCCTGAGGGTGTGTGTGTGAGAGAGTGTGCTTTATGGGGGTTCTGTGTCTTTATTAAATGTGCAGAGTCTCTAACAGAAACATGATACTTCCACTT
Organism: Phrynosoma blainvillii; assembly: GCA_026167975.1. Lineage (NCBI taxonomy): Eukaryota > Metazoa > Chordata > Lepidosauria > Squamata > Phrynosomatidae > Phrynosoma > Phrynosoma blainvillii. The sequence continues at coordinate 19,205,766 of JANUYF010000004.1, read as the reverse complement.
TGGAGAGCTCAAGAGCCCTAAGCAAGCTATCAAGTTAAGGCATAATTAATTTTAAAAGTATAAATTCATATTAATATTCATAGTAAAAGGACCAAAGGTCTATCTGATCCAGCATTTTGTTCCACAGTGCCTAATCATCTAGCTAACTATACTACATCCATAACCATGACATAGACACCAGAGTATCTTCCTACCCATGTTCTCTAGCACTTAGTGTTCAGAGGCATAGGTATTAAGCCTGCCTATTTTTACCTTTGGTCCCATCCATCAGTGGTATACTTGCCTCTGGAAGATCAGCCAGAAAGGAATGTGGTCCTCCAGCTGACAAATGTTCCTTACCCTTGCAGTAAATTATTCATTGTAAAAGGTCTTAGCACCATCTTTGTTCATCTTATTCCATCAAGCTATCCATAACCCAGTGCTTCCAACAGATGCATTAAAGTTGTAATGCATCATCACTGAACAAATTACTTTCCATCTGTTCAAGGACATAATTTGGCCAGAAGGGATGGAGTTGAGAAAGGGCTGCAGTTTCCTTGAGTTTTAGGAGATTATCGCACGGGCTTTCACCCATCCACAGAGCAGACTGAAAATTTCGGGGTTTTTTTCAGTTCGGGTGTTATCACACACCTCCATCCTCAGACCACAGGCATCGCAACCCAATCTTAGCCAGATTCATCTCTGATCTGTCCTAATCCTGTCTTTCTCAAAGAACAGGTAATTTCATTCTTTGCAAAGGACAGGATTGGAACCGACTGGGGATGGATCTGGCTAAAATTGGGTCATAATGCCTCCAGTCTGAGAATGGAGGTGTGCAATAACACCCAATCTGGAAAAAAAATCCCAAATTTTCAGTCTGCTATGGGGCTGGGCAGAAGCCTGTGCAATAATAATCTCCTTAGAAAATTCTTCTTCTGCCCTGCTTCTAATCAGGAAAGATCTTCCAATGCATGAACTCCAAGCAAATGTGTGTTTGTGGGTGTGCATTCACACATGCCCTCATCTCTCGGGGAGGAGATCTGCTGTTACAATTGGGTGCTGAAATCAGCATGTTCATGCACAACCTCCCTCTCATTTTCCTCGCTTTCTGTCCTTTTTTCTTCCCTGTGAGGGGAGAGACAGTACCTCCTCTACTTAGAGGTATTACTTCTGAGTATAGGAGGACTCCATTCTCCTGGATTTTTGTCTTTGTCCTTTCTCTGTTGCACGCAAGGGGTAGAGAGAAAAGAAGAAGGGCTGTAGAGATTCAAGATTGTTACAAAAAAAAACCTTTCAATTTTGGTATGCTGTGAAACCCACAGGGAGCTGGGCTTTAATTTTTGTTATTAATTCTTCTTTTTCTTTATTATTAGCTGTGTTTACCTGCTCAAGTAGTTGTGAATGCTTTTAAGAAGAAGGAGAAAAGTTGCTTCAGGCAACCCCATAACAGACAAAACTGGGTCTTATCAAGCCAACCAACCAGCCTAACCTCAACAATTTCTTTCTTACTCCTATTCCCCCCAGGGAGGATTGAAAAGGTTGTGAGAAGGTGTGTACATGTGCATGCATGTAAACATTTCTCCTGTGAGAAATGGGGCATCACTAGGGAGGTAAGGGGGGTGCGGACAGCCTGAAGTGAGAGCATGAATTATCGCACTAGGTTGACACCAATCCTAGTGACGTCACTGTTTGGGAAATACATTGATAAGTAACCTGAAACAAACGTGCTTTTCCCTCCCCTCTCATTGGAGGAAAGCACACCCTGTCTACTCCAAAAAGTCAAAGAGCCAATGAGATTTAACAGAGAGGTTTGCAAAAGAATATGGTTTTTGTGGGGGGTTTTCAGGCAAATAAGACAGGAGACAAAGTCCCATGTGCTAAGTGATGGGCCAAAACTTTTATTTCTTAAAAAAGCACAGCATGTTTTGGCCTTGTCACCAATTGGCCTTCTTCAGGGGCTATTACTAGAAATTTCTGGAGCTGCAGTCTACACTCTCAATCCACTTTGGATCCACTTTGATCTATGATCATACACTTTGATTTGATTACACAGGATGTGGGACTTTGTCTCCTTTTATTCTTCTACTGTGAATATGTGCCTTGCAGTTGTTTGTTCTGTTTATAGTGGCAAAACCTCAGGGTCATGATATTATTCCCACCCTTAAACTTTCCTACTTTGAGAGAACTGAAACACTTGAAAAGCATGTGAAAGACCCATATATCATAGAAACAAGGGAGATTTTTCTGATAATTAATTAATATGAATTGCTGCAATGCCTTAAACATATATCAGTGTGATACAAATGTTTAAAAAGAAACAGGACATTTGTGATAAAGAGAAGTAGTGGGTCCTAGAGCAGATCAAGCTGGAAACCTCCCTGGAAGCCAAGATGACCAAACTGAGGCTGTCGTACTTCGGACGCATCATGAGAAGAGAGGACTCTGGAAAAAACAATAATGCTGGGAAAGGTAGAGGGAAGTAGGAAGAAAGGAAGGCCACATGCCAGATGGATGGACTCTATTAAGAAGGGCACAAGTATTAAGGGGTTGCAGGATTTAAGCAGAGCAGTGGAGGACAGAGGTTTTTGGAGATGTCTCATCCATAGGATCGCCATGAGTCGAGATCGACTTGAACGCAGTTAATAACAAAATATCTATGGGCCTTATCAAACGCTGGCCAGGAAGCGAATATTAAGCGAAGACTTACCGAATCCGAAAGGAAGCGCGGTCTTTCTGGGGCCTTTCCGGGGCCTTTCCGGGGCCTTTCTGGAGGAGGCAGAGGCGGCGGCGGGGGTTCCCCCCCTCACTTTCCAGGCCTCCAGCCGGCCCAAAGCACCGGCTGAGAGGCTTCTCCGGCCTCGAGGAGGCGGCGGCGGGGATTCCCTCCCGCACCTCATCCTCCCTTTCAGGCCTCCAGCCAGCCCAAGGCACAGGCTGAGAGGCTTCTCTGGCCTCGAGGAGGCGGCGGTGGGGGTTCCCTCCCGCACCTCGTCCTCCCTTTCAGGCCTCCAGCCGGCCCAAGGCACCGGCTGAGAGGCTTCTCCGGCCTCGAGGAGGCGGCGGCGGGGATTCCCTCCCGCACCTCATCCTCCCTTTCAGGCCTCCAGCCAGCCCAAGGCACAGGCTGAGAGGCTTCTCTGGCCTCGAGGAGGCGGCGGTGGGGGTTCCCTCCCGCACCTCGTCCTCCCTTTCAGGCCTCCAGCCGGCCCAAGGCACAGGCTGAGAGGCTTCTCCGGCCTCGAGGAGGCGGCGGCGGGGATTCCCTCCCGCACCTCATCCTCCCTTTCAGGCCTCCAGCCAGCCCAAGGCACAGGCTGAGAGGCTTCTCTGGCCTCGAGGAGGTGGCGGTGGGGGTTCCCTCCCGCACCTCGCCCTCCCTTTCAGGCCTCCAGCCGGCCCAAGGCACAGGCTGAGAGGCTTCTCCGGCCTCGAGGAGGTGGCGGCGGGGGTTCCTCGCCCTCCCTCCGACACTTTCCATAGCCTTACTTCCCCAAAAAACCGAATGTCAAAAGATCCCCTTTGACTTCGGTTCACGGGGAAAGAAAACGTTTTAGCTTTGGATTGCCTTTTGGATATGTGTGGACACAAGGAAAGGAAAAACGTTTTAGCTTTGGATTGCCTTTGGATATGTGTGGACACAAGGAAAGGAAAAACGTTTTAGCTTTGGATTGCCTTTGGATAATGTGTGGACACAAGGAAAGGAAAAAAGTTTTTGGTTTGGATTGCCTTTGGATACCTTCTGCTTCAGACCCCATGTGATAAGGCCCTATGTGTAGATTCCTGGGTGTCAAGGGCAACATTCACTTTAAAGCAATATGCCAAGGGATTAATGCTAATGGTGGGTGTAAAGTATGAAAAACTGTGTATTGATTCCCCAATTAACAACTGTTATCCAAAAATGTAACTCTACAAGCTCTGATTTTATGTTGTGCATTTCTGTCCTGTATTACAAAAAGTTAAAAATATATCAGTTATAAGCTAAAGACTAGCAAGGGAAAGTCTTCCACTGGTAAATGTTTCAGTCTTATTTTTTAAAATGCTCATTCAAAAAAAAAAAGAGCATATTGATCAAATGTGGCACTGAAACCAGATACGAATGAATGAATGGCACATCTTAGGGCAGAGCCTAGGGAGAGTTTGTCTCTTCCAATAGAGTGATACTTAATGCTAATGATAAAATAAATCACCACAAGCATCAAGCTTATACGCTGAGACAATTATCAGTGGTTTGATAGTATGAAGCAAATGAGAGTGCAGGACTTTGTATGGCTCAAAATAAATGTGAGTTGTCATTTGATAGCTGCTGACAGGGCTGGCCCTACTGTTAGTGAGGTGACAGTCAGGATATAGATAATAAGGGGAGCAAGCAGACTGCCAGCTATTTTTTTGAGTTGTCAATATTTCCCCAGAAATATGAGCAAATCATAGGAACCTAGGGTTGGAAGAGACTCCCCAAGGGCCATGCAGTCCAACCCCCTGCCCTGCAGGAATACACAGTGAAAGCACCCCTGACAGATGGCCATCCAATCTCCGCTTAAAAACTTCCAAAGAAAGAGATTCCACTACACTCCAAGGCAACATATTTCACTGTATGTACCTCACACAGCCTGTCTGTCTGTCTGTCTATATCTATCTCTTCTTTGTTGTTGATGATGATGTGTCATTTCCAACTTAGACCACCCTAAGGCAACCCTATGCTGGGGTTTTCTTGGCAAGTTTCTTCAGAGGGGGTTTGCTATTGCTGTCCTCTGAGGCTGAGAGAGTGAGTTCCCCAAGGTCACCCAATGGGTTTCATGGCTTAGCAGGGCTTTGAACCTTGGCCTCCAGAATCCTGGTCCAAAGCTCAAACCACTACGCCACACTGGCTCTCCTATCACTTCGACCCCTAAATTTTCCTGAAAACTGGAAATCAAGGAGACTGATATGAGGCCCTTAAACTGCTCAACTACCTTAAGTATGGTAGAGAACATTATCCCACCCACAAAAGAAAAAGGAAGCACATTTTAGGGGACTGGAACATAGTTTTTATTAGCTTAAAAGCCCTATGCATTTTTGGCCTATGGACGTTCCTAAGCCCCTACATTAATTGGTTGAAATGTGTCAGACTTTGTAGCCACCTTCTAGCACCCTCAGATGCATTTCCCTTTTCCATTGGTAGATTTTATTGAATGCTCTCCAGTTTTTGTTCTTTTTGGACATTATCCCGTCACCAGTGCTAAGGATTCAAATGCCAGTTCACTTGGCCTCTGTGTGTGGAATGAGAGAAAGAGGCAACAGCTTGCCATTTGTTTTAGGGAGTAAAATATCTTGGGCTGACCCAGCCCTGCTCCCCCAGCAATTGTATTTTGACAGCAAAGAGGAGAAATTAAATTCAAAAAGCAGAGTTGCACTTTGATAGGAAAGAACAATATTCAGAGTTCCTGTACCTTGCTAAGTGACTTTTCTGATTGGGTCCATCCATCTAGCGTGGTCCTTCTCTCTTCATATTGCCTTCCACCTTACAAAGCATTATCATCTTTTCTAATAAGTTCTCTCTTCTCATTATATGGCCAAAATATGAAAGCCTCAGCTTAGTCAACCTGGTTTCTAGGGAGAGTTCAAGCCTGATTTTCTCTTTGTTGTTGCTGTGCACCATCAAATCATTTCTGACTTATGACAACCCTAAGGTGAATTAATCATGAGGTGTTCTTGGCAAGATCTGTTCACAGGAGATTTGACATTGCTTTCCCCTTAGGCTGAGAGCATGTGACTTGCCCAACGTCACTGAGTGGGTTTCATGGCTGAGCTGGGAATGGAACCCTAGCACCCTGGTCTTCAGAATCATAGTCCGGCACTCAAACCACAATGCCATGCTGGGTCCCATTTATTTGTCTTTTTAGCAGTGTACATCTAGCTCCACATCTCAGATGAGCAGGTTTTCTTCCTATCAGTTTTCTTCATTGTCCAGCTTTCACTCCCATATATAGAGATGGGAAATCCAATGACTTGTACCATGCTAACTTTAGTATTCAGGGATATTTTTCAGAATTTTATCTAGTTCCTTCACAGTTTCCCTTCTAAGTTGTCTTCTGATTTCATGACTGCAGTCTCCACTCTGATTGATGATTGAGTCAAGGTATGGAATATCTTGAACTAATTCAATGTCTTCATCTTCTGCTTTAAAGTTTACTAAATGCTCTATGGTGATTATTTTTGTTTTTTAATGTTCACCTGTAGATCTGCCTCTGAAATTCCTTCCTTGATGTTCTTCAATAACCGTTCCAAGTCTTTAGTAGTTTCTGTTAATAGTATGGAGTCATCTGCTTACCTTCAATTTTTGATGTTCCTTCCTCCAATTTTCACACCTCCTTCTTCCAAATCTAACCCTGCTTTAGGTATGGTGTTTTTTCACATACAGGTTAAACAAATAGGGTGATAAATCACTATCTTCTACTTGTACTACATGGAAATAGAGACACAAAAGTGGAAGAAGAGGATGTGTGTGTGTGCACACGTGCCTTCAAGTAGTCTGCCAACTTATGGCAACCCCATGAATTTCATAGGATTTCTTAGGCAAGAGATATTCAGAGATGGTTTTGCCAGTTCCTTCCTCTGAAATATAGCTTACAGCACCTGGTATTCATTGGTGGTCACCCATCCAAGTACTAACCAGGGCTGACCCTGCTTAGCTTCCAAGATCAAATGGGATCTTGTGCTTTTAGGGCATTTAGGCCCTCAAGTAAGAGGATAGGGAGGGATTTTATCACTTTTTTATTTTAGTTCCATGATCACATTGCCACCCTCAAATCATCCCAGCATGTGCTCTTTCTCAATACACACACACACACACACACACACATATATATATAACACAGACTGCTTTCATCAGAATGGCTAACTGGTACAAGGCATCAGATGGGTTATCCTTGAGATATGCCCTGTTTGCATTTCTCCAATAACAAGCAAACCTTTTGACAGCAATGAAGCCTTACCAGCTAATAGACACTATTAACTAGAACTGCCTTTGGCTGTTAACAATTCTCTAAGACAGAAATGAATGCTAGCATTATCTTTTCTTGTCGATTGCAATAATTTTGATTAATTCTGACCACAAGCAATGGAGTGGAAAACAATATTTCCTACAAAACCAGATGTTCTGAAAATGTTAGCATTACAGAGGCAATCAGTATGCTGCGTTAACACTGCTTCATTTAGTCTGGCCCCAGTGGTAAGAGAGCATTTATTTTGTACATTTATTTTGTGACCTTACTTCCCACTTGCTTTTAATGATTGATTTGTTTTCTTAAGTCATAACATTATGATCACATTAAAAATTAAAAATTCATTACAAAAACATTTAAAGCACAACATCAAATGGTGTGGCGTGTCTAGGGCTGCATCTGCACTGCAAAAATAATGTAGTTTGACACACATGGTTCCATCCTATGGACTCCTGAGATTTGTAGTTTACTGTGGCACCAGAACTCTCTGACAGAAGAGGCTAAATAGCTCACCAAACTACAGATCCCAAAATTCCATGGCATTGAGCCATGACACTTAAAGCAGTGTCAAATTGCATTATTTCTGCAATGCAGATGTAGCCTAGGAAGTACTAATCTTGAATATGGAAGAGCTGAGAGGTATAAATGCAACATACTGGAAGCTAAGAGGAAATCATCACAATTCCAACATAATTCTTAGTATATAAATGTGTGGGGGGGGGCGTTTACAGAAGTGGATGTAACTGGGGAGATCAAGGTTCAGATCCCCACTGAACTATGACATTCACTGGGAGATCTTGGCCTGGTCCATCTTTTTTAGCTTATAGAATCATAGAGTTGGAAGAGACCACAAGGGCCATCCAGTCCAACCCCTGCCATGCAAGAACTCAAAATCAAACCATCCCCAACAGATGGCCATCCAGCCTCTGTTTAAAGTCCTCCAAAGAAGGAGACTCCATCACACTCCAAGGGAGTGTATTCCACTGTCGAACAGCTCTCACTGTCAGAAAGTTCTTCCTAATGTTGAGGTGGAATCTCTTTTCCTGTAGCTTACATCCATTGCTCTGTGTTCTAGTCTCTGGAGCAGCAGAAAACAAGCTTGCTCCCTCCTCAATATGACATCCCTTCAATATTTAAACAGGGCTATCATATCACCACTTAACCATCTCTTCTCCAGGCTAAACATATCCAGCTCCCTAAGTCGTTCCTCATAAGGCATGGTTTCCAGACCCTTCACAATTTTGGTCGCCCTCTTCTGGACACGCTCAAATTTTTCAACATCCTTTTTGAATTGTGGTGCCCAGAACTGGACACAGTATTCCAGGTGAGATCTGACCAAAGCAGAATAGAGTGGCACTATTACTTCCCTTGATCTATTCTAGACACTGTACCTCTATTGACGCATATCAACTCTCGCAACACACTGTTTACTGAAAAACGTACACACTGAGCATGAAGACCAGGTAAGAGCCCAAACATACACTGAAAGTGTATAAAGTATCTTCACTTTCCCCAAAGTGACAGCATATCCTTGGCTCTCCAGGCAGCTGTAAGATTAATTCCTTCTCTACCAGTTACATCCCAAAGTGTCAAACCATTTTCTTCAGTCTTTCCACACTTTCACATTACAGCTAGCAACTAGTAGCCACCAGCCATGACAGACCATTAAGCAAATGTCGTAAACTAGCAAAGTACACAAAAGCCTAATGTCCCATGTGCGACAGGGAGGCTTAGAAAATTGATTTCATGATTTCTCCCTTACGTCTGACAGCATTACTCTCCATCAAGCCTAAACAAGTGCTATTTTCCACATTGCCTGCAGTTAGTGCCAAACAGTCTAACAGCCATTTATTTCTGAGTCCATTATGCATACATAGTTGAAGGATGGAATTGCTATACATGTTTGATGAAAACACAGATTAAAATACATGAACGGTATAAGAAAGCACAACAGGGACTATAGAAGATAATGTATATGAGCCATCAGTTGTTATATATGTATGTATATATATATATATATATATATATATATAATGCATACACTCATCCTCAACTGGTTCCCCTACCCCCCACACCCTTTTTTTAATGGCTCACCTTACATTGCACCAGTAATTATTTGCTGAGAGAGATCCAGATTTTTTATTTTATTTTTTTTACTATTTCAGTAGTTGCACTTACGCACTTCCATAGGATTACTGGGCCAGTATTTGGTCAGTGAGAAAAAGTCCTCACTTCCATACTATTGCATAAAATAACAAATGGGAATGTTAAAAACTCACATCATACTAAAATTTAAAAATATAAATAAACTTATCAATAGAAATAAAGGCAGTTACCATTCAAGAGGAAAAACAACAAATATAAACAATGCCAGATATTTCATTTTAAAAGCAGTCATTTATGTATGGTGTGTTAATGCTTCTGGCATTTCCAATAATTTTGCCAGATTTTATTTCTCATTCTGTTCCTGTTTAGTTGAAAGGGATTTTCCCTTGCAAATCAAGATTTTACAATCCTATATGTTTTTGCCCTACATGGATATTTTAAGTTTATAGTTCTCCATGGATGAATGATGGCACAATTAATCCCTGCTCCCTGCTATAAATTGATCTTGGCACTGTGTGCTTTCAGACATTTTCTTTTTTTAAAAAAAATCACAGTTATAAATAAGCCTGGCATCAGGTCACCAAGGGGCAAAGGAATACATTTATTGATGAAGCTTCAGCAGAAAACATGACAGGATTATATTAAGCCAGTGCATAACATACAGTACAGACAGAAAGATTGGGTGTTAAATAGTAAAACCACAGAGGTGCTCCAAAATGACACAGAAGTTAACTTTTTTAACTACAAAAATAATAATGCATGGCACCATAGGATATCTGCATCACCAAAATAAAGGAACTGGGTTACCAAAAGGTAGGACAAGAGAGTGGACACATGCAAATTTGGAAGTGTAGAAACATATTTCAAAAGAATTGCTAGATAGATAGAAATACAGTATTTTCACTATAATGTATAACCCTCTGCCTGGGTGCCAACTATTGAGGGGCAGTTTCAAGGTCCCTGTTCTGTTGTTGTTGTTGTTGTTGTTTGTTCTTAAACTAGAATTGTGGTCCAATTCAATGATATAGTTTTTAGCAGAGGTGCTCCCACACAAGTGGTAAAAGACATCTCTATGTCACAACATGTGATTTCCCTTACCTATTGTGTCTTGCATTTAGCATCCTTTGTTTTGTGATTGGTCCTTGGAAGGCAAATGCTGGTTTGCAAGTCTGACTGCTGAGGAATATAGCTTTGAGGAAATCCTTTTGTGGAAGGAAAACAAGTTTATCACAGGTAACACACATTCTTCTTATTGTCTGTTGTGACCCTTGGGCTAAGCAGGACACCTGCAAATAATATCTCCAAGCATGGTATAGTTTGAGTGCTGGACTAGGACACCAGTTGCGCAGAATCGATTTATTGAAAAAGTCGCAGAAAAAATCAGCATCAAAAAGACGTGTGTTAAATGAGTCTAGTGCATGGCCCTCCTCTCCAAACCACTTCAGCGATTCTGTCCAAGTGCAAACCAGGGTCATTTAAACTGCTTCAAACCAGTTTGCAAAGGAGGCCCAGGAGAGCATGGTTCACTTGACCTTGGGCAAGTTACACTCTCTCAGCCTCAGAGGGAGGCAAGGCCAAACCACCTCTGAACAAATTCTGCCAATAAAACCCTGTGCCATTAGGGTTGCCATAAGTCAGAAATGACTTAAAGGCATACAATGATGACAAAGTAGGACTGGGGCCGGCAAACCTTTTGGGGGTGAGGCCGGTTTCGGTGTCCCTCAATCTTCGGTGGGCTGAAGGGGGGGGGGGAAGGCACCGGAGGCGCATGCATACTATCCCCCGCCATGGTGCGCATGCGTACGTGAGCTCGGGATGCCATTTTGCTTTCCAAAATGGCCCCCGCAATCGTGCACGCATGCGCACTACCCCTGCCGTGGTGCGCATGCGTACGCGAGCACGGGGTGCCATTTTGCTTTCCAAAATGGCACCCGCGATTGCATATGCATGTGCATGATGGCAGCTGCCATTTTGGAAGGCAAAACGGTGATGGTGTTGCGAGCGCATGCGCACGATGGCGGCACCGTTTTGCCTTCCAAAATGGTGCCCACTGTGGTGCGCATGCATATGTGAGCACGGGGTGCCTTCCAAAACGAGTGCATGCGCATGACACCGGCACCATTTTGCCTTCCAAAATGGCACCTGCCATGGTGCGCATGCGTGCATGAGTGCATGTGGTGGCGGCGGCAGCGTGGGGGGGGCGGCGGCAGTGGCGGCAGCAGGACCGGCCATGGGCTGGTTTGAAGGCCTTGGCGGGCCGGGTTCGGTCCACGGGCCGTAGTTTGCCGACCCCTGAAGTAGGACATATGGATTGGATGCTTTTCTAGGCAAAACTCCACTTCAACATGTAAGGAGAATAAAACTGAGTCCTTAGTTTATCACACCACTAAAAAAAAAACCTGGCTTACCTCTCCCAAGTTGAATTCTAATTTGGGAGGCAGCCAGGTTCTATCACACGGGTTTTGCTGCCGAATCCACCAGCCGAATACAGCCTGGCTGCAGCCCGTATCCCAGGAGCACTTATTCAGTCACTTTTCAAAGTTGGGAGTTTTCCAACTTTGAAAAGCAGCCCATCTGGAATTGCTGGAATTTCTTGCCATCTTTAATTACGTAGCAAGTGATGGGACAAAGAAAAAGAAGAAAATTCTGTTATTGTTAAATTGGGGAATGGAGTGGGTTTTCCATGGAAAATCCTAGAAACTAAGAATCCAGCTCTGTAAACATCTAAAACATTGCACTGAAAGAATAATATAGCTGTGGAAACTATTGATCAGACAGCAACAATGCGCTACATCCCTCCAACTAATCCCTTTGCTTTGTCATGTTTGTCAGCAAATGGCATGCTAATGGAGTTTACGATAATACTCTCCCCTGGCAAGCAAGACTCGGCCTAAAGTCTGTAGCCAAAGGAACTCAATTAATTTTGCTTGTTCTGTCTCTGGAATTCAATAAAGAAGCAGAGCAAATTTAGTTCTTCTCAATTCACAATGTAATCTGGGGGATTATAGATTTCTTTTTGCAACAAATGAAGGAACACTTCATTTTTTCATGATAAAGAAGAGGACAGCTGAAAACAGGAGAAACGTGTGAAGCATATGGTGGATTTAATAACCCAAAATGATGACACCTATGATTTCCCAGGGGTTAGATATAGTAAGGGCTATATTTTACAATGACTGGTCTAACACTCCTTAATGCATGAGGTATTGTAGCACACAGACAGTGCTGTTCTTTTTATTATTATTTGTGCTACAGAAAGAAATTACTGAAGCGCAGAGCTTTAATAACTCCTCAGTGTCTTGCAGTTACTTACTCTGATAGACTTTTCTTTTTAGTAAAGATAATGTTGTTGTTGTGCCTTCAAATAGTCTCTGACTTCTGGCGACCCTAAGGCAATCCTATCATGGGGTTTTCTTGGCAAGTTTTTTCAGAGGAGGTTTGCCATTGCCATCCTCTGAGGCTGAGAGAGCATGACCTGCCCAAGGTCACCCAGTGGGTTCACATGGCCAAGCGAGGATTCAAACTCCGGCCTCCAGAGTCATAGTCCAACACTTCAAGCACAAATTACTACATGATAACATGAACGTAAACTGACTTTTTAAAAGACTGTCAAGTGCTGCATTTGTTCTATACCATACTCTCCAATTGTCCCAATTTGACAAGGACAGTCCTGAGTAATCCTCTATAATCCCACTTTTCAGATGGTTTTTAAATGTTCTAATTTCTCTCTACCCATCTCATTTTCCCCTTTGTCCTGGCTGACTTCAGTTGCTGTAAACTGAGTTCAAAGTGCAAAAGTATGGTGTCATCCGCATATCTACTGTTAATATTTCTTCCTCCTATTCTTACTCCTCCTTTTTCGGAGTCTAGACCTGTTTTCTGCATACAGCTTGAACAGATATGGTGAAAGGATGCAGTATTGCCTGACCCCTTTGCTGATTGGGAACCATTCTGTTTCTCCATATTCTGTTCTAACAGGAGCCTCTTGTCCTACGTACAGATTTCTCACCTTTTTGTATACTTCCACCTTATTTATACAGTGCGCCCGTGCCATATGCGGGCATGCCATATGCCGCTTTAACCTTACATGGAATGCAAGCCTCAGAAGCCATCATGGTGCGCGTCCCTGTGGCGCACATACCGCGCTGTACCATGGGCGCACACCATTGTTTTAAATGGGGGTTGACCATATGTGTTTTTTCCTTTATGGGGGGGGGGGGTCCAGAATGGATCCCCGCATATGGGAAGGGACCACTGTATTTGAAAAGTTTTCTCCAATTTTTTCTAATTGCAAAGTCTTTGAACAGATCCTCAAAACTAATCTTATGTAACACATCTGCTTCTATACTTAGTAGAGAGAAGGCATCCAACCTGCCTTGTTGCATAGTTGTTCTGTTGGGATTTTTAATATACTCCAACTGAGAAAATGAACACTCAGCTGAGCAATGTGTGACCATAACGTTAAAAACATATGAAAGCAAATGGCTACATTTGGAAAGGCAGCCTCAATATTGTCTTCTACAATTATTTTATAATGTTCAGCATGACCGATTTTTGTTTCTGTGGTGCCTCCCTTCCCTTGATGTCCTAAGCACTTGCTTATTTTACTTAATAGTTAATCCATTCCTGGCCTTACTCAGGTCTTGCAAACTCAGGGCCATGTCTTCTTTGACTGATCCAATCCACCTGTAGTGCAATCTCTCTTTTTTCCTACTGCCTTCCATTATCAGCTTTTCCAATGAGTCACATGTGATAAGTTCAAATTACATCTCTACATCTTTTCCTTTCTTCTACATCTCCCATTATCCTTCATCCTTGTCCATACTGGTTAGTAGGGCTGATGGGTGTTGCAGTCTGTTGTCATCATTTAGAAGATCCCCTGGGGGTGTTTTTGTGCCTTTGTAGAAAGGCTCTTCAAAACCTCTTCTTGAGTTTATATATAGAAGGTGATAATAAGTTCTCATCAAGCTGCTACAAATAGATGGAATTTGGCTTGTGCTAAATATAGAATGGAGAGACAGGGAGAGCAGAATACAGTCATGGTTACTGAAACACTCGCTGAGATAAGTCAAGCCAGATCGTGGTGATGAAGCACAATTACAGTAGATCAGGGGTAGGCAACCTTTTTGAGCCAGGGGCCGGGTTACTGTCCCTCAGACAATTGGAGGGCCGAAGCACCAAAAATAAATAAACAAACATAAATAAATATAAAAATATTTTTTTTATAAAATTAAAAATTAAAAAAATATGCATGCACACTGTCTCAGTCCCAGAAAACCCATGGCAAAACACCTGTGGAGATTTTGTCAAGAAAACCCCAAGAACAAGTAATAACAACAATAATCAATATCATCATGGCAGGTGGCGGTGGCAGGTGGCGGCGGTGGTGGCGGCGGCAGGACCGGCCTGGGGCCAGTCCAAAGGCCTCAGGGGGCCACATCCGGCCCCCGGGCCTTAGGTTGCCTACCCCTGCAGTAGATCATCACAATGCGGAAAAGCAGCCTTCAGCTTCCCAAACTGATCCAACTGCTTTGCTCAATTATGTAAGTGCAAGAGTCAGCTGTTTTTGTACCCAAAGAAGAAAACACCAGCAGGTTTAGTGCTTACAAAGGACTGGTTTCTAAGCTGTTTCAAATTACTGTGATGTTGGTAACCCTTCAAAGCCCAGGGAGTTTTCCTAATGTGACTGGGATGGCAAGTAACAGTGGGGAAAGTAGGTAAGCTCACTCCCATATTGTGTACTGGTATAACAGTTAGATAAGAAATCTGTACTTAGGACAAGAGGCTACTGTTAGAACAGAGCATGGAGAAACAGAATGGTTCCCAGTTGCCAACGGGATCAGGCAAGGCTGCATCCTTTCATCCCATCTGTTCAACTTATACAGAAAATATTATACAAAAAGCAGGCTTGGTCACAGAAGTAGAAGGAGTGAAAATAGGAGGAAAGAATATTAACAAGATATGCAGATGACACCATATTACTAGCAGAAAACATCACAGATTCAGAGTAATTATTGAAGAAAGTTAAAGAAGAAAGTGCAAAGGCAGGCTTAATGCTGAACATAAAGAAAACAAAATCATGACCACAGAAGACCTTAGACTCATTCCCACTTACAAATAAATCACGTTGTGATCTGAATCAATGGATTGGTTTGACAGTGGAGCGTGGTTCACACTACATTTTTCCCAATTGCATTTTCTTGTAAAATAACCCAGTTATTATTCACATTGACTAATGAATCAATTCTAAATGGACTCACTTCAGCCGGTCGGCAAATTTAAAGGGCAAATTTAAACGGATTCCAGTCTGCATCCAGATCACATTTGTGTTGAATCGATTTATTGCAAAAGACATGGAAAAAATGAGTGTCAAAAAGACACATGTTAAATGGGTCTAAGCGCAGAGCCCCCCTTGCCAAACCACTTCAGCAATTCAGCTCAAGCGTGAACAAGGGTCATTTAGACCACTTCAAACCAGTTAGCAAACCGGTTTATAACATCGTGGGAATGATGCCTTAGATTATTGATGTTCTTTCCTCCTATCTTCATTCCTCCTTCTTCTTAGGACCTTATCACACGCGGGCCACAAAGCGATAATAAAGTGAAATAAGAATAAATCCAGTAATAAACCAAAAGAAACCCCACAATACGTAAATGGCTCTCACACGCAATTAGCATCATCGTGCTTTTAAGGGAAGCGCAATGAAGCGCTCCCGGGAACCGTATTTGCTGTTCACACACAAGTGAGAAAATCCCGTACATAACCAAGCAATGATGCTCTGCGCATGTCCAATACAGCCGTGGCTGTCACTTGCCGCGGCTGTCACCCAAACCCCTTCCCAAGCCGGCTCGGAGGTCCTCCTTGGAGCGCAGGCCCCGCTCAGGGTCCGTGCTCCGAGGAGAACGTCCTCGGAGAGCCAGCTCTCTGAAGACGTCCTCCTTGGAGCGCGGATGCCTGCACTCCGAGGAGGTCCCCTCAGAGAGCCAACCATAGAAGTCCTCCGCTCGGAGGACCAGCCCATAGAAAACCGAAGCCGGGGCTAAAAGGACGCCAGCGGTGTCCTTTTAGCCCCAGCCTCGCTGCTTTATGGGCTGGTCTTCCGAGTGGAGAAGTCCTCCACTCAGAGGACCAGCCCATAGATAACCGAAGCTGGGGCTAAAAGGACGCCGGTGGCGTCCTTTTAGCCCTGGCCTTGCTGCTTTATGGGCTGGTCTTCCGAGCGGAGAAGTCCTCAGGTCCTCCTTGGAGCGCAGGCGGGGAAATGCTCCCCAATACGTATTGGCTGTTCATATTGCCGGCAAAAGCGAAATGATTCCCGTCGCACAATTGCAATTCCCCAAAAAACCGAAATTCAAATGATCTCAGTTCTTGACGCATTCTGTCGGGGTTCTGTCGGGGTTCTGTGCAACGTCATGTGGACACACAGAAAAATAATACGTATCAGGTCAGGATTTCGTTTGGGTTCTGACTGCATTGGGCCCTGTGTGATAAGGTCCTAAGTCTGATCCTGCTCTTTGTATGATATTTTTTTGCATACACGTTGAACAGATAGGGTGATAGAATGCAGCCTAGTCTGACTCCTTTGCCAATTGGGAACCATTCTGTTTCTCCATATTATGTTCTTACAGTGGCCTCTTGTCCCGAGTATAGATTTCTCATCAAAACTATCCCATGCCTTTGAGAGTGTTCCCTAGCTTTTCCTGATCAATGCAGTCAAAGGCTTTGCTATTGTCTGTAAACCACATGCTGATTTTCTATACCCCCCAATATACCCTTGGTCCCGCTCCTCACCCCATGGCTCTTTCTCTTGCCCTCGACTCTCCTCGCCATATTCTTTCCCTTTTCTCATGGTTTCCCTTTCCTCCCACCTTAGTAGTCCTTCAGCCTTTCTCTCTGTTGAAGCTTTTGTTCTGTACTTTGGATGAAAATTAAACCAAAACCCAAAATAGAGTGGTTACTTGACTGGCAAGGAAGTCACTGCTCATATTTTCCGTTCTTCACATTTGTCCTTCTTCCTACAGTAAATCCTTCCCCAACTAGTCCTTTCTCTGAAGCATCAGAGTGGCTGCTCATCTTTCATACCTTGCCTCCCCCCATGGCTTCTTCCTCAAAGACTCTCAGAATAGCCAGCCCTGGGTGACCTCCTTAGTTGCTGCTCTATGTTATGACCTTGGCATTTGGCTGTATTATTTAAAAACATAAGTCTCTGGAAGGACTCCAGCTGAGCAAGTGATATAGATCCCTATGATCCTTGCCACTCCTTTTTGCAGGTTTGCAATATAATATATGCCCACTAGGAATACAGGTTGAGTCTCCCTTATCTGAAATGCTTGAGACCGGTACTGGTTTGGATTTCAGAATACCTGTATTTACATAGACATACATCATGAGATTTATTGGAAGTGGGACCCCAGTCTAAACACAAAATTCATTTATGTTTCATATTTATACAGATAGCCTGAAGGAAATTTTATACAACATTTTAAATAGTTTTGTGCATGAAACAAAGTTTGTGTACTAACCCATCAGAAAGCAAAGGTGTCACTATCTCAGACCCCCATGAAAAAAGAGTTTTGGTTATTGGAATATTTCAGATTTTGGAATTCCAGATAAGAGAAACTCAACCTGTCCCACCTTTTCTTTTCTTTTCTTTTCTACCTTTCCTTTCCTTTTTCTTTTTTTTTCCCCTGGCAGGACTCCTTGACCTTTAACAGCTGCAAGAGAGTTAGAATATCAACAGGTGAAGATTTCAGCACTACAAACTCAGCATATGGGGGCATATTTCACCTGTCAAAGTACGCCAGGTATCCAAGGGGTAATTCACATGTTTTGTTTTACAACACGACTATGCAAATAATCTCACACATTCCCAATTTGTTGTTCACATTATTATTATTATTTTGTATTGGAACTGTATCTATGCATATTTCTGCAAGTTCTGTTGCCCACACATGTCAGTACTGTGAATAAAGATAGAGTCAATGGTGCAGATGTATTCAAAACACATTCAAGACATGCAGAGTTTTATCCCAGTTTATCCCGAGTCTATCTGCATTGGTTATTCACACAGCTGACAATACTATCTTGGGTTTTGTGGGGTTTTTGGCAGCCCCCCCCCCCTTAATCGGATGCATTCAAAATTCATGTGAACAACACAGAGTCAACCCACATTCTGCCAGGATTATTTACACCTTGTGAATACCCCCAAGGCTCAGAAAAAGTGATGACTACTAGTACAGCTGGTTTTAAAAGGTGCATGGGGCAAACCTATGGCACTCCAGATGTTAAACTGCAGTTGGAATATGGCTCATATCTTTATGTTCACCTATGGAATGAGTTGGGCTTTTCTGTCTGATGTATAAAGTTTAGATTGCTTCAAAGTCTCAGTGTTTTACTATGGTATTTTATTTAACTGCCTTTTAACTTTTTTACTACAATTTTTAAAATTCATGTGTCTTCTTTTAACTCGTGTATGAACCACCTTGGGTCGCAGTAATAATAATGGCAGAGATTGTACACCACCTATCCTAGAGCTTTTGTGACAAGAGGAGGTTTCCATTGTCTTTCTCTAAGGCTGAGAGTGTGTGACTTGCTCAGGGTCATCCACTGGGTTTCCATGACTTAGGCTGTGTCTACACTGCAGAATCAATGCAGTTTGACACCGCTTTAACTGCCATGACTCAATGACATGGGATTCTGGGGTTTGTAATTCTGTGAGATCCTTAGCCTTCTCTGTCAGAGAGTTCTGGTGCCATAATAAACTATAAATCCCAGGATTCCATAGGATGGAGCCATGGCTGTTAAAGTAGCATGAAACTGCATTATTTCTGCAGTGCAGATTCAGCCTAAGCAAGAATTCAAAGTTTGGTCTCCCAGTGTATCTCCAGTACTGAAACTGCTACACCATGCTTGCTCTCTATCCTTGTTATCAAACAGTGATAAGAAAATGCTAGAATGCAGTTTTGACAACTTCAGCTACTGTCTATGATTTATGAGCAACAGTAGACTTTTATAGAGATCTGTAACCAAAGTCCTTGAGGAGTGACACTTGTTCTTTCAGAAGCAACAGAACACAAGTAAGGGAGGCTGTATATAAATCACTCTCTTGTCCCAAAACATAAAATATCCTCTCGGTAGTTGATTATAGGAGTCTCTAAGATACAGCTTTAGTCCTTACACTGTACAAATTACACCTGTGCTAAAGAACCTGCTATAAATAAGGCTGCCAGTCTCATACCCCCAATTGTCAATGCTCAAGGCATTCAATAATATCTATAGTATCCAGCAACACACTCTCCAACTGTCCCAATCTGGCAGGGACAGTCCCACTTAATCTTCTGCCATTCTACTTTTCCATCTACTTTTAATATGCCCCAGTTTATCGCTCCCCTTTCTACTTTCCCTCTTTGTTCACAGCTTAACTTTAGTTGCTGCAGACCAAGTTCAAAGTACAAAAATAGTTTGCAATCAACTAAGCGGGAAGGAGAAGAGAGGAGGGGTGAAATCTTGCCCTTCCCAGGAGGCTCAGGCAAAAGCAAACTGCTGCAGCCTCTTCTAGCTTGTGTGATCTCTATCTGTAATAACCTTTGCCATCTTGACCATACTTTTGCTTGGCCACACATGTCCCAGTTTTCATCTGCGAAATCAAACTAGCTCTGTTTAAGGTGTTTGTCTAAGTATTGTTGTTGTTATGTGCCTCCAAGTCATTTCCAACTTATGGTGACCCTAAGGCAAACCTATAATGGAGTTTTCTTGGCAAAATTTGTTCAGAGGAGCCTTGTTGGAGCCTTCCCCTGAGGCTGAGAGAGTGTGACTTGCTCAAGGTCACCCAGTGGGTTTTATGCCTGAGCTGGGAATCGAACTCTGGTCTCCAGAGTCCAGCATTCAAACCAATACGGCACACTGGCTCTCACTTATACAAAACTGTTGGAAGATCTTTGCATTCCCGTTCCCCATCCTAAAATAGATAAGCTCTTCCTGCATGCAATCTCTGCTGTGTCTCCTCTTCTAAACATCTCATTTTGTTTTGCTGAATCACAGGGGCAATAAATACCTTTGTAAATTGGAAAAACAAACCATGTGATTCAGCTTACTTTCTTTAGGAAGTTTTTCTCACACAATGAGATTATCCTGTAACTTTCCATCTCTCTCAACTTTCTTTGGCAAGATGGTGAGATAAAGATTTCTTCTTTTACCTGAACTATTCATTAGCTAGTTAGGATGTAGCTTCTATGCATATGTAGATTCAAGACATTAGTAAAGTTTTGTTTTAAACTACAAGCTATTTGTGTTGTCTTTCAATCAGCTTCGGTTCTTAGAAAAGCATTGTTAGACAAGGACATGTTTCTGCTGCTCTGCTGATTTAAAGCCAGACCCTAACAGGCTTGGCTTTGATATTTTTTATATTTTGATATTTTTGTTTCCTTAACAAAGGCTAAAGCCTTAGGAAACTTGAAACCCCAACAAAAATCCTATACAGTTGCCCCTCCGTTTTCACAGGGGATCCATTCCGGACACACAAACACACCTGCAAAAACGGAGACTTGCCAATATTCAAGCTCCATAGGCTTGAATGGGGCACACTCATGTGGGTGCATGTGGGTGCATGCCCACGGGTGCACGCCCCATTGATTTCAACAAAGGTTGCCCCTCTGTGAATATGCAAAACTGCAGATTTCAAGTCTCCGTGAGAACGGAGGGGCGACTGTATACACATAAGAGTGGGGGATTGACCATTAAAATTACAGTATTTTCAACCTTTAAAAAAAATTGCTTCTTGAGCTGAAATAATGAGGGGGAGCATGGTAAGACCTTTACGGGAGTCAATGAAGGCTCCAACAAGGGCTGCACTGGACATCCCTGGCCCCTGCAAAGTGTGGCATGAAGCTTGGAGGCTGAACAATTCTCTCTTTTCTTTTAAACATCACCACGAAGCTCACCGTTTCTGCATCTTCTTCTTTTGATATGACCACTAGCACACCAACAGATTGCCTCTAAAATGAAGTGTATACACTGCTAAGGATTGTCCTTAATTACTATCCTGGCCATAATTGCACACATTTAGTAAGAGGGGAAATATTAGTGCAACCCAAGAACATAGAGGTGAACACTCAGGGGCTGGTAAACTGACATCCTTTTCCAGATGGTATGTTATGCCAACAGATGCTAGTCATGGCCAAAGGGTCACTCTGCCTTATTGGTAGCATATCACTAATTACATTAAGAGCCTCCATGAAGGAGAGCAAGTGATCAACATTACCCTTGTCAGAGGAACATAAAACCTGCCTTGCTGGCAGAGACCAATCCATCTAATATACAAGGGGGTATCGTAAAGTTTTAATTATCACTTTTACATTTTTTTTTTTACAGAAAGTTTGTTTTGATTTGTAGTTGTCAACTTAGCTCTATGTAGTCGCCATCCAGATTTACACATTTTCCCCATTGTTTCTTGAAACTCCGAATACCTGATATTGTATTGTAGAAGTCTGCAGATCGCGCTTTACGAGGGAGTATTGTAAAGTAATAATTATCACCCGGACGTTATTATGGTATATTGATGAAATTTTGTCAGTGTCATCATGGGTCCCTAAGTGAATGATGTTGAGAAAATCAGCT
This sequence comes from Phrynosoma blainvillii, assembly GCA_026167975.1. Lineage (NCBI taxonomy): Eukaryota > Metazoa > Chordata > Lepidosauria > Squamata > Phrynosomatidae > Phrynosoma > Phrynosoma blainvillii. Next base: position 19,184,085 of record JANUYF010000004.1, on the reverse strand, counting down.
TATTGTGTCCTTTACTTTTGTGACAGGTTGTGCCAGAAGTGACTAATGTATTAATATATATGTATGGAAATTTTAATGCTGTAAGCCGCCCCGATTGCTCTGCAGAGGGGCGGGATATAAATAAATTATTATTATTATTATTATTATTATTATTATTATTATTATTATTATATTAAAGTGTAAAATTCTTGTAAGGCGCAATCTGCAGACTTCTATCATAACAGTATTTGGAGGGTCAAGAAATGCTGGGGAAAATGTGTAAACCTGGTTAATGACTATGTAGAGATAAGTTAACAACTACAAATCAAAACAAACTTTCTGTCAATTTTTTAAAGGTGATGGTTAAAACTTTACGATATGCCCTTGTAGAATTACACAACTGGCACCTTCTGGGTGTGCTGGTGTACAGCTCTCATAATTTGCAAGCAGCATGGCTGTTGCCATAAAGTTGTGGGAAAGTTAGACTTGATGATCTAGTGCCAGTGATTCTTCTTTTTCCTCCTTATGTTTAATTTCATCCTAGACGTCACAGTCAACGTGGCCAATAGTGAAGGTGGTCTTAGACTCCTAGAGTTGTAAAGACCACAAGAGTCATTGAGTACAACCCCCTGCCATGCAGGAATACACAACTAAAGCAATTCCAACAGATGGCCATCCAATCTCTGTTTGAAGACCTCCAAAGAAGGAGGTCCAAGGCAATCTAGTCCCTTGTCAAACAGTTCTTACATTCAAGACATTCTTCCTAATGTTTAGTTACAATTTCTTTTCACATTGCACAAATGTAGCACTATGATTCCATTTTTACTGCCATGGCTACATCATACCCACCAACATCAGAGTGTGCTCAAGATGGCAGGCGTTATTCATGAGGAATAACACACAAGCTACAAGAGACTACAGCAGTTTGCTTTTGGTTGAGCCTACTGGGAAGGGCAAGATTCAATGCCTTCCTCCCCTCTCCTCCCTGTTGAGTTAACTGAGAGTGTAAAATACTTTTGCACTTTGAACTCAGTCTATGGCAATGGAAAGTATGCTGTGGACAAAGAGGGAAAGTGGAAGAAGGAGAGAGAAAATTGAGACAATAGACAATTATTTGGGATTGTCAAACTGAGACAGTTGGATTGCATGCCATATCCTGTGGAATCCTGGGAGTCTGTAAGCTGATAAGGCACTATTGCTCTCTGGCTGAAAATTCTAAATATCTTATGTAAGTGCAAATCCCATGAATCCATATAATGGAACCATGGCAGTTAAAGTGGAATTGTAGTGCTATAATTATGTAGTGTGAAAAGGCTCCAGTTTATCTTTCATCAGGGCTTCTTCTTTGCATTCCACAGAGAGTGAGTGTCTCCTACCAGTCAAAGATGGATGAATTAAGATATAACTGTGGAGCTTATCACATGCAAAAAACAAAGCGATTTACCATTGTCGGGATACAGTTGCTTATGGGATGCAATCGGGAATTATCACACTAAAAATGCCACTGATGCCACCAGGCAGTTGCATCCCGGCTCCTAGCCATGCTCAGCCGGCTGATTTGCAAATACGGGAAGCGCCCATATTTGCAAATTGGCCAGCTAAGTGCGACTGGGAGCTGGGATGCAGCCACCCAGTGGCATTTTTAGCTTGCCTTAAGGACAATCCTGATTGCATCCTGTAAGCGACTGTATCCCAGCAGGAGTAAGTCGCTTTATTTTTGCATGCAATCAGCTCCTGTGTTGATGTGGAAAATCAGTATATAAAGGGATCTTGTAGCATTGTTAAGACTAACTAAAAGAAAGACCCTAGTAGACTTGGGTCTACTTCCTCAGATGCATGGTGTGGAGAGTCTAGGGACAGACCTATATAAGCAGACTGTGAGTGAGAATAGCAGTAGAAATGCAAAACGTGGATATGGTGATGAGGTGACAAGTTCAGTTTTAACGCCAGTCACTGGGGACAAAGGCAAGAGGAAGGATGTTGCCTGAAGCCAGGCTGAATAGATAACCATATAAATGGTAATGGGAGCACTGGAATATAGTATGGGGACTAGAAAAGTGGTGTGATGTCCAAGAGAGCCTTATGAAGTTGGGAGTTAGTTGTATTATAATCTGAGTAGTGTATCAGGAAACCACTGTCTCTGTTCAAGCCACTGTTAATAGTGGGCTAGAGTTTGTGGATATATTCCTATTCTGCTGTTTCTCTTTCCAATTGTACTTTGTACTTCTTTTGTTCAAGAACCACTATTCTCAGATGGCATGCTCAAGACAACTGAAAAATACCAGTTTTTGTGTATTTCCATTCCTAATCAAAGAGAATGGTGAGGGACAACTCAAAAGAAGTTATGCTCATTCTCCAATAGGCAAAGATTAACATAGGGAGAGGATGTCCAAACAGGACAATCAGTCCCAAAGTTTACTCTGATAAAGTGAAAATAGAGAAAGTGGCTAATCCTTTCCTATAAGATTGCTTTGTATATATGAAAGATAACTGGCTGGCTCATGACTGAACACATTGCACCCAATGGAGCCTGGTATTCCAGCTACTTGGGGGAACCTTCTTTTTACCTGAGGGACAAATTCAATTTCAGAAAGTTCTTAGGGGGAGGGCACATTCTGGTGTGAGCAAGGCAAAACAAAGGGATAAAAATGTTAGTATGTTTTTGCTCAAATATCTTACCACTAATATCTGAGCCTTTGGATTGATGTTTCAGCCTTTTAGAAGGGACTGTACTAGAGCTGGGAAAACACTAAACAATGAATGGAGCAGAAGGGCCATCAGAGTAACACTTGGAGATCAGGTTTTAGTCACAGGGTTTGCAGTTCTCCACCCCTGCAATATAAAGAAAACTAAAATGTTAGCCTTGAGAGATTTCAGGGCACTGTAATACATGTTGCCTCTGCAAAACTAATTAATGCCTCCACTTCTTGTCTTATTTAGCTATGAAGCTAAGGAGATACACAATTTCTGTGCTCATATTGAGTAAACAATGTAGATCTAAAGAACTTTTTTTCCAGGCTAGTTTTGGAATCTGAATCATGATTTCAAATTGCATGTACTCTTCGCTTTATATTCCCATTGAGGGAGAATCCCATTGTGGGAAAAAGGTGGGCTATAAATCCTGGAGATTAATATAAATAAATAAATATTCCTTGTTGTTTTTCTGGAATGTGTGAGCTATTTGGCTATATTATCTGCTTTAACGTCTGAGGTTTCTTGCTGTAGAGGCTATCTTGAACAGCAGAAGGAGTGAGGAGGAAAAATTGTTTTAAATAATAAAAAGTTTAAAAATGTAATTTAGAGAAGTGATGGTGCATTTTAAGTAAGCAGTTTATGAACTTTTTATTGTCTACCTTTGCCTTACAGTATCTGCACATTTTTTTAAAATCCTCAATATGTAGAAATAAATTACCTTGAGCATTAAAAATTTAACCGAGGGCAAGAATCAAATGTGTTGGTTGGTGGTCCTCATTCTTGACAGCTGAGTACAGTTTATATTTATTATCATATGTATTGTTATCCATAGAAAGGTGAGGGGACTGGTGATCCCCACAAACTGTCAGCTTCACTTTAAAGTTTGGGGAAGTTAGGGTAAGCTTTGCAATAGGTAACTTTAGGCCCAGTAGTACCTGTGTATACCAGTACGTACTGAGGAGTACTCCATGTTTGGGTGAATTAAGGTTTTATTTTAAAATATACCAGAATGCAATCAATTATATGATAGCAATTCACACAGACACAGCATTCAGAGCTAATTGAAATGGGAATATGGAAACTGGATTGCGGAGTTTGAGGGGTGCAAATATTACCTGTCCGAAGAGTTGGCCACAGAAAACAGGAGTGGCTCAGATTGGGGTTTGAGGGCAACATGTGTGTGGAAGAATCTATCTGTGCACACTGAGCACAGACTGGGGGGTCAACTGTATGCAAGGAAGCTAGGTTTTGGGACCAATATCTAAAAAAAGGATAACTAGCCGCAAGGGGTGTGCTTGATGATCTCTAGCAATGTAGCAAAGATTTCTTGGCTTTCCCAGGAATTGACCGTGGGATGCCAGAATGGTTGATGGCTTTAAATTTCGGGTAACAAAACAGTGATTGGATGAGGACAACACCAGGATGGATAATCAGGAAAGTAGGCTGAAAGCATAGCAGGTTGTAGGCAGAAAGAGCTGGCTTACTTTTTCGGTGCAATGAGAGGAAGAGGAAATACAAAAGGGGCCAGGATGAAGAATTAGTCAACACACCCATTTAGCTTTGACTTTTTACCTGGATTGTGTACATATCCTTGGGTCTTTGCTCCTTTTTCATGGAAAATCCACCTTGTGTTCCAAAGGTCATCATGATCTCTTAAGAACATGCTGGCTCCAAATATGAAAATATGGAGACCCAAGATACAGTGAGGGGTATGCAGCGTCTACTAGCAATATGTACACAGACAAAGGGGGAGTGTATACACACACACACACACACACACACACACACACACACTTCTTGATGTGTGCAGAGAACCAAGTGGAAATATTCCATAGGATAATTAAATAATTAAATATAGGAGTCCAGTAGTGTTCTTCCTACCTCCCTTCTAATAAGTTATTCTTTGCTGAGCAGGGAAATATTTCTCTTATGTGTTCTGGAGAAGAGTTGATACTCAGTAGTACCTTCTGTTACTGATAAAAGTTGTAGATTGAAAATGTCCAGTCAAGCAGAAAATAACTCAGGCCAGTGATATGAAAAGGTAAGCTCTCTATTTTGGGTAAATGTGTTTAAGGAGAGCAAGGAAAGAACCTGAGAAATAAGGGAGTTGGCATTTATTGAATAACAAGCATGACAGTCAACTAAAAGGCATTTGGCCTTCCAGTGGGCATTGTTGGGAATGAAATTTTCATCTGTTTGGCAGGGTTGTTATCTTCAGTGCCTAGTTTGTTTCTTTTTCCTATGTTTTACAACATTTTACTGTGTTATTTTAACCTATCTTATATATCATCCTTAGATCACCTTAGATAGATAAGTATATTCTTTAAAAAAAACCCAATATAACTGATGCATTTTAATAAAAATAAATACACATGAGGGATGTCATTCCTTGCAGTGACATGAAACACTAAATCTTTGTTATCCTTTTGATGATTCAAACCAACATCAATCAGATCAGGAGTCTCTCTACTCTGCTCATTTCTTTTATTTCTTTTGAAGGCCAAACAATCACTATATGGTAACAACAAGATGCAACAAGCAAAGAGGCCATGTCCCAGAAGATGGAAATTCCTCAGGGCCCAAGTGGCATAGCTCACATTTTTTGCTGGATTTTACAAAGGGGAGACTGTCACTAACACAGTGCCTTTTCTGATGCTGCTTTGAGGTTGAATCTCCCTCCTCTACTACCCTCAAACCGAAGGCTGGTCTATAAGTGAAAGAACAGAATTACTAAAGCAAAAGCAAATGAACACTTATTTACAGATTCTCCTTAGTCTTTCTCTAAAAAATTAAATAACAGAGACAAAGGCTTGAGTAGTACCATATTTTTCGCCATATAAGGCGCTCCGGCATATAAGGCGCACCCAATTTTAAAGGAAGAAAATCCAAGAAAAAAGGATTCCTCCCTTTAGCCGGAGGCTGGTTGTTCAATGGGCTGGTGCTGGGATCGGAGAACTTCTCCGATCCCAGCACCAGCCCATTGAACTGAGGGCTCCTTCCCCCCGCGACCTCAGTCTTTGAATGGGCTGGTGCTGGGATCGAAGTGTCACTCCCTCCCATACTACACCCCTACAGAATCCTTAGGGACGATGCAGATGGCCTCTGAAGGATGGCTCTGTGCTGCCCTTGGGAGTGCTGGATTAGGTCTTCAGCAACCACACGCTGCGGCCCAGATCCTCCTTTTTTGCTGCTCCAAAAAGAGCTGGCAAATGCCGCTCCTTTATGGGGCAGCAAAAAGCTGCCCTTAGAGCTGCTGCCATGGCTCTTTTGCACACCTTTGGTGCAGCGTATGTGTATGCTGCACCAAATAATAATAATAATAATAAGTTTTATTTATAGCCCGCCCCTCTGCTAGGCAATTGGGGCGGGTTACAGCATTTTAAAACAGCACAGTTAAAAGCATTCCCTCCAAACATGATCCCTCCACCCACCCCTTAAAACAAGATTAAACCAGAAAATATTAAAACAGCACAAAATTGAATTTAAAAAATTCAAGGGGCCCCAAAGGGGCACCTTGGCACCACATGCCATGCGGTCGGGTGCACAGCGTGATGGCAGCATCAGGGTGGCGTTGGGGTGGTCGGCGTGCAGTTGCCCCGCCCCAACTCCAGCCCCAGGCTGGCCCTTTATGCCAGTCTGTATCAGCCCATAGTCATGTTTTTTTTACTAATTTACTTATAAATTGTAATTCCCACATATCACTGAATTTAACGGCAATAACTGTGACATAAACAACTGCCAAAATTAAAATTATATTTAAATTACAATATCAGATGCACAGAACAAATGTGTTTACACATACATAGTTTCATGTGATTAAAGTGAACATTTGGCAAAATGTGATGTTTTTAAAAGAAACAAATTAATTTTTAAAATTAAAATAAAATTTTGAAATTTTAAATTTTAATTTAAAAAAACAAACAAACTGGGCCTCTCCTTTCTTCTCCCACTGACCCTCACCTCACTCACACCATCTCTTCAGTATTTTAAAGAGATACAGGCAAATGCCACCTCCTGTTTCTGCCAAAATACAGATATTTGAGGAATAGTAGTGTCACCATTCTTAGCGTGTCACCTGGTGTGATCCACACACCCCACACCCCCATAGTGACACCACTGCATTAAAGTAATATATTAAATATAAAGCATTACATTAAAGTTCATTACAGCCACACTTCAGTGCTGGTGTGCCTCCCCCATGAACACAGATGTGTGCATGCACATACACACCTGCATTTCCTTGCAACCTCCCTGTCATGGAAGGAGGAAAGGGGACAATTGTAGTTTTATAGTAGTCCCACTCACATGCTACAGAAAGAGGAGGACGCTGAGCAATGCTGATGCTTCTGGATGATCAGATGTCCTCCTTTTCCAGGACATGTCCTACATTTCAACCTTCTATCCAGGAAGAATGCCAAAATGTCCTCCATGTTGAGCATCACTAAGAAGCACTTTTGCTATTCCCCTCCAAGAAATTCATCTATTTGGCAGCCTGCCCTTGCTACAAATAGGGGAATAGGATGGATCCTACTAGAGTTCTCTCTTTCTGGGAGCAGCAGCAGCAGCCAAGACTCGCACTCAGAGCTTTGGCAGATTTGTTTCTCAGAGGAGAAAAGGACAGCAAACTTGCTAAGCAATAGGCTGCTTGAGGACACAATGCAAATATTGAAATGGGATCTTCCCCTTAATTTCAGCACGATAGACAAATGAAAAGAACGATTTAAATGTAGATTCAGTCAAGGATTTATTGCTAGTAAAGTACAATTTTAAACATTTGTCTTGCTCAGAGTTCTATAAATATATTGCAAACCAGCAAGGCATTTCAACAAAGATAAGTTCATCAGAAAAATACAGTTGAGTACATAATAAAGTACAGTATGTGTAATATAGTGGTGAATAAACCATATGAAACAAAATTATATTCATATGTTCTTAGCTTTTATTTTGTAATGCCCTGCATTTTTCTTGAATGTCCTACATTTTGAGGTGATTTGTCCTCCTTTGCAGTTATGACATCTGGTCACCCTGAGATGCTTCTTATTGTATCGAATGATTTGCTGAAGCAAACTGGGGGGGGGGGGGAGTCTTTCCAAAAACACGGGAGATTTGTTTTCCTGGTCCTCTTTCCCATAGGACTTTATCACACAAGCTCGTTCTTGCCACAACCATGGGAATCAATAAAAATATAAACATACTGATTTCAGGAACAGCCATCATGCTAAATATTGTTTGACCACAGCTCCCATCAGGACTAACCAGCATAGCCACTAGTGAGGAATTTTGGAAGCTGCAGTCCAAAAAGAGTGGGAAGGCCTCATATATTTGCCACCCCCATTTAAGACTTGTTTTGCTGTTTCTCCCCCAAATGTTCTGGATTGCTCCTCATTTTTCTTCCCGCAGGATATTCTATGTGTCACAGAGGCAAGGAGTCTAATTAATTTCCCCCTGCTGAGTCTATCAATATATTTTGCAGTGAACTTATTTTTGTTTGGCAAAGCACAGTTGGGCACCAGTTGTTCCATTTAATTAACAGGCTGGATAAACTAGGATCAAGTTGCTGCAGTGATCTTGTGGTTACAAACCTGTTGCACATTAGGTTTTTTTTTTGTGGGGGGGGAGGATACATGCACAAAGTCTTTGGTGTTTCTTCCCTTCCATTAAATAATCCCTTTAAAAACAGTTCCAGCAGTATGAAGAGCAGGTCTCATTTCAGCTATATGTACTTTTGTCTCCTTCTCAGGTCTCCTCCGTTGTTGTGTGCCTACAAGTCATTTCTGACTTATGGGGACCCTAAGGCAAACCTATCATGGGGTTTTCTTGGCTAGGAAGCTTCTCGCACTGTTAATTAAATCGCCTTACCTGATTCGGGTTAAAATTTAAATTGGGTGGCACAAGGATTTAGCTGCCAAATTTGCCACCCAAATGCAGCCCGGGTCCGTCCCTGCTCCCAGGGGCACTCAGCACGGCTTTTTTCGAAGCCGGGAGTTTTCCGGCTTGAGAAAATGGCCGCCTGAGCCGCCTGGGATCGGGGATGGACCCAGGATGGACCTGGTGGCAATTTCGGCAGCAAAACCCTTGCAATAGGGTCTGGATGCTGCCCAATTTAAAATTTAAACCAGATCAGGTAAGGCGATTTAATTAACTGTGCAATAAGCTCCTAGATTTGTTCAAAGGGAGTTTGCAATTGCCTTCCTCTAAAGCTGAGAGTGTGTGAGTCACCCAAGATCTCCTAGTGGGTTTCTATGGCAGAGTGGGGATTTGAACCCTGATCTTCCAGAGTCCTGAGACCACATGAACCCTGTCCTCACCGCAATCACATCTGTTAAGGAAAATGGGATTATTCCTGTATGGGAGCAGCCATTATCACACATCTTCTCAATCATGCAACTGGGGCTGCTTCTGCCATCATGGTCTCTTCTTCACTCCCCCCAACCCTGCCTCCCTGTCATGTGCCCTACCCAGTATACCTTTCAGTTTTATTTTACATTATTTTTATTTCACTTTTTCATACAATTCCAGAACTCTGCTACTGCAATTTAAGTTTTAAAAAAGAAGGAGCAAAGAAATTAAAAAACTAAAAGGAACCAGGCTGCTTGGGAATAGCAAGAGGGAGAGGGAGAGGAATAGCCTGTGATACCATGTGGCTGCCAATATCACAACTGAAGCCGCTTTTGTCCAGCTCTTTTTTCTGGTTTAAAAGCCATGTGTGGCAAAGTCCCTAGTCCAGCACTCAATCCACCATACCACACTGGCTCTCAGCTCTTCAGTGGAGAAAGCCTAAGGATTAAGGAAGCCTCCTAAGAAAGGAGGGTCCTGGGTTCTCAAAATAGTTCCTCCAGCTCATGTTACAGGCTATTTGAACAACAGTTAAGAAATAACGTTGCACAGCTTCTTCTTTATTCTTTTGTAAACCAAAAATCCAGACATAATGTACAGCACAGAAGAAAAAGAGCAATACAACAAGACAAAAATTTTTGCAAATAGGTAATTATAGTCGCCCCTCCATTCTCACAGACTTGAGATCCGTGAACTTAAATATTCATGAAGGGATGACCTCCCTTAACTCCAATGGGGCGTACGCCATGGCATGCATTCTGTGTGCTCCGGCAGGCACGCGCCCCATTCAAGCCTATGGGGTTTGAATATCAGCAAGTCTCCATTTTCGCCGGGGGGGCAGGGCGGAATGGATCCCCTGCAAAAATGGAGGGCTGACTGTATATATATTCAACTTTAGAAACCTTATCATAGATTTTTCAGTATTTGATGGGACCATATGAGTCTAGATACCCATTGGGAAATGCAGTGAAGAAGTACCAAATGCTTACAAGTGCCACTTTGTTTCCAATCTTTTTTTTAAACATATCTTGTGATTGGTGTAGTTTCTTTTGGTCTGTTTTGGCATGCACACATTTCTAATTATGGGAACACCGTCTTTTAAAAAAAAATATTGCTAGAAGCCACATTCAAATGAGCTATGTATAATAATGTACACCTGTATACAAGGACATCACTCAGTGGTCAACATAAACATTGAATTGGCTATATATCTGTAAGCAGAAGATTGAGAAGTTCAATTTTCTCTACAAAAACAAGACCAGAAGTAGATGGTGGCACAAACCATGAACTGGAATTTGGGGGGGGGGGGGGAATGATAAACTAAAGCTAAAGAAGAACATTAAGCCAATCATAAAGCCAAAGTGCAATCTGAATAGCATCCTTGCAGAATTTAAAGACAATGTAGTGAACAGGTTTGCTCTACTAAACTCACCATCTATTAGTAAAATTTTGAACTGAAACCAGGGACATTTTGAATGAAGAATGGGGAAAGACACTATCTGTGGCCATTGGATGACTGACTAAATGCATCACATAGTTAAGGACAGATGAGAAACAAAAGAAAAAGGTGACAGAAATAGGATCAGAATCCTGAACACAGTTGCTCAGTGCATTGTGTTTAGGGACAAACAGAACTGTTGGAATAGTCAATACAAAGAAATAGAGGATGAAAACAAAAATGTTCTCCTGTTTCACAAGATACAAGAAATCAAACGGATAACGATAAAATAAAAAGACAATGGAAGAAACACGCTAAAGCAGTATATAAAAGAAACAAAGGGATGACAGATACCTGAAGGAAGAACATTTTGATGATGAATGTACAGTTTTAGAAAGTGAAGTGGAAGAGCCAGTAAATGTACTAGGAAGAAATAAATCACCAGGAACAGAAGGTATACTAATAGTGCTGTTTCAAACTATAGAGATGGAATCCATCCAAAATCATTTAACAACTGCCAACAAATACAGAAGAGGAAAAACAATGGCCCACAGTAAGATGGTCAGGTTTTTCTAATCCCATTGTGGAACAACCCTCTGTTGTTCAGCCAGCTGGTTGCTACATATCAGGTAGGTCTATATAAACCTTGCTTCAAATATCATAAGAGGAGGACCTTTCGTGAAAGTTCCAGTCTAACACAAAATTTGAGATGTGATAGGCCTATATAAAACCTGTCTCAAATCTCATGAGGAGGGTTTTTTATGAGAATTCCAGTGAGATTTTTATTAAACTATCTGTCTAATTTGTATGCAGAACACATCATGCAGAAAGCAGGATTATACTTAGAGGAAAGCATTGGGGCAACCCAGGAAAGGGACATCAACAATTTAAGAGAGGAATATTAATAGCAGAAAATAGGATTAATTTAACCAAGAAAGCCACAGCCTTGAGTTTGCAAGATGTGAGCAGGGCTGTTGATGACTGAGACTCTTGGAAGTCTCTCATTTGTACGTTTGCTATAATTTGAAGTTGGCCAGATAGCAAATAAGAACAATAACAAAAACCTCAGCTGATCCATGGGGTAGGGATGGGAAGAATATTTGAATGTTTGGGGGGGGGGGGGATGACTAAGAAAGGGGTTTTTCAAGTGTCCAAAAATCCCAATGAGGAGAATCTTCCTCTTCAGCCTTTCTCCATCTTCAGATAGATTCACGCCCTGATGTCATGCAAAAATTAGGCAAAGGAGAGTCAGGAAAGGATTCTGGAAGGCTACTGTTTCCAGATCTTTGGCTGCTTTTCCCTTAACGTACCCCAATGTCACTTGGGAAAGCAGCCAAAGATCTGGTATACTACAATCTTTGGATCTTTCATTGTCTCACACCATCACATCACAGGGAGCAAGCAAGGGGGGAGTAGCAAAATACCTGGAAGACTACAGCTTCCAGATCCTTGACTATTTCTTCTCCTCCACTCCACCCCCCATATTGCACATGGGGGGTGAGAAGGGATACTTGGCTGCATCTCCCTTTCTGGATGTCACAGGGAGAGCAACTATCATATAGGGCAAGTATCACCCCAGTATAATATATGAGCAGACCTGGGGGATTGCCCCATTCCCTCTTGCAGGAGACTTTCTCCTCACGTGATATCTTTGCATGGTTTTTGAAGACATCTGACCACAAGGGGAAAGTGATAAAATTATTTGTTCTCCCTTGCAGAAATGAATAATTTAGCATAGCACATCTCTACCATGTTGCTGCCAAGGTGTAGTCATAAGACTGCAACTGTCTCTTGAATAGTTCCAGACCTACAAAAGAGTTTTCAGGGGACTAGTTTTCTTCCACCATGCTCATCCTTCCAGACTCCTTGTTGCATTTTGCTACAACAGATTGGTTCAATACCTTCCTTGTTACATTCCATATGGTGACCTATCACAAGTGTTCTTGCCAAGATTTATTTAAAGGAGGTTTGCCATTGCCTTCCTCTTAGGCTGGGAGAGTGCAATGTTCCCAAGGTTACCCAGTGAGTTTCCATGGCTGAACAGGGATCTGAACCCTGACAACTTGGAGTCATAGTCCAGCACTCAAACTGTTACACCATGCTGGTTCTGCCTGTTAGATATATGCACTGAGAAATCATAAAACTTAAGCTGTGCCCAATTATAATAGCCAAAGGGGTTAGACTTTGGAATTCGTTTCCTTTTTCTATTTGGGCACATCTTAAGCGTCATGGCTTTCTGATGCACATGTTTCACTTCAATTTTACTTAAATTCTATTTTTAATATTTGGCAGTTGGAATGAAATTGAGACTAATGTATCCAACATCCTTCAATAATTTTTTTTTAATCTATGTGTTCTTGGTACTTAAACTTAGAATTCTGTTCGACTGAGTTAACACAAGGGACTCTGTAAACTGTAGCACCAAAAAACAAAAAACAAAACACAAACCTATGCTGTTTGGTAGAATAGAATCATAGAATCATAGAGTTGGAAGAGAACACAAGGGCCATCCAGTCCAACCCCCTGCCATGCAGGAACTCAAAATCAAAGCATCCCTGACAGATGGCCATCCAGCCTCTGTTTAAAGTCCTCCAAAGAAGGAGACTCCATCACATTCCGAGGGGAGAGCTGTTCCATTGAACAGTTCTCAGTGTCAGGAAGTTCCTCGTAATATTGAGCATAACAAGAATTTTTTTCTGTATTGACACTGTATGAGTTGCATTCACATGGAAGAAATTATGATAATGATAATCTCTCAGGGCACCTGAGGCTGAAAAGATGTTCAGCAAATGCAAATACATGCTCTGGTGACCTTAAAACCCATGTCCCAAGGTGTACTCTCCCATCTGTCTCATGGTTTCTTGTTTACCAATCACTTAACCTTGTGAGCATTTGCACTGAGATAGAGTCTGATGCTGCTCCAGCCTCTTTCCACATAGAAGCTGATTTATGATACAGTGCTAATGGTTCAACTTCTTTCTAACAGACATTTGTTTTTCCTACATGAGATTTTGGCTATTTAGCCTACATTAAAGAATCTTGCATCAGACAGAAAGGCAAGCAAGGAGCTTTTAAGGCTTCAAAACATGGAGGAGAGTGAAACTTCAGAATGAATGATGGCATATGCCATTGACATTTTGTACTGACCAAACTGAACCATAACAAAGTCTGCTCCAATCAATATGAAATAGTAGATGGCTTTTGCTAGGACTCACTCAAAAGCTCGCAGGTTTTGCTGTATTCTTGTTTCCCAGGCATAGAATGCAGAGAAACTCTTGTGGTGGTGTATAGTGATATCATTTAATGCACCACTTTAATGGAAGAGGTCCTTCTGTTCATCACCAGCATGGCCTACAACAACTGATGCCCTTTAAGTATCTTAGATCATATGTGCACTGTCCAAAATGATCCAAGGACAGCGCTGAATTCCCCACCCACCCCATTACCTTGGCCCTCAAAAGGAGTTTGCCATTGCCAGCCTCCAGGATTGAGAGACTGTGACTTGTCCAAGATCACCTAGTTGGTTTCATGGCTTAGCAATAGTACCACTATATTCTGCACTGGTCAGGCCTAATCTGGAGTACTGCTTTCAGTTCTGGATACCTCATTTTAAGGAGATAGACAAGTTGGAGTGAGTTCAGAGAAAGGCAACACAGATGATAAGAGGTATTGAGAACAAAACATATGAGGAGAGGTTAAAGGAGCTGGGCTTGTCTGACTTGGTGAAGAGAGGACTTAGGGGTGACGTGTTCACACTCTTTAAATATCTCAAGGTTTGACACAAAGAGAAGGGTGTAGACTTGTTCTCTGCTGCCTCAGAGAGTAGAATTAGGTCTAATGGTGTTAAGCTACTACAGGAGGGTATATATCAATTGAACTTTAGAAGGATTTTCTTGATGGTGAGTATGGTTCAGCAATGGAACCAATTGCCTAGATATGTGGTGGGGTCTCTGTCTTCAGGAAGAGTCTAATGAGCTACCTGCTGGGGATGCTCTAGCTGGAAATCCTGCATTGAGCAAGGAGTTGGACTTGGTTGCCCACATCGCCCCTTTCAATTCTGTGATTATGTGAAAGCAACTGGGCCATGTCCTCATACATTCTGCTGAAAAAAGACACCAGCTAGTATACCAGGATGAGATACAAAGAAGAAATGTGACATGTACAGTTTAGAAATAGTTCTTGTTCATTGTTGATGAGTTTGTATGATGGGCATAGCATGGAGGACAGGAAGTCTTGAAGATGTCTCATCCACACAGTCACATGAGGCGTAGTTGATTCAAGAGCAGTTAGCAACAACATACACCCCCCCCCCAAAAAAATGTTTTTGCTGGGGTTGGACTATGGACTAAGCCTAATGCTCTATCTACGTATCTAATAATAATAATAATAATAATAATAATAATAATAATACATTTTATTTATATACCGCCCTCTGGCGAGCCAATCTATCCATCCAACTGTCTATCTTGCATGCTTCTTTAAAAGGAAAACTGTGGGAGAGGGATCTTCTATCTACAATTTTCATTTTAAAAAAGCATGCACTAACATTGCATGTAGAGACATGCTTCTAGAGGCCTTCCTAGTAGAGCCAGTTGCTCATTCCTACTGAAGGTGCCAGCCTGCTTTCTGCTGTGCTGCAGAATTGCTCTTTTCAGTGGTAAGGCATCACCAGTGCTAGGGCTAGTCAGCCAAAATGGTATTACAGCTACACACACAGTGAAAGACAAAACATATTCTCTCTTGACTTGTTGCCTTTAACTTAGCTCCACAGCTCTTGGGCTGCCCATCTCCACTTGTCTCCAGACCAGGAGTCCTGACAAGTATAAAGAAACCCACCACTGATTATGTAACTTCCTTGCTTCTTCTCTGATGGAGAGGAATTCAAACAAATAGCTAGCACATGTATGGAGGAAGTCAGAAAAGCTAAAACATAGAATGAGTTCAGACTTGCTAGAGAGGTTCAGAACAATAAAAAGGGTTTTGTTTTTTGTTATGTTCATAGCAAAAGGAAGAAGGAGGAAATTGTAGGGCCATTGTTGGAAAAGATGGAGACATTCTAACAAGGAAGAGAGAAAAGGCAGAACTGCTAAATACCTTCTTTACCCCAGTCTTCTCACGAAAGGAAAAAGGTGCTCAACCTGAGGAGAATGGAGCAGATGACACAACAGGGAAAATACAGCACAGAATAAGTAAAGAGGCAGTACAGGAATACCTGGTTAATCTAAATGAATTCAAATATCCAAGGCCAGATGAACTACATCCAAGGGTATTAAAAGAACTAGCGGAAATAATCTCCATGCCACTGTCAATAATCTTTGAGAATTCTTGGAGAACAAGAGCAGTCCCAGTGAACTGGTGGAGGGCAAATGTCAAAAAGGGAAAAAAAGAGGACCCAAACAATTACCACCTGGTTAGCATGACATCAATACCAGGAAAGATTCTAGAGCAGATCATTAAACAGACAGTCTGTAAACATTTAGAAAGGAATGCCATAATCACTAAAAATGAACATGGGTTTCTCAATAACAAGTCATGTCAGACTAATCTTATCTCTGTTTTGATAAAATTACTGGCTTGATAGATGAAGGGAATGATGTTGATGTAGCATATCTTGATTTCAGTAAGACCTTTGTCAGGGTTGTCCATGACAATTTTGCAAACAAGCTAGTAAAAGGTAGGTTAGACAATGCTACTGTTATGTGGATTTGTAATTGGTTGACTGGCCAAACCCTAAGGGTGCTCACCAATGGCTCCTTTCATCCTGGAGACAAATGGGGTGCCACAGGGTTCTGTTTTTGGGCCAGTGCTATTCAACATCATTATCAATTATTTAGATGAAGGAACAGAGGGCATGCTTACTAAATATTCAGATGACACCAGATTAGAAGGAGTAGCTAATACTCCAGAGGACAGGATCAGAAGTCAAAATGACCATAATAGATTAGAAAGCTGGGCCAAAACTAGCAAAATGAATTTCAACAGGGACAAATGAAAGGTATGACACTGGGAGCAGTGGGGGGGGGGGAAATGAAATGCACTGATATAGGATGAGGGACTCCTCTCTTAACAAGACTACATGTGAAAGGGATCTAGAAGTCCTAGTAGACTACAAGTTGAACATGAGTCAACAATGTGATGCGACAGCTAAAAAAGCCAATGCAAGTCTAGGCTGCATCAATAGAAGTATAGTGTCTAGATTGAGGGAAGTAATGGTGCCAACTCTATTCTGCTTTGGTCAGGCCTCACCTGGAATACTGTGTCCAGTTCTGGGCACCACAATTCAAAAAGGATGTGGAGAAGCCAAAGTGTGTCCAGAGAAGGGCAACCAAAATGGTAAAGGTTCTGGAAACCATGTCCTATGAGAAGTGGCTTAGGGAGCTGGGTATGTTTAGCCTGATGAAAAGAAGATTAAGAGGTGATATGATAGCCCTATTTAAATATTTGAAGGGATGCCATATGGAGGATGGAGCAAGTTTGTTTTCTGCAGCTCCAGAGACTAGGGCAAAGAGCAATGGATTCAAACAAAAGGAAAAGAGATTCCATTTAAACATTAGGAAGAACTTTCTGACAGCAAAAGCTGTTCCACAGTGGAATAAGCTGCCTCAGAGTATGGTGGAATCGTCTTTTGGGGGGGGGGTTAAACAGAGGTTGGATGACTAATTGTGGGGAGTACTTTGATTTTGAGTTCCTGCATGGCAGGGGGTTGGACTGTATGGCCCTTATGG
Organism: Phrynosoma blainvillii; assembly: GCA_026167975.1. Taxonomy (NCBI): domain Eukaryota; kingdom Metazoa; phylum Chordata; class Lepidosauria; order Squamata; family Phrynosomatidae; genus Phrynosoma; species Phrynosoma blainvillii. The sequence continues at coordinate 19,166,913 of JANUYF010000004.1, read as the reverse complement.
TCTCTTCCAACTCTATGATTTATGACTGACATAAAAAAAAGTACTGGCAAGAAAAAAACCCAGTTCAATTTACATCATAGAATATTGCCAATTTGAACTTTTTCAGTTGACCAAACACAATTTTAAAGCCCTTAGAGATATGTTATGGAAAGAAAAGCAAGACATCATTGATTTATAGTCTGCATAGTCAATTTGATTTTTTTCTGGCAAGCTGTGTTATATAACTTTAGCCTGCATCTTATCTGTTATCCCCAACCAGAGTAGACCCACTGAATGAGCTGTTGACAAGTGACCCAATGGAGAAGCAAATCCCATTAATTCAATGAATCTGCTCTGATTTGGATTAACAATAGAATTCAGGCCACACCAAGCTCCATTTTGCATTATTAGAACAACCTTATGGCTCTATGTTTTACGCATACACCAGCATGCCTAATGTCTCTCTGCAACATTATATAGAAGAGAAGAAAGAAATACCTTGCTTCACAGAACCTGTAGATTGAATTTGTGCCATAAGGGCGGAATAAAGTGAGGGGACAGAGTCAATGGTAAAGTTTTATAAAACTCCCTATCTCTGATATATTTGCCTGTTCTTATCTAAATCCTTTTGGCCTCCTTCCAAATTCCTCAGATGTTTGGCTCAAGCAGGAACATTCAGATTTGCTTCTAATTTTGTTTATGGGGAACAGTTAGTGACAAACCAAGGCTGGGCAGAACTTATCTCCCTCTTGAGATTTTTCTTGAATCTTATTAAAATGCTTTTCATCTCCCTCAAAGTTCCTGGAATATTTTTATTTGGGAGAATAATTGACTGATGTTTTACATCAACAGAAGCATTGAGTGTCATGGATCATAAGGAAGGAAGTATAGTTGAACACAGAAAGCCAGCATGGTGTAGTGGTTTAAGCATTGGACTACAACTCTGGAGACCAGGGTTTGATCCCTCACCTGGCCATGGAAGCCCACTGGGTGACCTTAGGCAAATCACATACTTTTAGCCTCAGAAAACCCCATGATAGGTTCACATTATGGGCACCATAAATCAGAAACTACTTGAAGGCACAGAATAACACTAAATAGTTGAACACACTTATGTCACTAGTGACTCATGGCTTTCCTGTTAAGGGTAGAGAATCTACTCCAGGTTTTACTCTGATTGTTAAAGGAAGTATCCAAGAAATAAAACCTATTGGGGGGTGAATTTCAGCAACTTGGTTCATTCCTTTAAAACCAGAGTGGAATCCTCATCCAAAAACATGGAATTCACCAGCTGTCACTGCTTAGGGCAAGTGACAGGCTGAACATGGTCACAAGAATATACTAACAGATAATTCTAGGATTCAAAGCAAGTGGTTTTCACTGGGAAAGAAGATACTTAACATCTCCTTTTCTTGCTGCCTTTTCTCTACACTAAGGAAAGAGACATTTCTTCTTTAAGGGGTTGTTGTTGTTGTTATTAACTGATGTCAAGTCGATTTTGACTATGGTGGCCCCATGAATGAAAGTCTCCCTATTATCAAAAGCCCTACCCAGGTCAAGGCTGTGGCTTCCTTGATTGACTCTATCCATTTGGAATGTGGTCTTCTTCTTTTCCTACCACCTTCTACTTTACCAAGCATTATGAGCCCTGTCTTCTCATGGTATGACCACAAGTAGGATAGTCTCAGTTTAGTCATCTAGGGAGCATTCAGGCTTGATTTGCTCTGGGACCCATTGATTTGTCTTTTTAGCAGTCCAGAGTATCTGCAGAACTCTTCTCCAGTACATGTCAAATGAGTAGATTTTCTTACTATCAGTTTTCTTCACTGTCCATTTTCACAGCCATACATAGAATTTGGAAATACAATGGCATGGACAGTCCTAACTTTGGTATTCAATTATGTATCTTGACACTTCAGGGTCGTGTCTCGTTCCTTCACCACTGTCCTTCCAAGTAGTCATTTTTTGTTTTCTTGACTTCACTCTCCATTTTGATAAATGATTGGGCCAAGGAATGGAAAGTCTGAAACTATTTCAATGTCTTCATTGTCTATTTTAAAGGTAGGGAAATAATCTCACTAATCGTCCCAGCTATCTGCTATTTTCTCTTTGCTTTTGTGATTTGCTTCAGTGTGCAGGGATCTATTTGGCTGCCCAGTTGGGAGGAAAGCCACCAAGGCTGGAAAGCAACAGGCAAGAAAAGGATGATGGATATCCAACCACCCCTGCTGCTTTTCTCTGCAGATTACTTGCTCCCACTGTTACTTTTCAGTGAAATGGATATTTAACTGCACAAAATTGTGTTTGGGTCCTTGATTTCAGATGAGGATGGAGGTTAAGCAGGGGCTTCAGAGCCCAGATAGAGTTTGAAGAGCATTTGAAGATGAAAGGCAAGGCACTTGAAAAATGTAGAATTAAACTATCCTTTTGACAGTGCTGGATCCAGCTGGGACATTCTATTTTCTTCTTAGCACATTTCTTACTAGGAACAATAATGCTTTGAATGAGAAGTAAAAGGAGTCCTCCAGACTCTGAATAGATTTGTCACTTTATCTCTGCAGAAAATGGCACCTTGCAGTATTTTGTAGCATAATTCTTCAGGTAGCAGGTGCAACGGCAACAGGCAAGATCCAATCATTCTAAGTGGGATGCAAAAAAGAGGGGATACTGAAAACATCTGTAAAACATCTAGGGGTAGCTATGTTGGCCATATAGCAAATCCAATAACATTCAAACAATAGGCCTAAGCAGACTGCCAGAAATAGTGCACATTAAATTGAGGCACTGCCCTGGCTCAGTGCTAGGGAATCATGGGAACTGTATTTTTTTCTGAGACATTGAGCCTTCTCTGTCAGAGAGCTCTGGTGCCACAATAAATTACAGTTCCCGTGATTCCCTAGCACTGAGCCAGGGCAGTGCCTCAATTTAATGTGCACTATTTCTGGCAGTCTGCTTAGACCCAATGATACCTTTATTGGACCAACCAAAATGCATAATTACATGTTGCAAGCTTTCAAAGTCACACTGGCTTCTTCATCAGGCAAACAAGAGGGGGAAAAATGAAGATGTTAGTCTGTGGACACTTTCACAGAAAACGCTTTAGGAGGACGCAATCCTACCTCCGTCCGGCCCCACTCCGGCTCCATTTCCAGCTTGTTCACACGCACGCCACAGCAAACCCCGCCCCTTCCGGTGCCATCCCTGCGTCCGTCCGGCTCCTTGCTCCATGTGTTCAAACACACGGAGCAGTAAGTCTGGCCTCACTCCGGCCGAAACAGCGCTAACTCCGGCATCAGCGGCGGAAAGGTAATTCCGATTTTCAAAAGGAATTAGGCTGCCGCCGCCGGAGCCATTCCGGAATGAGCGGCACGAGCCGTTCCGGAAAGTCTCCAGGTGGCTTTAGGGACCTTAGTGTGAAAACGCCCTGTGAAAACATCTGTGGTCACCTATTTAGGAAGTCCCTAGCAGGCATTAGCTCAGTTAACTGAAGCTAAAATTAAAATATCTCAAGTTATCCTAACATTTCTGGAAGGCTTACAAATCAGGCATCAAGTGTACCTCAACAGAAAGGTACCAGCTGGAAATGTTGGCCAGCCAATACATCAATTAAAAATTGTACCAATTATCATCCAAATCTCTCAGTGGTATCTGTATCACTGCGATCCAACAGATGGGTTTTCATTTTGATTAATTGTGTATCTACATAAATTCTAGGAGAATGCTGCACACTCATGGCAAAGGGGGCTCATCCACCTTCAGACCAGTGTAATCGTGGATGGGATGAGATGAAAGGGGCAGAGAGATGCATATTATAAATGCAGCATATGCTTGTCAGTTAAAAGTATTTCTAGACCAGTCTTCTGTCTAAGTGGGTTGGATCAGTGGTAAAAATCACAATATAAAAACAGAACAGAAACAAATATTATTTTAAAAAGACTAAAACTGTTGCAAAAGCCAGGGCATGATAAAATAATACAGCCTTAACTGCCTGTTGATAGTTTACTGGGTATGAGTCTGATTTCCTTTGGGAGGAAATGCTGCAAGTGTAACCATTGCATATGCAGTTGTGCATCCTTGGAGGGTGTGTGATTTAATGTCTTCAACGCAACACTGGATTCACTGGGATTGTCGAAACGGCACATCCACAAATTCACAATCAGTTGCACAATGACAGTATTCAGTGGAAGGGTAGTATAGCATAACATAACCGTCACTTAATTACATGAATAGAGGCTCATGTGTCTAAGAGACTTTCCGATTGCAACTGCTCTCATTCATCTGTTTTTTGTGAGGGACAAATCATCCATAACTTTCCATCTTTGCCTTTCCAACTTTAGGACCTTTATGCTGAACAGTAGCACTCTGTAGGTCACTTTGACACTGATTTGGTGCCAGCTCAGGGTACAGTTTAGACTAGAGGAACCACTGACCCAAGGACACCACAAATAATACCAGGAGATTTGATTTTGCTGCTGGCTATCAGTGCTCAGCCTTGCAGAGCAAACCTTTGTTTCCTAGTAATATTGCTTAGTAGAAAACTGGATTGGCAATATTACCTTTGAGCTAACATTTGTATTTGGGGCAGTGTGTGCCTTAGTATCAAAGGAACAGGAAGCAAAAGGTCAAAAAATGTCACAGCAGATTAGCCCTGAAGGTCTTGGGACCTTGATTTCAGAAGGAGAGACTCTCTCCAGCATGATGTATGTAGTAATTTGAGGACTCCAGGGATGCAATCGCACTACAGAATTATAGTGCTTTTATACCACGTTAACTGCCATGGCTCCATTTGTGGAACACTGGGATTTGCAGTTTAGGGAAAGGAATTTAGACTTGTCAGCAAGAGAGAGCTCCACTACCTCAACAAACTTCAAACCCCAGAATCCCACAGGATGGAACCATGGGCTCATTCGCACTACAGAATTATAGTGCTATTATTCCACTTTAACTGCCATGATTCCATCCTATGGAATTCTGGGATTGGCAGTTTATGCAAGGCATTTAGAGTTCTCTGCCAGAGAGCTCCAGTGCTTCATCAAATGACAAACCTTATAATTCCGTAGGATGGAACCATAGTTGTTAAAGTGGAGTAGTAGGGCTATAATTCTATAGTATGACTGGGCCCTAGGAGACCCGGGTCCAGTTCCCTGATCAGCCATGGAAACTCACCAGGGCTGCATCCACACTGCAGAAATAATCCAAGTTGACACCACTTTAATTGCCATGGATAAGTGCTATGCAATTCTGGGATTTGTAGTTTGTTGTGGCACCAGAGCTCTCTGACAGAGAAGGCTAAATGACTCACAAAATGACAATTCCCAGAATTCCATAGCATTGAGCCATGGCAGTTAAAGTGGCGTCAGACTGGATTATTTCTGCAGTGTGGATGCAGCCTGAGTGACCTTGAGCAAGTCCCACTCTCTCAGCCTTAGAGGAAGGCAATGGCAAACTCTCTCTGAACAAACTGTGCCAAGAAAACCCATAGGACTGCCATAAATTGGAGTCTTCCTGAAGGCACATAACAAGAACAACTGTCTCTGTGTGTACACCTGCCTGAGCACTGAGATCTGCTGGAGGCACCTTCCTCTCAGTCCCACTAGTGGGAATAATACACTATGTAACTGACCCTTTCTTTGCTAAGAGGAGTAACTTGCCCTTAGGGATTCACTTTTCCTTAATGCTATCAGCAAGATTTAATCAAGTGCCTCCTTGTTTTTATTGCCACTTCCTCCTTTGCTCTGATTAAGGCAAACCACACGTACAGCAAGGAAATTTAAACACACAAAAAAGCTATATTTCCTCCACACAACCCTCCTGCTGTCGCCCCATCAAGCTTCATATCCTCTCTAGGGAGAAGAAGAGAGGCCACTGATCTCTTTAAACTGTCATCTTAATATGATCCACTGAGACCTTTTCTTTTCCTTTTCTTTTTTAAACGAGAACGTACAACATAGGTTTTAAGTGACTTTTAAAAATTTTAAAAGCCCTTGGGAGAGAATTCATTCCTTGCTTTGATAGCCTGTAGTTGCAAGAGAGAATATCAAATACAACTTTGGAGTGGTGATGGTGGTGGTATTTATTCTATAATATATGTCTGCTAAGTTGCAGAACTCACAGCTGGATTCATATCAGGCAAGTCCCTACTTCTAGGCAGATAGGGAGCCATTGGGGTAATAATAGAAACCTGCTGACTGTTCTATTCTGTTGAAGAAAGAGCGGTGGAAGCCACACATTAATAGCACTTTGATACTGCCATGGCTCCATCCTATGAAATATTGTGACTTGTACAGCAGGCCCTTGGTATCCACTGAGTTTGGTTCCAGAACAACCCATGGATACCAAAATCCATGGATGCTCAAGTCCCATTAAATACTATGGCACAATAAAATGGTTTCCCTTATATAGAATGGAGAAAAATCAAGGCTTGCATATTGGAATTTATATTTCTTTGAATATTTTCAAGCTGTGGTTGGATGAATATGTGGATAAAAAAATCTGTGGATATGGAGGGCTGACTGTAGTTTGGAAAAAATACTTAGAATTCTCTACCAGAGGACTCTAATGCTGTAGTTTAGGGGGGCACACTTCAGGCTGCTGCCACACTGCACAATTAATGCAGTTTGACACCACTTTAACTATTGTGGCTCCATCCTATGGAATCCTGGGACTTGATGTTTGTTGTGGCTCTCTGACAGAGAAGGCTAAATATCTCACAAAACTACAAATCCTAGGATTCCATAGCATTGAGCCATGGCAGTTAAAGCAGTGTCAAACTGCACTAATTCTGCAGTGTAGATGCAGCCAGTGAATAAGTGGAGTTTAGGAAAAATGTACAAAACAGTGTACAACATTCAATGCAAGAATCAAAAGGCAAAGTCTCTCAGACCCTGATATGAAACAAGGACAGGAGATTGTACATTCAATTGTGCCATATTACCATTCAAGGGAAGTGTAGCACAATCAATCAAAAAAGCATGATGAAACTGAGACAGAGAGATTTTCACATCCCTAACTGGCAGCATACCCAGATCTTGATAGTTCAAGGGTGAACAAATGCAATTGTTAATCCCATATAGAGCAAACACCATGACAAGTAAACACTTATGTAAATCCCATTGATTCAATGGACCTATTTTGATTTGACTAATGGATTTAGCCTTATTTCTAGTCTTATAGTTGTAACCTAACAAGCCATAGTTTTACTAGTAGTATAACTTGGTATAACTTTTTTGCATAACATAACTTTTGTAGTGTAATGTAGTATGCCACTTAGGAGAGGCTGGTTAAACTCACATCCTGCCCAGCCCTCTGTTACTGGTGAGTAGACAGATACGTGATAAGCAGGGCTGCAGTGTTGCATTGGTTAATCAGTTGGATTAATTTGTTGTTCTCTCGAGATCAGGGTTTGAATCCCTGCTTGGCCATGAAACCCACTGGGTGACCTTGGGCAAGTCATTTTCTCTCAGCCTCAGAGAAGGCAAAAGCAAACCTCCTCTGGCTGGCAGGTGGGCCCAGGGACTTTCCTGTTCTCCCTTCTTGGGAGGGCCTCACTGGGTATTCAATCCCCTCTAGGCTTTCACCTGGTGTGGTCCGTACCCCCCGCAACTCACTAATGACAACCCCGGGCACAAGCATATTTGGTCAGCAGAATCATTTTCTGCCAGCTGATCTCAAAGATCTGCTGACTGGTCAATCTGCCAGCAGAACTGCTCTGCAGCTAGGATCTGTCAGCAGAAGAATCAGAAAGGAGGAAGAAAAGAGGTGGAGCAAGGGATGAACTGATATGCCATAGACAAACCTTTCCCAGTCAAGGCACACAGCTACAATGCTGATTCAAATTCAGGCCAGAGTGATTGTAGTACTAAATAATTTTCACCACCCAGAGACAGAGAGGAAATTGGATTCAGCAGAGCCTCAGCTGGCCTAATATTGGCACACCAGGCCTTTGGTCATCAAGGCCAGTTAGGATGAATTAATTAATTTGAAGGGTCCTTGGCTACCCTCCCCATTGACCAAGGAAGGAACTGTATGATCAAGCATCTAAAGAAATAATGACTATACAGTCAGCCTTCCATATCCACGGATTCCACCTCCCCCGCCCACATGGATTTAAGCATCCACAGCTTGAATATTTAAATTTCCAAAAGCAAACTTTGATTTTGTCATACACCATTTTACTATACCTTGGTATTCAACTGGACTTGAGTATCCATATATTTTGGTATCCACGGTGGGTCCTGGAACCTAACCTCAGCGGACACCAAGGGCTCACTGCATGCTGAAATGTCTTATAATTGACAATAGACTGATGCCTCTTTCCTTATGATGGACTTGAATTAATATGGAAAAAGTGGGAGATAATTATTCAGCTTTGTATATATTATAACTAGAAGGTCTAAGTTTACAAGACTGTGAAACAAGAGAGATCAGGGACTTGATAAGTTGATGACTCATGGTTTATGTTTGCCGAAACAGAAGATGCTATTATTGTCATTCCCTGGTGTTTTGTGTTCTAAGTTGTAATTACTTTTCGGTAGGCATTCTGCTGCCTCTTTATCAATAGCACATCACAAAAGAGCAAAGAAATTGCAGGCAGAGGTGGTGGTGATGTATCTGCTATCTAGGTTAAGATGACTAATCAATGGGAACTTTCTGAAAATCAAACAAAAAGCTTCCTTGTCCTTTGTCTATTACAGAAATGTTTCAAGGAAACTTTGGTGTAGTACTGTTGTTGTTTTTTCCTTAAAGTAGCACTCCAGAAATACAAATTGGGAAATTACTTGCAGAGAACAGGAAAATCAAGCTTAGCTCTTGAAGTCATGAGAGAAACATTATGGCCAAGATGGTGCCCTGAAAGATGTAGGAGATTATGACACAAGCCCCCCGTTCTTGCCTCAATTGCATTCATAAAAGGAAACACATACATACTGGCTTGGGAGCAGTCCTTATTGCATGTCTTCAAGTGCAAGACTGCAGCTGTAATAGCTCTTGCTGGCCTGAGACAACTGTTCCTTAACCCTGCCTTCCTACCCTATTGTTCTATCCAGCATGCCTTTGGGGGTTTTAATTTTTTAATTTTTATTTCTCTCTCTTTTTTATTTTTTACATAATTTAGACATGATGGCAATGTGATTGGGAAGGAGAAGAAAAGAAAGTTAAACAAAGAACAAGAAAACCAGCCTGACTGGGGATAGCAGGGGAGGCGGGGAAGAGAGAGAGATCACATGGCATGGCAATGTCGGGACTGTTGCTGGAAGCTTATCACACACAGAGCTAAAGCCATAGCAGTGATATTGTTAGCTATTGATGAGCAAAGCCAATCAATGAAAAAGTGTGGAGCAGTCACAGGTGGAGACCAGCTTTCACATCATCTGATAAGGTTCAGCCATAGACACAATTCTTTTTGTTGCTGTGGGCCTTCAAGTTGTTTCCAACTTATAGCAACCTATCACGGGGTTTTCTTGGCAAGTTTTATTCAAAGGAGGTTTGCAACTGTCATCCTCTGAGGCTGAGAGTGTGTGACTTGTCCAAGGTCACCCAGTGGGTTTCGTGGCTGAGCAGACAATTGAACCCTGGTCTTCATAGTCATGGTCCAACATTCAAATCATTATGCCACGTTGGCTCTCCTCCTTTAATTCCACTTCTTAGCCTTGTGTGATAATCTCTGTAGCTACAGAGACATGACTATGCATTCTCCAGATGCCCCCAAAATCCTGCCTTTGAAACCTCAGCCCCTCCACCAACACAATCCACCAACACAATTTCCAAGGTGCTGGAGAGTGGGGTGGGGAATAATGATGGGTCTAGCCCTCTCTTGGTTAGAGAATGCACTGAGGCAAGCCACTGCAAAGACCCTTGAAACAATCTCTTGGAATCTTGTTGATCATTTTTGTCAAATGTGGAACTTTCATGTTCAGTTCAAGGCGGAGGATGCTGAGCTACTCAGGTGGTGCCATTGTGCATGCTCAGACACTGCCCATTGGTGTGCGTGCAAATATTGTGCCATATCACAATTAGTAATGAGGAATTACTGCTGCATAACTCCCTGAGTGCAAATTTATACTCAAGTCTGCTTGACGTAAAATCTTGGCCAGACCCTCCATAAATTTCACAGGCAATGGATTCTTCCTACCCAGCCACAGATTCTGTTGAGACAGGACAGTCTGACATGTTGAGGATACCACCCCTTTGGAACAAGAAGAGCTTAGTAACAGCAGATTCTGTGGCAGATTTTACCAGCATCTTCTGAGTAGGCATCATGTGGCAATAGTGATGCAACACAATGCAATGCTTTCTTGTCACTGTCTCATGCAGTCCTCCCAATGTGTCACCGTAATTGCTTTTTGGAAGGAAGACTGGCTGAACAAACAGGGAACGAAACAGCCAACTGAGGGTGCATCTACACTGTAGAAAAATTATCCTGGGATTTGTAGTTATGCAAGGTCTTTAGCCTTCTTTTTCAAAGAGTGCTGATGCCTCACAAAACTGCAAATCCCAGGATTCTGTAGGATGGAGCTACAGCACTTAACGTGATGTCAAACTGCATTATTTCTACAGTGTTGATGCACCCTCAGTTGGCTGCTTCTCTTCCTGTTTCTTTGGTCAGTGTTCTTTCCAAAAAGCAATCATTCAGTAGGATGGAGCCTTGGCCATTAAAGTGATGTCAAACTGCATTATTTCTACAGTGTAGATACTATTTGTTCAACGTGTGTGCAGAAAATATCATATGAAGAAGGAGAAGTGAAGATAGGATTTTGGTTGGTCCAATAAAGAAATCACTGCTTTTTGGTTTTTGGATGTTTTTGTTCTTTCTCAAATTGTTTAGCATGCATTGGATCAGATTTTAAAATTCCCCCTGCCACTATACCAAAGTTGAGCATACTCCAGAGTAGGAGTGTTTGACAATGTCACACTACACTGTTACCATGCTATTATTCCACAAACATGAGTCAACAGTGTGACATGGCAACTAAAAAGACCAATGCAATTTTAGGCTGCATCAAGGGAAGTAACAGTACTACTCTATTCTGCTTTGGTCAGACCTCATCTGGAATACTGTATCCAGTTTTGGGCACTACAATTCAAAAAAGATGTTGAGAAGCTGGAGTGTGTCCAGAGGAGGGTGACCAAAATGGTGAAGGGTCTGGAAACCATGCCTTATGAGGAGTGACTCAGGGAGATGGGTATCTTTAGCTTGGAGAAGAGAAGGTTAAGAAGTGATATGATAGCCCTGTTTAAGTGTTTGAAGGGGCGTCATACTGAGGATGGAGCAAGCTTGTTTTCTGTAGCTCCAGAGAATAGGACCCAGAGCAATGGATGGAAGCTACAGGAAAAGAGATTCCACCTCAACATTAGAAGGAAAGTCCTGACAGTAAAAGCTGTTCAACAGTGGAACACACTCCCTCAGAGAGTGGTGGAGTCTCCTTCTTTGGGGTTTTTTAAACAGAGGCTGGATGGCCATCTGTTGGGGGTGCTTTGATTGTGAGTACCTGCATGGCAGAGGGTTGGACTGCATGACCCTTGGGGTCTCTTCCAACTCTGTGATTCTGATTCTAAGGGTTGTGACAGCAAAGTTACACAGACATGTGGCACTATTGCACATCATTGCACATGGCATGGCATGTATTGATTTCATGGTTGCACATTCCACATTGATGTGCACTTGGTTGTGCAACATCACTCCTATGTAATGAGTCAGCACAGCACAATGGAGGCATAACACTGTATTTAGTTATGCTTTGTATTTCCAGTTGAGGATCTCAGACTACATCCTCCAGAATCCTCCAGCCAGCACAGCAATTTGTCATGCAGGCTGGGGCATTCTGGGAAATGTAGTCCCCCCCCCAAAAAAAAAACTTTCCTATACTCTGGGTGCACTTTAGTCTTATTTTCTTCCTAGCTCTTATTAACTGACAATGTTTAAATCATGGAACTTCAGAGAAATACATATCATTTGAAATTTAATATTTCAAATGGATTATTTTCTCAGAATAAGACATCTAGGCATGCTGCAGTCCATTCACAATTGTTATAGAATTGGGAAAGCTCAATTTGTGTATAAGTGTCCTTGTACAAAAATGTCTTTGTTCAAACTGCCACCTCATTCTCATCTTCTAGAAAATGGTGTTTTAAAGCTCTTTCATGGTAAGCATTTGTTACATTCTGGGGAGACAGCAGCTTTCTTATATATTGGGAACAATTTGCATTTTTCAATGTTATTATGGCAAGAGGAAAATGCAAAAGTATGTCATGGAGATTTTGCCAATTGTTCCTTTGCTCTGCTTGAGATGGGCTTGTCAAGCTGTCCTGGTACTAATGGTTTATTATAGTGGAGAGCCAGTATGGTGTAGTGTTTTGAGTGTTGGACTATGATTGCAGAAACCAAGGTTTAAATCCTCGCCCAGCCATGAAACCCACTGGGTGGCCTTGGGCAAGTCATACTCTCCCATCCTTGGAGGAAAACAAAGGCAAATCCCTTCTGGACAAATCTCGCCAAGAACCCCTTGTGATATGTTCACCTTAGGGTCGCCATAAGTCAGAAACAACTGGAAGGCACACAGCAACAATAACAACAAACTCAAAGTGCTCCATGGACCCATGCAAATCTGCAAGCTATTGGCTGTCATGGCAAGCTTCCAAAAAAGAAACCGTTATAGTCAGTGGACACAAATACAGTGCCAGTTTCTGACACGCTGGAGGAGGAAAGCCTGCCAGTCTCCCACATCAGCTAAGCTTGAGAAGTACTGATTTATCCCACTGTGATGAATGCTGGCACCGTTGCTGACACAATTCAGCATTTGACTGAGCCACCTGAATTGCACAACACCCAGAGTCTCATCTACTATGGCTAATGGTAAGGGACTCTAGGAACAGGGTGACCAGACATCCTCGTTTTCCAGGACATGTCCTAAATTTCAACTTTCTGTCCAGGAGGAATGTCAAAATGTCCTCAATTTTGAGCATGACTAAGAAACATGAATTTACACTTATATTAGTGGGTTTTTTTGCTTTTATGTGTTAAGACCTGGTGGCAGTCTTAACAAATAAAATGTTAAGTACTGCAGTAAATGCCAGTACTACAGTCACAGTGTTGTGCGTTTGATCCCAGGGCTCCAGGTTGACTCAGCCTTCCATTCTTTCAAAAGTTGGTAAAATGAGTACCCAGCTTGTTGGCTCACACATTGTAAACTACTTAAGAGAGTGCTTAGTTCACTATGAAGCGGTATAGAAATGTAAAGTACTATTGCTAATGTTCTATTTTTTTCTTGAAGTTCCTACATTTTGCGGTGCCTTGTCCTTCTTTGCATTTAGGACATCTGGCCACCCTGTCTGGGAACTATAGTCCAAAATGTCTAGAAAGCCATAGCTTACCATTAGTCTTTGCCATAGCCAACAGTTGGAGGAAGTATCATCTGCTCAGGAAGTATAATCTTTAAACTCTGACAGATCAGCCAAAAGTTTTGCTGTGGTGGCCAGTGGCCAGAGAAAAATAGGTACCATTTCAGTGGGAAGGTAAACAACATTCTGTGCAATCATGCTGGCCACATGATCACAGAGTAGTCTCTGACAACTTCGGCTTAGTAATGGAGATGAGCACCACCCCCTATGGTCGGACACAACTTAACAACCTTGTCAATGAGGAATATCTTTACCTAAGAAAGATGTTCACTTATTGTTCTAGATGCAGATATGCATTTTTCTGCATGGGGTCGAGTAATGGCTGCCATTACAATAAAAAAAATTGCTGACCTACATATCAAAAATATGCTAAATACTAATTTAAAGTTTGTGTTTAAGGTTGCAAATTCTCTGTGTGCTTTTATAATAACCAACATTTACTTCAACCAGACAGGATTAGACTGGCAACTGTCACTCAGAAGACTTTTTCATCGGCCGTCCCTAGACTGTATGGATTGACCTCCTGGGAGAGATTCAACAGCTAAACATACTGTCTGAATTTAAAACAGGTTTAAAGACCTATCTCTTCCAGCAGGCCTACCCCTATGAATTTTAAATTGGTAGATTTTAAAATTACGTCCGGATGATTTTAAAGGGTAGTGGTTGTTTTAATCTTATGTTTATGTGTTAGAGCTATGTGTTTAAATGTGTTTAAATGTTTTTGTGTGTTTAGTTATACAGCACGCCTGCATCAACCGCAGGCTTGCCATCTGCAGTTTGAGCTTCTTGAATGGCAAGCCCCGGCTTTTTCAATGGGCGCACGTGCACACAGTGGTGCAAGTGGGAGCATGCACCCACTGAAAAGAACAGGACTTAAGATCCTGCATTTTTTGCTATCTGCAGGAGGGTCCAGAATGGATACCCCATGGATAGCAAGAGCACACTCTATATTGTATTTTAATCTATGTTGTACCCCTCCTCGAGCCTTGGGGAGAGTCTGGTAAGAAATTGTTGTTGTTGTTGTGATGATGATGATGATGATGATGATGATGATGATTTCTTCTGCAGGAAGGCCTAACAAATTCTTTTCCAAGAATATGAGGAATCTGTTGCATCTGTACATTATGCTAATTGGCTTTCAATGGAAAGCAAAGTCATTACTCAGTAAGTTCAAATACTGTGGGTCCTCAGTTCAAGAAGGATGTTGACAAGCTGGAACGTGTCCAGAGGATGGCAACCAAAATGGTGAAGGGTCTGGAAACCATGCCCTATGAGGAGGGACTTAAGGAGATAGATATGTTTAGCCTGGAGATGAGAAGGTTAAGGCGTAATATGATAGCCCTGTTTAAGTGTTTGAAGGGGTGTCATACTGAGGATGGAGCAAGCTTGTTTTCTGAACTCCAGAGAATAGGACCCGAAACAATGGATGGAAGCTAGAGGAAAAGAGATTCCACTTCAACATTAGGAGGAACTTACTGACAGTGAGAGCTGTTCAACAGTGGAATACACTCCCTTGGACTGTGGTGGAGTCTCCTTCTTTAGAGGTCTTTAAACAGAGGCTGGTTGGCCATCTCTCGGGTGCTTTCATTGTGAGTTCCTGCATGGCAGGGGGTTGGACTGGTTAGCCTTTGTGGTCTCTTCCAAATCTGTGATTCTATGATTCTATGAAATCTGTACCCAAAGGCATAAAGTTGTCTTTTATCTGACCAGATAAAATGGCCAAAACCCCTTTGGTGTCTTACACTTATGTCATATTGAGGATAGAGCAAGCTTGTTTTCTGCTACTCCAGAGACTAGGACATAGAGCAATGGATTCAAGCTACAAGAAAAGATATTCCACCAGAACATTAGGAAGAACATCCTGATGGTAAGAGTTATTCAACAGTGGGATATGTTGCCTCAAGGTGTGATAGAGTCTCTTTGGAGGTTTTTAAACAGAAGCTGGATGGCCATTTGTTGGGAGTGCTTTTATTCCTGCATGGCAGGGAGTTGGAGTGGATGGCCCCTGTGGTCTCTTCCAACTCTGTGATTCTATAATTCTAAGGTGAAGCCATCACAGGGTTTTCTTGGCAAAATTTGTTCAGAGATTTGCCACTGCTTTCCCCTGGGGCTGAGAGCATGTGACTTGTCCAAGGTCACCCAGTGGATTTCATGGCACTGAACCCTGGTATCTAGAGGCATAGTCCAATGCTCAAACCACTACACCATGATGGCTCTCCTACTGATAGCAGCATAAATAGAGCTCTAGATATGGGACCATTGCACATGTGGTAGCACATGGAAGTACCCAGAGTAGGATGTAAATTCATCTTGTCTCTATGCATTTCATTTGTGCATTACACGTTGCGATTATGCAATGTGTTGTGAGCCATGTGATTTGACCACTGATCCACACACATTGCATTATGTTGTTATTCAGAATGGGGATGACACAACGTGAGTCCACCAGTGGATATTTGCACTACACTGAAGCAATGTAGGACCTTGAAAAAGTAACATTTCCAAGCTCTGACTAGAAGTTTCAATAAGTAGTGACTCAAGACATTTAGTTGCCAGAAGGAAAGAACAAAATGACACCACTCTTCTTTCCTTGCTCAGAAGTTGACTGGACAGTCAGTTGACCAATATTTCACCCTACGAGATAGGGAAGTGCCTTCCACTTGACCACAGGATCAAGTAGGTGGTACTGGGCACACTGTGTGGCAATCACAGCTCTGTTCTTTAATGTCTTACCAGCCCATCTCATCCTTCAGCATCTGCCACCTGAGATGGCTGCTAAACTCCTAATGGAGGGCTGGCTCTGGTTACTAAGGAGCTTTTTTTGCAAATGGAAGATCCTGGTGTCTATTAGTACCTGTCCCACCCCTTTGTCCTCAGTGTCATGTCATTCACTGAAAATGAGCAGAAGGCCAAGGATGCTCTAGGCAGCTTGCTTTCTCTATTTGCTTTACTCCTCAAGAGAGTCAAATTTAAGTGACCATATACTGGAAAGTAATGGCCTATAAATTTATCATCTTGTTCCCTTAACGCAGGGCTAGGCAACCTTTTTGATGCATGGGCTGGTCCCCCGAAGTCCTGCTGTCCGCTGGGCCAAGGGGGGGGGGGAATGGCACACACACCACGCTTCAGCGCGTGACCCCCCACGCACGCTGCCACTGCTGCCGCCGCCGCATCCACGCATGTCACGGCCGGCATTTTGATTTTCAAAATGGCGGCCGCGCCGCGTTTGCGCATGCGCAGGAGTACTGCGCATGCGCAAACGAGTCACAGCCGCCATTTTGGAGACAAAAATGGCGGCCGCCACTCGCGGGCGGTATTTTGTTTTCCAAAATGGAGGTCGCAACTCATTTGCGCATGCGCAGTACTCCCGCGCATATGCAAACGCGTCGCAGCCACCATTTTGAAAATTAAAATGCTGGCCATGGCGCGCACGGCCGCATGGAGGAGAAAACACGCCGCAGGAGCGGCGAACGGCGGCAGCGGGAGGGATCGGCCTGGGCCAGTAAGTCCGGCGACCTGGGCCAGAACCAGCCCGGGGGCCGTAGGTTGCCGGCCACTGCCTTAACGCTATGCTTTCAAGAATCATTCTTATAACTAGTGAAACTGCAATGAGCCATGTGAAAGAAAGACGTTTTTTTTCTAGAAAAACAGATCCTGTTTATTGACTGTAATGTTAATAAAGACTCTGGTTCATTTAATGGCGATTCTGAAGAAATGTTTTTTGAAGAGCCTGGGTAAAGTAAATGCAACAGAAGATGATGATCATGCCTATGCCTGCTAAAAGATAACAAGAGTTGTAAAAAACAAGCTGTAACTGTAGTTTAGTGTGTTGAATTCACAAAGGCTTGCCTGTGTTACTTTGATGTGTAGGCTTGAAGTTTTGTACCTTACAAGTAATCTTTAGAATATATTTTGTAGATTGTCTCTCTCATATGAATAAAATTCAGTTTTAAAAGGAATAATTCCTATAGTTTAATAGGTAAGCAGGAAAGTTTGACTGAAACAGGTTGGGGTTGTTAATTATGATGGCAAGCTTATAAGCTTTCATTGAAAGAGAGAGGTACAGAATACTTGCTAATTTTCTCATCCTTGGCAAGAAAGAGTCTCAGTATGAGACAACCATTGAAAAAAACTGGCAAACCACTGGGAATTTTGTCATAATTTGGCAGGTGGCATTTTGGCATTTGCACACACACACACACACACAAATATTGCTCTGCAGTTTTTGCACAAAAAAACAGGATACTTTGCACAGAATAGACTGTCGGGAATTTTCTCATCTAGATTAGATCTACTGAATCACTGTTGAATGGCGAGTCAACATGTTAGCAAGCCCAATTCAATGGCTCTTTAGTCAGGATTAACAGTAGGATTTAGTTTTCTGAACTAAAATGTGTGGGAGTTTTGTGTAACTAATCAAGCATTTCACAAATGATTTATTTTGCAATAAAGATCCTGACTTGTGAACAATTGTCCAAAAATGCACAAAACTCATATTATTTCCCAGTGGGAAGAAGAAGAAAAATCAGTGTACTTGTTTTTGCATGTATAGTTGGCCCTCCATTTTTGTGGGGGATCTATTCTGGATTTTCCCCCCCCCATGAAAGTGGAGACTCACCAATATTCAAGCCCCATAGGCTTGAATGGAGTGTGTGCACGCTGGCACACACCCCCATTAAAGTTAAAGGAGATCACCCCTCCATGAATATTTGAATCCGTGGATCTTAAGCCCACAAGAATGGGGGAGTGACAGTAATAGCAACATTAAAGATTTATATCTCTGCATCAAAATAAAAATCAACCAGAAGAATTCCCTTAATTGGATTTATTTATCTAAATGGAAATGAGTAGTTAGATGTCATTGTTTGGCTCACTGCTTAAATCCACATGTTTTTCTCTATGGATTATAGCAATCTTCTCCTATTTAGCATCTTCCATATGCATTGCACTATAACTCCAGTCATCCCAGCCTTCCATATGAGGCTTTGTCATGTAACCACTCTTCTTCACTCAATAAATTTGACAAGGATTCCACTCAATATAACTTGAAACCTCCTCCATTTTTCCACCTCCATTTCCATCTTTTTTCTTCCTACAAAAAACCTGACAAGAAAGAAAAGACAGAATAGTTGCACAATGTCTTTTGATTGATAGCTCTAGGAGCCTTCTGTCTTGAAGCGCCCTGCCTGCCTGTTTCCATGGTGATAATCTCAGTTTAATATCTGATTTTATGCTCTTTTGACAGAAAGTTCAAAATGACTGCGTGGTTAAACCAGTCTCTCCTGGAACTCTGTCACAATATTGACAAATCACTATCTAGTAGTGTCAAGCATGTAAAGGCAAAGGTATTCCCCATCGACAAGGTTGTCAAGTCATGTCCAACTGTAGGGGGTGTTGCTCATTGATCTCTGTTACTAAACCAAAGAGCCAGCATTGCCAGAGACTACTCTGTGATCCTGTGGCCAGCATGATTGCTGTTTATTTTCCCACCAAAGTGGTACCTGTTTATCTACTTGCATTCGCATGCTTTCAAATTGCTAGGTTGGCAGAAGCTGGGACTAGTGACAGGCGCTCACCGCATCATGCAGCACCCGGGCCTCTAACTGCCAACCTGCCAATCTTGCAATCAACAGAGTCAGCACCTTAACCACTTGTGCCACTTCATCAAACATATAGCTTGCTATAAATCAGTCCTTTTTGGTCTACTTATTATTTTCTTCGCTTGCTTTTCCTTTATGGTTGGCTAAGAAATGATTACCAACCAGGGAACAAGTGTATCACTTTTATCACTCAGTATGCAGCAATATTGCTTCAGTCAAAGACCTGTAATTCAGGTTGTTGCTGCTGTCATCAAGTCATCACAAAGTCAGATTTTGTCATCAAGTCTTTGTGACCCTATGAATGAGAGACTTCCAAGATCCCTATCACCAATAGCCCTGTTCAGATCTGGAAGACTTAGGACTGCAGCTTCTTTGGCTGAATGCAATGTGTTCTTCCTCTTTTTCTACTGCCTTCCATTTTGTCAACTATGATCATCCATTTTATTATATGGGATTGTCTCTTCCTGTATAATCCACTCCATACACTCAGGTCCTCTGGGGAAATTTACTTCAACCATCCAGGACATGAATAGCACCTGTCACCTAGAGAACCTTTTTGTCAGCTGCCCGAGACTATAGAATGAACTGCCAGGAGAGATTTGACAGCTAAACTTGCTGTCTGAATTTAAAACAGTATTATCTATTCCTGCAGGTCCCCACAGTCAACTTTAAGCTATGAATTTTAAATTGGTGTATTTTTAATTGTATGTTTTGATGTTTTTAATGTGTCCTACACTTGTATGTTTAACCTATGTGCTTAAATGGTTTTATGTGTTTTAAACTGTGTTGTCATGAGCCTTGGACAGAGGCAGCTAAGAAATAAAATGTACAGTATTTTCTGGCGTATAAGACTACTTTTTAACCCAGGGAAATCTTCTCCAAAGTCGGGGGTCGTCTTATATGCCGGAAGGATGAGAAGGGGGGGGTGGCGCAGCACAAGGCGGGAGGAGGAGGAAGAGAGGAAGTCCAGGTCAGAGGAGGAGGAGGGGGGGAGGAAGGGGTGGCGTGAGGCAGGAGGAGGAAGCAGCAGCGGATAAGAGGTGAAGCCCTATCCTGGGGTTTTCTTGGCAAGACTGGTTCAGAGGAGGTTTGCCATTGCCTTCCTCTGAGGCTGAGAGTGTGTGACTTGTCCAAGTTCATCCAGTGGGTTTCATGGCAGAGTGGGGAATCAAACCCAGGTCTCTAGAGTGGTAGTCCAACACTCAAACCGCTACACCATGCTGGCTCCTAATCCCATGTACTACCTATGAAACAACTGCAGACTTTTTTGTTGTTCTTGTGTGTCTTCAAGTCCTTTCCGACTTATGGCAACCCTAAGGTAACCTTATCGTGGGATTTTCTTGGCATGTTTCTTCAAATGGGGGTTGCCATTACCATCCTCTGAGGCTGAGAGTGTGTGACATGCCCAGGGTCACTTACTTGGCCACA
Source organism: Phrynosoma blainvillii (assembly GCA_026167975.1). Taxonomy (NCBI): domain Eukaryota; kingdom Metazoa; phylum Chordata; class Lepidosauria; order Squamata; family Phrynosomatidae; genus Phrynosoma; species Phrynosoma blainvillii. Next base: position 19,146,511 of record JANUYF010000004.1, on the reverse strand, counting down.
AATTGTACATACCCCAGAATGCATCACCTAGTATATTGGCAGTCCTTCCCCCCAACACTTTCTCATTTTCCCCCATTGGAAGAGGGGTTGTCTTATATGGCGAGTATATCCCAAACTCTATATTTGAACTGGAAAAGTTGGGGGTCATCTTATACACCCAGTCGTCTTATACACAGGAAATACGGGTATTAATATTTTTATTGTTGCTGTCCAATTTGCCAAGCATTATACCACAGAAAGGTAGTGCAAGGTGGGGTAGCTCAGGGTCTTATCGAATTGTGATGCCCTGCAAGAGGTTTTCTTTAGGGCAAGGTCAGCAAACCTATTTTAGGCTGATGGCAATTGTAGTGTTTTGGGCGTTGGACTATGACTCTGGAGACCAAAGCAGCTTAAAGCAAAGCAGCTTCATTTATATACCGCTTCATACCACACTATGGGGTGTCTAAGCGGTTTACAGCTGTGAGCTGATTGCCCCCCAACAAGCTGGGTACTCATTTTAGCGACCTCGGAAGGATTCAGGCCTGAGTCGAGCCTCAGCCCTGGCTGGTATTGAACTCGCAACCTTGTGGTCTATGAGTGAGTGGCTGCAGTACAGGCATTTAACCACTGCACCACCAGGGTTCAAATCCCCACTTAGCCCATAAAAAAAAACACTGGGTGATCTTGAGCAAGTCACACCCACTCAGCCTCAGAGGAAGACAAAGACAACCCCCCCTTTAAGCACATGTTGCTAAGAAAACCCCATGATAGCATCACCTTAGGGTTGATGCAGGAGCTAGTCAGGCCATTAGCTCAATACTAAGTGTGCATTTACCAAGCTTCCATTGACTCTGTGGGACTAGTGTACTTGGGACATACAATTTCATTTAGACCAGGTGGGAATATTGTGGCCCTTAAGATTTTCCTGGACCATAGCTCCCAGCATCCCCTAGCCAGTGCTGGCAATGGTGAGGAATGCTGGGAACTGCAGTCCAACATCTGGAGGGCCATGCAATTCCCACCCTATTTAGGCCACAGTATATAAAGGAGGATGCTTAGTTTGGTTGTTTGGCCCAAGAGTGCCTGTTGGCTTCCCTTCTGCTCTCCTTGTGTATTGGTAAGCAAGGCAAGTGTTACAAGGCCACCTTTAGACTCCTCTTGTTTTCCATTCAAAATAAAATGTTCTACCCCTGAACTCTCATTGCTCAGTGAAGAGCACCTTTAACATACAGAAGCAGCAAGCCACAGCAAGCATGGGAAGTTGGGATGGACAAGAACTTTTGTAGAAGCCCGATCTACAAGTAGAAGCTGAGCTGAGTTCATAAAAGTTACTTAAGACTACAACTCTTAGGCAACAGTGTCTGGTGGCTCCAATGTTAGTGGGGCAAAGCTTTGGGTTTTTACCCAAATTTTAAAGCAGTTATCCAAAGCAATGAGGCTATTTGGGAGATGGAGTTCAGCACTTTAGTGGACTCATTAAAGGTTCAAACAAAAATCTTCAACAGATTCATTGCCTAACTGCCACATAGAATTGCAGGCTAGAAGACACAGGGCCCTGGGCAAGGGAATGAAAGACAGACAATTATTTCATCCAAGATGCCAAACTGTGTGATGCTGCTGCCAATACACCTGCTTTCATTTATCCAGGTGGTGAAAATAAAATTGGAATCAACGGTTGGTGACTTTATTGTTGACAGCCCTGTACATGTAAACAGCCAAGGAGTACTATAATTTCTTCTGACAGAGCTTTGGGGAATCTTTCTTATGGTTTGGGTTTGTTCAATCGATTGCAGCTGGGCTCATAAACCATTAGCTTGGATCATTTGTCATTGACTATGTACAGTCACCAACAGAGAGTTCTTCTTCATATTATTGCTTCTGTGCTTTAAAAAGGGAAGCCCGTTTAACTCTCTCTCAGTTGTATATGGTGAACCACACAAGTTTATTCAAGGTAAAAAAAGACATCTCAAGCCATACCTTTTGTATTGAGCGTAACATGTACAGTGGGCTCTCCACATTCACTGGGGTTAAGAGTTGCAGGACTCCTGTGAATGTGGAAAAAATGCAAATAAAAAACTTTTTTTACCTGAGAGACCACCTATCTAGGAATCTCTAGGCCCTCCAGTGAAACCCTGTGGTCAACATTCATCAGAGGATGACCAAAGAAAGCTGCTGGAGGACCTACAAATGTCTAGAGAAGTGTTTTCTCTAAGAACCTCTAGAACTTCCATCATGACTCTGTGCTCAACCTCTGGCAGAGTCACAGTGGAAGACCTAGAGATTTTTTAAAGAGAACATATTACTTAAATCCATGAGTAATCAAAACCACAAATGTTGAGTGCTGACTGTAGTTTTATCTTAACTCTTTCTGCAGAGCAAGGCTGGTTGAACTGACTTTCATCTGAGAAAACATGCTTGCATTTTCATTGCTTGCTTGAGATCAACCCTGCAATACTACAAAAATGTCAGGGTTGATCTCAAGCAAGCAAGTACTCATCCTCCAAACTGAAAGTGAGCAGATGAAGTGAACCAGTTATGGTCTTGCAATGTCAAAGAGACTGTTGGACTGCAGATTTATTCAGCTTATGTGTTGCAACTGCACAGCATCTTCAGCATGAGAAGCTAACAATAGGTGACCAGATTGTATGGGCAGAGAATTTACTCTTGCTGGTTAAAGGTATGCCCAGTTTTGTGATGGGATGTAGGACAAGACAAGTGAGGCCCATTCCAAACATCTCTGCCCCCACCCAAGAGCAGAGATAAAATGACCATTGATTTATTTCACTGCACTGGATTTGCCCTCTCTGTGTGCTTGTGTGTGTTGTTGGCCTTCAAGTTGTTTCTGATTTATGGTGAGCCCCCCCCCCCGCCCCGGCAAACCAGTCATGGGGTTTTCTCGGAAAGTTTCCTCAGAGGGGGATTGCCGTTGTCATCCTCTGAGGCTAAGAGAGTGAGACTTGCCCAAGGTGGGTTTATATGGCTGAGACAGGATTCAAACCCTGCTCTCCAGAGTCATAGTCCAACACTCAAACCACTACACCACACTTGTTCTGCCTGAGCATTTATCTCCTGGTGGAGATGTACATTCAGTTCATGTCAATTGGACACAATGCTTGGAATCTTTTTCTGGGTTTACACTGGTGTACGCCAACATGTTGTTGGAGCATTGGACTATGACTCTGGAGACCAGGGTTCAAATCCTGGCTCACCATGTAAACTGACTGGGTGACTTTGGGCAAGTCACATTCTCTCAGTCTCAGTAGATGGCAAGGGCAAACCCCTCTGAAGAAACTTGCCAAGAAAATCCCATGATAGGTTCATCTTTGGGTCACCATAGGTTGGAAATGACTAATGTCATTACTGGAAGTAGCTGCCTGTTTCTAGAGATTGTGCATGGATGGCGTCCTGTCTGAGACTGCACAAAACTTGTGTCACCAGCGCAAACCATTATGCAAGGCTAGGAGGTTCAGTCAGTGCTATCCATAGCAGTCAGTGGGCAGTTGGAGTGCCAACTGCACAATAAGAAAGTACAGCTGTCCTGCCTGCTGTGCAATTGGTCAAGCAATGCAACAATCCAGTGCTGCTGTGCTGATACACTTGCATAACTTTATGCTATAAAATCTTGGTCAATATCATGCCTCACCAACTTTTAACTATGCTAACCACTCTATATACAGGCCATCCCAAATCAAATTTCTACAGGCCTGGTTAAAGGGATCTGGGGCCTTGCCATTGTCCATCAGTACACACGCATCAGTTCCATGCCAATGCATTGACAATGTGTCAGGTTGACAAAAGGGCTGGAACTGTAAAAATTCACAATTGCCTTTATAACCCAGTACAGATATAGAAATAAATTAGTATTGATGCAAGAGAGAACATATATGTGCTTATCCAAGCTTTTATGGCAGCTAATGAAAGCACTAAGCAACTTGACTGGGTTGTAAGGTAGCCTATAGAAACAATGCAATCTGCTGCAAAAGTGAGAGGTTAAAGTACCTTGCCATTTTCCGAACTAAAACAAATTCAATTTTTTTACTGATACTACATGTGGGAAAATATGTGTAATTTATTTTATTAAAATATTACATGTACCAAGATTAAAATCAATAGAAGAGATAAAAGAGATTAAAGAAGATTGTCATTGTTCACATATCACCAATTGAATGAAAGACTTAAATCTGATCTAAAAGTAGAGAGAATTAATAAAGACAATACTGAATTAGATGAATTATTACTGGACAAAAGTAAAGGAACTATTGCAAATATATAAAAACTCTTATTAAAAGTTGAATTGGAATCGGAAACAGTTAAAAATTGTATGATCAAGTGGGCCCAGAATTTGGGTCATCAGATTCCTTTGGAGAAATGGGAGAAAGCCTGGGGAAAAGATTTGAAATTCACACTTTGTATGGATTTGAAAGAAAAAATTTACGAAATGTTATATAGATGGTATCTGACACCTAACAAACTGGCTAAAATGAAAGGCTATGAAAAAGGAAAATGTTGGAAATGTGGGAGAACGGACGGCTCCTTTTACCACTGTTGGTGGACATGTTCGAAAGCAAAAAACTATTGGAAAGAAGTACACAAAATACTCCAAATACTATTAAGATTTCCAATTAAAATATCACCAGAATATTTCTTACTTAACATCATAGATGGAGAAAGTGAAAGACAACATCTGAAATTTATTCTTTATTTAATTACGGCGGCCAGAATAATATATGCAAAAAACTGGAAAGATAAAAAAACTCCCAAAATGAATGAGTGGTTGGAAAAGTCTCTAGAAATGATGAGATTAGATAAATTGACAATGTGCCTGAACAATAGATACAATGAGGAATGGAAGGAAGACTGGCAGAGGCTTTTACAATTTTGTCAAACTAAATGGAATAATGGGGTCTGAGCTCAATGGTATAAAAAGATCACAAAATTAAAAACGATGTTTCATTACTATAACAGGAAAGAAACAAATAATAGATAATGGTATATAGTTTATAAGGATGACATTTATTATAAGAATATTTGTATAATGAATTGAATCAGAAATGAATATTTAATTACTGAAATAATGATATGAAATATTACTGGATTAACTCGCTCAGTTTCTTTAATTAAAATTATGTACATAAGAGAAGATGTATGGAAGGGTGAAGAATTATCAGAAGGAAGTATATATTTTACTAATTGTTTATTATATAATAGAGCTTACCATAAAGAATACAGAGCTGATGTTTATGTATATGTTTATGTTTGTATGTTTTTGATGTTATAAATAAATAAATAGTAAAAAAAAATTGCCCTTGCCTGGAATTCAGAGTGAATCACACCAGCTATTCAACAGTTGTGCATTTTTACAGAGAGCACACAATAGAAACTCCTTTAAGCAAATCATATTGCATCCAAATGTTGCATTACTACTGGGCAGCACCAGTAGAAGAGTCCCACAATCAAGTCGTGCACTGGGTCCTAATTGGATGCATGGGATTTTGCAGACGGTTGATATATGTTAAATCTACTATCTAATGCAGGGGTAGGCAACCTAAGGCCCGGGGGGGGGGGCAGATGCGGCCCCCTGAGGCCTTTGGACCGGCCCCAGGCCGGTCCTGCCACCGTCGCCCGCCATGATGATATTGATTATTGTTATTACTTGCTCTTGAGGTTTGCTTGGCAAAATCTCCAGAGGTTTTGCCATGGCTTTTCTGGGGCTGAGATAGTGTGCATGCATATATTTTTTTAATTTTTTCAAAAAAAATATTTTAATATTTATTTATTTTTGGTGCTTCGGCCCCCCAATTGTCTGAGGGACAGCAACCCAGCCCCCGGCTCAAAAAGGCTGCCTACCCCTGATCTAATGTGTCGTATTGTTATATAAAATATATTGGTACTTAAACAGTGATTGTGCATGAAAAAATCTATTATAGTTGGCCCCCACAGAATTAGTTGGTACTCTAGTACAAGTTAACAGGGTGCAATCCCATCCACACTCAGCTGGGATTCAACACCATTTAGAGAGCCGGCCTGATGTAGTGGTTTGAACGCTAGATTATGACTCTGGAAACCAGAGTTCAAATCCCCGCTCAGACAAGGAAACCCACTAGGTGACCTAGAGTGAGCCACATTTAATCAGCCTCAAAAGAAGGCAAAAGCAACCCCCCTCTGAACAAATTTTGCAAGAAAACCCCATGATAGTGTCACCATAAGCCAGAAGCCACTTGTAAGCAAACAAGTCCCATTTAACATAGTCTGACAAACCTCTGAGTGCACACATAGAAGACAGAGCAGTTGGTTCTGTATAATATCTAGGTTGATTTCTAAAGCCAGCTTGTTGGCCCAAAGGGATGCTCAGATATGTACTAATGTTGCAATGTTGCTCTTGGCCATAAGCATTCCTGAACTAGAATGCTCCATGCTCTGACCAGATTACTCTTAATGTGCCTAGATTACCCTGAAGAGCACAGATTGCTTGCTTCCCAAACCATTCAAGCAGGGTGACCAGATATCGTCCTTTTTACGAACTGTCCTACATTGCAACCTTCTGTCCAGGAGGAATTTCAAAATGTCCTCCGATCTGACCATAACTAAGAAGCATGAATTTATATTTAGTATTAATATAAATATTATAGAACATTGAGCCTTCAACATTAGTATTTTTAGCATTTATTTTGTAATGTCCTACATTTTGCAGTGCCTTGTCCCTCCTTTGCAATTAGGACATCTGGTCACCCTGCATTCAAGGTGCTGATGCTTATCTTTAAAATATTAAATGGACAGGCTCAATTACCTGAAGGATAATAGTCTCTTTAAACCAGCCTGTATCTTAGGGGAGATATCAAAGTACCTTCCATTATACATAACAACTAGGGCAGAGGTAGGCAACCTTTCCCCTTTAAGGGCCGAGGGACTTCAGCTCCCAGAAGCCTCAGCCATGTTGGCCAATAGTCCCATGTTGGCCAATAGCTCCTGGGATTCTGGGAGCTGAAGTCCCTCGGCCCTTAAAGGGGAAAGGTTGCCTACCCCTGAACTAGGGTAAGGACCTTCTTGCACATGCTTAAAAATAGGCTCATTTCCACCTGAGTAATGAAAAAAGGAAGAATATTCAGCAAGGCAACTAAAGAACAAGACTCTGGACTCATCTGGATGCTTCTTTTGTAAAACAACAGTTTCAGCCTGAAAAGATGGATTTCTTTTTTTTCCTGCAGTGGAAGGAGAGTGAGATCTGAGCTTGAGGAAATTACATTTTTGCATTAAAAAAGAATCCCAAGCATGGCTAGGAGAGTCTGGGAATCATAGTTCAGAAATGTAACTCCAAGCTCTCCGCAGAATAAAGGACAAAGTTTGTGTGCACAAAGGTAGCAAGTAATGGGCCAAAAGATAAAGGCAACTTTGTAGAGATTGCTTTCTCGCATGGGTAATTGATTGGCGTTCTGTGCATGTTGAAGTGATGGCTGTCAACATTTGTAGCCATTAAGACTGAGTTGTGTCTAAAACACGGCAATTCATTTTCTGTCAGGTGTCAGTACACGAGACCACATGAAACCTGTACTGTAGCAGTTGTGCTGTCTGCCAAAAGATTCAGTCTTACTTCAAAGAATCTGCTAGCAATCCATTTTTGTTCAAACTTCACCCAAGCAGAAGAAATTGAGCCCAATGCTTTTTAATCATTTTAATGCTTGGAGTTTTCAATAGTCTTATGGCTTTGAACAAGGGGAGGGAGGCAGTAAGTATGTTTTAAATACACTGAACTATCTAATTTTTTTCCCTTTAGCTATTTTATATATGTGTGTTGGGTGCCTTCAAGTCATGTGGCTTTCTTGGCAAGTTTCTTCAGAGCTGGTTTGCCATTGCCTTCCTCTGAGGCTGAGAGAGTGTGAGTTGCCCAAAGTTACCCAGTGTGTATCCATGGCTGAGCTGGGATTCAAATCCTGATCTCCAGAGTCATAGCCCAAACTCAAACCACTATGCCACACTAGCTCTTTTATAGGCCTGTTTATATAATCTACTATTTCTGAAGCTAACCTTTGACCAAAAAAAAACAAAAACCCAAAACATTCCAGTTTATTTACAATTGCCAAGGATGAAATTATATGTTGAAGGGAACAAAAAATTCTCATCCCCAAACATGGTCCCTTGTACCCAAGGGACAAGAAACATGAACAAAGGAGATTGCATAAGAATTTCAATGTAACGGAGGAATGAACATGCGGGGCAAGGGAAAGAATGATTTCAAGTTAAAATTCTTAGCCTTAGCTACATTTAGATATTGTAATATCTCCTGTCCGTCTTTCAGTCCTAGAAAGGAGATCACATTTCCTGAGGTTGCAAGTCATACTTCCACAAAGAAACATAGAATTACATATTATAAATACATAAGATGTATGTGGTTGAAACACTCACAAATTCCTCACTGCTCTTCAAACTAACAAACCTGAGCAGGTTCTTTGATACAGGCCCAACTGGATTCACATTGATATATCAAGGCTCTTCTGAAATACACCACCACCATTACGAAGTAGTTAACATTAAACCAGTGAATTGATCATTACTTCTTGATTCGATGCTTATCATAAAATTGGTATTGTCCATTTGTGGTCATATTGAAGTAGCAAGAGATCTGAATATACAGGGACAAACAGTTTATTAGAAATGAGCTCCTGAAGCCCAGTCTACTTGAAATGTCAACCAACATTTTTCTGTACCTTCAAGCGCTTTCTGCTCCTCCACTATCACCATTTTCTTTCTTTTCTTCCAGTCGGTGGAACTGCATTTGAATAAATTCCATCACATGGCACCATCCAGATGTTTTTGATGACAGCATGCAGCATCCTCAACCGCTGGTCATGCTTGCTATATCTTATGTGAGCTCAAGTTCAAAATATCGCATGGCCTCCAGATTAGGAAATGCTTCAGTGTTAGTGTGTGGCAGAATCACCAACTCATTAAGCCAGCCCCTGTTCCACTTTTCTTATGTTACCACTGAAACTGGAGCTGTTGGTTCACCACATTCAAACCACACAATTATTTACTATTTATTGCTTTTAAAAGAGATTTTATATACACTTTTCCCTCCCTGTTCGCAGACTTGAAATCCATGGTTTTGGTCATTCGCGGACGGCAAGCGGGGAGGGACAAAATGGAGTGCATTGCCATTGAAATCAATGGGGCTTGGACATTTGTAATTTCCCCGATTCACAGGGAAGGTTCGGAATGGATCCCCCACGAATCAGGAGGGACGACTGTACTACTACTACTTATTATTATTATATTATTATTATTATTATTATTATTATTATTATTATTATTATTATTATTATTTTTCTTGCACACCTACTGGTCTTTGTATATCATTACATCATTAACAAAAAGATTATTGAACAAAACAGAGAACTATTTATCTGAGAAAAACCATTCCTGACTCTTCTCCCCTCCAGGTAAGATGGTTCTTCAGCAGCCACTGTGATGACAACTTGGGGATGACAGGATCATCACTGGGAACTGGATAGCTGTTTTTCTGCTATTAGAGCAAGCATTTGACTTACAGTCCTTACACAGAGCATCTTTTAGATTAACTAAGGGCCTTTGCTGACTGCTAGAAATAGTGCAAATTGAGTCCACTTTAATTGCTGGCTCAGTGCTAGGGAATCATAGGAATTACGAGGAACTTCCTGACAGTAAGGGCTGTTCAACAGTGGAACACACTCTCTCGGAGTGTGGTGGAGTCTTCTTCCTTGGAGGTCTTTAAGCAGAGGCTGGATGGCCATCTGTCAGGGATGCTTTGATTGGGAGTTCCTGCATGGCGGGGGTTGGACTGGATGGCCCTTGTGGTCTCTTCCAACTCTATGATTCTATAATTCCCTAGCACTGAGCCAGGGCAGTTAAAGTGGACTCAATTTGCACTATTTCTGGCAGTCTGCAAAGGCCTTAACTCCCATGGAGATCAAGGGAACACAGCACTGCAATATTTGTTATTTTTATATGCCTTGATTGATGGTGACACAATGAATGAGAGACTTCCAAAAGAACCAGTTATTAACAGCCCTGCTTAAGTTTTGGAAACTCAGGGCCTTTGCAGACTGCCAGAAATAGTGCACATTAAATTGAGGCACTGCCCTGGCTCAGTGCTAGGGAGTCATGGGAATTGTATTTTTTTTCTGGGACATTGAGACTTCTCTGTCAGAGAGCTCTGGTGCCACAATAAATTACAGTTCCCATGATTCCCTAGCACTGAGCCAGGGCAGTGCCTCAATTTAATGTGCACTATTTCTGGCAGTCTGCAAAGGCCCTCAGAGACATTGCTTTCTTTTTTGAGACAATCCATCTGTAATGCAATCATCTTCTTTTCCTATTGCCTTCAACTTTCCCCAGCATTATCATTTTTTCCCAACAAGTCATGTCTTGTCATGAGATGTCACAAGTGGAAAGCAGATTACCAGTCTTAAAACTGAATCTGGTATTATCTAGCAAAGGGGATCAAATGCCAGTAAGGTTTTAGCACTTTTGAGGACAAATCCTAACACTTTAATTTACAGAGGACTGTTCCAGCAACAGCCATAAACTAATCACTAACTCATGTTTATAGATCTCAGAAGTTATAGAACTATAAATTCCAGAATCCTCTGCCAATTTGGCCACTGGTCTTCCTACCTGAGTGATCCTGAGAGTTTTAATTCCAAATGTAACTTTTCTGAACTCAACTAAGAACAGCAATTGGGATACAAAACAATAAAGAACTGGGAGGAGGATGCTGAATTAGATGGAACTATGAAGTAATGAAACATGTTCTTTACTGCTTGTTTTTCTCCTGAAGGGAAAAACAGACCTCATATTTGCTCTTTTGTGTAACTTAAAAGGGGGGGGGGGAATCCAAAAACAGCCTATTTATCTCTGGTTAGCTGGCAACCTTAAGTTGCAGCCATAAGGTCTTGAGTTTTTCTGCCAGAGAGACTTAATATTGTTCTAGCAGGATTTTATCACAAACACAAAGAGCTGCTAGAACAGGCCAGTACTACAGATGGGAGAAAACCCCAAGTGAGGTTAAACCCATCCACAACATTGCTATGACATGTATCCCAAAAGATTTGTTGCTAAGCAGCCATTAAGTAGGCAATTCCAGGTGGACGGCAACCATTTCCAGCAAATCCTGGAGGCAAAACTATTATAGTACAAACGTCTAGAAGGATTAAAAGTTTTTATTATAATATGATTAAAAGTTAAATATCCCTTATCCAGAATTCCAAAATACTCCAGAATCCCAAATTGTCCACATGGGTGGCTGAGATATAACACCTTTGATTTCTGATGGTTCAGTGTACACAAACTTGGTTTCATGTATACAATTATTTAAAATATTATGTACAAAATTATCTTCAGGCTAGTCTAAGGTATCTACAAAACAAATGAATTTCATGTTTAGACTTGGGTCTCATCTCCAAGATATCTCATTATGTATATGCAAATATTCCCCCCCACCCAAAAAAACCCAAATGTAATCTAAGGGCCTTTACAGACTGCCTGAAATAATGACGCTTGAGTCCACTTTAACTGCCCTGGCTCAGTGCTAGGGAATCATGGGAACTGTAGTTTATTGTGGCACCAGAGCTTTCTGACAGAGAAAGCTCAATGTCTCAGAAAAACCTACAATTCCCATGATTCCCTAGCACTGAGCCAGGGCAGTTAAAGTGGACTCAATTTGCACTATTTCTGGCAGTCTGTAAAGGCCCCAAAACACTTCTGGTCCCAAGCATTTCAGATATGGGAGACTGTACTATAAAAGTTTGAGTTGCAGTAGACACTTAGAATCAATGGGATATGTTTCATGAACCAGAAAGAGTTACTATTTTTTATTTTATTTTATTGCACTAGATTTCACATCTGGGAGATAGACTTCAAAAAAGTAAGTATTCCAATCTCTAAACTCACCTGGAATTTAAATCCATGAATGTCAGTGGCTTTAATTTGAAACATGACATCATCTGTACCAAGCCTTGGGTAACCTGAAAGTTTTATTTTTATGATACTTTGGGGGGAAAGCCAGTCACACAAAAACACAACATTTAGTCATTTAAAGAAGACTTAGGGGGGTTGCAGACTGCCAGAAATAGTGCAAATATTAGGGTTAGTGCTAGGGAATCATGGGAATTGTTTTTTTCTGACACATTGAGCCTTCTCTGTCAGAGAGCTCTGGTGCCACAATAAAATACAGTTCCCATGATTCCCTTGCACTAACCCTAACCCTAAAAGTGGACTCAATTTGCACTATTTCTGGCAGTCTGCAACCCCCCTCAGTATTATACATAGAATCATAGAGTTTGAAGAGACCACAAGGGCCATCCAGTCCAACCCCCCTGCCATGCAGGAACTCAAAATCAAAGCATCCCCGACAGATGGCCATCCAGCCTCTGTTTAAAGTCCTCCAAAGAAGGAGACTCCACCACACTCCAAGGGAGTGTTTTCCACTGTCGAACAGCCCTTACTGTCAGGAAGTTCCTCCTAATATTGAGGTGGAATCTCTTTTCCTGTAGCTTGCATCCGTTGTTCTGGGTCCTGTTCTCTGGGCAGCAGAAAACAAGCTTGTTCCCTCCTCAATATGACATCCCTTCAAATATTTAAAGAGGGCTATCATATCCCCTCTTAACCATCTCTTCTTTAGGTTAAACATATCCAAGTTCCCTAAGTCGTTCCTCATAGGGCATGGTTTCCAGACCCTTCACCATTTTAGTTGCCCTCCTCTGGACATGCTCCAGTTTCTCCACATCCTTTTTGAATTGTGGTGCCCAGAACTGGATACAGTATTCCAGGTGGGGCCTGACCAAAGCAGAATACAGTGGCACTATTACTTCCCTTGAGTAATGAAAAGTTTGTTTTTTAAAAAATATGTTAACTTTAGATTCAGGACTAGACAGGGAATATGCAAAAGGAAAGAGAACCAACGCATCTTTTCTCCTGTTCAGACTTAGAAAAGGGTCTTTAGAGACATGGGAAGACCAAAATGTAATATGTCAATGATATCACAGAATTAAAGTTGTACAGCTCCTTCCTCTTGGCTGCACTATCCATCCAATACAGAATATATCAGAACACTGCTACATGGACCCAAAGTCTAGGTAACTGAACAAATGGTTAAGATACCTCACAGTATTATTAGAAATCCATCAACTGATTTCTCTACATCTTTGTATTTGAATTGGTTTACCATTTCCATTGGACAAGACAAAGTAAACAGATCCCATAAAGAATTAAAACTGCCTCCTCCATTCCATTATAACAAGGGAGTGGTTTTCCTGTAGCCCTCAAAAATTCTTTTGTATTCAACTACCAGCAACATAGTCAATGGAGAGGAATGCTGGAAGTTGCAGTCCATCATCATTTAGAAGTACAGTCAATTCTCACCCCTGGATTATAGCATGGTATATGCAAAAGTGTACAGTTCTTGCTTTGTAGATATGAACCTCCTTCTCCCAAGAGAACAGTATCAAACACATTACTACTAAGATATGTAACAGTTAGTTTGCAATATGCTGCAGAGAAAGACAAAATGACCACTCTGTAATTACCAGCCAACCTTACTTGTGAAGAAAGAAAATAATTCCTCAATACAGAAACTGAATATTCAGCAAAACAGAATTCAAATCACATCACTATTATTGAACAGTGTTATATTAGAGTAACAGCGTCCAGGAACTTGTACCAGTTGTTCCTTTCCGAAGGCAAATGCTTGGATTCTTTTTCTCTCTTAAGTTCAACAACCCAAAAAGTATCAAATGTATGTGAAATCACTTCTCTGAAATCACTGTAGTCTTTAGTAGGAGCATCTTCTCAAAATATTGCATGACATTTAAACTTAGGCAAGGTTTGTGTAACTAGGACTAGAATTCTATTGATTACTCTTTTCTATAAACAAAAGTTTTGGGTGCCCTTAGGTTACAAGAAGGGAAGAAACCAAAATCCAAGTGCTGGTAACTATATATTTCACACAAACACATTCCACAGAGTTCCTATCTCTGGCAAGTGATACCTGCAGCTGTTGGAGCCAAATTCCTCCAGAGAAATCAGATGTAAGATAAACTGCAGCATGATTTAGAGGCCTAATTCCAGTTTTTAGTCCTAACTAGAGTACATCCACTTGAATCAATGGAACACACGTAAGTGCTGAATTGCTTTAATAGGTCTACTCTAGTTAGGACTAAAAAATAGTTTTACATCACTGCTTTGTACCTAATAAAGATGATGAGAATTAGGGCACATTTTTGAACAGCTACTGTCCTTCAGATATACATATGCAGTCCAATGGCAATATCTAGGAAAATGCATAGTTTTTAAAATAAAGCTATCCTGTTTCACTCTTGATAGGTGCATTATTCTATCCCAAACTCTAGTCTAAGCAGTTACTATATTGAAAAGATGACCTACAGAAGGGATCACAGCCAATGATATTATACACTGAATATTCCATTAAGAAAGTCCTCAAGTTTAATCCTTCCTGCCTCCACTTTAAAGCTGATGTCGGCAACCTGGTGTCATTCTGATTTGACTGCAACTACAAGAATTCCTGAAAATGGACATCCAGGTGACAGCAATGGCAGGCTGGCATTCCTTCATGGAGTTCGGTGAAAGAGACAAGTTCCAGCTGAAGGAGAACTGAAGGAAAAAGCATCAAGGTTATCCACAAGGGTTCAAGAACCTCACCAAGTTCATGGGGACTGCAGTAGTAAATGGCAAGCAAGAGGAGTAACTCCTTCCATCAAGCTCATGCTTATTTATTTTTAAAAAACATTTGGATTTGTATGACAAAAAGAAATCTTCAACCCAGTGGTTCTATCAATACCTCAATGAGTTTCCTGCTTTCCGTACAAATATGAGATCTTAACAACTATTTTTAAAACTTTAAGATGGCAGTTCGAAATCAGAAAGGTTAATAAAATTGTAACTTTATTTTTTTTTAAGTTTTTAAATGGATAAAGGGTATAGCAACATGAAAAGATGGGAGTAACTTTTTAGAGTTGGAAGATGGGCTGTTCTTCTAAGCATTTTGCAAGTTAATACAGACTACAGAATCTGGTTTGTTATGGGAAATAGGACTTGCTTTGGCTGGGAAAGGTACCCCATGGAAAGCAATCTAAATAACAAAAAGAAGTTAAATGCCAAGCTGTGTCACTGTGATACTGTATCTGAAGGGTCACTGTGGAGACAAAAGTGTTAACTCTTTAGATGCCATGATTTTGCTTAATAGAAGAATGGCAGAGATTGAGCCCACAACGGTTATTTATTTTTTCACCCTCAGGAATCACTGCTAATTCCAAAAGCATGAGTATATAAAAAGCCTATGGCCACAACATAGTTAACTGTAGTTAAGGAGACCAAAGGCAAGGATGATATAATTCTGAGCTCATTATTAGCAATAATGAAAGAGGAATTTCAGCATGTCCAGCTTTTGTTTCTCCATCAAAGGAAAGTACAACTGGCAGAATTACAGAATTGCATCATGCTTAGCATCTGACATACTCCTCACTTCAATTCTACAACTCTTTCTTCTGAGGATTTTTTTTTTTTTACTTTCAGCCTCTGACATTTCATTATAATGTAAAAATAACTACAGTGGACCCTCTGTATCTGCAGGGGATTGGTTCTAGGACACACACACCCTCCAGATACCAAAAAACACAAATGCTCAAGTCCCTAGTAAAAATAGGGTAGGGCAGCAGTGGTAGGGATGGCAAGCCCTGGCTGCCAAGTGCACCACTAGGTATTCTTCAGGCTTGCCCACCACCAGGGATCCAGCCAGCCACTTACTTCCACCTTCAAGCAACTTTCGCAGAGACAGGGCAATTGGCGGCAGATCCAGCACTTTGTTCATTCACAGAAGACCCTGCAGGAGAGCCACCACCAGTTACAGGATGGCAAGCAGCTTCCACAGGGACCATTGGCAGCAGCACTCCTCCTTGTTCACTCACAAATTACCATCCAGGAGCACCGGTGACACCAAACTCAGGGTGGCAAGCAGCTTCTGCAGGAATTGGCAACTGGGGGTGGCAGTGAAGCACTCCTGAACTGTCATTCGTAAATGAACAAGGCATGCCACCACCAATCATAATGTCCCTGAAGAGCTGCTCACTGGTATAGTATTGTGTATTATGTAGTTCTGAATCCATGGCGGGCTGACTGGTGGATCATGAGTCTGCAGATATGGCAGGCTCCCTGTATGTCCACAGATTTTCAGAATTTTTCATACAACATCCTGATTGTTTGCTAGCCTCCCATTTAAGTGAAGGAATCTGCAGCATGATGAGGTGAAGCTTTGGATTTTCTTATGTTTAGAAACACCTACTGTATTACTTTGTTGACAGAATAGAGGCATTACATTTGTCTGATGAAGTGCTGTTGTCTATATCTCCTAGCATAACACACAAAGTATGTAAACTAGTCCCATACTGCCATTTGGAGACCTTTCCCTTGATCTTAATGAGCCATTTTAACATCACAAGTTATATGACAGGTTGAAATAATTAATCTAATGCATGTTGCAATTTGAGAGCAAAGAATACATAATACAAAACCACACATTTTTATAAGGTTTAGTTAGTATTTTCCTGTTAAAAACATCCCTCTCAGTACAATAATTTGACATACAGAATCAACAAAATGCATCAAATTTACATGCAGAAACCAATGGACAATATATGAACCTGATAGTCTACCTCAAAAATGCAAACAAAGACAATAGCCAACATCTGGCTAGGATTTATTTCTCTTCAGCAAAAAGTATGGGATAAAGTTTAGTGTTCCAGACAGTCAGTCAAGTCATATGAAACAGTCTTAGTGCCTGGATATGTTGTGTCTCTGTGCCTTCAAGTTATCTTACCACTGAGCAAATACCATGTATAGATTGTTAAAATAAATTGGAGGGAGAAGCATAAGAATATAGTTGAGGAATGTCAAGTTACTTGGGTAGAAGGTGCATTCATTCTAAATATTACAAACACCAGCAGATAGAATCAGTCTACAGTGGAGCTACACACATCTATTTACTGTTTTATACTGAATGCATGGGTTCATAAATAAGCAGCTTCCTGAATTGCCATTGCCAATTGCAGTAAACATGCACCTGGAAAACAATGCTGGAAAATGCTAGCTGCATATGGGAAGGGGAAGTGTAATGAACACAGGAATATAAGGATTCCTCCTTCTTGTTCCAGGCCATGCATCCTCTTCAACTCTTTTTAGGTTTCTATAGTCAGGTTTGCTTCCAGACATTTAGTATGACCTTGAAAGCTAAGACATACCCAGGTTATTACCAGAGCTGCATTCAAGCAGAAGATACTATATATTTCAGAACTGGTAATTGTCTAGATCACCAAGGGCTCTGGGACACCAGCCATCCGCTCCCTCCAAAATGCTATTAAAGCTATTGTGTGTGTAGGGGGGGGACTTTTTGAGGACCTCAGATTGTTTTTTTTCCCATCAATCCAGAAGTGATAGGATAATCACTTCAAGGTTGTTGTTTTTAAAGTGGGGGGGGGGGGGTGTCACTGCAAGGTTTGAAGGGCCTGGAAAATGGGTCAGGGCAACACCTGGACCCTATGCACCCGTCTAACCCTCTTATATGGAGTACAGCTATTATTCTTGCTCTGAAAATTTACCAAAATCCTCTGGTCTTCATTTCTGGGGTTTGGGGGAGGATTTACTTAAGACATTTGCTGTTCCAAGAGGCCTCCGGGAAGGACAATATATCAATTTCTGGCTGTTTTTACATAATCTGGGGAAATATAGGCGCTCAGAGGCATCTAGGGCTATTACACACACACACACACACACACACACACACACACGTAGGCTACATGCAGTGTCTGCACCACAGTTTGCCCACTCCTGTTGCAGAAAATGGCCATTCCCATATTCTAACCATGGTTTAGACATCAAGTTTATTTGCAGGACAGCAGAAGCTGGAGCACAAGAAAGATATTTAGGACTTTGAAATTGTGCGCTTAGCTTGGAAAAGTAGGATAACACAGATGACTCTGTTATATTCTGTGGGGGAGAAATCCCTATGGATTCGTTTGAAAGTACTTGTAAAAGTACTGCTGTGTGGCAGTTACTAGGTTTCTGGTAGGGCAACAAACTTTTCATTTAGCCTTATAGATATACATTTACTACACTCATGATACCTTTAGGACTTCTGTATATATGTATATTTCTAATCCCATTCACAAATATGCACAGTCTCTGGGCAGTTAACAAATCCAAAAGAGGTTAACACTATAAAATCAATTTGCAACAAGTAAGACAACAATGGCACCCAGCTAAAACCATGATGGACAAGAAATGTAGGTGTAATAAAATAAAGGTCTTTGACTGGCAATTTAAAAACAAAAATAATACCTAATAGGGTTTCAGAAATAGGATCTTTGTTCTGCCTCACCCTCTTAACTCCTGAAGGGAGCTGTACCCAGAAAAGGGCCTTAGAAGACTGTCTCAATGTACAAGCAGATTCACACAGAAGATGGTACTGATATCTGCAATGAAATTGCTGTTGAAGGCACAAGAGCAAGCTAGGTCACTTCTTTCCTGACCAGATGACCAAGCTACAGGGAGAAAGGTCAAATTTCAAACCCAAATACTCTGCAATAGCCTTGCTGAATTGTTTGCTCACTCTTTAGCAGGCTCCAAGAGAAGTCCCACTGATTTCAATTTAATGTGATTTCATGTTTGCTTACTTAGCTTCCAAGTCTTTTTCATCTTCATAGTCTATACCTATCTAAGGGTTTAACAAAAACCTTGGATACCAAAACCAAGTACAGTGGGCCGTTCCCATATGCGGGGATCCATTCTGGACCCCTCCCCCCATGTAAGGCAAATAATGTGGGACTTCATCCCATTTGTTTTAATGGGCATGAGCCCCATTCACTCTACCAGGGCTTGCCATCCGTGTGACCTTTGAGTCCACGTATGGCGAGCCCACATATGGCACAGGCACGCTGTATCATAAAATGACAACTTAAGAACCCATCCCTTTCCTAAAGCTATTAATTTTTTCATTATATTATTCATTCCTGTACATGCAGAAATTCAATATTAAGTACTGCAGATCCAAGTTATAATTTATTTTTGATGACACGGCAAGTGATCACTATTCTCTTCCAACAGGTACAAGCTGCTTTGGATATTAAGACATCATGTATGGACACAAACACAATGAGGCAAAATGGAAATAAACCCTATAACTTTCTAATAAATGAAAAGTAAACAATTTTATTTTTGTAAGTTACATTCTGCATGTAAGATCCACTCATCCAGATCAAAACAAAAGGTATCTGAGACAAATCCAAATCAGCATTCCTCCCCACTTAGTATTCAAAGAGACCAGGACAGTAAAATCGCTACTTCTCAATTCCTACAGTGAGAGAGACTCATAAGTGGCACACTGAGATCAGGTTCACTCTGAAGGCAACACAATTTTGAGACAGTGATCTTTCCAAAGCTTTACTTTATTTTCATCCTATTCTCTCCTGTACTCTCATCTAAGCCCCACTCTCTCCCTGTCACTTTGCACTATGTATTGCATTTTCTCCACCTGATTGATCCAAGTTTTCCAAATGCTTCAAATTCGAGAATGAAGTTAGATGAACATTACATTTGGTTCTCTCTTTTTTGAGAGTGAGTCAAATAAAGATCGCAGCACAAACATGCCAACTAAAACAAAGCCTGATTTTCAAAAATACTGTTGAAACACACACACACACAACTGGGTGATAGTGTGCTGCATTAGAAAGCCAAGTACAGAGAATGTTATGAGTTCCCACAGAAACATCTTCTTGAGCTTTCCAGTTCCAGCTGTTGGACAAATCATCATTTTCATATCGTACACTGTGCTCCATACAAACTAGTATTTCAGATGCCAGTTTTTAAATCTCAGCAGATCTCAGCCATTGCTTCAACATTAAGGATGCATTTGGAGCTGCGATGATACAATTCTGAGATGGAGGCAGTATTGCAAAGTCTGAAAAATCTGTAAGTGGCTTCACACAGTCACTATAATAGATTCATCTTTCAGAAAATATCCAGGCATTGTTTCGGATGATACTTTGTTCAAACTGGTCTTGTTTCAGGCATACAATATGAAACCAGAGATTTAGGACCAATAAATCAGCAAGAGGCAAGGCACTCCTAAAGTCATCTTTCACCTAGCTACACAAGAAGTTTGGAATGGAGGATCCGATGAGCAGCATGGGCAACTTGTGTCATGCATTTTCAAATGCTAAATAGATATGCAAACCCAAAACCCATACAGTACATTGATGGCAGGCAATTAAAGTAATAATCCTAGTAAAGGAGAGAGGGTGGGAGGGGGCAAGGGAGCAGATGGTAAAAGGCAACTGCCAGCATAAGTGAAACACACATGTCAACAATTTACATTTTAAAAATGAAAACCCCTTATAAAAAGATGTACTAAGACAAAGCCACAATAAGTTAGTGTTTCCATAAAAGGGCATGCTGTTTTGTTCCCCGTTCTATACATTGTTACTGTCTGCTAAATCCTAAATATTTTGACAGCATAGTTGTATAACTGAGGTACATTAGTTTATATAGAGAGCATTGTAAAAAGGTTATTTTTTTCCTTCCAGTTTTTTTTCTTCTTCATCTCCAAAGAAGAGCAATGGAAACATTCCTAAAAGGCAGCCAATGGCCACTCCAATAGCCTTACCCTAAAAAAAAAAAAAGGGGGGGGGGGAAGAGAAGGGAAAATTGTTTCATAATTCAGTAATCAGCTAAGGCTCAGTTCAAATTCTGAAGATCCTGATAACATGCTTTATGTGGCTCTGGGCCAGAGTTTCAGATTGCTTATTTACCATAAAGAAGTAATGAGTAACAAACCCAATTTATTTTTAATAGTTACTACTACTGTTTTTTTGTTTTGTTTTTAAACATATTTATCATCAGTGGGGGGTTGATACAAATATTTGAAAACATGCATCCAGTATCAATCAGCAAATGTTCTACCACTCAAAAGTAATCTGGATAGTGTCTCACAGTCATTTATTGTATTTTATTTACTGTACTGAAAATATTAATGAATGCCCTTCATCTTCTTATGAAGATGACTATGAAGTCGACTGACAAAATATAATTTAAACCCTTCTTCAACTATAATGAACTACAATTGCAAAAAGGCAGAAAATGTATTAAAGCTCTGTTTTATGAGCCAAGGAAAAGGGTTTAGGCAAAGAAACAGGTTCTAACCTGGCCCTGAATGGAATATAATGTTAGCACAAGTTGCATCTCCATGGGAAGGGCATTCCTCAATTGGGATGAAACAAGGCTCAGACACTTGGAGAAAACCTCTTACATCTAGAAATGTCTGGTCATAATTCCCTTACAGCTATCTTGTACTCATCAAACCAGTTGAAGACACTCAGGAGAAATGCCTGAATGCAGAACTACAAGAAAGGCTACACTGGACACCTCAGAATCACCACAGGCCTGACTCTACCATCTAATTTGCTGTCATACAAAATCACCATTTTTTAAAAGTGTGACAAGCTGTACAGATGCCGCCTGCCTTGTTTTTAAGTAGTAAAACATCCAAGATTCCAAGTATGATTCTACTTAAAACAAGTGCATATATGTGTTTTGCCACCACTGCATTCACCACAACTATGACAATGATAACACTGCCACTACATTTAATAAAATCAAGGCAGGCAGAGTGCCACACATTTAAACACAATTGCACTACTAAAAGCCCAGCCTGATTCATTTAAAGAAACAGTTATTTTGCTGCTATTGTGGCAAATTCAGTAACAGAGTTGATGAGGACACTGGTAAGCCCTGCAAAAACTGCACACGATTCTCTGGCTGGCTGTCCCCACACCTCAACACAGACCCTACTATGGCCATTGTGTCCACTGAATAAACCATATGTTTACAAAGCTCTGAGAAGACTTTCTTCTAGTGACTAATTGATCTGAACTCTATTGTCATGTGTTACTGTAGTATCCTGTATCTGATATCAGTTCAACTTCTCAATAATCAAGGTATATACGTGCATACATACTTACCAAGTGTGCACTAAGACGTGTTTGCCACATGTCAGCTTGTTTGGGTGTTAAATCGGGAATAGAGAGGCCCAATCTGGAGGCCATAGCTTCAATATAACCTGCAAGACTTGGGGAAATATATATATTGTATATGTATATAACAGTCACAAGAAGGTAACATTTACCAGCTGCAGTATGGTCAGGGTTTGTTGGTTATAGAAAAACAGTAATTAAAAGATTGCTCCCTAACACACTTTGCAAACCAGTACTTCATCAAGCCTGCAAATCTTAAAAGCTGGTATTTTTAACACAGCTACATAAAATTATTACATATATGAACCATGTACAATCTGCTATAGCTCTCTTCTGTACTGCTTCTCCCACAAAAGTAATTTAGGAAACTGATTAATACACTATAAAGCTGTTTGATCTTCTTCCAAAAACAAAGTTCACCCAGACTGCTCAAATGTGTCAGTACCGGTACTTTTTACTGGTGTATTTACTGCTGTTATTTCTGAGATCCAAGTCATGTTTCTTTTGTTATTTTCCAGCGATTCCTGTCAATTGCAACACCTTTTTACTCCTTAACTGAACATAGCTTGTACACTTCAGTAATTTTTAAATTCCAAAAACATATGTGCACCTCTTGTTGCATCTCATTTCATTTTGTTCTGGAACAGCAAGATCACATACACAGGCATGTGAAATGAGGCACTAGCAGAGAGTGATGAATAAGAAAGAAGGTGTGTACAGGGGTGGGTGGGATATCTTGCACAGTGTAATACAAGGAGCCCGTGGGTGAAACAGAAAACCACCCCACCTCCCCCCCCATATATATGGACTGCAACACATCTGTAAACGAAATGGGAAGGGGTGTGAGGGGCGTGGACACACCCATGTCTAAAGTCACAATCAAGACAACCAGAAATGAACTGAAATGTGCTGACAAGCCAAAAAAAGAATTCACTTGATCAAATTTGCCAATTAATACCTTATTATCATCAAATGAAACATACCTGAACACCAGCATAGTAGACAAACCAAAAATTCCTCGGGGAGGGAATAACCCATTTGACCGTCAGATCAAATGGGACCCTGGCATCCCACTCAGTTTACAATTCAGAAGTTTAGGAATGGGGGGGATTAAGTGTATAAAGAGGGTGCATATGCAGTGTTCTAAATGAATCAAAACCTCAGTGAAGGAGAAAGGCTTCAAAACACAGTCCACATGCCTCCTATCCGCACTGAAAGTTTTCATCAATGTAAATGGAAGCTTCCTTCCAGTGCAAATAACAGGTGCATAGTGAGTAGCAAAGGGTTAAAAAGCACCTGTCTTTCCACACACTGATTTGATCATTTTTATTGCCTTCTATTTATGCGGTAAAAATCACCACATGATCAGTAATTTAATGAAACTTGCCAATTCTATAGCCATGTTTGAGGGGTGATGATTTGAAGAAGAGGGCTTCCTGTGGCCACAGAGACTCTCCAGAAACTTGGGAAGCCCGATTGTACACAAATAGCAGATGCTCTTCTCATCAAGCTGTTATTCTCCATGTCTAGGGAATAACAAAATTAGCTTCTGCTAGGGTCAGGAGCCCAATATGCACTGGCAGCTCTTTTCGCTAAGGAACTTTTTGTAGTATATTATTTTTATACTTTTTAATTATTTGGTTTTGTAGGAGTCTACAAAATGGTTTTATAATTATCTCTAATATTTTAATAACTTACTTTAAATTTTGTTCATATTTTATTCCATATATTACAAATGCCTTTTGCTATACACAATAAGGTTTTTAATGACTGGCTATTGCTAGAGGTGGGGCGCTAACATGTTTCCTTTCATCTATGGAAAACTCATCTAGTACTGGCTGGCAGAGGGGATATCTGACCCACTGAGTGCTTATCAGTTGAACATCTGAGTCACTGGAAAGTCCTGCCATTCACAACCACCATAACAATCTAACAATTTAGATTTACTTATTACTTGTCACTTTTTCTCTCTGTTAAATTCAAGTTATGATAACAATACTGGCTGACTACAAAATTATAACTAAAACTTACCCCAATCCAGCTAAGTCCGAAACAAGATTGCCCAGGGCAGCAGCTAGATATTAGAAAATCACAAGCATTATATGAAATATTAACAGTAAAGGAACAGCAACAGCAGCAGCACATAAATTTTAATGGTTTTTTTCTAAACCGCTTACTGGTCAAAAACAGAATGCTTCCTTTTATCTGTAACATTTTACACTACTTTTATATAAAATATTCACAATAGCTTACAAACATGGATTAGAATAATATTTAAAAATCAACAGGAAAGAGGTTTAAGACTGAAAAAGCAATAGGAGCAGAACACAGCTCCAGGATGGTAATCTGTGAAGTGAGCCAAACTGTATAGCCTGTCTGAACAAAAATTATGATGACCAGGATATTTTCCCAAATAAGGGGAGCACATAAAAGATCCCACAGGCTGCATGCAGCCCACTGCCACCACAGTCCCCACTCCAACCCCTTACAGCAGAGGCGCTTCAAGCAGTTATTCTGGATAATGAGTCCATGACTGAAAAGGGCCTCTCAGCTACAAGACTGTGGACAGTCAGGTAGGGCTCAGATATATGTATCCAGATTGCTTTGGTCTTAAATATCATGGAAGATAAAATGATTCAACTTAACAGTAATTTTAGACTCAGAACTGTACTTTCATATGATTAATTGTTGACAAGATTTCCTTCTGATATTAAGATGCTATATTTGCTTCCCATGAGCAGCAATAGCATGCTTTTATAGATTCTATTATGCACAACCTTAACTGTAGATAATAATAATAACAGATAAATGAACAACCACAGCAACAAATACTTGGACATCAGATGAACACATATTACTTACCTGCCATAGTAGAAATTCCAAGCACAATCCCTATCGATAGCTCTATTTGTGTGCCCTAAAACCAATCAGAACATTTTAATAATACATTTCACTACTATTTACTCATTAAGAGAAAGAAAGTTATGGTGATAACCTTGTTAACTTAAAGACATTAGGGACAACAGCCTGTCTTCTCTGTAGAAGCCCCAAAAGGGGATACAGAGAATGTTAGAGTAAAACATTAAAACAAAACTGAAAATAGTTAAAGTGTTCTTTAAATGAGCATCACATGGATCAAGGTACATGGAAGTTGACTATAATCCAATGTAATTCCAGTTTGATATAAAAAAAATGAAGTGACTTACCGCAGCAATCATAATTGCATTATCAAAAAATCCAAATCCTACGAAAGGTATTGCATTGTGGAAGAACACTAGAAAAAAGACAGAGTAGCATGAAAAATGTTTTAAAAGATTTGTAATTTACATATGCAAACCATAGCTTAAGCCTCTGATTTTCCCAAATCTGTCACATTGAAGAAATCTTCACATAAATTGGGACATATTTAAGACTACAGATGTTTGTTTCTATACATCTCAGTACATAAAAGGTTCTCAATTTTATCCCATAGACAACCAACTACCAGAAATTTGTGTGCAGTACACAATGAATAAATGTGGAAATAGCTTCTGCAGGCCCGGTTCTTTGGGAGTTTTTACCAGATCAATTCCATATGTTGAAAAGGTAACAAAGATTAAAAAATAAATAAAAATGAACTATTTGGGTGTCAAAATTAATTCACAGTCACAAAGATCTGAGTGAAACAGCCCTATTTTCTCATACCTTCATTTCATTCCTGCCCTCCCACCTCACTATTATCATTTCTGCTAAATACAAACCTCACTAGCAAGAAGTGCCTTTGTAAATTAGGTTTATATTATTCAGTAATTTCCATAATTTATTTACAATTTGGGGAAAGGGGAAGAAGTGTCCCAGACTGTCCTCATTAAAATAACCCATGGTGCCCAATATAGTCAAGTACATATCTTGCCTTCAGAAAAAAGCTCAATGAGAAAAGGAAACCTATGGCTGTGCTGGAGTTGGCTAATGTATTTTTCCTCTCATTAGAGCTAACTGGACAGGAGAAACTAAAAGGCAAAAAATAAAGGGCACCAAAAAAATCCAGCAACTTCTCTTAATTCATTTTACCTAAAAGGTTGCAACTTCTGCCAAATCCCACCCAACAGCCCAGTTTAGATTTAGATATTTTAGAATTTACCATGCTTCAGCTGCCCAGTAGATGGTGGTGCAACCTCCAGCTTCTCTGGATAAGAAAGAGAGAGAGAGAGAATGAGATATTAAAGAAAAATACAAACATGTACTTATTTGAATATTCTCCAATAATAGCATTTAGTACATATACACAGATTGAGTTCCTTTATCCAAAAATGCTTGAGATTAGAAATATTCTGGGTGGGTTTTTTTTTAATTTTGGAATATTTGCATATACAAACAAGATCTTGGAGAGGGGATCCAACTCTAAACATAAAATTCATGCATGTTTTGTATACATCTTATAAACATAGTCTGAAGGTAATTTTATAAATAATATTTGTAATAATTTTCTGCATGAAACTATGTTTGTATACACTGAATCATCTGAAAACAAAAGTGTCACTATCTCAGCCAGCTACGTGGACAATTTTGGATTTTGGAGTATTTTGTATTTCCGAATTCTGGATAAGGGAGTTTCAACTTGTGTGTGTGTGTGTGTGTGTGTGTGTGTGTGTGTAGGCACACGCACACACATGTGGGCAAGGAATATTTATATCCTATACCATTCGGCTATTTTCACGTGGTACTTACGGATTCACATGGTACTCATCTGTGACTAGTTTCCAACTGCTTTGATTGTGCAGCTACATTATGCAAGAAGCACTAGCCATCTCTTAGACAGGCACATAAAGCACCATGTCATGAACCAATAATTTACATTATACTTTTGTGCTTGATCAGTTCAGGCTGAAACATTCCAGCTGAATTGTTTGTACAGCAAGAATGTCCTGCTGGTGGTTGACAGAATTCATCAACTGACACTTGGCTAATCTTGAAATATGTAATCTTTAGTCATTGTGTATGACAGGGTACTTGGTGATATGTTGCCCCTTTATTAAGAGACCTCAATTTAAATTATCTCTTTTATAATAATAATAATAATAATTTATATCCCGCCCCTCTGCAGAGCAATCGGGGCAGCTTACAACATTAAAATTTACATAAAGATATGTTAATACAATGTAAACAGAACCTAAACATCCCGAAACCCACCCACCCCTTAAAAGGTAAGTTTTAAAAGGTAGTCTAGGCCTGATAGTGCTGGGCCTGTTGCCTCTCCCCCAGATGACATCAGATGGAATGGAGGGAGGGCTCTTCTTCTTATCCTAGGCCTGATGGCTATTTACTTATATATATTACCTTATTTATATATATTTATACTTATATATATTACCTTATTCAAAAAGTGTCTATGATGCAAGCTTTGGGTTCTTCCAGACAGAGAATACTCAGTATGTTATTCTGTCTTTTCTCAATAATAGATTTTTTGGGGGTGAGTAAAAAAGATGAAAACAACTATATGAAAACATATGAGGTTTTCAAATATATTGTCTAGGCCACCTGTAAAATTATGTAAGTAAAGCAGTAGAAGTGCACAGCAAAGATCTCTTTTTGTTGATTTATTTTTCAATATTGTATATTTTATGTAATTGTTGTAATTGTTTGTTATTTGTTTTTGGGGGTGGGGGGGTAGGAGGGATGGGATTTGTATTGTATTTATTTGTTTGATGTTTCAAATTGTGTACGCCGCCCCGATTGCTTGGCAGAGGGGCGGGATATAAATAAAAATTATTATTATTATTATTATTATCTTCTGGAAGCACCCTTTCTAGACAGATTTTACAAAAATCTACTAGATTAACCATTCATTGCTCTTAACTGATCTTGATGAAATTATTTTTGAAGTAGGAAAGGATAACATTGATGGATCAAGAAATGGAGCTTGGAGAATAAAGACATTAGGTTGCTTATGAAAAGAAATTTGTAACACTGGCTAGTGGTATAACCATGTTTCCTATCAAAATCCACAAAATTACACAAATCTTTGGTAAAATAATCAAACAGTAACTAAACTATGATTAATTCTATTTACAAAGGAGTAAAATTATATCAGAATATGGGGGCAGCTTTTTTTGATTGGTGATCTAAAAGAGCATTGTGAATAAACAGTACCTGAAACAATGAGTTGAGGAGAAAAACTGCAGTCTAAGAACAAACACAAAACATTTTCCAGTAGTCCAGAAGCTAGAACTGGATTTCATGAGAATTCTTATTACAACTTAACAGTTTTAAAGCAATAATAGTAATATTTTACTAATGGTACAAGCAAGTTAGAAGTCATATGTTTGCAATGTACAATAATGAGGTGTCACTTTCAAAAACTTAACAAGTCATTCACTATACCTACTGTAGCTCACAGTCACAGCAATTGTTGTAATGATCCCATGTTTACCTCGCTTGAAGTTCATTCAGAAAGATCAAGATACATATGTGACACAACAAAAAAGGGTTTTTTTAAAGGCCAAAATCACAAAACATAAACCAAGGTGGGATGTTGCATTTTAGAAACAGTAACAGATTGAAAGATAACTTGCTTTGAACAGAGTACCCTATATATACAGACTGAAGGGTCATCTTACCTGAAGTTAGTTTCTGTGCCTCAGATCCATCAGTTCAGAACAGAGTATATACAGTACGCTGTTTCTCTCCAACCTGCCTGTCAAGGCAAAGCCAGCAAGTCACTTGCCAAGATACTTATCAGGACAGTGAGAGTTTTAAATATATTACATTGAAAAAATATATTTGCTTGCATTAAAGAGGCACTCTTTAATCAAGAACCCATAAAGAGAAATTATACTATATAAGAACATCTGGACTGGTGGATAAGATGCACAGAAACCAGTTCACAGGAATTTTATTCAGCAACTGAAAGGCAACATTACAAATACAGTATGAGAATTTACACAAAGATATTTCATTTGTAGGTTTTACATAAATAGTTCTGCTATTAAAGCACAGCAAGCACCTACTGATTTTCTAATGCTTATAATATTAATGTATCACTTTGTACTGAATATGGGTTAACCTTTTGGTTATGTTTGTATGTATATTTTATATTTTATGTAACTAAAATGTGCACTTTTCCCCCATACCCAAATCATAACATGTTGGGAAAAATGTATCAATTTCCACACTAGCAGAATTCATGAATTATGAAACACTCTTGAGGCACCACACATTGAAACAAATCCATAGTTATGTCAAGAGATTTCCAGTTGACATATAACCACTTAAACATATGTCCAAGATCAAGATGTTAATAACTTAGGAACAAACTTGAACTGTACCAGATTAACCCACTTCAGTGAACTGGCTAATCCAGTCTTGTCTGATCTTGGTACACACTGCACCTTTCCATAAGATGCAGTCCTTTCAAACAGAACTGAACACAATACTCCAGATAAGGCCTGATCAGCATTTAATCTAGTGGGGCTATTACTTCCCTCAGCTTGGAAACTATGTTTCTGTTAATGTAGGCTAAATTGGTGTTTGCTTTCTTTGCTGCAGCATCACAAATGACCATATAGTCTTAGGTGGTTTTTTTGGGGCTGTGATGTATCTTCGCAAAAAAACAAACACGCCTCCAACTTTCTGTCTTAAGTAAGAATAAAATGTTTGTTTGTTTTGGAAATTGCCTCTGAATGTTAAATGAAAAAGGCAATTTTGTGTGATTGTTTGAAAAAACTATAGCAACAATTAAAAGAATCAATAGGAGCATTTCCTCTGTCTGTTTCCCTTGCAGTGAAAGAAATGGCAAATCCAAAATCCCTGTTAGTACTGCCATGAAAAACTCAGTGTCTTGTCATTAAGGAGTAGGAAAGACATTGTTAAGTGAAATCACCTACAGTAATTTATACTTCTGGTTCAATATGCAGTTCAGAATCTTTGACTGTACTGAAGATGGCTTGCATCTCAAATTGCAGTTTCGAAGCATGCACACTGTACTAATAAATGCAACAAATTGAAATCAATATATTATTGTCTTGTGTGTGCATGCAATATGTTTGTCTGTAGTCGTTTCAATTACCTTAATTCTTCCTGAGATTTTATGTTATGATTTTTAAGGATGTGCAGTTTAATACTTTTTCAATGGTGGAGGGTGGGGTTTTGGGGGTTTTTTAGTCTGTATTCTTGGTGTAATTTTAACTGTTATAAGCCACCCCGATTGTTTTTAACGGAAGGGCGAGTATAAATTATTATTATTATTATTATTATTATTATTAGTTCTGGGCATCTCATTTAAAGAAAGATATAGAAAGTTGGGGAGATGTGGTTAAGACGCTGACTCTGTTGATTGCAAGATCAAGGCCCAGGTGCCATATGAGCGGGTGAGCTCCCATCACTAGTCCTAGCTTCTGCCAACCTAGCAGTTGGAAAGCATGCAAATGCAAGTAGATAAATAGGTACCACTTCTCAGTAGGAAGGTAAACAGCGTTCTGTGAAATCATGCTGGCCACATGATCACAGAGTAGTCTCTGACAACGCTGGCTCTTCGGCTTAATAACAGAGATGAGCACCACTCCCTATGGTTGGACATGACTTGACAATATTGTCAACATGGAATACCTTTACCTTTACCTTTATAGAAAGTTGGAGGAGGTTCAGAGAAGGGCAAGTAGGATAAGAGAATAAAACATTTCAGGAAAGGTTGAAGGCAATGGGCATGTTTAGTTTGGTTTAGAAGACTGAAGGTGACATAACTGCATTCTTTAAATACATCATGGGCTGTCAAAGTGAGGCGGCAATAGGCCTGTTCTCTGCTGTCACAAAGGGTGGACCAGGTCTAATGGTTTGAAGTTACAGGATGGTCGATTCTGAATGAACATCAGAAGGAACCTCCTGGAAGTAAGAGTGATGTGGCAATGGAAACAATTTCCTAGGGAGGCGGTGGGATTCTCCTTCTCTGGTCATCTTCAGAAACAGGCTAGACACTACAGATACCTACTAGGGATGTATTAGTTGGAGATTCTGCACTGAGTGTGCACTGGACTCAATAGCCCATGAGGCCCCTTCCAACTCTGATTCTGTGATTGTTGTTCCAACTGAAAGGCATTTCTACTCCTCCCCTTTGCTGGATGGGAGGGAGACTGCAGCGCGTTTACACTAATATGGGAAAATCTTTGGAACACTCTACCTTTAGAAAAGAAAGCATACCCATGCAGGTCTCAAGAGCCACAAGTGAGCTAAAACACAGAGGAATTCTGATTATCTGCCAATTGTATATAGCATTTGAATGTTTAATGGCCAAATTACCTACCCAGGTTTCTTCATTATCCCTCCCTTCTCTGGCGTCTGTAGAAATCTGTGCATATTCAAAACAGCTTCCAAGTAGTCTGAACTCATGATAAACAAGACTGTTGCAAAAACCTATGCTTTTTTACAGTAGTTTGTTTTCCCTCAAGTTCAATACTGCTTCCAATATCAGTTGGCCACTGAGCATACTGGATCCACAATGAGCCATCTTCATGTACCGTATTTTTCGCCCTATAACACGCACTTTTTCTTCCCCAAAACGTGCGTGGGGAAGTCAGTGCGCCTTATAGGGCGAAGGGCTGAGGCCGCGGGGAGAAGAAGGGCTCCTTCCCCCCGCGACCTCAGTCTTTGAATGGGCTGGTGCTGGGATCGAAGCGATCCCAGCACCAGCCCATTGAAAGACTGAGGCCGCGGGGAGAAGGAGGGCTCCTTCCCCCCGCGGCCTCAGTCTTTGAATCGGCTGGCGCTGGGATCGAAGCGATCCCAGCGCCAGCCCATTGAAAGACTGAGGCCGCGGGGAGAAGGAGGGCTCCTTCCCCCCGCGGCCTCAGTCTTTGAATCCTTCCTTCCCCCCGCGACCTCAGTTCAATGGGCTGGTGCTGGGATCGGAGAAGTTCTCCGATCCCAGCACCAGCCCATTGAACAACCGGCCTCCGGCTAAAGGGAGGAATCCTTTTTTCCTGGATTTTCTTCCTTTAAAATTGGGTGTGCCTTATATGCCGGAGCGCCTTATATGGCGAAAAATACGGTACATTCTCTAGGGCTTTTTAAAATTTTTGCAAATCAACATGCTGATATTTCGCTCTTGTGCATGAATGGTGTCATTGTGTGACCACATAAGAACCCATATTTAGTACACAGAATATGGTTCTATGAAAAATGCTGAAAGAATTAATATGTATACTACCTACTTAACAGTTCTACAAAAATATGTTGCTGCTGTATATGCCTTCTTATGCCTAAGTTCTGACTTAGGCAACCCTAAGGCAGACTTATCACAGCATTTCTTGGCAAGATTTGTTAAGAAGGGGTTTGCCATTGCCCTTTTCTGAGGCTTAGAGAGTGTGACTTCCTCAAGATGACCCAGTGGTTTCTATGACTGAGCAGGGATTTGAACGCTGGTCTCTCAGTGTCCTACTCAGGCACTCAAACTAGTATACCACGTTGGCTCTCAAAAATATGCAATCTGAATAAGCTAAACATTTAATTTAAAGCAAGCAAAACACATTAAATACTAAGTGGATGCAGCATGGCATTCTCATCCAAGCAAGAGGTCCAGATTACCCAGCTCCAATATATAATAATATGAATGAAAGAAGCAGTTCCAGCAGTTGAACAAAGACAAGCATTCCATAATTTTCTCAATAATAAACAGGACACTTCTCAGCTCAGATTACATGCTGCAACCCTTCTCTTCATTCCTCCTTCTAAGGCAGGGGTGAGTAAAATGCAGACCTTCTGATATTGTTGGGCTGTAACTCTCATGAGCCATAAACCTGCATAGCTAATTGTGGGGAATTGTGGAAGCTGTGTTTGAACAACATCTGGAAAGCCACACTTTG
The DNA here is from genome assembly GCA_026167975.1 of Phrynosoma blainvillii. Classification (NCBI taxonomy): domain Eukaryota; kingdom Metazoa; phylum Chordata; class Lepidosauria; order Squamata; family Phrynosomatidae; genus Phrynosoma; species Phrynosoma blainvillii. Next base: position 19,113,633 of record JANUYF010000004.1, on the reverse strand, counting down.
CCCAGCCCTTGTTATAAAGAAACTCTGCAGACCTTCTCCCCAAATTACCTTACAAACCAGACCATAAATGAGGGGTGCAGATGGCAACCTGTTCATAGCAGAAAGTCAAGCACACGTAACTACATCTTGTCTGATAATGAAAACAAAGTAGAATAAAATAGTATATTTTTAAAAGAAGCAGAATCAGGTTTTTAGCACTTCTTGAACCGAGTGGAGTTAGAAGTCTTTATTTATTTTTTTAAAAAATACAACGTCATCAGAGTTCTATTGAATTATAAATTGTGGTCCAGATGAAGACTTGAAATGCTTTTGCCAATAAAGCATTTTCTATTATGACGATCCCACTGGGCAGTTATACTAGTTAATGCACAAATAATTATCAGTGTAAAGTAATTAGCAATAATTATCAATTTGTGAGGCTACTTCTCACATACTTTTTTTAAAATATGAAGTTTTGCAAGGATAGCAGAAATAAACCCCAAAATCAGTGTGATCAGGATAGGATGCAATTCTAAACTTTGCAATTCCTAGAACCGGCACCAATTTTCACTGTAAGAGCTTGATCAGACTAGAGATGCCAATCTCCAGACAGGTGCATAATGAAACTAAGAACTATGCAACCATGGCCAATCTGAAAACAGGAACACGGGCCTAATCAAAGGGGGAAAGGTACATCAGAACAATGTCAAACAACACAGTACCAGAGAACACATTTGTACAACAATTTTTCAGCCTTCTGATTCAAATTAAGACTGTTTTATTATCCTAAAAGGGGGGGGGGGGAGAGCTCTAAAAAGACATCAGATTGCTCATACATGAACTAAAGGTCTCTCTCTATATACAATCACTTTAAAGTTTCCAGTTCAACATTTGAACCACCTGAGGTCTAACTGCAGAGGATAAGGCAATATCCTATTAATGTTTCTTACACATCCCTCTTTGAGGAGAGCATTCCACAGCTAATATCCCCAAGAAGCCCTCTCACTGGTAGTTATGCAGCTCTCCAAAAAAACTACAGAAATAATACCTGCAGGAAGAATCTCCACTTAAGATTTTAATGTACAAGGTATGTTTAACAACAGGCATTGATCCTTAAATTACTGTTTTTTTCTGTCTGCACTGTTTCTGCTTCATAAATTAGATTGGTCTGTTTTGGTACTGAATAACCCCTACTATTCAAGTGACATATTTTCTTTCCACTGTGAAAATCAAATAACAATTTCCCCCTTCTTTTTATAGAGCTTCATGCTATACTTTCAAAAATGTGATCTACTGTATGTTTCAAAGAACAGACTTATTACACATATATGTCATAATATAAGAGGGCTAAAGGGCTAATCAAAATATGTAATGTCAAACATTTTTTAGATACAGAAAAAATATTCATATTTCCAAGCTCTACAGACTTTTTTTAAAAGAGCTTTTTTGGCCCTAGTCTTCAGGAAGTTTTTTCTAATGTTTAGGCGAAATCTCTTTTCCTGTACTTTGAATCTACCAGAGCAATAGATGCAAACTACAGGAAAAGAGATTCCACTTAAACATTAGGAAGCACTTCCTGATGCTAAGAGCTGTTCTACAGAGGAATATGCTGCCTAAGAATGCAGTAGAGTCTCCTTTGAAGTTTTTTAGACAGGGGCTGGATGGCCATCTGAGGGTACTTTGATTGTGTATTCCTGCACGACGGCAGTGGGTTGGACTGGATGGCCCCTGTGCTCTCTTATAATTCTGATTCTAAGAGTTAGATATTTATGACAAGACTATATAAAGGAATCCATTAAGAAAATAAAAGCCTTGTTATTTGGCAATTTACCCTAAATCTGACAGTACAATTTACACATACTGGTATTAAACTAATTGCCAAACATTACTCATCAGTATTTGGCATCCAAATGGTCATGTACCAGATAAAGCTCTGTAAAATGATCAATACCTTTTGGATCAAAAATGAATTATTTGAGGAAAATCAAATACTCCTAATCTCATCTTTTCTCTAACAACTTATTAAAATTTTCAGACATCAAGAGAATTTGAACACAGAAAATAGTTTACCTTGCCAGAAAAGCAAAACATATTAGCATTTGTTAGAACTCAACACATAACACCAGAACTTTGAGCTAGACTCTAAAAAATACTGCCTGAATTGTTGATTGTTTAGCTTAAGTCCATCTTTATTTGCTTGTAAGGCACAGGCCTTTCTAAACCCTGGGCTTCTCTTTCAGTGTGCAGCAGAGGCTTTTTCCTACTTCAGGAACAAACTCTGGTTCACTAATGAGCAAATTAACAGCAACCCAAAAAGTGGCAACTCTAAGGCAAATACATCTGGGGCATGTTTCCTTTTATGATAAAACCAGGACACTTTGTGCATTTAGGTGTTTGTTTTTTTACCAGTTCAATAAAAATATAGAAGTTAATCACCTTTCTCTCAGGTTCTAGATTGGGGTAGGCAGAGTGCAACCTTCCAGATGTTGCTGAAATGCAGATCCCAAACCCTTGCAAGAATAGCCAATGATGAGAAATATTAGGAGTACAGTCCAACAACATAAGGAGAGCTACACTTTGGCCACCTCTGCTTCAGATATTATTACAAAGGCAGACAAACTTAATTGACATTTACCCACTGTTCAAACACCAATTCCCCCTTCTATCTGCAGCAATTATTAGTAGCAGTTTTGTCATTACACCATATCAGCCAATTATAATTTGGGTTTTTTTTGTAGAGCATAAACCAAAATGTGTCAATTTAGATTTAATGGTAAAGTATAACTTGCTACATATCTAAAAATATCTAAACAAGATACCCAGTGAGAAGAAAGAATCAAAATTTACAGTTCTGGCTGGCCATCTATATAAAATGTGGCAGAATTAAGAAAAGAGCAACCAAAACAATCAGGAAAGCAAGAGCACCATTTCTATGAGAAAACTTTAGAATTAGCACAAAAACAAACATGAACGGTTTATAAAATTACACATGGTGTGAAAAAAGTAGTCAGACAGTGTAACATTTAGAAGTACAGTCAGCACTCCGTTTTTGCGGGGATCTGTTCTGGACCATCACAACCCTGTGAAAACGGAGACACACCAATATTCAAGTCCCATAGGCTTGAATGGGGCGCCCGCCCAGCAGTGCACGCCACAATGAAGTTAAAGGAGGTCGCCCCTCCGTCAATATTTAAACCCACAGATCTCAAGTCCGCTAGAACGGAGGGGAAATTGTAGTACTGGCATACCTCAGTTAATGAAGCCTCTGACAAACAAATTCCCTTTTACAAATTCTTTTCATGCTCACTGAACTCCCCACCTCTTTTTCCTTCTCATTCTTGTAAGTTGGATGGTTTGGGGGTTTTTATTGTAGCATCAGAATTGGGAAGCTGATGAAAAAGAGGGCTGAAGAAACACAGGCTTACAGTGTCTGACTGTAGCACCATGTCTTCAGTAAACAATGCAATAAAGCTTGAGCTCAGAAAGAATAGAATTCTGCTCTCATCAATCCTGCTGCAGGTGTGCATGTCTTACTACTACATGCAAGACACACGGAGACTGCCTCCAGACTTCCTTACCGAGTATGCATGAATACAGTGGGTCCTTGTTATATGTGGGGGTTCTGTTCCAGACCCCCCACATATGGGGGAAAAAAAACCAGGACTTCAAGTTCCATTGATTCTAATGGCCGCAGGTGCACCTCGGGCACGCATGCCATTTTGTCCCCGCAGGCTTACTGTCTGCGTGAGCTCAAGTCCACAGATGGCAAGCCCGCATATGGGGTGGACTAAAACAAAGAGAGAAGGAGAAAAGCAGAAAGGTATGTCAGCAACCCCCCTACCCAGCATGAAAGAAAGCACAGATCCGTCTGACTGGTCACCATAATGGAAATAACAGTCAAGTTTGGTGAAAGAAAAAAAATCCTCCCTGGATGCATTTTGGAAGGAGAAAAATATACAGGGGTAGCTTGAAAGAAGCTTTCAAGTGGGCTCTAGAATGTTTTAAATGGCTTTGTTTACTTATGCAAGGCTGGCCTGTTTCATTTCAATGTGCAAACTTTGTTTCGGATAATCCACTAGAACGGAGGGGCGACTGTAGTACTGGCATATCTCATAGAATTATAGAATCATAAAGTTGGAAGAGATCACAAGGGCCATCCAGTCCAACCTCCTGCCATGCAGGAACTCCCAATCAAAGCATCCCCGACAGATGGCCATCCAGCCTCTGCTTCATTAATCTCAGTTAATGAAGCCTCTGATAAACAAGTTCTATTTTACAAATTCTTTTCATGCTCACTGAACTCTCCACTTTTTCCTTCTTTTTTTCCCTTCTGAAACATGTTGAAACTCCCTACCCCCCTACCCCCTTTTTTTTTTTTTTTGCAATCCTAGAACCTCTCTCTATTCTTTCTATTTTATTTCTGACTCTGGTGCCAAATTTTCTGTCAAAGAAGTAATGCCCAGGAAAATATGTAGTTTATTAATTGAGGTACACCTGTATACAATTAAAAATAAGTATCTGGGAACGTGAAACAGGAAGGGCTGTTGCCTTCATGCAGAGGCTTGAGGCACTTGGCTGACCACTTCAAGAAACAGAATGCTGGATGTTTTAGACTTTGTATCTCCGTAAGCAGGGTTCTTTCTCATGTTCAGTGTAAAACAGTAACAAGTCAGAAAAGTGATAGAAATATTTTTCAAACATGTAGGCAAAGTCAGTATGCCAAAGATTTTTGGAAGAACACAAATGATTTAAATATAGGTACAGTAATTCACAAGCCATGTGAACTAATGTGTTTTCAAAAATAATCTAAAACCCTTGATAAAAGTGGAACTACATTGGTTTAAAATGCAATTACATGTTACTGAATATTTTAATACAAATCTTTCAAAAAAATTGTGTAGACTTAAGACCTCAGCCAAGAAAGTCCTTCTAACAGACCAGTAAGAATGCAAAAATCTCTTATAGTTAATCTGAAAACCAGTCTAAAATTTGTGGTCATACAAAGTTGATAATGGAAACCACATAGTCATTTTTGTTAGAACACGCTAGATTATTTGAAAGAAGCAGAGGTTAATAAGAGGGGCGGGGTATAAATAAATTATTATTATTATTATTATTATTATTGATATAGGGTTTTTTTTTTAATGGAGAAGCAGCATCACTTAAGCACCACATACAAGATCCATCGTTCAAGCAGCATCTCTTCAGATCATGCATGCTTATGTAGCAAATGGAAGTTTACTATATTCCACTTACTGGCTGGCTCTGGTGGCACTATCTGCTTCACTGACATCTCAAATGGTACCCGTGGTTTAGGAAATCTGGATGCTAAAGTTTTTCAAACATAAAAAGTCAGTCACACTAGTTGCCTTCCAGTATTCAGAGTACTTGCGATTCATGTACTACTGATTACGCAACTCATTCAAACTCAACAGGTTTAATGGGTCTTGCTGTTGTTGTGTGCCTTCAAGTTGTTTCCAATTTCTGGAAACCTATCCAGGGAACCTATCACAGGGTTTTCTTGGCATGTTTCTTCAAAGAGGGTTTGCCATTGTCATTCTGGGAGGCTGAGAGAGTGTGACTTGCCCAAGGTCAACCAGCAGGTTTACATGGCTGATCCAGGATTTGAACTCTGGCCTCCACAGTCATAGTCCAGCATTCTCTCTTATAAGTGCATTGCATTCTTAATTTATTTTTATGCCATATTGCTGTTATATGCTTAAGATATTATAACAGGGGTTGGAGGACTGTCTTGGGCCTCCATGCAACTCTGGAGAGCTCCATGTCAATTCTGCATTTTTAAATTTTGAAAAAAGTGCTTAAAGTGTACCCCACAGGGACAGGGCACAAATTCTGCCAGCCATTTCATAGGTCCAAAAAAGGCCTTTTTCTAACAACAACAAAAAAAGTAAACTGGAAATCAATCTGAAAGGTTGTTGGGAGCTTTGAGGGCCTAAGGCAGCCACAGTTTCCACACCTCTGTATCAACTGAAAGAACATTAACATTTTGTATGGCTTGTGTTTTCTTTGCTTTGCTTCTTTACTACTTCACCATCTTAAACACGTTCCTGCTCTCTGGTTTAACCTGATTCCATTTAATATATTGCACTTTATACTGCTTACAGAATATCTGCATACTCATCTGGATCCCAGTGTGGGAAAATCAGCTTTATGTATGAGGTTTTAAGCAGGGATAAACACCATCAGGTCACAATTTCTCTGCATTAAATTACAAAGCAGCAAGCTTTTACATGCTCTTGTTGATATTTAGACAATTTCTGAACAAACTTGAAAGGTAATGTAGCTTGTTTTTAACATCTTTTATGGGGGGGAGGGTAAACCTTTTCTAAAATCCTAGCTAAGGGCCTTTGCAGACTGCCAGAAATAGTGCAAACTGAGTCCACTTTAACTGCCCTGGCTCAGTGCTAGGGAATCATGGGAACTGTAGTTTATTGTGGCACCAGAGCTCTCTGACAGAGACTGCTCAATGTCTCAGAAAAAAATACAGTTCCCATGATTCCCTAGCACTGAGCCAGGGCAGTTAAAGTGGACTCAATTTGCACTATTTCTAGCAGTCTGCCAAGGTCCTAAGTTAAGACAATCACAAATCCCAGTTGCATATGGGTATCTCTGTATTTTTCTCTTGTCACCAAAGACTCATGGGGTTCTTGGTAAAAATGGTCATCTAGGCAAGTAAAACCCAAGCAAAAATCTAATTTGGGCCAGGATGCATTGATGAAGTGAAATCTAGGAAATAGGGTATTACCATCTACTTCCTGAGGTAACATCAGTGCAGACTTTTTGAGCTATCATACTCGAGCTAACATCAGTCGATCTATTTTACTTCAGACCGTTACAATGCTTTCTGCATATCACTGCAAGATACCAGTGAAGTGCTCTCCTGTTTATTTGAATTAAGAGCAGTACGTATATTTTCCCACTGCACTTCAGTTGATTTAAGACCAGTGATGCCAGATCAGATCAAAGGCCTTCTTCATTCAGCATTCTGCTCACATAGGGATCAAGCAGGTGCTTAGGGAAGTTGCAAAGCACTGCAACATCTTCCCTTTCATGGCTGCCAGCAACAGGTATACAGAGGTGTATTCTCTCTGATACTGCTGGGCAATAGCTCTGTTCTCCCTTCCTCTTTCTTATGTGGCCATTTGATTGGCAGGCTTTAGATATCTAATCAGTTTATTAGACAATAACTAGTGGAGCATGTCAATTTTATCTTGGTCAGCCTTGTATACAAGCATAGATGTAACCTGACTACAAAATGATGCACTTGCATCACTGTTCAGATACACATTGGTGGCCTAAAAATGGAGTAGATTAGTGCAAGGGTTTCTCTACTCTGAGATAATTTTTATCACATGAAAGCTGGAAAGCAATGTTTTTAAGCCTCTTCATATAAGTGTTACTTTGATTTTTGCCTTTTTTATAGTTCTTAAGCGGGGCTCAGTGTCTTCACATACCTTTTGTCTTGCAAATCACTCACATTCAGTACCACAGGAAAATGCATATTAATTACCTTTTATTGTTACAATGTGTACAGAAATCTACAAATATGACATCAGTGCAACCTTAAAAAAACTTTCTCACAAACACTTGTCTCACAAACATCTGCACCTGGAAATCAGGCAAAGTGAAAGGACATTTAGCTTTCACTCTGTGAGAGCCGGTGTTGTGCTTTGAGTGGTGGACTACGACTCTGGAGACTAGGGTTCGATTCCCTGCTCAACCATGAAACCACTAGGTGATGTTGGGCAGGTCACATGCTCTCAACCTCAGGAGAAGGCAATGACAAACCTCCTCTGAACAAATATTGCCAGGAAAACCACATGATAGGGTCGTCTTAGGGTTGCCATAAGTCTGAAATGACTTGAAGGCACACAACAATTAAAGTAGTCTGTCCATTGCAGAGAGCTTTCAAAATGGATCTTCACTTATATCCCAGACATAATCTGCAGAGATGTTAAAGGAGGAATCTGCCTCATTTTGCACTGAGGAAACACCTGGAAGCCAAAATAACCTTTGCTTTGGAGTGTCTCTGAAGCCTAGCACTAATTAAAGAAACAGTCTCTCCCAACACAGAGTGCTCCTGAGATGGAAGGGGTCTGGAGCTACCAATTTTGGTCATAATTTATGACTTTGTATGTGTACTATGCAGAGTTGTATCATATAATTAAAAAAAAAACCCTAGAGATTGTACATTAATTTTTAAACAAGTTGTCACCAAAATCTACATCTTTTCAGCACATTCTGAAACTCAGATTTTAAAACTAGTGTCTCTGATTTAAATAATCTTGAGTTAACTGATTGGCTGATAACTTGAATGTAGCTATAATACATCAAGGTAGCTATGATACGTATAGCTATGTCCCCTGCCCAACACCACCATTATCCCCAGCCCAATCTCAGCTGCTACTCTCCCAAACATGGCCATTGCTTGGCTGGTGAGGAGTGAAAAGGGGTAGCAGACAAGCATCTAGTTGTCTTCACATAAGTGGATGTAAAGCAATAAATATATGCAGGGACCTTCACAGGTTTCTACAGATTATGTCACTGTTGTGCACGTAGCTTTAGGAAGATGGGCGGATACCTGTCTGCTGCCCCTCTTCAATTTCCCACCAGTAAGGGAATATAGTTGTATTGAGGAACGGGGGCTACAGCCAAGAAAAGGTTGGTTGGGTGGGTTGGATGTTGCACATTTGGTAGAGGATGCCATCCTCCATTTCCCACAACAGCGAAAACAGTAAATTACAATGGATACCATATATACTCAACTATAAATCTTATACCTCATGTATAAGTTGAGGACAAGTTTTATGGCCAAAATTATGAATTTTGATATGACCCGTGGATAAGTCCAGAGTAAACTGTAGGGGTATGTAACAAAGAATATAAAGGATGAAACAAAGGAAAACAATGTCAAAGAACTTACAAACTTTCAGCAGATGGATGAGGGAATAGAGGGGGGATCAATTTCCAGGACAGATTATATTATTGCCTTTCACCAGGGGATGTTTCCTTTTTTGATAAGAGTTAAAGTAGGGTACTTACACAGACCCGTGGATAAGTCAACTCAATTTTTGGGTCAATTTTTGACTAAAAATTCTGGACATGAATAGCAAAGCAAAGCAAAGCAGTTTCATTTATATACCGCTTCATATCACACTATGGGATGTCTAAGTGGTTTACAACTGTGAGCTGATTGGCCCCCAACAAGCTGGGTATTCATCTTAGCAACCTCAGAAGGATGCAGGCCTGAGTCGAGCCTCAGCCCTGGCTGGTATTGAACTCGCAACCTTGTGGTTTATGAGTGAGTGGCTTGCAGTACAGGCATTTAACCACTGTGCTACCAGGGTTAAATGCCTGTCTAGGATGCTAGACATTATGTCTAGGATGCTAGACATTATATAAGATGTAGACATATATTTCAGGTATAATTTTGAATGTGTCTCGCATTTACGCCTCTTCTGTTAATCCAACATGATTAATATCACTATAAGAAAGCAATGGCTGTGGCTCAGTGGTTAAGACACCAATTCTGATGATTGTAAGGTCAGAAGGTCGGCAGTTCGAGGCCCAAGAGCCACATGTCGGAGTGAGCTCCAGTCACCATTCCCAGTGTCTGCCAACCTAGCAGTTCAAAAGCATGCAAATGCAAGTAGATAAATAGGTACCACTTTGGTGGGAAAGTAACAGTGTTCAGTGCAGTCATGCTGGCCACAGGATCACAGAGTCATCTTTGGACAATGCTGGCTCTTCGGCATAGTAAAGGAGATGAGCACCGCCCTCTACAGTCAGTTACGACAAGACATTCGTGTAAAGGGGAAATCTTAAACTTTACCTTTAAGAAAGTAATTAATATACCATTTTTATAATATAGGGAATTAAAAATGCCTGGTGATGTTTTGATCATTGTTATTAAATAATACCATATTTTTAGTTCTATAAGCCAAACTTTTTCTGAGCCGTTGTCATATTATCCCCCAAAACAGCACAACTTTCATGTAAGCTGTGCAACTGTTTTGATTTTTCATGCTGAGAACAATTGTTACTTAAGTAATTTTTGAGCTGATCTAAATTAGAAATCTTTGTTGTTCTATGTATGGTTTTAACAAGCCTTACGTAGCTTTAACAAATCTGTTTTGCTACTTTTATGTCATTTTGAGCGGAAGTAATGATTTTATCAAGTTTAACAAATGTGGGTTAGCAATTATTTCTTTCTTTGATCCCCTTATGTGAAAGCTGCCAAAAAGATATGAATACTGCAAAAAATTAGAATAAGAACATTTAGACAAGTACAGCTATCTGCAAGAGAGCCAAAACTTTTTAAACCTTGGAAACAAACCCAGAAGTAAACCGATACTGTTTTGAGCAGTCATCTGGGTTACTGTGATGTCACACAAGGCTAGATATAAAGCTTACAGTGGCTGGCTTCACTGTATAATCAGCCCTCCACATTTGTGGCTTTGACTTTTGTGGATTTTATTATTCCCGGATTTGAGTAATATGTTCTCTCTATGCATCTCTAGGTCCTGCAATGTTCACTAGAAGTTGTACTGGAGGACCTAGAGATTCTTAAAGGGAACACTTCCCTAGTCATCTTTAGATTCTTCAGCACAATTCTATGGTCAACTTCCAGTGGATGTTGATCACACAGTTGCACTGGAGAACACAGCAATTCCAAAAAAGGTGTTCTCTCAGGTTAAAAAGTCGTGGGGTTTTTTATTTGCACTTTTTCCACTTTCATGGAGGTCCTGCATCCCTAACCACAGTGAATGTGGAGGGCCCACCATATTCAAGCGATCATAATCCCTCCCCCTTGCCAGATCATCAGGCAAGTGCCCTCAGCCCTTTGGTGAATCAGACAGAGCTCAACCTCAGAATTCAACTGATTCAAAACGTAATAAAAAGGAAACAAAGAAGTCTCTGATTTGCAGCAAGAGAAATTAAATTGTTTTTCATCCTCCCCATGCCTGTATAAATACAATCTCCTGCCACTCCCCTGGCCGTCACATGCCAAGGGATGGGGGAAGGGAGTGTGGAATGGTAGAACAAAAAATGCTAGAAGTAAATATGAAGAGAAACACATGCAATAAACTACAAGGCTCCAGTTCTGCAATACAGGGGATGAAAGGAGGAGGGTTCAGGCAGCACACAAGCTTCTTCTGTAAAGACAAATTAGGAA